>CM056052.1:220560875-221160875 GCA_029574335.1 Rana kukunoris
AAGAGCAAAGGGTATTCAGCAACCAGAAATTGCCAATGATATTAAAGGTTGACTAAATGTCTGTCCCTGGGAAAGTAAGATTCTGTGGCCAAAGCTGTCCATACTTCTCTTGTGTGTCAAAGGGGTGTACTTAATTTTGCTCTTCTGTGGCCCAGAGTCATCTGGCAGGGGACTACAGCTAGCTTAGAGCTGGTTGCTGATGCTGCAGCATGGAGGTCAGTATGTATGTTTGTTTTTTAATATACCCCATACATCTCCTTTTAAAGTAAGCAAGACATAAACTCACTCTCCTTTCCATTAAAGTGCATCCAAAACCATAAACGAAAATAAAATAAATAAATAAATAATACATTTACAATATAGATTGTAGCTTATCAAAAAGCCCAGACCGCAATCTACCAATCATCTGTCCGCGATCTACTGATATATATATACATGGGGTTTGCCTTGGGACTTTAAATGAGGTGAATATGATAAGCCAAAACACATATCATGATAGTAAAAAAGTAGATTTATTACAGTGTGTTGCGCATTTAAGACACAACAGCAATAAATACAGGCCGATAAAATATGCATACAATGTGAACAGGGATCAGTCCACATACATGGTAAACACCAATATTATATACCAATTACAAACTTGAAACAAACAAAATGTGCAAGCATCAGTAGTACCCATTGGTAGACCAGGAATACTGAAATAAGATTTTTATTTACTTTCATCTCTTGCCATGTCACTGGCAATGGTGTAGATGCCATTAAAAAGCCTTTTTGGAGTTCTTAAGCTCCTAGAAAACCAAGATTAAAGGAGTTGTAAAGGAAACATTTTTTTTTCTGAAATTACTGTTTACAGGGTATAGAGACATAATAGTTAACTGATTCCTTTTAAAAAATGATTAAAAATAGATAAAAATCAATCATATAATGTACCTACAGTTTTGTTTCATTTTTGCATGCTGTTTCCTGGTTCTCTGATGTACAGAGCCACAGAGCCAATACAGAGCCAGTGATGGTTTGTAAAACGAAAGTGATTGGTGCTGAGGGGTTTTAGACACACAGTAATCACACCTCCTGGATTAGTGACCACAGAGAGAAAGCTTCCAGCCCTGTGGTGATCGGGAAACAGACAACCAGGAAGTGTGGAGATCAGAGAAGGATTATAGCAACTTGAGCGCGAAAACGAACAATGAGGACATGAAAACAGCACTGCAATAAGGTAAAGGAAGCTATTAAGATAAAAAAGAAATTCCCTTTATAAACCCTTTAACACCACAAGTTTTTCAATATGTTTTGATAACTCCAATCATATTGTATAGGGCAGGGGTAGGGAACCTTGGCTCGCCAGCTGTTTTGCAACTACAAGTCCCATGAGACATTGCAAGACCCTGACAATCACAGGCATGACACCTAGAGGCAGAGGCATAATGGGATTTGTAGTTTCACCACAGCTGGAGAGCCAAGGTTGCCTACCCCTGGTATAGGGTGTAAAGGAGGACTTTGGTAATACAAAATTTGATAGTAGACGTCCTACAGTATATATATATGAATGCTGCCCCTCTCTGCCAGTCCCTTAACTGGCTTCCACTACCTCACCGTATAAAATTCAAAATACTAACCACAGCATACAACAAAGTCATCCACAACCTCGCCCCAGCTAGATCACCAACCTCATCTGCAGATATCGGCCAAATCGTCTTCTCCGCTCCTCCCAGGACCTCCTGCTCTCTAGCTCCCTTGTTACCAACTCCCATGCTCGCCTAAAGGACTTCACTAAAGTCTCTCCCATCCTCTAGAACTCCCTGCCCCGGTATGTCCAATCAGCTCCTACCCTGTCCACCTTTAGGTGATCCCTGAAAACTCATTTATTCAGGGAAGCCTATCCCACACTCACCTAAGAACTGTACCCGAGTTATCCCCATCAAATCATCCCCCACAGCTATTACTTGTTGTACCACCACCCCCCCCCTCCTTTAGAATGTAAGCTCAATGAGCAGGACCCTCCTGTCCCTTCTGTATTGAACTGTATTGTAGTGGCGCTGACACCCCTCGACATTGTAAAGCGCTGCACAAACTGTTGGTGCTATATACATCGTGTATAATAATATACAGTAGTATCTGAGTATGTGCATTCATATAATAATTCAATAAACAATTTGGATTAGCGGCAAGGTTGGGAACAGTCATAATAATGGGGGATTTTAATTATCCAGACATAGACTAGGTGGAAGGAACAGCGAATTCATCTAAGGCTCGCTAGTTCCTAAATGTCTTGCAGGACAATTTCATGAGTCAGATGGTAAATGCACCAACTAGAAACAAAGTGTTATCAGACCTACTGATTACCAACAATACAGACCTGATCACGGATGTGGAAATACAGGGAAATTTAGGAAACAGCGATTCGTTTCAGTACAAATGGCAAACATAAGGGGCAATAGACACTGATTTTCCTAAATACAATCCTTGCTAGAAGATACTAATTGGGATAAAATCTTAGGAACAAGAAACATGGAGGAAAAATGGTTATGCTTTAAGCACATTAAATAAGGCCATTAGCCAGTCCATCCCAATGAGAAATAAATTTAAAAGAGCTAATAAAAGTCCTGGGTGGCTTAACTCCAATGTAAAAATGCATATAAAAGCAAACGCAAAAGCCTTCAAAAAATACAAGGCTGAGAGATCATCATCATCATCAGCATTCCAACCTTACAAAGAATGCAACAAGAAATGTAAGGGTTCAATCGGTGGCTAAAATAGAACACGAAAGGCACATTGCAGAGTAAAAAAATCCCAATAAATTCTTTAAGTACATAAATAGTACGAAAGGGAGGTCAGATCACTTTGGTCCCATAAAGAATGATGAAGGGAATCTGGTTACTAAGAATGGAGAGATGGCGAACTTATTGTATTTATTCCTCTCTTCAGTCTTCACAAGGGAATCGGGGGAGCAACCAAAACTGCAATGTTTATCCTTAATGACACATCACAGGAAGCACCCTCATGGCTAAGGGAGGACAGAATTAGAAGTAGATTTGAAAAACTTAACACTAATAAGTTATCGGGACCAGATGGCTTGCACCCGAGGGTCCTTAATGAACTCAGTCAAGTAATTGCCAGACCATTGTTCCTAGTTTTTACAGTGTACTGTAAATGGCACCAGCTGATTGGAGAAAAGCCAATGTGGCACCAATATTTAAAAAAAGAGCCAAGATACATTTCTGGGAATTGCAAACCAGTTAGCCTAACATCAATTGTATGTAAGCTCTTGGAGGGGATGATAAAGTACTATATACAAGATTTTAGTAATGACAAAGATATCATTGGCAGTAATCGGCATGGATTCATGAAAAATCCTTCTTGCCAAACCAATCTATTAACCTTCTATAAGGAGGTGTGCTGCCATCTAGACAAAGGAAGGCCCGTAGACGTGAATCTGGATTTTGCAAAAGTTCAGAGGGTAGTGATAAATAGGGAGTACTCGGAATGGCCCGGGTGGAAACTGGGGTCCGTCGGGGTTCTGCCAGGGACCAATCTTATTTAATTTATTCATAAATGACCTGGAGGATGGGATAAACGTCTCAATCTCTGTATTCGCGGCTGATGCTAAGCAGGACAATAATAATGCATTTGGTGGCATACTAACCAGCAGACATGTCGGACGGACAGGTTCCCAGCAGACAGATTTTAAAGCATGCTTTAAAATCCATCTGCTGGCAAAATCTGTCTGTCCCCCCGTACACACGATCAAATTTGTCTGCTGAAACGGTCCGTCGGGCCACCAGAACTAGTGTCCCCATTGGAAGATTTTTCCTCTGTTACTTTTCGGTGGACAACTCAAAATTTGAGATTTTCTTTTACTTGTAGTTGCAATGTTAAAAGTAAATCTCCCTAATGGGGGCACAGACACCAATAAAAACTGACAAGTGTTTGAATCCCTCTCCACTCTATCCAAAACGTTTTTTGTCTTTGGTAATAATTTAAGGTCCTAGCATTCATAAAAATCCATTATTTTCTTTGACTTCAAATTTTATGGAACATGACCAGACAGAGGTTTTTATACAATTTCTGTGCATACGTTTTATTTCTAAAGAGAGCTGCTTGTCAAAGAGTACATGGGTGTTTCTCCTGTGGCCCACCTCTGGCTATGCCTGTTCATGTAGCTGGCAACTCACTCAGGAAATCATTTAGATTTGTCAGCATCCAGCTGGCACTCACTGCTGAGTCGGTAGCATTGCTAGAACATGTCGGAGACTCATCCCATCCCACACCTCTGACTGAAGAAAAAATTAACCTCATGATATGAGAGGACAGGGAAAGCAAGAGGGGGATTGTGCTATGGCCAGGTTCCCCTGCCAGCATATCCATATTTCCATGTCAAAATATTTGCTACAGGACAACTCCTTGTTTCCATTATTTTGTTGCTATGCTATTACCACCTGTGAGGATGACCCGTGACTCATTCTCTAAAATAAGTTCAGGAGGTGCATGTGGAATATTTTATTTATATACAACAGAAGTTTATAGTGTTCTTCTTATTCATGTTTCCCCAGTTACATGAAATATATGTGTCTGTTTATTCTTTCCATAGCTCATATGTCGCGTTGAAGACATTAGTCAATGTACGCCACAGGCCAAATGATAAACGGAAACCTACATGAAGCATGGAATCCAAAAAGACAGATGTATCTGTACAGACAGCCAAAGTGTGGCAGTATGCAATGATAGACTACAAATAACCCAATGTTCTACTGTAAAGAGCACCTATTGTACTGAAGAAAATGATATGCTACATTGGGCGAGGGTTGGAAAGGATACAATAGGGGAAGGTTGGAAAAGCTGGGGATTACCCTTGTTTCCAGTACATTATTAACTGGCAAAATTTAAGTCCATCATTTTTTTAAATCGTATAATAACAAAACCATTGAGTATTAAAAGATTTTTTTTTTTTTCTTTTTTATTATCCTCTGTCTGCACTGCTTGATGCATTATCGCCGGCATCTGTAGTAAGGGAAAGAGGAAGTGAAGCCTTGCCGCTCCACAGCCTGTTTTCTACTGTGCATGCACGAGTCGTGCTGTGCTTTCTGACAGGTTTCACCGTCTTCTGGGACCTCTGTGTGTCCCAAAAGGCAGAGAGTGAAGGAAGGGGGGCCGGAAATGTCGTAGATTGCCGTGTGGCAATCTTACCAAGTGGTAGGTGGTACCTGTCAAAACCAGGTACCTGCCCCCCCTCCAAGAAGTGTCAAATGTGGCAGTCGAGGAGAGAGGGTGCATGCTACGCTTTAAGTGTAGCCTACCTGTGCTAGTTAATCCCTGTTTATGGGACTAACCACTTCAATACAGTGCACTTTTACCCCTTTCCTGCCTAGCTTTCAGCCTTGTCGCACTTTGGCAGTTCGCGGCCATGCAACACTGTACCCAAACACATTTTTTATCATTTTGTCCACACAACTGGAGCTGTCTTTACCACCACAGTGTTTTGCATCTTTTACTAAATAAATAAGACAAAAAAAATAGGAAAAAAAAAAACGAATTTTTGTTATTTTTAAAAATTTTGAAAATAAATAATTGTGCTCCATAAGTGTAGGCCAAAATGTATTCCGCTACATTTCTTTGGTGAAAATAACCAAAATAACCAAATATTATTTCGTCTGTAGGAAAGTTATGGAGTCCACAAACTATGGTATATATCGGAAAATTGATCAATCTGGATGCACTAGCGGCTCATTTAAGGCCCTATAATGCCAGGAGAGTACAAATACCCCCAAATGACCCTTTTTGAAAAGTAGACAGTCCGCTGTATTTAGTAAGGGGCATGGAAAGTTGGAAGTTGTCTTCTTTTTTTTTTTTTCATTTTTTTTTTGTAAAATGACACAGCTGCAGTACAGCTTAACCATATTACCTATTACCTTTTTTTTTTACCACCACCCCCTCCCTTTAAAATATAAGCTCTATGAGCAGGACCATCCTGTCCCTTCTGTATTGAACTGTACTGTAATTGTGCTGTCCCCCTCTACATTGTAAAGCACTGTGTTAACTGTTGGAACTATATAAATCCTGTATAATAATCATATAACTGGTGTGGCGGTTATCAGGGACACTGACTGGTGACAGTACAAAAAAAAGAAATGCAATATTTCTTTCATTTTTATTTTTTTCTCTTTATATTAAAGTGAAGTGATCAGGATTTTGTATTTATTTTTTTACCCATTATGATTGCTTATAAGCAAAGAATTACATTTTACTGAATGAAACTGATTCATCCAGTTTGTTTTGTTGTGATTAGCTGCGATTTGTCAAAGCTAAGTGCATGGTACAGATGAGCTGTGATTGGCCCTGTCTGTACCATGTGATCGCATTGACCAACACAATGCATGGCATGGAAGAAAGACATCCATTGTTCACAACTGTTATGTGGCCTGATGTGATTGGTCACAGCAGTCACATGGTACCAGCAGCGAGCCGGTGACAGATTGCGCAACTACATGTCCCCCCCCAAGCAGCACTTTCTGACAGGACGTCATTTATATCATCCACTCTGAATAGTAATGCCATCGCCTGGTCATCATTCTGCTATGGGTCAGGTGGGAAGCTGTGGAAAATGTTTATATTATTAGGGGAATGTTGTGAGAAGTTTATTGGCTGCACATCTGTTTCATAGCCTTCTTTTCTACAGTACCACAGTACCAGTAAACAGTATGGAGTCGGGTAGATCTTAGCCTCTTCCCGCTGATGTGGTGCATATATACAGCCTCTCGGCAGATTGGCTTTAATGCCCAAAGGCCACATACTGTATATGCAGCCTTATGTAAAAACTTTTCTGTGCTGAGTGTGTGTAATCTGAGCACGATCACCGTAAAACTCCTGATACATATTTGCGATCACGAGTTTTCGATCATGTGACAGATGTGACAACCAATCATGGTGGTCACATGACCCAAATGCCCGCCTTCCAGCATTTAGAAGCTCATAAAGGGCCAAGAGGGGTTAAAATAAATCATTAAGCCTTAAAGTGGTTGCAAACCTCAGATATGAAATATGAACAATGCATATTCTTCTACAGTGTGTGCTTGTCTCAATCCAGAGCACTAAGTGTCATATCTGTCTGCTGCTTTATAGCATGAATTACTTGTCAGAAGTGATTCATGCTATGAGCATGAATCACTTCTGACAAGTTTTCCTGACACCAAGGAAAAAAAAGTGACATGGGAGGGAGCTCCAGCTGATTGACAGCCATAGCTCTGTTCATGTGTGCTCAGTGAAGGGGGGTCTCTTTCCTCCGATCAACACTCAGAGCTCTCCTCACTGAGCTCAGCAGAGTGTAACTTCAGCTCTCTGCCCCCCCCCCTTTTTTTTCTTTTTACGCAGGCAAGCTTTATAAATTCTTGACATTGAACTGTTGTAGAAAAGACTGGAGATAAATGGGTTCAATTTATGTAGGAGGATCTGTTTAATCTCTGTGTATCTCAAGACGCCATTCAGTTCACTGGGTACATGTAAGGCATTACAACAACGTTAAATGAAACAAAAATACACAAAGGTGCCCATCATCAGAAGACCGAAGTACACTTTCTTGAGCAGTCAAGTACATCCTGACTGCTGAGAAGCATAGGCTGAAGACAACTATGAAAATACTTCTACTACAAAATTAGGCCATGCTCAGACAATTTTCTGTTTTGAAATGGCAAAACCATTGTTTTTTTTTTTTTTTTTAAAGTGGAGATTCACCCAAAAAAACTACATCCCTGCACATGCAGAACACTATCACCAAGTTAAATAGCCACATGATTTTTTTTTGTGTAAATACCATAGATTTGCTTTGTTAGCTGCCACTTCTGGGCTTTCCCTCACGCAGGAGTAGGCGTTCCTACTCCTTTCCCCAGCACCACAATGTCATCTGGGAGCACAGTGTCATGTTTTCCAGGAGACATTGCTCTACGTCGTCCAGCGAATATCATCACAATGGAGTGTGAACTTTGAATGACGCCGCTCATTGTGATGGAAACCAGTACTCGCCGTAAACACTGCGCAGGCGCGAGATACAGTGCTGAATGCTGGGAGATAAGCATTCACCGCTTCTAGGAAATGATTGCTTGTGGGCTTCACAATGCCCACAAGCAAAATAGAAACTGTCAGGAACAGATTTTAAAAGTTCTTCTTTGCCATGAAAACGGACAGGGGATAATTTGAAGAAACCAAACAAGTGAGTTTATAGGGGTGTTCCAAGCAACCCTGGGCAAAAAAATAAAAAATTAAAAGCCAGCAGCTACACATACTGCAGCTGCCGGCTTTTAATAAATGGAGACTTACCGGTCCTAGTGTCCCTCGATGTCGGCACCGCAGCTGATATTTTTACATCAGCTGTTGGGTGCTGCTGTCGCCATTGCGGGTAAGGGAACCCTTTCGGCTTCATGCCGGGAACCCTACTACGCATGCGCGAGGCACCGCTCCTGTCTCCTATTAGTCCGGCGGCCAAGGGAGGAGGAGGAGGAGGGAGCCCCACAGTGACATCAGGGCCGCGGCCGGACTCCAGGAAGTGGGAAAGGATCTATCTTTGACAGGAGGAATCCGATGAGCGAAAGTTCTAATTTAGGGTGAAACTCCGCTTTAAAGCGGAGTTCCACCCTTAAAACCACTTGGTTTCATCCCATCCAGCATACTGGCGTCAGCGCCAGTATGCTGTTTTTTTTTTTTTTTTAATGCATGTACTTACTTTATAATAAATCATTTAATTTCGTGCGCACCGCGGTATGTCACCGCTATAAGGCGTCACACTTTCCGGAAACAGCCGATTAGCATTCGGCTCTTCTCGGGGCCTGCGCACAGACCCAGGAGCTGACTGCGCAGGCGCCATAAATAGCCGGTCCTAGTTCGGGTTTTTTCGGAGGGCGTGACGCGGCTATATATGGCGCCTGCGCAGTCAGCTTCTGGGTCTGTGCGCAGGCGCCGAGAAGAGCCGAACGCTAATCGGCTGTTTCCGGAAGGCGTGACGCCTTATAGCGGTGACATACCGCGGTGCGCACAAAATTAAATGATTTATTATAAAGTAAGTACATGCATTTAAAAAAAAAAAAAAACAGCATACTGGCGCTGACGCCAGTATGCTGGATGGGATGAAACCAAGTGGTTTTAAGGGTGGAACTCCGCTTTAACTTTATATTGTGAAACCCCTTTGAATGCACCAAACAAAAACAAAAAAAAATCGCAACAGAACCTCCGCTTTAAAACAACAAATTGTGTTGCAATGAAAGTAAACCAACAAGCCGTAATAAATAATAACACTTTGCCAGGCTCAAACTGTGAGCACCCAGTTATAATAATAATATAGCCTGAAGCCCTAACAGAGGGCTTAAGGAGCTTTTAAAATGATACCAAGGTAAGTGCCACAATAAATCTGTGACAAATGGAAAACAGGGCGGGCAGGTAGCGATTTTCCTGGTTTGCTTGGGCAGCTTCAACAGCAAATGGCAATTTTTCTCATAGATAAAAAGGCCCCCTATTCTGAGCGCTTTAATTGCTCTGGAAAACTCTAATACTGACCATACAAACTAAAACATTTTTAGCTGACCAATCCTTCGATCTGGTGCTTTATTCAATCACGTACTGAGAATATTCATTCAAAATAACAAAGATTGCATGCGTCTATCTGATCTCTTTTAAGGACAAGTCAATTGAAAATGGTCAACTGCTGATGGGACCACAACCATATTATTATTCTTTCATCCTCTGGTTTGTTTGTTTGGAACTTCCACAAGGAACCCTTCCTCTGAGTGGAGGTCAGCTGAAATAATGCCAGGACAAACAATCTCATGGGTGATTTTTCTTTTGCAGCGTGCAAGATCCTTTTCATCTTCCTTTAGTGACATGAAATGAGTTAAAAATAATTGAAATAGTGGTGGAAAATATTTGCAAATTTTGACTGAAGTATCCATAATGAACATTTCAGCAGCAATCAAACTAACGTATGGCTGTTGTCGGCGATTTTCTAGAATATCGTATTGTTTGCATTGGAGAGTAAACTGTATGATTTGACTGTGATCCAGTACTGTACAACGACATCAGTATGAAAACCCCTCAAAAGACACAATCAACGATAAGCCACCAAGTTACCAGCATCTTGGTTCTAGCTGAGATAAGTAATCATAACTTATCAGTGAAAAAGTATGAAATATGTTCCAAAAAAGTAGCTACAAATAAGAGTTCTCATTCTATGTAATGGAGATAAACAATCTGCAGGAAATGTACAGAAGCTGGACCTTTATCCTTTTTATCTTCTTCTTGTGCGACTGAGTGCTACTCAGAATGAGTCCTAACAGAAGAAGCTGGCTATCTGTCCCTTTGGAACATCATGATTTGTGTTAGATGCTGCCAAACAATTTTTTTTCAAATACTCTGAAATTTGGAGCAAGTCGTTCTGAGACATATTTCTTTAAACATGTTGGTATAACATAAAGGAAAAAGGTTTGACTAGGTGACGTTGGCCTTGAAATGAGCAAAAAATAATCTGCTGTGTATTAATACAGCTTTTTGTTTCATGTTATTGACTGGAGTTCACAAAAGAAAACTGTTGCAGGGGATTATTTTATAATGTGTGTGTGTGTGTATACAAATACATGTAATAACAGGATTTTTCAGCATTGACAGTGCCCTATGTAATCATTACTGCTGCTATTTTTTCAAGCCTCTGTGACCAAAATAGGTTGTGGGATTGAAAACATATATATAACATTACATTCTGCATACTTCCAACATTTACAGTATGCTGGTTGTTTTTTTTTTTGCTGTACATAACGTATTATTGCTATTTTCCACCCGGCTTCCGGGTGCTCACTCCCGCGGGAGTAGGCGTTCCTATGCAGAGGTGCAGTGTCATGTGGGACTTCACCCAGATGATTGACGTCTTGAGAAAAAATTCCCCCCGGCGGATAAGGCGCGTCACAAGTTTCCAAAAGTAGCCGAACTGCGAGTCGGCTCTATAAGGCGCCTGCGCACAGACTAGGAGCCGAGTAGTGCTGACTGCGCAGGCGCCGTATAAAGCCGACTCGCAGTTCGGCTACTTTCGGAAACTCGTGATGCGCCTTATCCGCCGGGGGGAAGTTTTTCTCAAGACGTCAATCATCTGGGCAAAGTCCCACATGATACTGCCAAGCCAAAAGCCAAAATGTAGCCTTGAATCCTCCTGTTTCATTCCACAACTGGGGTGATTTTTTAACTGACTTATCTAATGCCTGTAACCTTTTTGTGTGTAGGATGGTGATATCGAGCTTGGGCCAATGAGCCATAAAATGTTTTGGCTACAGCTTGCAGTGAATTTTGTAACTAGCCAATCAACTTTACCTGATGGGGTTATTCATGATGAGTATGAGCTGTCCTTTATATACTCTGAATGATGATGCCTCTTGGTAGTCCTCTGGCTCCAAATTTACCCATAAAATGCTGACTACAAGATTTTGCAGCTCACTTAACTCATTATTGGGGTGGGATAAAATGGTCAGGCAGAAACAATGGCATAACACGGAAGAATCCACAGAATGTTACCAGTAACTAAAATGATTGCCTACTTGATGAACCAGTGCTCCCTCTCTGATTTTTTTGTTTTCCGATAGGGGGTCAGGAGGGGATTGGGGTGGAGGGTGAAGAAAATGGGGGGGGGGAGCAAGGGAAGGTAGCTCCCACAGTCCGTAACCCAAAGGAAGCCTGTTATACAGCTGGTTCACAAAGTTTCTAAATCTCTGTAAATAAACCAGGGGGTCAATTTTTTTATGTTTTTCAGATTGTTCTTTTAGTTTGACTATTAACTGCTCCATCACCTTTACATATGTCAGATAACCAGTCTAGCCATTGCAGTAGGCAGAGAGGGGTTCTTCCAAATGCCTGTATACAGGCCTTAGCGGCACTGAGAAGATGTTGAAGAAAATACATTTTTGTATAATTTTACTGACATTGGGGTAACGTGTAGTAAGCACACTGCCTGGTCTTCTACAAATCCTCTTTATACAAATTCCCCATTTCATATACTAAATATACTGTACAGTATATACCCCCCAAAATTGGGGATTTCCTTTTAAATAGTTCTACAGTACATTCACCATTTCTGAAAACATTTATATGCGCAGTTATTTTTAAATCAAATAAATACGATGGTTGTTTCTTGCACTCTAGCAATAGGATAGCACTGAACATATTGAAACTCAAGCAACAGGTCTTCAGTATGAGGTAACAATTCACAAAAACGTCTTGTTATAAATAAAATAGTAGATTGAAACCTTTGCTTTATTCCAGGGATCTTGTTGTATCAACGTATTACAACAAAATCATTTTCAAGTTCTGTATAGAGAATTGAATATTACTTGTCCCTAATCCAAGTAATTTTTATGCATGTGAGCTAAAATGTACTTCTTTATAACTGGCTGTTTCTTATTAAATTGTATATGATGGGGTTAGGAAGTATACAATAAACTTAGTTTCCAAGCAATAAAGCAAGCTCCGGATTCAGAACAACTGTTCTATTGCACAACTTTGTGGAAAAGAAAATGCTTTTTGTATTGTGTCTGCCAGATGGTTCTGTATTGGTTGAACAATGGCCATTTTAATTAGAAATTATTTATATGAAATTAGGTCTAGACCAACACTGACATTTTTCTCTAAAAACTAATTCTAAAGATTGAAGACATAAAATTATGGCATTTAATTAACAAAGCTGGCAAATCATTCTCTAATTTTACCTGACACCCCCAGTCTTGTTTTATTTAATCCTTTGTCTCCCGCTAAATTTTCCTTCTTGGTTTCAGACTTGTCTTTGCTTAAAGTCTGAAGACTGATACAACTGTATTGAGCTTAAATGAATAATGATTATTTGCTTACTTAAAGGGGTTGTAAAGGTACATTCTATGCATTAAGGTGAAAAAACATCTTAGCATTAGCGCCCCCCGAGCCCCCGGTTACTTACCTGACCCTTCAAAAGTCCTGCGCCGGGAACGCGCAGGCTTCTCGGTCGGCTTCTCGGCTCATTTATTGGTTGATTGAAAGCAGCGCAGCCATGCTGTCATTCATATCCAATGACGCGGCGCACCAGGGGGCGGGGCCGAATGATACAGTGAGCGGCTATAGCCACCGGCTGTATCTAGGGAGCTTGCATGAAGGTAGAAAGTTCTTGCGGGGGGGAAATCGAGACAGCCGCAGAGGGACCCCAGAAGAGCTGCACAGTGAAGGTAAGTATAACATGTTTGTTATTTAGAAAAAAAAAAAAATCTCTTTAGTGATCCTTTTAACTTCAAGTAATACACTAGGTAGTCAGAGATACAAACAGGTTTAGCGTAAAGTTATTGGTAAGCCTTAGTTTTTTTTTATAACAAACGTCATACTTGCCTCCATTGTGCAGCTCGTTTTGTACAGAGTGACCCCGATCCTTGACTTCTGGGGTCTCTCGGTGGCTCTCCCGGCTCCTCCACGCATTAGATAATCCTCTAGAAGAAGCACTCTCACAGGGGGTTACCTTGCAAGGAGCCCTCCTGAGTCCAGCATTCGGCATCCATAGTACTGAAATCCCAAGTATTGTTTTTAGCCGTGCCTGCTGGACTATAGAGCTTAACCTCCCCCTCACCCCTCTCTGTCCCATGTCACATTGATAAATTGATTTCTTTCCCAGAAGAACAGTGCTATTGCCTTTACTTCCAAGAGCCTGCCCACAGACTGTAAGGAAGGTACTCCTGTGAGTTCTAGAGTGTCTCTATGTCAGTTGGGACTGAGCTACCAGTAGCTGCCTTACAAACAATTTACAAGTCTGTTAATGACGTCACAAGGAGTAATAAAACCGCTTTATTACTACATAAACAAGGCAAAAGAAAAAATAATGCTGGGACATGCTCTAGAAGTAGAAATTGAGGTTTGGGGATAAATTAGGGTAATGTCGGGATATACCCTTTAACTATACTGATTATTTTCTTTTACAATAATATGAGGCTTATGTAAAACACTCTGAAATGTTCTACAAAGTGGTCGAAAACCTCCAGACATGAAATATGAACAAAGCATATCCCTCTATAATGTATACTTGTCTCAATCCAGAGCACACCCATTGATGTGCCTGTATGAGACGCTTGTTTGCAGTACAATGCCGTAAGTGGTTAATGAAATATTTCACCTTTTTGCTAAAGCTAAAAAGTTACATCTTACATATTGTTGCTCTAATTACTTTGCAGATCCCTTCCTTTAATATTGATGTATCACAAGTCACATTCATGCTGCAAGTTTATTGGTGACTGTGAAGTAAACCCACTGTGTGTATTTTTGACACTTTTTGATAAATTGGGCTTTCTGTACGTACGAAATGACAAAGGGGCGTGTTTCGGAATTAGAAGAGGAAGTCATCAGGTCACTAGATTTTCAACAAAAAGAAGTGGGGTGGACTGGTGCAATATCTGGATTAAAGACATAATTGCATTGTCAAAGGTATACTGTAAAATTATTAAAAACCTGGTAATTCTGCCAGTCCTCTTAGAAAAGACCCCCTTCTTGTTACTGATACTGACCACATTAGTCATGGAAGCAAATAAAGGAAAGGGTGCACCAGCCTAGTGCATTGTGGCAAGCACTGTTTAATTTATAAGGAAGAAACAATAATTATTCTCACAAATATGCATTTATAAAAGGCTCATCACATAAACCAAGTGAAACTCCAACCAGAGCAGCTTTCATGTGCTCCTGGTCCGCTCATATGTTGGCAAGAAACAAATCAGATGCTGGCACGTTCTGAGGGTGTCCCCTCTTCTTCAGAGCACAGCCTGTAGATTAGACAGTTGCAAACACAGCACGGCAGTATATCCCATGTCAGAAGTGACATGAGAGATACTATACTGCTATGTTGTCATTAAAACAAGCTGTAAATTTGAGTGTCTTTCACAGTCGCCACCCCCTGTCCCTCCCAGATGCACGGAAATAGGTTTACTGAGTGGTCACATAGTGATTAACCACTTAAGCCTCCGACCAATTTGCTGCTAAATGCCCAAAGGCGTTTTTACAATTCGGCACTGCGTCGTTTTAACAGATAATTGCACGGTCGTGCGACGTGGCTCCAAAACAAAATTGGCGTCTTTTTTTTCCACACAAATAGAGCAACAATTTTGAAAAAAATGCAATATTTTTTACTTTTTGCTATAATAAATATCCCCCAAAAACATATATAATTTTTTAGGCCGATACGTATTCTTCTACCTATTTTTGGTAAAAAAAAATCGCAATAAGCGTTTATCGATTGGTTTGCGAAAAATTTATAGCGTTTACAAAATAGGGGATAGTTTTATTGCATTTTTTTCTTTACTACTAATGGCGCCGATCAGCGTTTTTTTTTTTTTTCGTGACTGGGACATTATGGCAGACACTTCGGACAATTTTGACACATTTTTGGGACCATTGTCGTTGTTAAAGCAAAAAATGCATTTAAATTGCATTGTTTATTGTGAAAATGACAGTTGCAGTTTGGGAGTTAACCACAGGGGGCGCTGTAGGATTTGTGTGTTCCCTGTGTGTGTTTACAACTGTAGGGGGGTGTGGCTGTAGGTCTGACGTCATCGATCGAGTCTCCCTATAAAAGGGATCACTCGATCGATGCAGCCGCCACAGTGAAGCACGGGGAAGCCGTGTTTACATACGGCTCTCCCCGTTCTTCAGCTCCGAGGAGCGATCGCGAGCGGGCGGCTAGAAACGAATAGCTGCGCCCTCGTCCTGGATCGCTCCCCGCGGGTTTCCAACCGCCACATGACCCGCGCAAAGGCGGGCACGTATATATACGTGCATCTGCCTTATCGTACCCTTCTGCCGACGTATATCTACATGCGGCGGTCGGTAAGTGGTTAAAGACTTCTAAAAAAAAAAAGATATTCCCATGATTTTATTTATTAAAAACTGAGCTAGTAGTCTATTAGTGGTGCTAATTCTGTTGGATTTTTACTTTGTTTGTATGTAAATCTAATTGAATCTATATCCTAGTGATTAGTCATTCTGAAGTTGGGTATTGTGCCTCAATTTTAGTTATATTTGCTAAGTAGCACTAAATATTGTCGCAAATGGTGCACCATCAATTTTATTCTTTACACACCAAACTGAACAGTGGTTGTAAGTATCGTATTTTTCAGGGTATTGCGCGCTCTGGCGTATAGCGCGCACCCCTAATGTGGACCTGAAATTCCTGTAAAAAAACATTTTAGTACTTACAGTTTTGGTGTCTTGCCCGGAATCCATCGGCGGCCTTGTCCAGTTTGGCGTCCGTCTTCGGCTTCAGTGGTGCCCTCCCAGCTTCTCCAGCGCTGTCTCGAGTCGAATCCCCGCTTTCCGCGCTCAGTTTGAACGCCTCCGCCGACATACTGAGTTCAGTACACTCGGGTACATTAGACCAGGCTCGGCTACGTTCGTGCTCACGCTCTGTGACGTTTATGCGTGAGCACGAGCGAAGCCGAGCCTGGCCGAATGTACCCGAGTGTACTGCACTCGGTATATGTCGGCGGAGGCGTTCAAACTGAGCATGGGAAGCGGGTATTGGTGTGTATCGCGTACCCACGATTTTCCCCTTATTTTAAGGGGAAAAAAGTGTGAGGTATACGCCGATAAATACGGTAATCAATACATCAATAGTTCGCTTGCAAATGCTATTAAACCCCCACAAAAAAAAAAAAAAAAGATTCTGCAGATTGCTTTTTACATTTTACATTTAAAAAGAACAGGTTTTGGTTTGCCACTCTTGATGCTAGCCAACCAGATGTACATCACTAGTCTAGCTAGGATTTTAAGGTATCCCTTTTCAAACATCTAAACTCTGCTGACAGGAAAATTGAACTGTAATCTTTAGATCTCTGCCATACTAAATCTTTAATTGTAGGAGTGTCATACCCTAGAGAAACAAATGAATTGAAAATGTCTAAAGTAATTATGTATGTATGTCCATCCAAAATGTTTAGGCATGTCTTTAAGAAAAGCAAAGTAAAAACAGTTTATTATGATGGTGCCAAAGACAAAGGTAGACAAACACATGGCTTCTGCTCTGAAATCATTATAACACAGGAAGACCTATTTTGCACCAAACATGCAGACATTCCATTGATAGAAGGTGTTGATCTTATAGTCAACAAAAAATTGTTGGGAACCAGCTAGTAATGGGAATACCTCCTTTTTTTTGTCTCCATATTGTCAAGCCATCTAGCCTCCAGTTCATGGGGGAAAAAAATTATTTATGCTTAGGAAAGGTGGTAGGTGATCCCAATAAAACTGGTAAAGTCTTCTTCAACAGGAGGAACATTAACATTACCTGCAAAAAAAGTAGTGAGCAGCAGCAGTTTAAGAGAAAAAAGGCCAACGTGGGACTTTCAGATATTTGTGACATCGCTACTCCACAAAAAATGTGATTGATCTACATCTAAACTTTAACACCCTTGTTTAGTAGCGTAAAGAAAGGATAGAAAGCTTATAATTGTTTTTTGTGCTTCCGCAGGGGGATTCCACTCACTTTTAATCAGAGGGATCATAAGTGGAGGCAAATATATATATATATATATATATATATAATTTATTTTTTGTAAAGTAGGTACATTTTTACAAATTATTTTCCCCAGGCTTTTAATATAATTGTATACACATGGAACAGGTGCGCTACCAGATAGGTAATTAAATTGGTGCTAAAAATCAAATATATGTGATCAACCAAAAGATCAATGTAAATTACAAGAGAAAATATAAAAACAATAAAAAGTAAATAAAGGTCCATCCACCAAATAATAATGAAATGTGAATGCTGCTGGGTTTACCCACAGCAGCGTGAATGATGGTGTAGGAAACGCTCCAAACAATCTTGTATCCTCCACCAAACATGAGTCTCTTACCAGATGTAATGGATCTCCAGTAGCAGAGATCAATTAAGTATGTGCCATGACAGGTGCCGCTAGATACCTCGTGGGGATCCTCCTCTGAAAATCAAGCTGAGAAGCTCCTAGTTGACAAACCCAGGCAGACCGTTTGCATCAACAATATTGGAGGAAGAAAACAGAGACCACATATAGTGTCAAAAGGAGGTTTTCTGGCGAGGCATCAGTGTTTCTGCATATAGGATTTGCTTCTATTATTTAAGTACCTGTCCATGGTTTTTAATAAATATATGCCTAGTGGTTTTTACACCTCAGTGGGCGTATGATGTCACAAGTTCATGGCCTTCCCAATGCGTATCACGGCAGTGCGCATCGTCAGGAGAACAAGAGCGTAGTTTTCACACTATATGCGCCTCTGTTTTCTTCCTTCAATGTGGTTGATGAAAGCGGCCTCCCTGGGTTTGTCAACCTGGAGCTGTTTGGATTGATTGTTGGATGAGAATCACCAGGGGGTATCTAGAGGCCTGTTATGGCGAATGCTTGATTGATCTCTGTTACTGGAGATCCATAGCATCTGGTAAGAGGCTCATTTGTGGTGAAGGGCACAAAATTGTTTGGCATGTTTCCTACACCATCATTCACGATGCTGTGGGTGAATTAATATTTGGTGGATGGACTTTTATTTATTTATATATATTTTTTTTTATGGTTTTCCATGTTTAATTTTTTTATTGGACTTTTGATTGGTCACATATTTGAGTTTAGCACTTATTAAATCATTCAGTTGGCAGTGCACTTTATATGTAATCCATTTTGAACCTTTGGATTGTTCACATTTGATTCTTTTTTTAGCACTCATTTATCTAGCTATCTGGTAGCACACCTGCTCTATGTGTGTGTGTGTGTGTGTGTGTGTGTATGTGTGTATGTGTATATATATATATATATATATATATATATATACTGTATATATAAAATATATTTTGTTCATCTTTGCATTCGGTTGTAAAATAGGAGCAGCTCTGGGTAAAAAGTATCTCACTGAGCGCAAAAAAAACATTTCTTTTTTTTTTTATATATATATACTGTATATAAATGGCCTTTATGTAGCAAAACATTTAATCTTGGCCTACCTATTGGTTTTACCACTCAAAACCGAGTTTCACCATTGTTATCAAAGTAGCATTTTGTGCAACAAGAAGTTTAACCAACGTAGAATCACAGCCTAAAAAGGATTCTTTAAAATCATAATAGAAATCTAAGTATAGAGTAAGCTTTCTATTCTAGAACAGCTCCAGGATGGGTGTATCCAGCAATTTAACCAAAGTGAATGAAATAGTACAGAATTTCTAAAAGTAAATTATTTTTGAACAATTGCATGGTAGTGGCTAAATTTAAAAAAAAATGTGAATTACATTTTCTTTAAAAGTACAACTTTTTATTTATACTTCATTTATGTATGTACACATTTTACATTGGAAAACATTGCAGTCAATCTGAATAACATTATTCAAATATTTAGAGTGGCACTGATAAAGGCTGTATCATTGGCGAGAGAACACTTGCACTGCTCTGTTTAGCCTTCAAAAAATTGGGGTTGTCATTCATATTAATTCACTATTCTTAAACATGACCTCAGGATTAGAAAATAGTGGAAGCACTGTCTATGCATTTGAGCACCACTAACCAAAAGGCTATTTAATTCATTTTTAACATTCAGAGCAAACTCCTCCATCCCTGCTTTTATTTTGCTGGTAAACTGCTTAAAAAATAAATAAAAAAACAAGCAAAAATTAAACACTGTTTCCGTTAAACATGCAACATTTCAGTCCCATTTGCTTAGTTGATGTCAAAGTGAAGCCCTCTATCTCTAACTAAAGAATTGAGATATGTGACACACATGGGCGTCCGCTGAAATTTTTTCGGGGGGGGGGGGGCGCTTCGGAAGCGGTGATACACAGTCGCATTTCACCCTTTCTTTGACCGCTAGCAGGGGGTTAAAAACGTGCCCCCCCCCCCCCACGTTAAAATGTAAAAACACCCGACTGTGCCCCCTGCATCTTTTATTATCTCTTTGTCACTACTGTGTACCCCCTCTCTGGACTCCTTTACATTACACAGCACCCTGCACCTCTGGACCCCTTTACATTACACAACCCCCTGCTCCTCTGGACGCCTTTATATTACACAGCATGCTGAAGCCTTTGGGTTCACACTGGTGTACTGGAGTTTGTCGCAGTGTATATGCAGTTTTTCTGCATTTAATCCCTACTTCTATTAGCTTGTGTAATTTTACTGCGTTTTCTGAAAGCACACCAAAGATTCAGTATAGAGAACATTTGGTGCACTTTCAGAAAATGTTGAAAAAAATGTGTAATCTAATAGAAGTCTGTGGGACTTTGGTGAAAATGGAGATAAATGCAGGAAATCTGTGTATACACCGGCACTGCATCAGTGTAAACCCACTTGAGTCCTAGTTCACATATATGCGATTCCTGCATTGCATGTTGCTTGTCGGCCGTTCACTCTGCCCTTTGCAAACTGATACGGGTGTCAATGTAAAATTAATGACACCCCCATATCGGTTTGCAGATTGCAGTGAGAACTTTGAAATGGTGCAGAAATTGGATTGCATAGGTGTAAACACCCATCCACTGCAAAAAAAGGGTCCTGCACAGTTATGCTGCAAATGCCATTTTAGCCATACAGTTTTTTATGGCTGAATTTGCATCGCACAGACATCCCATGTGATTTGCACAGCAATGCGGTGCAAATCACATGCAATGTCTATGATCACACAAGTGAAAACCCTGGCTAAAGGCATAGCATAGGGTTAATGAAAGACTGCTGGAGGACAAGACAGGAAGTGAAAGATTTGGGAGAGAGAGGGCAGAGTACACAGTGACAATGCTGATAACTCACTTGATGTTCCCAGGATGTTCACACTAGTAGTTTAGTTGGCTCTTTAGCTATCAGCTACTTGTTTAAATGTTCCCGCCCACACACTCCTTTCAGAACAGCACATGGGCTGTGCACAGAGCATGGATGATGGTACACAGGAACAGAGGGGAGGGAGGGGGCAGAGCAGATGCAGGCTCTTTCATTTCTGTGCAAGGTGGGTGGTTGTACTCGCTGGGATGTTACAATTTAACAGAGTGAGACACACAGCATTGTGCATATGGGTCAGTCCACCTGAGCTCTCCCTTCACTGTCAGCATGTCTCATCGCTGCTGCACTACCAAGCCCGTCCTGCTCTCACTGTTTCAAGTGTCTTCTCCTACGATCCTAGGGGGGGGCAAACGACCCCCGTTGCCCTATGGAGCGGACGCCCATGGTGACACATGTGACTTGTATCAGAATATATTCTATCAGTATACCTGTGTGTCCTCACACAAGTGTATACATTTGGTGTACATGCATTTGTGTACACACATGCTAAAGCCATTTTGGAAACGTAGCCATGTTGGTGGAGGGACAGAGTGGGGAACTTCAGCAATTGTATCTAATCATTGCAGTCCCTAAACTCTCTAATGCCGCATACACACGATCGGTCCACCTGATGAGAACGGTCTGATGGACCGTTTATCGGTTAACCGATGAAGCTGACTTATGGTCAGTTGTGCCTACACACCATCGGTTAAAAAAAACGATCGTGTCAGAACGCGGTGACATAAAAAAAGACAACAATGTGCAGAAAAAAATGAAGTTCAAAGCTTCCAAGCATGCGTCGACTTGATTCTGAGCATGCGTGGATTTTTAACGATCGTTTTTTTGCTATCAGTTAGGTATCCATCGGTTACATTTTAAACAAGTTTGCTTTTTTTTAACCGATGAATAAATAACCGATGGTGCCCACACACCAGTGGGGACCGATGAAAACTATCCATCAGACCATTCTCATCGGTTTAACTGATCGTGTGTACGCGGCCTAAGAAGCCAACAGATGATCCAACCTTTAAAGCATTCAGCAACATTTGAAAAATTACAATTTTAGGTAAACTGACCATTTAATTGACTAGTACATTGAGACCAAATTAACATGTTTTTTTTTTTTTTTTCCACTAAATGCTCCATTTAAAAATATACATATTTGAACAGTGATATTTTCTTCTTACATCAGTAAAAAATTCATATCAATTTTCATATTTCTTTATGTAATAATAAAAAAAAACAGCTCAGTGTTCCTGCTCATCTTTTTTTCTTTCTGCTGCTAATGGAAAAATCATTAAAACATCAAGAAAGGTTATATAATGTGAAATACAAGCACACATTTCATAGTAATCAGTCATTCACTCCTGTTGTTCTGCTTGTTGCAACTTATGTGCCAGATGAAGCAACAAGTACAGACTAAAACATTTGGACAGAGATATTGATAATACATTTAATTTATGATCTATGACACCAAATTCTATTTTTAGAGAAAGTCTGAATTCAAAATATGTAGCTAAATGCATGGTTAAAAAAAAATATATACATTTTATACCTGTATACAGTATATTCATTGATATAGCATTTTAGGGGGGGAAATGAGATTACATATAAATGTCTGCATCTGAATCATGCATATATGTCAACTCTAAATATATGTCAACTGTTTGATAAAAATTATTTTCTAAAGCAACAAAGTAGCCTGAACAGGTGTACCTAATAATAAAGTGGCCAGTGAGTGTATATATTTACAGCATATGTAGCACTTACCCCCGAAGGAGCTGCTGGTTAGAATTAGGAATCTGGCCTGTTACCTCTATAGCTCCGCCGTCTAGGGTAGTTGATGAGAGCAGTAATGATGGATTGTCCAAACAGCAGCTGTCTTTTATCTTGTGCTTTTATTTACCCAACATGGTAAATGGTAAAACGTACAGTCAAGGGAAAGATGTATAAGAAGAAGAAATAGCAGGTTCAGGGGTAACGATGAGGAAATCAGTCCTGCTTCCAATAGCACTTTATCTTCTTCACCACTCTAGCCAGAGTGGGTTTAATATACCTGGACAGGCCTCTGCCACAGGCCTGGCAGCCGGTGTATCGCTCGGAAAACTTTGAGAGAAAGAGCCTCTGCCACAGGCCTTCCCCAGAACTTAGATCACGGAGATAATCCTCCTCAATGAACTTTAGGTATGAGACACTTCAGGTAGTTTCGTAGTTAGGTTGCTGACTGACAGGCGACCAACATCCAGCCTTTCAGTGTCCAGCCACCTCGATCCCCAATGGATCATAGGGACCCAGTCGATCACTGGATCCAGCCATGACTGCAGATGATCCGAACCAAAATGGGCCCGAAAGCGAGAACACTGCATGGACGGCGCACCCCGGCCTGGTAGGCCATAACGCCTGGGTGCGCAGCGCTGACACCCTGAAGGTGGGTGGCGCACTCCAGAAGAACCCCGGACACAAAATGCCTGTCTCCTAAATACCCTCTCCCAGCATGCCCCGCGAGGCACAAACATCCTTTTTGGCTGCAGAGAGAGAGACCATCCTCAACTTCAACTGCTGCCACCTGTCGAAACAGCACCCCCGAACAGCAGAGTGAACAAAAACACAGCCGAGCCGATATGTGACCCACAATAGGTCAAATCACTTAGATAAGAGCCAAGTAACTCTCTTATCTCCCCTAAATTTAGGACAGCACCGATACCTAAAAGTACAAGGGTGCTACACATATAATGCAAGTGTGTGTGTGTGTATATAATATATTCATATTGGGACACCTGCCTTCACACCAATGAGCTTTAATGGCATCCCAGTCTTCATCCACAGTGTTTATAGTTGCCATCACAACGTGCGGTGTCATTGAAAGTTCACGCCCCATTGTGATGAAATCCTAGTACGGCGTTCTGCAACACACAAGCTCCCAAGATTCATTGCGGCGCTGGGAAATACAGTCGCAATGCCTACTCCCGTGGGAGTCAAGCCCCGGAAGTCAATCTTGAAACAGCAGTAAAAAAAAAAACATTTGTCAAGTGGGCAGTGTGCTGAAGGGGACTAGATTAGGGTTGCCCCGATACCACTTTTTTTAGGACCGAGTACAAGTACCGATACTTTTTTTCAAGTAGTTGCCGATACCGAATACCGATACTTTTTTAAATGTCCCCCACAAATGCAGCCATGTCACCCATATATTAAGCCATGTCACCCACAAATGCAGCCATGTCACCCACAAATGCAGCCATGTCACCCATATATGCAGCCATTTTACCCACAAATGCAGCCATGTCACCCATATATGCAGCCATGTCATCCACAAATGCAGCCATGTCACCCATATATGCAGCCATGTCACCCACAAATGCAGCCATGTCACCCACAAATGCAGCCATATCACCCATATATGCAGCCATGTCACCCATATATGCAGCCATGTCACCCATATATGCAGCCATGTCACCCACAAATGCAGCCACGTCACCCATATATGCAGCCATGTCACCCATATATGCAGCCATGTCACCCCTACCTAGCCACCGCCACCCGGGGAACATCACAGCATTCATTTGAATAGCTGTAGTGTTCCAGCCCGTATAGACACTCCCCCTTGCTCGGGATTGGACAGATCACGATCACCCATCCAATCCCGAGCAAGGGGGAGTGTCTATAGGGGCGGGAACACTACAGCTATTCAAATGAATGTTGTGATGTTCCCGCACGATGTTTAGCCCATGCGGCGGCGGGTTTCGATGTGGCGGCGGCGTTCGGCGGCAGCGGCGGGGGGGGGCGGAAAAAGTATTCTATTCTGGTTTCGGGGGTATTTGCAGGACTCAAATACTCGGTATCGGTCCCGATACCGATACTGGTATCGGTATCGAGACAACCCTAGACTAGATAAAGTTGTTAATCTAGGTGAACCTCTGCTTAAAGCCCTGTACACACGATGGACCGTTTTCAATGGACAAATCGATCGTGTGTGGACCCCATCGGTTTTTATATCCATCGGTGAAAAAAAATAGAACCTGTTTTAAATTTTTCTTATCGTTAAAAAAACGATATCGTCTGTGGGGAAATCCATCTGTCAAAAATCCACACATGCTCAGAATCAAGTTGACGCATGCTCAAAAGTATTGAACTTAATTTTTCTCAGCATGTCGTAGTGCTTTACGTCACCGATGGTGTGTAGGCAAGACTGATGAAAGTCAGCTTCATCGGATATCTGATATCTGATGAAAAAATCCATCGGATTAGATTCCATCAGATATCCGATCATGTGTACAGGGCTTTATAGTATTCACAAGCCTTTCGACCTGTGCGTCTACTTGCAACTGATATTTAACGATAGAGGACTGAGTCGTCATTTTAATCGAGGGAACTCGATTCACAATTTTGGAATACTCTGCCCTACCTCAGAGCCATATATTTCCTGTTGCATTATCCAATATTTAACAATAATTGTTCATATTTTTGTACAGGTACAGTAATACACTTGTATATTCACAATGGTAGGTTTATAGAGCTAGAGGCAGAGCTGTGTGGATTCCCAAAATAGGAATTTAAGAGAAATTCTTTGGTTGTAAAAAATGGTTGTAAAAAAAAATGAAAAAAAATAAGTAATTGTAGGCTTCTATTAAAAAACTCAAAAAACAGCAACAAAATAATATATTGCAACTTACCACTCTTTACAAGTGGTGGCTTCATTAGTTACAAATTTTCAGGATTTTCTTTTACTTTATCTTCACATGGTGATACTGCGAATAACACAATTCCTGTCTCTGGATGGCTATGCTCACTTATTTTTGAACATGTGCAGATCCACAGGATTTTTTTATTTTTTTGGTGAGAATCAAATCAATGTAGAATTATTGTCTGCTATTTTGGAGAGTAAACATTTCTTAACATTTTTGGGGGCAAACTATCAAAAAATTTGGGGCACCTTGATGGAAGCCCCTTAAGCACTGGCATATGTGAGCCTTCATTTGGGAATTTGGGAACAGGAAGAGTTTTATGTGCATCCTGTTTATCAACTATATGCCTTTTTGTAGTTTATAGAATTTTGACATACTGCACCCGTGGAGGGGTTCCTTTGTTTATTTTAGTGGCGAAGATTAGGATCTGTCACTCGGTGTGATTGAAGCAACATTCATTGTGATTGATGGTTAATCGGTGATGGTTGACAGTGGTTAATCTGCATCCTTGGACAATGTGACTGACTGTTGTGGGTTTTCTAATTAAAGGACTTGTTTGAATAACCTCCCTGGCGGTATGATTCTTTAAGATTTTAGGTGCTGAAAGCGGTACCATTATTTGCAAGGGAATTTGGCGTTTTATACTGTAGGCTTGTAATTCTTAGGAATAACTCACTGAAATCTATCCAAACAAGAGTCTAATAGGCATCCTGGGTATGATTTTTTTTTTTTTCTTATTAAAAATTATAATATAATAAATAATTATAAAAAATTATAACAAATAATAATATAATTATAGTAAAAATTATTCAATAATGTAATCAAATCAAAATCACTGAAATTTGCTCAGTTGCAGAATTTTTGCTGTCATTATTTTTTTTGTTTTATGACGAATTTCCCCACAAATCGCTATCGCTAAATTCTGCAAGTGATTCTGATTTATTATCGCTGTTTTTTAGCTGCTCTAAAACAATTTTTGCCATAAAGGGACACTTTTGGTTGCTATGGGCAATCTACAGTTTGCAGGGAGAAAGAACAGTTTTTATTATATAAAAGGACATGTAGTGTACAGGGCAGACCACTAGGGACATGGGGGGTGTGTATTTTTTACATAAAGTACTGTAATCTATAAGATTACAGTGTACTGTATGTATAGTGTTTGTTTACTTTTTTAAATTTGGCGCCGTTCCCCCCCCTACGTCGCGACGCTCGCAGGGAAGGGAATCGGCGGAACACACAGCATCAGGCGGACATCCGCCCGCCGTGTACTGCGGGGATTCATCGCTGGATCGCAGAGAAAAGGTAAGTAAACTTTTTTCTGCATCCAGCGAGGCAAGTCCGTGTGTGGCACGGGGTTACCGATCGTAGCTTTAAAATCTCACCCCGTGCCACACACGGGAAGACCGCCAGGGAGGTTAAGCTCATCCCTTCACACACTTTGTGTGTTCAGAGGTAGTGGTGGCCCATAATGTGGTGGCCCATAATTTAGTGTCAAGTTAATGGCAGTGTGTTTTAGGTAGGATAAAAAGCATTGAACATGTCTTCTTCTTTTTACCTTCATTAAATGGGGGATGAAGAGATTGGTATATTACTAAATAAAGATGACATTGTTTGTGCTTTCACTTACAGGAAGTGACAAGAGCACTGCATTTCTGGCAAGACCAACAGGCTACTTTTAGTACTTTCTAAAATTTGTTCTTAGCTATTATAAAAAAGAAAACTAGTGCAGCCATCACCTCTGTGCTAGTGAGCTGAAATATATATGTTTTGTTCTTCCTTGGTTTATACATACATTAATTAGACAAGTGCACTGTGGGAATCCCACCATACCACACACATTGACAGATGGCAATAAATTTAAGTGCTGATTACTAAGTCGTTGGATGGTCTGTGAAAACAGTTATCAGACCGGCATTTAAGCTTTACAAACTTCAGTAATGCACCGTATAGATGAAAAGCAAGGATAACTCTTCCCTTAGATCATGACTTTCATTTTATAAGCTGTGCTAGAAAAATGACATCTCTGGGAACATAACACCCATAAAAACCATTGGTGCACATGTTCATGACTGCTTTCATAGAGACATTCTATAGATTTATAATATACATTCTAGCCATTTGCCAGATAGATATTTTCCTGAGATCTCACCAATACGTGCAAAAATAAAGTACCATCTTGTGTACATAAGTGCTTCTTATGTTTCCAGCAAAGTTTTATGGTATTCCAGTCATTCTGCTCCTGCTCTGTAGCATACAAAAATAAACCTTTTATTGGCTCTTTGAACACTGTTTTCAGTCCTACTTCTGAGGCTCTCATGAAACCACTACTGAGGTGGAATCTTGGCAGCACAATTTTGGTCGGCACAGTGAATGGAACAGTGTTACTTGGGTTACCCAATACCAGATAGGTCATGTTAGGTAACGTCATTTTATTAGAGTTTAAATAAAGCTCTTGGTATCCTGTAGAGGCTATGTCAGCACTTTGGATGGAACGTCCACAAAAATGGCCAAAAATCTATGTTATCATCAAGTAGTTAAGGCTGTGCCTAAAAAAGTAGATTCATCTCTTAAAGTATTTTCCATGCGTGAAGGTTTTTCTACAGTGATAATTGTTGTTTATATCTACTGTACCTGTGCCAAATCCAGCAATGAGGAAATGTAACACCTTCCGCTGGCCTATAATAAAATGATGGCCAGGTGGGAGCACTGGTGTTCTAGGAGGATGTCACATGTCCGCCGGACACGTGCGATAACTGATAACTGCACCTCCCCGCTGCCAGTGTCATGTGATTGCTGTGAACAATTACAGCAGATCACATGACAGTTGTAAACAATGGCTGGCCTCCTTTCATGCCATCCATTGTATACAATTGTGATGCTAGCTGTGATTGGTCACAGTGAGCTCTCAAAGGGCCGGTTTTACTGCCTCATGTTATGCCCACAAAGTCCACAAATTTTTGAGAGCGTTTTTACTTTTTTCAATCCTTCATGCTCTTGCAGAGAGCAACTGCTCTTTGAAAAGTGTACAGTCTTTTTGCCTTTCGTAAATCGGCCCCTAAGTGTCTAAGCAACACACATGGAACAGGCACAATCCATGGTTGCCCCAATCTGGAAGTTGGACTAGAGCACAGGTGTCAAACTCAAGGCCGTGGGCCGAATCCGGCCCTCCAGGCCGTTTCATGTGGCTCTCGCACCTCTTCTGCAGCTTCAGGAGAGCTCCAGCCCTCCTCTGGTCATACTTTAGACCCTTACTTTCTGCTTTAAAACAATGCATCCAGCTTCTTCTCAGCAACAGCATAAGGAAAAGAGGGGTGCACTGTGATGTAAGGGAGCGTGGGGGACTCAACTTCTGATGATGGGGTGGGTCTTGACATCTAATGGAAATGGAGGAGATGTGCTGGACATCTAATCTTACAGATACAACCGGACGTTTTGAGGGCAATCGATGCTGATGCATCCCATAATGAAATTGAGTTTGACACCCCTGGTCTAGATCAATAATGTGCAGTCGATGTTGGAAAAAGTTTATGCAGACAGGAAGTGGCTAAAAGATGCTCTCGGAGATCAACAGTACTGAAACATAAAAATAAATTAAACAAGTATTTTATGATATACAGTACTTTAACAAACTAAATGTCAATCTTGCAATGGGAAAGCACTGGCTAGCTTTAAATAAATGTACTCTGTCCTAAATAAGAATGCAATAAAGCACTTCCAGTACAAAATACTGATTTAGGCATAAAACTATAGCAGAAAGGAATATTTTTCAGAAAAGTACATTTCTAGCTGATTGCTCATTGTGGCTACTATTCTCAGTATCCCTACTGATGTCATCGTGACTGTATAATTTTCTTATTTTTGTTTGTGTCCTTTTGAATGCATCTCAATAGTCAAATTAAAAAAATTAAAAAATTCCATTACTTCTCCCAGCAAGACCATTAATGAGAGCAATATGAAGAGTCTGAGCTGTTAATGAATTGTTCACACAAACCACACACATAATATGCCTGTGTTCATATCCTGCAGACAAGCCTGACAATGGGGAGTAAAGGGAGGAGATTTTCCAGAGTATGACCCCTACTAAGGGGTGATGGTGGTGGAAAATCCTGCATTGCATTGCTTATTAGAAGGCTTCAATTTTCAACAGCAATTCCTCTTATATTAAATGCACATGTGTAGCTCCTAAAGATTATTATTGAAATGATACATTACTGATCTGCTGGGTTTTCTCTGCTTATTTTGGAAATTAAATACTCCTTAAGTAGGAAAACATTTCAAGGCACTCAACTCCACTGAAATCAGTGCCAGCCTCCCTTTATTACCCAAATTTGCACATTCCTTGTGGAACAGAGAAGACACTATCTGGCGCTGACTATAGTGACATATTTTCATACTTAAGTAATATTTATGATGTGAAGCTGCAGTCCAATGTCACCAGAGCCTCTGCTAGGGGGGGGGGGGGGGTAGTTTTTGACAATACACAATATATGAATGCCAGTTGCTACTTTTTTGCATATTTTGAATATTTTGCATGAACAATTAAATGTTCAGTTTTTGTCTGTTAATGATAAGTTCTCATATTATGGTAACCCAGCCAGAAATTATCTTTTCACCAGCTCTGTATATCTTCCCCTTTAAAAGTGAGCAGCTTGAAGTTTAAGATTCTGGCTCCCTAGAGTCTCACCTTTTTCTGCTGCAACAGGACAGGAGGAAGTTCACTTCCCATATGGCATTTTCCATATGTGCAATAGCCTCAAGACATTTGGGATGTTGTTTCAGCACATCATTATAAAGGAAAATGTGAAATATATGTTGTGGGCGGGCTGAGCCTTTTGCTTATATAACCAAATATATAGTACATTACAGTTCTGAGAAATACTTGGAGATGAAAGGAATACATTGGAATGTGGTATGTTTTATTATGATTCTTAGAGAATCTTGACATATGATTTATAACTTATCTATTAGACTAGTGTGCCTGTTGGATTGCCACATTTTCTGTTGTAATTTCTATAACATGTCTCTGGACTGCAGGCCTCTTCAAGTAACCAATACGCGAGTCCCCTTTCCTGAAGAAAAACAGACTGGGTAACATGTTCAACCCTGGGGGATCTCAGAGAAATGGGAAGGAGATGGGAGGCCCTGATATGAGCATAAAGAGAGAATGAGCCTGTCTTTATCTAATGTTGTAAAGAAAATTCTGTAGGTGTACCTGGTGTGGCAAAAATGTTACGGTGCAAAACTAACAATATGCCATGTTTGCCGATTTGAGATATAACTTTGCAGCAAGTTACATTATCTAAGAAACAAAGGGCCAGATTCAGGTACACGTACATTTGCGAAGCGTATCCGAGATACGCTACGCAGCCGTATTTTACCAGGCTGTCTAACGAATTCTGGTAGATTTTTGCCCGTACGATACGGCGGCGTAGTCTATTTCTCGCCGCGTAATCGAAATACGCGATTAGGGGGCGTGAAGCATTTAAATTAGGCGCGTCCCCGCGGCGATCGAACCGCGCATGCTCCGTTCAGAAATTTCCCGCCGTGCATTGCGCGAAATAACGCCGATACGTAATTCGTTGTTTGAGTAGCGTAGTTTACGGACATTCCTATTCCCGGACGTTTTACGTCAAAAATAAAAAAAGACGTCAGAAAACGTTGATATTCGACGCGGGAACGACAGCCATACTTAACATGGGCTGTCTAATATTAGACCAGCAAAAAGCTGGTATAGTATTACGCAGCAAAAAGATGACTAAAGATGCCGTAAGAGATTGCGATAGACGTTCGTAATTTCGTGGATAGTCGGCAAAAGCTCACCCAGCGGCCGCAATTTTATTGCAGCGTAGATCCGAAGGCGTACGAACACGTAAGCCAGTCGGATTGAAGCGCAAAGCCGTCTATTCATGGTTTGAGGATTCAAACTAGTGAAAAAACATGCGTAATTAGAAAGTACTCCAGTCTAACACCAGTTAGACAGGAGTTACGGCTCTCTGAATCTGGCCCAAAGTGTGTGGATCCTGGTCACCAATTTGAACCATAGAAAAAACCTGGCTGGCTTGTGTAACTTGGGGTAAAGGGGTTGACAATGATAGAAGAGAAACCAAGGATGTAGAGGTTTCTTGAGCTATAAAAGAAACACTTCTGGAAGATCAGATGACCTTGGGGTTGGTAATCGTTGGTTTCCTTCATTTAGCCCTAGAGAGGGTGTTGGGTAGTTGATTGCTGGTGATAAGCCTATTTCCTTTTGAGGTCCTGTCAATTGATGTTGGAAGAAAACATTTTGACATGTTGCACTGTCTGGCATGTGGCCTGAGAGCATATGAAATCTATCTGTTGGTGTTGTGGGTGCTACTGCAGAGCATTCAATGTCTTAGGCCCTGTACACACGATCAGTCCAAACTGATGAAAACGGACTGAAGTTCAGTTTCATCAGTCCAAACCGACCGTGTGTATGGCTCATCAGTTTTGTGTCCTTCAGTCCAAAGTTTTGGGACTGATGGACGCCTACCGATCGCTCAAAACCGATGGTTAGTACACAAATGCATCGGTTCAAAACCGGCGCATGCTCAGAATCAAGTCAACACATGCTTGGAAGCATTGAACTTCATTTTTTTCTGCACGTTTTTTTTTACGTCACCGCGTTCTGACAAGATCGGTTTTTGAACTGATGGTGTGTACGAACCATCAGACCATCAGTCTGTGAACCGATGAAACTGAACTTCAGTCTGTTTTCATCAGTTTGGACTGATCGTGTGTACAAGGCCTAACTGAAGATCTCTTCCTCTCTAAATAAATAACATGCCCCTCTCAAGCTCCCCCCCCCCCCCCAAAAAAAAAAAAAATACTCCACACAGATGATAAAGACCTACTACCTAAATGTCTCGATATTTTTAAAGTATGGCATACATCTAAACAAGCTGTTTTTTCAAAGTTCATAGTATGCATATATCCACAGAAGGATGCAATACTGTACAGAAGTGTGCGATCATGGTTATGTATATACTGTATGGACCTTAGAGAACGCATAAAAACAAATGAGTTAAAGTCTTCTAACCAAAATCTCTTCTTAAATGAAAGTTCAATATTCCTGGAAATTACTGACTGTTCTCCAATGTCTATGGCTAATATAATACAATGTCATGGAGGGCACAGCTGCTCAGTCTAAGTGTGTTCCAAGCAAACTTGTAGGATCATATGGGGGATAAAGGAGGTGGTCAAACACTGACTGTATGCACTAGGAGTTAAATTCATCCAGACTATCCAATATTCTGTTGCTATGTATAAAATATTGATTGACCTTAACATTTAATATTGCTTAATTCTTAAAGCAGATTGGATCTTGGATATATACCTCAAGACTAAGTGCATATAAGGGTTGAATCACTATAAGATGTATGAGTTACTTAAATGCCTTTTTCTTATTTTATGTTACATTTTTTTTTTTTAGAAATGTTCAATACCAAAGATAAATAAGTAGCTGTGGAATTTTTATTTTCTCATTAAATGTGCATTTAGGAATCATGTTTTATTTATACTGTAAACTGTGCCTTTTTTATTTTTCTTCCTAAAAGGCACCTTATTAAAATTGACTAAAGTTTACATACAATTACTGCAGAGATTAATAATGTAACACAAGAACATACATGTATTAACGCTATTATCTTTAGTAAATTAATAAACATCTAGATTAATATTGCATGCAAATTAAATGAATAATTAATATAGTCTTTTTTTTTATGTTTAGGCTTCGTTTCCATGGACGTTTTTACAGCCACTTTTCTGAGCGTTTTTTGCAGCTTAAAAACAGCTCTCCATGTTAGTCTATGGCCTCATGCCCACCATGACGTTTTTGAGCTGTAGATGGCTGAGCCGTTTTTAAGCTGCAAAAAAACCCCAGGACCAGTGCGTTCTGAAGCTCCAGCAATAGAGCTGTTAAAACGCCAGACATTAAAAAACGCTCAAAAACGCGCAGAAAAAGCCACCGCTGCGTTTTTGAGCTCCAGCTCAAAAAAAAATCAAAATAAATGTTTCTAAAATAAACATGGACAGGCGTTTTTAAGCTGTAAAAATGTGGCTGTAAAAACGTCCATGGAAATGAAGCCTAAAAATGATTCATTATTTCAGTTAGGTGTTTGTATTTTTTTGAGTTTGAAAAATCTCACCAACTGTTGCCCGTGGGTGCCTCCATAAAATAGTCTAAGATGAGAAGAAACAATTCTTAGATTTGACTGATGGCTATGTTATGCAGTATAATTAATGAGTAACATACATCAAACCCTTTTCATGCTCTGACAACCTTGATTAAAGAGCATATCCAGAAAGCACTTATGTGTACTAACCTAGTTGTGGTCTTAAAAACCTCAATAAACCCCAACCAGACTCCTCAGGCTGTAGAACAGACTATTTTTGTTAGGGTAGTATGTTAACATGCTGGATGACTAAGCAGACATATACGTATTCCAGTAGACAGAGGTATAATTTTGAGACTGAAGATTTGTATTCTTTTTTTAAAAGGTCTAATTCAGCATGTTTGGGGGGAAAATATGTTTTATATGTTTTATTCTGTAACTGCCTTAATCTAGCAGATGCAGTAAGTAGAATTAACCTTATATACTGTATGTACATTAAAGGGTTAGGCAAATGGAAGCTACATTTCTGTTGTTTTTTTTTTTAAGGTCTTTTTACATGGAGCGATTTACATGTGTAGGGACAAGGCACAAGGCAGTGGCACAAGGCAGTGGCTAAATGGACACAGTCACTGTGTCCCAATATAAAATCTGTCTGAGTAGGAATGAGTGTTCCCCACTTCACTCTGGGTCCGTTTGCAGCCGTTCACCTGCGCGTATGTCATATTGGAGGCAATAGCTGTGACAACAATAAGAATGCCAACATGGGAATGCCCAGAACACCTATGCATCCCTGTACTGGCAAACCTGGCCCTGCACAGGGCATGTACTGTATGTAATCACCCCATGTGAATGAGGCATTACTGATTCATGCAGTAATATGTTCATTATTCATATTAGCTTTCAAGACCTAAAGATAAGTGGTGGTAGTTTTCAGAGAGCAAGGCCATACCCTAAGGGTCATCAATGGACTTTTGTTTTCTTTAGAACTGCTTATAAATCTATACATATCTATGGCAATGCAAAAACGGCTTCAGGCTGGGTTCACACGGATACGACACGACAGTCATATGACTTTCATCCTCCTTTGCTCTGTGACATCAGTCCTACATCGGTTCTACATCCATGCGACTTGAATGAACAGAATACTACTTTTATCCGACTTTGTGATAGTCTGACTTAACCTTTGACTAATCAAACAATCCCAGTGTGATATGAATTCCCTTTACTGCTGCTGTAATCACCATGTCGGATGTCAAATGTCAGATGGTTAGGACAAGGATCCTACTTTGAGCTGACTTCAATGAAGTAGGATCAAAGTCGGGCCAAAGTAGTACAGGGAGCATTTTCAAAGTCGGACCGACTTGTGTCTGACCAGTTAAGACAGCTCTCATAGGGAAACATTGATTTTCACACGTCATGCGACATGAGCTACCAACGTCGGAGCGTTTGTCGGACCAGTGTGAACCCAGCCTGAATAAGGACAATTGTATATTATCTGCAGCTGCAATACATTTAGAATACTGGCTGTAGCATCTCAAACTGATGTCAAAAACATCCTGCATTTTCCCTGTGAAACTCGTCAACACAGGCCCTAAGGGCCTCTAACTCAATGTTTCTCAATTTTAGTCCTCCAGTACCCCCAACAGTTTATCTTTTCAGGCTTTCCATTATTTCGCACATGTGATTTGATCAGTTTCACTGCCTTAGTAATTACCACAGCCGTTTCATCTGAGGGAAATCCTGAAAACATGACTTGTTTGGGGTACTTGATAACTGGAGTTGAGAAACATTGCTCTGACTAATCCTAACACTAACCCTTTTCTCCCACCAAGGTAAACTTGGCACCTTGTGTATCCTGCACCAAGATCCTCTCCACCAAAGAACAACCTTTCCTTTGTTAAATCTATACATGTAAATAAATCTATACGTTGAAATGCTGCTATGGGCAACATCACCTAATTTGTTTTATTTATTTTTGTAGGCACTCTTCCATGTTTAATTCCAGTAAACATACAGTGTGAAATGTGAATTGGGGATTGGGTGAGGGTACAATAAAATCTTAAAGTAACAACCTTGAGAAGTAACTATAACACATTTACTGTAAACACAACAAACTCCCATGATTCCAAATGAGAAGTAAAGCATCTAGCCATATGTTTACTAGCTAGGATGCTAAAATACCAGCCATGTGACAACCACACTTGCCCTGTACTGCACCACTATTCCTTGATGGCAACTAACAGCACTATGATTGGAAAGAAAGCTGGTGGGGAACGCTGAAGTCCCGAAGAGCATAAGCGGCCCCTAGTACAACATGATTGCTAGTTAAGGGTTAAAAGGTATTTATGGGCATCATTTATGTAAAAAAAAAAAAAAAAAAAGGAAATGCAGCAGTAAAGAACAGTAAACAATCATAAAATCACATACTTGCCTAAATGTCAAATGTCAAATTTCAATATATATATATATATATATATATATATATATATATATATATATATATATATATATTTTTTTTCCTTTGGTGAGGTAATACACCCTGTGAATGACTGTGGTTACTCAGTGACATCATAGCCTGTGCATGCAGACCTACACGTAAAAATACATACTTCCTCCAGGACTGTGGTTAGGCTGATTATTGCAAACTCCTGTTGCCAGTTGAAGCATACATTTGTATAAATAACTGGAGAATAAATCTGCTGTCAGGAGGGAAATACTTGCTAAAATAAAACACTTGCGACTTTTTAAGTGAGCAGAACAGACAGGAAATTTTACTGCAGACTGTTCGAAAGACGTAGGCTTAGTAAATTTTTAAACAATAAAATTTATATTGTGCAGCTTCTGTGTGCTACTATTAAACATCAAATCATTTTTCTGCTGGAGGTATGTTTGAAATGTTATCTCTTTTTAGTTTAAAGAATACATTAACCTTCTGGAGCATGTTACATCCATATTTAGGGTGTCCTAAATCGCACCTATTCTGATTTTCCCCCCTCATGACAGTGGGTGGGAGTTCCTCTTTCCACATTCGTTGTCAGATTTAAAATCGGTGTAGCTGTGATGGCTGTGCCCACACAGCCACGTCATTCATTTACAGGAATGATAGAACTACAAGTCCCATTTTCCACCACAGCAAGCTGCTTCTTTATCGCAGCCATGTGGGAAGCCTGCATTCTAGATAGGAAACAGTCAAATGATGGCCTATAAAAAAGATGTCTGTGACTTGCCTTGTTGTGCAGGAACCAATTGTGACTTTTTTTTGAATATCGCATTCTTTTGGTTCTTCTATACCTCCTGTGGTCACTTATAGGTCTACGTTTGGACACTGCTATGGACTTCATCTGTGATCCTCATCTCATTCCACTGACTCCTAATAATTTCCTGATAACACAGAGTCTATGGAGTCAGGCTGCACATGCTCAGTTTGGTGTGTATTGCTAGAGAGGTTTTTTTTTTCTTGAGAGCTGGTTCACACAAGGGCAACCCGACTTATAGCGCGACTTTGCAAGGCGACTTCAGTGTGACTTGGAGCAACTTACAACGCAACTTAAATTTGCCTCCAAGACAGGCAACTTGGCTGTGGCCAATCACAGAATAATCAGCTCTGTGGGAGGTAGGGGTTTGCCTGAGTAAACTATTTTATTTTCCTGTAAAGTTGCTTCAGTTAAGATGGTGAGACTTTGGAGGCAACTTCCATTGAAATCAATGGGTACAGGTTGACTAGAATTCACATTGAAATAGTACAGGAACCTTTTATGAAATCGGAGCGACTTCAGTAGTGTACATTAAGACGACTCTCGCTGACTAACATGGGATTACTGATGTCAAGGGTCTTGGGGCGACTTGAGGTCTGACAAGTCGGATTCTAAGTCGCTGTAGTGTGAACCGGCACTTGGTTGCATGTGATCAGGACAGGGCCAATCAGCACTGTCTAGACAGAGGGTCAGGGATCTTGCAGTCTTATAGGTCAGTCAGAAAACTCCTCCTCCTACAAGCTTTAACTGGTGCTTGGCTGTGCACTGATAGAAGTCACAAGACTGCTAATGAGAAAAGGTATTTAGTGGTTAATATGTACTAAAATAATTGCCTTTCCATTTTTTGTGGGAGACCAGATATAGTGAATGCAGGGTCCTGAGTTTAGTAACACTTTCAACATTGTAGCCTCTCTATAGTAATTCTCCTGCATTGGCTTTCCCTACTATTACCATCTTGTTTTGTTTAGAAATTGGTCAGTGTATTATTAAAACATTGTTATTACCTAAGCGACACAGATTTACTTTTTTATTTCTCCAAAAGACTGTAACTTATGGAGAGCTAGTGATAATTTCCATCTGTTAACAGTTTAAATGATACACTAATTTCACAGTGCTTGTCAGAATAGCTCTATTGCCAGCTGTTTCAGCTGCCAGCTGGATCAAAATGCATCTCTTTTGCCCCATTAGTTCAAACTATGGAGACTATACAGGAAATTGCATAGGAATCAATTTTGATGCTCGTTAGCTGTGGAAAAGCCTGTAAAATCTGTCACTAGACTAAAGCTGCCCTCACCTTTACATGGGTATATTGATAAATATATGAAAAACAATTCTAAATATTCAAATTGGATAACTATATTGAGGCCTCTAAAAAAAAAAAATTGTTTACGTTCCATCCATACTTGTATAGTAACACAATTTTATGCAGGGCCTTACAGAAGTTATGTTCATTAGGCAAAGAACCCCCTAAATCAGTGAAGCATACAGCCTAACATGGTAACACAAGCCCCCGTACTCGTACCACCACCGTAAAGTCCCAAATTTCACAACAATGGGCATGGAATGTCCACACACAGTCAAATTTGGATGGGGTGTTTTTGTTTAAATAGTTAGGACTACAATCACTAATATAAAAGAAAACTAATCAGCGCAATAATATACAAATACAATAATGACTGGCTGCTGAACACTAGGAATCAAATTCAAAAAGTTCTCTGAAGTAAATATGTAAAAGTCCATCAACAAGTCATCCCAGTGATTATCAAAACGTGACTCTATGCAAATGCATGCAGGTGATGAACGTGGAATAATAGGACACCTCCACCGATAACAGAAATGGCCGCTCACCTCCCAAGGAGGACCCTCTATTACGTAGGGTCAAATGCGCATTCCCATACGGGTATAATCTAGGTGAATCTCCAACAGCGATCAATTCAGGAGCAAGTGCTCGTATGCACAGATTAATACCAGTGGGACATGGGTCCAGTCATAAAAAAAGAGGACATACCATAGTGCTCTCCATAACGATAATAACAATTTAATCAAGAATATATAAAAAAAACTCACAAACATAAGCACTTATCCAGTGCCAGGAAATACAGCGAGATGGGTGATAAGGTGGACGGCTGCGGGTGACGTCACGTCCTTCCCTACCGAACGCTGCGTCTCTAGGGCGGGACTTCTTCAACGGCATATGAGAAAGGACGGCGTGCACCCGCTAAATAGGAATCCAGTTGCCATAGAGATCGAGATGCCGCATCAACGTGATGCGACGTACGGAACGCCTATTGCATAATGTGATCTACATCGGAGGGCGTGACTATGGTAAATAGGCACCATTCACCACAGTGCGGCTAAAGATGTAAAGAAATACATCACCCTAGCCCCCGATGGAAAAAACATATATTATGAAATATATATTTCAAGGTGGCAAAATCTCACAATAATCCCCAGTATGATGCAAAAACAGGGTAAATGAGAAAATGTAAAACCTGTCTGTAAAGAACATTTGAGCATGCTGCATTTTTTAACGTCATTGTAAAAAATTATCGTGTGTGGGCTAAAACAATGTTAAAAACGACGTTTTAAACCCGCGCATGCTCAGAAGCAAGTTATGAGACGGGAGCGTGAATGGAACTTCCCCTTTAGAGTGCCGTCGTACGTGTTGTACGTCACCGCACTTTGCTCATCATTTTTTTTAAACGATGGTGTGTGGGCAACATCGTTTTTAATGATGAAGTTGGAAAAACTTTTTTTCATGCTGAAAAGTGATCGTGTGTACGCGGCATAAGAAGCTACCATAGTGTCAACTCTGTTAGATTTCTGTCTGAGCATGGCAGCATGTGATATAGACATTTTCTTCAAAGGTCAGAATTGCAACAGCAGATGTTGTGAAGGGAGCATGTTTCCATTATAACACATGGTTGTGGCTACTTTATGTGTGTAAAGAGTCTGTAAGGGTCAACTGCTCACATTCTTGTTGCAACAGTGGGGTTTGAGAATTGTCACAGCATTGTCAGCATACATGATCCTTTCTAGCTTGGGGAGAACAGGATGTCCTGCAGATGCAGGGTGTGCTTACAGTCTTGTTGTCAGCCTTTGACATCACAGGCTGGCACAACCTTGTAAGCCCTACATAGATTGATTGACAGCTGCTCCTAACTGGATCAGAGAGTTCTTGCATTCATATGACTACTGTAAAAAAAGGAATCTAAAAAGGGGGTATTTTACTCACTTTGTTTTGCATTCATGGTGGCTTTTTTTGTGACAAAAAAAAAACAATTAAGAGGAACTCCTTAATAGTTAGTAGCTGCTGGACAGATGGGGACATGGCCCAAAGTGGGTGTATCAAAGTGTTTTTTTTGGGGGTGGGGGGGCTTTATAGTGTTGCAACTTTTCCCCCTACGCTTTGCTACCCTTTAAATATACTAGGGCCTGGGGTACACCGAGAAGAAAGTGTGGGGTTAAAAAAAATGTGATTAAAATAAGCCCCATTGTCTGTGTCAGTAGAAGAAAAATAAGTCCCATCATTGGTGTCAGTGCCATCCTCTATCTTGGTGCTAGGGGGAGGAAAATAAGCCACCTCATTGGTGTCAGCGGGTGGAAGCTTAGAACCATTGCAGGTGTCTGTAGGAGAAAAATACTTCCCATTAGTGGTGTCAGTGGGATAAAAAAGTCCCATCATTACTGTCAGTATAAGGACAATTTGTAGAATCCTTGGTGTCAGTGGAATAAAATAAACCCCATCATTGGTGTGACTGGGTGGACACTAAGCTCCATTGTAAGTGTCCTGAGGTTAAAATAAGCCCCATTGTTGTTGCCAGTGGGAATAAAATTTACCCCATTGTTGGTGTCAGTAGGAGAAAACTATATCCTATCACTGATGTCAGTGGGATAAAAAGTCCAAGCATTATTGTCGGCGTAAGGAAAATTAACAAAAATTCTTGGTGTCAGTGGAATAAAATATGCCCCATCTTTGGTATCCAGATGGAGGAAAATAAACTACATCCTTGGTTTGGGGAAATAAAAAAAAAAACATTGTTGATGCTTTTGGGAGGAAAATAAATCCCATAGTTGGTGTAGTGGGATAAAATAGGTCCCATTATTACTGTCATTGGGATCAAATAAGTCTCACCATTGTCAGTGGACTAAAGTCTCATTGGTGGTTATGATGATAAAAATAAGCTTGATTGTTGCTATACATAGAAGCAAAATTAACCCCAAATTGTTGCTGGTAATGGGAACAGATTACTTATCTGAACACACACTTCTGTGCTGTTGCTCTGCCTCTGTTGATGCTGGGACTATACTGTGACTGTCGGGTAGGAGATCACAACTGCAGGGAGGGTGCTGAAACTTAAAGCATTCTAGCACTTGCTACCCTACTACCACTTTGCAAAGTATTTAGGTGTCCTGAATCCTGCGTGGGGCATGCATTGGGGGACTTTTTTTTTTTAAATCCTAGGATTGTCCCACATAATTCAAGGCACTAGTTAGCTATGCATCTATGATTATCCTTGAATCATTTATACATTCACTTTTGTTTTTTTTACAGATATTTTAAGAGATATCCATAAAATGTCGTCGTACACCTCCACAATATCCCATTATATAGTCTGCTATCAAATCACACCCCATTATTTATTTAATATCTATATTGGACAAATACATTTTGAATGTACTGTACTTTATCTTTTTTATAAATTAACCATGCTTTAGGTATCTGTAGCCTTATTACAGCAACAATAACTGTATTGTAATATTTGTTTTGTCTAGGATGATTTTGTTATTTGCACTTTCATTTTATAAAACCAGCTTTGTAATAGCAATACAAACAATAGTTATTTTTAACAATACAATTTAAGCATACTTACAAAAAGAAAATCTTTCTGTTGTGAATGCTGCGTGTCTGCTGGCTATCTATTTCCACAACGTCCTAGATTCCCAGCATGCTTTTCATCTTATCCTCTTCTGTTTACTTTCAATTTCTAAGCACTACACATCCCATGGTACCTTCCTGCCTACAAGCAGTGATTCCTGTAGTGATTCTTCCTCTCAGCACCTCTGTGGTTCAAATGTCAGGCTCTGTGAAATGTGTGACACAGCAATGTCTACTCCACAGGGTATAGTGAATATGTGTCACAGAATTCAAAGTAAATGTGTGGGGATCTTTACAAAGTAAGTTTACAAACCTCAAGATCGTTCAGATTAATAGGAGTAGACTTGAAATAATCTAAATACAATGTGGAAATTAATATACCATTTTACATGTTGACCATAGATTTGCTTTAATATGGATGTAAAGGCAGAAGGTTTTTACCTTCCTGCATTCTTTACAGTAGGGTAAAAAACCTGCATGCAGCTTCCCCCCTAATACTTACCCAAGCCCCATCTTGATCCAGTGATGTACACAAGAGCCAAGGCTCTTCATTGGTTCAGATACAGCAACAGGAGCAATTGGCTCCCGCCGTTGTCAATCAGAGCCAGTTAGGAGGAGTGGGGGGGGCGGGGCTGTGTGTGTTATGGAGACATAGGGTTAGGGAGTGAGCACACATGAGTGCCCCCATAGCAAGTGGCTTGCTGTGGGGGCACTCAGCAGGGGGGGGGGTTGAGCCCAGGGTGCCTTTGGGGGACCCCAGAAGAGGAGGATTGCAAACCTATTGCACAAAGCAGGTAATCGTAACATGTTTGTTATTTTAATTTAAAAAAAATCAAGCTTTGCAATCACTGACGGCACACGCCTCAGACCCCGGTAGTGTCAGATCATGTACTAGGTATGTGATCAGGCAGAGAGCGGCCACGCTGCGGCAGTAAATGTACAGTGGTTAAGTAGGACAATCTGATATTTTTTATACAGCTTTGTGTATTAGTACTGGCTGGATTGAGAAGTAGGGAGAACCTCAAAAGCTTATCGGAAAAATGTAAATATACAAGGAACTGTCCTCTATTGAAGATTAATTGAACTTCACTTTAATACATACAGTTGTTTTGCGTTTTTCCAAGATTTTGTCAGATTTTCCAAGAATCTCTTTCCCAGCAATGACTCATAAAAGACAGAAATATCCTATAATGTACATAAGGAAGACCTGTATGATGTGTAGGAATGCACGTAATCAAGATTCTTCTTACTGACTGCCTCTCTGTATAAAGCATCAACAATGTAAATATATGCTCGTATATACTTTTTTTACCCTTTTTCAGAAAAAGCACACACATTCCTGTGCCACAGTTCATTCGTTCTGCATACAGTTTGTTCTTGTTTACAGTACATGGATTCATACAGTACTCTCACTGCTCTCAATACTGCACGTAAGGTGTTTAAATGTACTTGTAGAACGGACATTGCTGCCACTTGTGTGGCTTGTTCCCATCATTCCCATCACACCAATGAATACATACCCAACAACTGTTAATCATGAAATATATATTCATTAGAAGTCTCCTATCATACATAGATCTCTATATTTATCCGTCTTTTGGAAATAGAAAACAAGTTCAGTAGTCATATGTGATGAAAAGAGCTTTTAAACCCTGTGAACAACACATTTAATGAACCACTCACACATCTCCTATATATAATGTGTGTTTTATATTACTAGACCTCTTTCAGAAAACAATGTTCTCTTTGTATCATTTGGAAATGTTAAGTGGTTTTAGTGGGTGGTGAATATTCCAGCCATCAGTTTCTGGGACATTCCTACACAGGCTTCTCATCTGAAAAGTCAATTCACCTTGTAACCAGGCAGGAAAAAAAAAAGTAACTTAAAAGATGTATGGGTTTCTCTTTTTTTTCCCCCATCATACTCGGTGGATGCAGCAAGGGTCCGATGCTGCATCTGTCCCCCGGCGCCTTTACACTGAGAACCGAGCGATCGAACATCGCAGATCTCTCTGTTTAGAGCTCTCCAAGCAGAGAGCTGCTGTCAGTCACAACTCTCTGGCCATCTCCCTTGGTGCTCATTGTAGCACTGAGCTGCGGAGGGGTGAAGCGGGCCGTCTTAGGTTCTCAGAGGCTCGCTGAGAGGCTGAGACCGGTGGCATCTGGCGGATCCAGACTTTGTCATGATGACACAGTGCCTGGACTGATCTGTATGATGTTTTTGTGTGTTTGATGTTTTTGTGGCCCATGTTTGCACGGGCACGGCAGCCCATTCAGATAAACGGGCTGCCGTGCCTTCTTTTTCCGCAGAAAAAGGTACACCTTTTTCAAAATATGGCCCGTGGAGAAATCAAATTGTCACAAACTCACTGCATTTGTGCATCAGTGGGGGTGCCATTCATAATGAATGGCAGCCCCACACATTTCTCAGAGCATCGGGTTTTCACTGCGTGTAGTTGAGTGCATGAAAATCTCTGATTCCCACAGCCACGCACATTGGTGTGAACGATCATGCCATCATGGACATATCTGGGACATACATGCCTCCCTTCCTTCATACAAATAGAAGTTTTTATTGGCCTGCTGTCTCACACACACACACTCTGGGCAATTCAATAAAGCTTTTCAGTTTTAGTAGTTTTATAGTAGTGGATTCCGTAACCTGTTGGTGCCGACGACACACAAATATGTGGCCCCTCGGCATGTGGGCCTTGGCTCTGAACGCCTGCATATTTGCGTATCCCATTGCAAACAAAGCTGTGTCCAACGCGTGACCTGTACGCTTCAGACAGTTATCAGCGGCTAATGGAAAGCTACCGCTCGCTGCTTGTGATCAGGAGCTTTTCACTCATGTGACAGCCAATCACGACGGTCACAAGATCATAGACCCCACCTCCCGCCATCTAAAAACCCTTAATGGGCCAGGAGGCACTGACTCCATGGGGTTAAGAACTACCTATGCCTAATTCAGTCAAAGATTTGAGCCAGTGTCAGTTACATTACCGACACATGACAAATTCAGGTAGTTATGATTACTGCCGCTTTTAAGAACCTGTCGCTGTGACTGATTAAAGAAATACCGCCAGTTCTCAGATTAAGAAATTGGTGGTAATTAACACCAACTCTGATCTGATGTAAAGAGATATGCCAGTAGTCCGAGTTGGACATGTCTGTGCTAGAAAGCTGTCATTGATGTGATAGCTTCCCACATAGGGCCCTATCATCGACCCCATTCAGGAGCTTCTCAACCTCCAAAACTAGAACTTGCTTAATCACGCTTTGACTTTTGAGCATATTATTGTTTGGTTGAAAATGCCACCTCTATCTGGGTTTTTACACTTTCATTGATTTCCATGTTTTCCAGCAGTTTATTGCTTTTCCCCTTTATGCTGTTCCTAGAAAAGGGAAACTGATTTGCACTTGTGGTAATCCCCTAGTTTCCTTCCTACAAGGTTGTATTGCTCCACAATTCTTTGGCTGAATGTACAGCATAATATAGAGACATGCATCAGTTTTTCCATGACTAACACTGGCCTATTGAGTATTCAGAAACTCCCTTATCCCCTCTACGGCCATGTAAGTGTAACGTAACAGCTAATAAACTTACGACAATGTATATTCAGTTCTAGGCTGCACAGAGTGTTTGTAGAAGCCAAGATAAACTGATTTCTCCAATGTGCATTGTAAACTATTCTGTATTTGGGCAGCATGCCCTAGTATGTGAAGTACTGTAGTGATGGTCACTTACTAATGACAACTGTTTATATAGTCTTTTTAGAGTCTTAATAAAATTTGAAATTATATCCAGTTCTTATGAACTACACGTACTTGGTGCAAAGTTAAGGGAACTCTAACAAATATGAGAAAAGGAAGTTGTTGAACAGTGTCACCTATTGTAGGCAGGGAAAGAAAAATGGACAGCCGCACTCCAATGGATGAAAAGACTTAAAAATAGTGCCTGTTTATTCCAGTCAAAAAACTAAAACAGCAAAAACAGCAAACAGTGGGGTAACAAAAGCTGACGCGTTTCACATCGACAACCGATGCTTAGTCATAGCTAAACATAATGATAAAAGAAATCTCATTTATAGAAAGAAAAAAGTCCCAGAAACCATCTGATGATTCATTAATTAGTCTCCTGGTGGGGCCTGGCTAATGCCGGTAATCGTGCACACCTGTTGAAAGAATGCACACCTGTTGTTGCATTCTTTCAACAGGTGTGCACGATTACCGGCATTAGCCAGGCCCCACCAGGAGACTAATTAATGAATCATCAGATGGTTTCTGGGACTTTTTTCTTTCTATAAATGAGATTTCTTTTATCATTATGTTTAGCTATGACTAAGCATCGGTTGTCGATGTGAAACGCGTCAGGTTTTGTTACCCCACTGTTTGCTGTTTTTGCTGTTTTAGTTTTTTGACTGGAATAAACAGGCACTATTTTTAAGTCTTTTCATCCATTGGAGTGCGGCTGTCCATTTTTCTTTCCTTATATTGCACCACGCATTGCCTGCACCCATTTGGGTTTTTGAACTTTACTCACCACTGAAGAGTGTCGTCTGGAGCGGCGGTTTTCCCTTTATCTTATTGTAGGCAGGGCCGTCTTAATAGCATCATGGACCCCTGGACAATGTAATGCTCTGGGGCCCCTACAATGGACACAGTGCAGGTAAAAAGACATCAAGTAGGTAGGAGGCAGACAAGTGGAGCTTCCACTTTTGGGTGTACTCCTCCTTAACTACATGAACAATCATTCTGTACAGCAAAGAAACAGTGGGAAAATACTACATACATAAAGTAACAAAGCTGTCCTGTGCATATAATATATCTGCTAGATTGATGCCCCCCCCCCCCAGCACTCTGACCCCTCTACACCTCAGATATCCCCCCAGCACTCTGACCCCTCTACACTCCAGATTTCCCTCAAGCCCTCTGACCCTTCTACACCCTAGATATTCCCCCCAGCACTGTTACCATATATCATAAAATACCCCTTGTATTCTGACCCCACTACATCCATGATACCACATACACTGTGGCCTCTCTATATCCCGATACCTCTAGCACTAAAGCTACCCCAAGCATTGCTACCCCCTATACACTCCAGATCACCCCTCAGCATTGTTTTCCCCCATACACCCTTGATATCCCCAGCACCATTATTCAATTCATGTAGTACCCCCTTTATCAGTGGAGATACAGTGCATGTAAACTTTTGGCTATGTGCCCACCTCCAGCACTGGACTCACCTATACCAATCAAGCCGGCAGGAGGAGGGGCGGAAAAAGAAGCATCCCTCCGGCCATTCCAAGCCCTTCGTTGCAAACAGTGTTGGACAGCTGGGCTCACCATGACACTATCCATAATGCTACTTCCGCAGGTGGGCTCTCAGTGCTGCCGATTTAGAAGCTCCCACTCCAGCTCCTACCCTGCAGCCTTCGAGTTCCGAACATTTAAGCTGCATGAGGCAGGGTCAGAGCATCACTGGCACTCCGAAATAATAGGTATCGTTCTGCACAGCACGGCACACCGCTGCCAGCCTGCCTCCCTTGTCTATCCATCACTCTCAGTGCCATCATGGGGCCCCCAATTTTGGGGCAGCGTGGGCTCAAGGACCATGCTACTGGGGCCCCTGGGCAGTGCCCAGGTGTGCCCTCTCATTAAGACAGCCGCTTATTGTAGGTACTATTGAAATGTTATTGCTCGTTAAAGTGGTATTCAAATTTAATTTAATTTTTTCCCTAAATCAGAAAAAAATAAAACTTGCATGTGTGTTCAATGTTTTTTTTTTTTTAAATTTCCTGCTCAGAGCTTTTTGTTTTTCAATTTTCCCCTGGCTGTGCTACTTTCTTTGCAACCCGTACCACAATGGAATCCTGCACTGGATGTATTAATATGCTTGTTGTGGCCTAGTCTGCAATTTTTTTTTTTTTTGTCTACAGAATTAATTTTGGTAGGTATAAATCTTTTGACAAAAGTAAAGCAGTAAACCTTTGTAAAAGAACCATTGAATGACATCAGGTTCTTACTAAGTGTATGATAGATAAATCATCTTCTGTTCAATTTCAGACACATAATGCAGTCCACAAGGTGATTCACCAGTAAGCAGCAGGGGATGAAGAAAGAACATCTGTTGTGTCTCTTTTGAAACATCAGCACCTTAGGGGACTGTTCTTTCCTAAGCAATGACTTGACAAGTAGGAGGAGCTTAGTACACACAGAGGAACTTTCATGTGTCTCTAGAAGATGACCAGGGAAGGGATTGAATATCATTATATAACTGAAGTGCTTAGAATGTTTTATAATTGTAGCAGTGTTCTGTATATACAACTGTTATGGGTTTTCCCTTAAGTTTTAGAACTGTACTATACAGGGGAATGAGAAACGCTAAGCCCCGGTTCACACCGAATACAGTTTTGAAATGGCGTGATTTCAAAGCTGCCGGTTAGTGTGACTTCAGCTGCAGCTTGCCGACATCTGTACGACTTCATGCACAGATGTCAATGCAATTTGCACATGACATCGCCAAAAATATAGGTCAGGAACCTATTTAAAGTCGGTAAAAGTTTGAGTCGCTCCAATTTTTGAACAGTTCCATAAGCAGAAATGGGGTGCGACTTGTCATGCGACTTTGATCTGTCAAATCACACAATAATTTGGTGTGAACAGGGGTGTAGTTGCATAGAAATCTGCCCAGTAAAGGTGCATTTAGGGGGATTTAAATCAATGAAAAACATTCAACCTGCATAGGAAATAGTATAATAAAATTGGTAATTAAACTACATTTGTTTTTTCCCTATTTGCACATACACTTTCGCTAACAATCTTTTTGTAAATACACCCCTAAATATCTTGTGCCAATGTTCCCCAAACCATGTGTTAGCAACTACTAATTAAGATTTTTTACAGTACTCTTCCAGAATCGCTAGTGAGGGCGCCCAAGGTTGGACATGAGGCTAAGATTGCCATGCCCCAGAAAAGTAATCAGTAGTGGATTGCCTATCAGAATTATTTTCATAATGTTACAGGCAGTGAGAAGGCAATACAAGGCCTTCTCATTGCCTGTTTTAGCCTTGCAAAGACCTTGCAAAGGTGATAGAGAAAAAATAGTCCCAGTGCTTCTCGTCAGAGATAATGGACTACACCAACTAACAAGAAGCACTGGGACTATTTTTTTCTGTATCTTGTTCAAAATTGTTCAATTTACATTTTCTTTATCGTACATCATGGGACACAGAGCGGCAATCCATTACTATGTGGGTTATAGAGTCTACCTTCAGGTGTGGACACTGGTGTAATTAACTACACAGGAAGTTCCCTCCCTATATAATACCTCCCATACTGGGAGCTCCTCAGTTTTTTCATCAGTGTCTAAAGTGACAGAGCAGATTCTATTGTGGATCGCATAAACATACATGTTTCTGTCTATATGGTGCTGCATGTTTCCACAAAAGAGGTCGCATAAAAGATGCTTGTAATGCTGAATCGCATAAAGACGTTTGTAGGCATAAAAATGCTGAATCACACATGATTACCTGATCACCCAAGTCCTTGTTTCCCCCAAGGATGTTTGGTTACACAGAAGAGGTTTGTTTCCATAGAAAGGCCTAAAATCGCATAAAGTTGCTTGGATGCAAAAAAGATGCTGGATCACACATGGTTACCTGATCAGCGTCCTGGATTACCCAAGTATGTTTGGTCACACAAATAGGCTTGTTTCCACAAAAGTACCTAAAGTCGCATAAAGATGCTTGTATGCATAAAAATGCTGAATCGCATAAAGGATGCTTGTATGCATAAAAAGGTTGAATCACACAGGATTACATGATCACCCAAGTCCTTGATTCCCCAAGGATATTTGGTCACGCAAAGAGGCTTGTTCCCACAGAAATGCCTAGAATCGCATAAAGAGGCCTGAAGGCATAAAAATGCTGAATCACACAGGATTACCCAATCACCCAAGTCCTGGATTACTCAAGGCCTAAAGGGATCGCTTAAAGATGCTTGAATGCAAAAAGAAGCTGGATCACACATGGTTGTTGGATCAACAGAGTCCTGGATTACCCAGGGATACTTGATCACATAGAGAGGCTTGTTTCACAGGAATGCCTAAAGTCACATTAAGATGCTTGGGTGCATAAGGATGCTGGAACGCACAGGGGTGCTTGGTCACACAAGGGTTCTTGTCCGCACAGTAGTGCTTAAAATGCATAAGATGTTGATCGCATGGAAGATGCTGAATCGCATGCATGGTTACTTTAAAGTTGCACATGGTGGCTTAATTAAGCAATACAGGATGCCTTGTGTTTGCATAGAGATACGTGTCTGCATGGGTTCATGTTGCACATTGTTGCATAACACGTTTATAGCACATGCTTGCTTGCTTGCAAGGATGCTCGTTCCAGAGCACACATGCTATATGCATGTTTGGCGTGAGACATATTTATATGATTTCATGCTTCCATGAACACACACTGCCATGTACACACGCCTCCATTGAGGCATATGGCTTTAACACTTGCCACATACACATATGGGGAGCCAGTTGCATATGTGTTTATTTACTTGGGACTGCAGAGGTTGTCTGCGTTGTGCAGGGGAACAGCACTATCTCCAGTTGGTGGTCTTGCCCTTTTGGGTTAGCCTCCGTGCCTGGGTTGTCAGGGTGCTAAGGCCCGCCTCTAGCAGGTCTGTAGGCCCAGGGTATAGCAGTAATGGCATACGGAAGCAGACTCCTGCTGATGGATCAGTCAGCAGCATGGCTGGACCTAAGGGTGTCCAGCATGGTCAGGTATCTGGATCTCCTGGGTTAGGATTCCAGTCTAAAGATACATTCTTCATTGACAAGAAGCTGGGTATGTTTTGCACCAGGAGAGTACTTTTGGCCTAAGACAAGACCATCGCTATAAGAAAGCTGATCTAGGTGGTTACGGCAAGGAACAGTTCCTTACTTTTGGCCTTCTGCTTAAGGCACTAGAGAAGATGCTGCTTCATTCAAGACAGTTCCCTATACTTTTATTCAGGACTGTTATAAACAGTATTGTGTTGGCCTAGAAGGAGTGGATCTTGACCTAGCATTATCCAAAGAACCGGTCCCAGAGATAGGCTGGAATTCCTCTTGGTGGTTCTTAACTAAAGGGTTTGCCAGGTCAGGAAGAGACCTTGGCCCAGGGGAAGTAGTCGAGCTCCAAGGGAGCCTTATCTGTCAGCTAGAGCTACCGATGGAGCATCTGGCTTAGGGGCCTGAACGTTCAGGGGCTGGTTGGTTCGGTCAGAGTTCAATTAGACTATACCATATTAAGTGATTTACCAAGGAGGAGCTTGTGCCTTGCCTATTGACATTCGTCATTTCATGAAATGCAGAATTGGCAGGCGATTCGCTGTAGCCGTCAACAAGTGTCTCCAGGAGAAGGACCTCTACACCCCGACTGTTTTCCTGACCAAGGGCCACAGAAATAGTACCCTGTACATAAGATGTATTGGCGTCCAGGCTCAACAAGAAATTGAACAGCTTGAGGTCAAGGACAAGGGATCCACCCGCATGCGGGGCAGATGTGTTAGTAATCTGGTGGGACCAGTGGTCACTGGTTATGTCTCTCCCCCCAGTGCCGCGGCGTTTGTGGCTTCCATGCAACATTAGAGGATGGCGGAAGCTGGCCTGATTACTCCGGCATAGCCCTGACGACCTTTTCTGTGCAGGGACAGTAGGGGTGGTAGTAGAGGACCCACGGTCCCTTTCATCTTGTCCAGGCCTACTTCGAAGGGGGTATTACATCCTGTCGTGCAACAGGTGAATTAATGGTCTGGCTATTTTAGCCCACATTCTTCAGGATCAGGGTTTTTAGAATCAACGGCACTTCCTTGATTCATACAGGAAGGCTGGCCTCCAGGACCAGATATCCCAGGATCGGGAGAGCCCATGTTCCTGGTATGAAACAGATGGTGGCATCCTTGGAAGTTTGTCAAAGATAAAATTCCTGCCTTCCTGCATTTGGAAAGGAGACGGAGCCAGCCTTAAGTTACAGCAAGGATCCGATCTCGGCCTTGCCTCCAAAGGTCGCTTGCTTCACACTCTTTGTTCCGAGCCATTATACAAGGGGTGACGCGCATAAGTCCACCAGTTTAGTCGCCCTTGTGCTTGGAGGATTGGCTCTAGTTTTGTCGGCTTACAGGGTCAGCTCTGTGGGCCGATGCACCATATTTCCCTTCAGCCTTTAACAAGGGAATTGGTGTTCTTGGTTGTGGTAGCCTCCAAGAGAGTTTCAGTATTGGCAACCTCTTGGTATAAAACCATACTTATTCTTACTAGTAGGGTGATGTTAATCCTCACCCAGCCTTATTTACTAGAAGGATCTAGTGTTCATTTGAATCTAGATATTCTTACCTCCCCCTTTTTCAAAACCTTGTTTTCGGAAGGAAAGGTTATTGCTTTCTCTCAGTAGAGATGAGAGCAGTTAAATATCTATCTGAAGGTTCAGATATAGAAATCTGAAGTTTTTATTGTGATGCCAGAAGACCCTAGACCCTAGATAATTTTTTCTGTGACCATGGCATGTGCACATCCCTGTTTGTCTGTTTTTTGCAGCTTAAGAGCGGTGCTATAAACATAGCTCAGCTGGCTATTTTTTAGAGCCCCCTGCTGCAACTGTAAATGAGCCCTTTATCTGTGTATCTGCAAGGTAACTGGAGAACTCCCCTGCAGTCAGCCACAAAACCCATTTAAAGGCTATTATTCCTAAGAACTGCAACCTCTAAAAATTGATGGATTAGTATAACATTGTTGTGCCTCCTAGCTCATTATTTCCATCAGTCTTGACTACAGGTCAAGATTTCTCAACAAAAAAAAGCAGGAGGATTTTATAAAGGAATGATGAGTACACTTTAAAGCCAATACTGCAAGCAGTACAAAAACACTTATTTGTGTCTGCAGGAACAGATTGTTCTCACGCTCAGTGACGTGCTTTAGATCAAATACCAGAGTACTTTTTTTGTTGGGTCCTTTTGTTTTCCTTCACGCTTCTGATCTGTTTTTTCTCTTTTAGTAAAGTAGTTGCTAGAGCTATAACGAGGGGGATACGTTTTCATTGCTCAGTCTTAAAGAATGACCTTTTGGATGCACTGATCTGGTAAATCTTTTAGAGCGTAAACTTGGCATGAAGAGAAGGCCTTTGATGCTTTACAAATAAATGCTGTTTGTGCCCCATTGATACACTGAAATTATGTCTTGGCTTACTAATCAAAAGAAAATTGTGCTTGCTGCTAAATGTCGTTTTATATATTCATAAATGTATTTGTAGATACACCAGCTATGGCTAGTAATATTACAGTATGCACATTTACAAAATGTGTCCTGGGACTACTGATGTAAAAATGCATTCAAACCTACTTCAAAGGGGAACTCCAGGTAAGGTGAAAGTCAACGGATGGTTACCCATGTCTCCTTTGTGGTGTTTGTTTATGCAATGTAGACCTGTTGTAAGACTGAGAACCTGGCAAATATGATACAGTAGATCAGTGGTCTCCAAACTGTGGCCCGGGGGCCAGATGTGGCCCTTTGCTTGCTTTTATCCGGCCCTTTGGGCACAATTTCATCCACTGATACCAACAATGAGACATAGTTTCTCCTACTGACACCAACAAAGGGGCCCAATGACACCAACAAAGGGGCCCAATGACACTAACGATGGGACACAATTCCTCACAATGACACCAAGGATTGGGGACAATTCCTCACAATGACACCAAGGATGGGGGACAATTCCTGACAATGACACCAACAACGGGGCATAGTTTTTCTCAATGACACCAACAACTGGGCACAGTTTTTCTCAATGACACCAACAACGGGGTACAATTTTTCTCAATGACACCAACAATAGGACCCAATGGCGGGACACAATTACTCACCCTGAAGCAATAGGGCATTATTTTTTCCCACTGATATCGGGACCTTTTCGACTCCTACAGACCACTGTCCGGCCCTCGTAAACTCTGAAGGACAGTAAACTGGCCCTTTGCTTAGAAAGTTTGGAGACCCCTGCAGTAGATAATAAACCTGCCATTACATATGTTGCAGTTTGATCCAGCAATGAACCTAATAATATGCCAGTTCTGTTGAGTTTATCCAGGAATCCTTGAGTTCCACTTTAAAAAACAGTGCGTGTCTGGTTTTCATAGAAAGTACAGGCCGGCAACTCGACAGCTTCTCCATAGAAAATATTTATTGAAGCATTACAGCAGTAACATCATCCAAACCACTGACGCGTTTCGGCCTTAGGCCTCCATCAAAATGATGGCCTATACTTTCTATGGATCACTTGTGAGCTTAATTAGCCCGAGCACCAACTACTCTACACACAAACTATACTATGTAGCAGTAGAGCTTGTGTGAGTTTTCCTCATGTCTGGTTTTCCTCCAAAGCAGCTGGTGGGTCTTTAGCGCTATCAATCAGGAGGACACATTATCCATAAAATGAAAATATACCTAAATGTGTGCAATTACAACTATTTTCTATACTAAGGTTTATTTTGGCCTATTTTTGGCCTATTTTCCTTATGAAATATCCTGTTTCTGTAAAGTTTTAAAAGCCTAAGCTTAGTTATTTATTTTCTTTTTAAATCTGCACACGGGACGCCGGGACGGTACTTACATTTAGTGAGAAGTGCACCTTGTGCTGGTGGTTGCTATTTTAGTTGAAATCTTCCGCCCTCTGTGACGCTCCCCATAGTTCCTTTTCACTTTGGATACAGTAAGGGAGGGTTATAATCCCAGGCAGGTTTATTTGGCCATCTCTCTCTACATGGGGAGATTTCCCTTCGCCTCTTGTCCCATTCTACATATCAGGTGAGTTGAAATCCCACCAAAGTGAAGGAAACCCATGTTGTCACCAAGGTCACCAGAACTTGTGATCCCACCAGGGGCGGATCCAGAGTCTAGTCTCGGGAGGGGCACTGCCCGAAAATAACTGAATTTAATGTATAATAGTGCACAGTAGGATGTAAGGATGTCCCGACCGTAGCTAAGCTTTACCGGGGAGCTCTCAGCCTCAGAGTCAGTAATATATTCTCGGGGGGGGGGGGTAAATTTACCCATTGCCCCCCCCCCCAGATCCGCCCCTGGATCCCGCTGGAAGATTTCTCCTTTACTACTGTTCAGGGGACAACCCAACATTTGGAATCCTTTTTCACTTTCAGCATTACCAGAAAACAATACAATTAGAGAGGGTTAATATCCCTATAAGGGGACATAGACAGAAATACAAAAATTGCAACCATTAAAAGCAACCTCCTGCGCTCAAGTCGGGGTGCTAAGAAATAAGACGTCTCTCAATGTTCCATTTTAAAGCTTGTGAGGTCACAATGCTTTCCTGCCTTCTTGGGACTTTAGAAGCTCAAATTCACATGGCACAGGAGGAAAAAAAGGGCGTATCAGCCTAGTGTATTACTTTTTTATATACCATTTAATAATTGTATAAAACAGATTTATACTCACAAACAACTGTTTGCACAAGCTCATAGATATATTCCAGAAGTGCCAAATATGCTGCACGTATTCCTTGTTACAGGAAGAAGCTATCCAGGTCCCAACAGGTAGCACCGTGGTGTTGTGGTTAGCACTTTTACCTAGCAGCAAAAAGGGTCACTGTTTTGAATCCTGATCACGACACCATCTGCCTGGAGTTTGCATGTTCTCCCTGTGCCTGCGTGGGTTTCCTCTGGGTATTCTGGTTTCCACCTACACTATAAAGACATCCTGGTAGGTTAATTAGATCCTGTCTAAATTGGCCATAGTGTATGTATGAATGCGTGTTAGGAACTTTTAAGTTGTAAGCTCCTCGAGGGTAGGGACTGATGTGAATGTAAAATGTATATGTAAAGCGCTGCATAAATTAATGGTGCTATATGTACCTGAAATAAATGAAAAATAAATACATGGCTGACGTGTTTCAAGGGGAGTCTCCTCTTCATCAGAGCCAAATGGTGTATTGCCTGTAGCCTGGCTTTATATATCTTACAGAATGTCATGTGAAAATCCCATGCTCCTCCTTGTTGGGGGTGGGGGGATGGGGGAATATTGCTATACAGGTACCTGAAATAAATAATAAATAAATGGCTGACGTGTTTCAAGGGGAGTCTCCTCTTCATCAGAGCCAAATGGTGTATTGCCTGTAGCCTGGCTTTATACAGACTGTCATGTGAAAATCCCATGCTCTTCCTTGTTGGGGGTGGGGGGATGGGGAGTATTTTGTATCATTTTATCATTGAAAGAATCACAAAAATAATGCCAACATTGTTTTTTCCAGTCTAGCACTACCCCCTTAAGGAGCTGCTGGTTTGTTTTGGGTGGCATGTTACCTCTATTTCCTCATTGTCCAGGGTATCAGATGAGAGTTGAGAAAAAGTTCAATGTTCACACTTTAGACTTATTTTTTTATTTATTTATTTGCTGAACTTGGTAAAAGAATAAAAGTAGTTCAAGAGGTGGAAGGGTAACAGGTAATAGGTTCAGGCGCACAACATCTGCCCGGAAACACTCCTGCTTCCAGCAACACAGCTTTTATCATCACTCTAGCCAGAGTGGGTATTGCGCACCCAGATAGACCTCTCTCACTAGCCAAGCAGCCAGGATGGCTCACGGAAATTGGTAAAGTCTCTGCCACAGACCTTCCCACAGATGGAGGTATATTCGGTCCAAACTCCTCTCAACACAGGATTCAGCACCCGGATCTCTTCCGATTAACTTCTTGTGAACTTAGAACTGACAGGCGACCATCATTCAGCCCCTCAGTAATGTTGTGTCCTTCGATGAAGTTCAAGGCCTCTCCTGAGATACCAGCCTCATGCTCAGTGCTCTCCAAGACAGGTTCTTTATCGAGTGGCTTCCTCCCTCCAGGACGGACAGCACAGGACCACTCTGTAAACGTAGACCCAGTCTGACTACCGGGCCTACTTAGTAGATCACAACCCCGGACCAACGTGGTCCCAGGGTCAGGAACACTTGAACATGCACCCCCAGCCAGGAGGGCCACTCACGAGGGGTGATGGGACGACAGACCAGCAATCGTCGACCCCGGTCCAATGGCGTCTGTCCCTTAAGTACTCCTCCCCAGCATGCACAGCGGAATGACCAACTACCACTGATTGGCTGCTGAAGGGGAACACCCAAAACACCTTGACCTGACTGCTGCCACCCTTGGCCTGGGGTGGTAACGGCACCCCAGACAACAATAGTGGTCACTCACAGTACAGCTATGGCTGGAACAGAGGCCCAAAATTTGGAAAAAAAACATACGGTTTGAGTCAACTAACTCTCAGGCTACCCTCTAAATTTAAAGCAGCGCCGGCTAAAAAGTAGCAGGCCGCTACACCAGCAATAAAAAAAAAAACTGCCAGAAGTTCTAATCCATCTCCGCCCTATCCAAAACAGTTCTGCCTTTAGTTACACTTTAATACAAGCTGCTGGATTTGTCATAGGCACTCGTCAAAAGTGCTGACTATGCCTGACCTTTCCACCCCTTCCTCTATTCACAGAAGCTGTACAAAAGCTTTCAGGAATAAAAATGTAACTAAGAGAACAGCCACCAGCACAAGTGAGTAACACTTCGCATTCAATGTATAATTTATTGTGTTAACAAAAATAAAAGCGAATACTTGTGATCATTTTTTGGAATTTCTTTCCTAGTAGCCCTGTGTAAAATCTCCATTTAGTTTTGTGGTCAGACGTAGCAAAGAATAGTTTCTACATTTGCTAATTCTTGGCAAAGCATTACTGTCACAAGGTCAAAGTGCTGTGTATGTTTTTTAATTTCAAACTTTTTAGGTCTCTGTGCCAGAGAGTTTGTCCAAACAAGAGAAAGCTTCCAGGCTCTCAATCCAAACTACTTTTTTGGCAGGATGCGGGAGACTGAAACGTTTCTTTGCCCTATTTCCCAAAGTGGAGAGGAGAGCTGGAGATTCATACTGACATGACTGTACCATGTGATGTCACCGGAATGGCAGCGTCGGTTAACCCTTGCTTCATCTGCCCTTTATTTAGTCAGCAGGACACTTACTAAAAGTTCTTTTCACCCTGAAATAGGGAGGATGTAAGTTTCAGATATCTTATGCAATTATAATTATACAGAAACGTGCTGCTTGGTGTGTGTGTGGTATCTTTTTATGTCAAAAAAATCCACTCTGGCCATTTGTGATTGTCAATGAGCAAAAAAAAAAGAACCGTGCCTTCAGTTGAAGACATTAAAATGCATTCTAAGTGGAACAAAAGAAAAGATATACAATTATTATTATTTTTTTTTTTTTTTAGAAAGTAGCCAGGTATGTAATTTTGCTACACTATGTCTGTGTTGGATCCTGATTGGATAGATTGATAGCAGTGCAGCCATTGGCTCCCGCTGCTGTCAATCAAATCCAATGACGTGGCGCTGTACGTGGCGCTGTACGAACAGACACAAATGCGGGACTCGGGAGCACGCCCGCACGGGTGTCCACCAAGGAGAGCTCTTCTCCAACGTGGACATTTCAATGCAGGGAGGAGCCACCAGCGCCGCTGAAGGACCCAAGAAGAGGAGGATCGGGGACACTGTGCAAAACGAACTGCACAGTGGAGGTAAGTATGACATGCTGGTTTTAAAAAAAAATGGAGGGTTTACAACCCCTTAAAGCATAAAGGTTATTTAGAGAGGCAAAGGTGAAGGAAGAAGAGCTTGGCCAGCACAGACAGAGGAGACCAGAAGAGCAAAAGGCTATGACGTGTAAAGAAGAGGGAGACTTGACTTGTCCAGCAAGTTCAAAGGCACATTGCAAGTGTATAAAATTATAGTGCAGTAAATGGACAGGAAAAACATTATAAGCAAGTATTTAAAATGTGTGATATTTATGTGCTTTAAAGTGGGAATAAACCCAAAACCAAACATGTAAAGTGTGTGCACTTTACCAATCCTCACATGTGGTAGCTGCATTAGTTTTTATTTAATTTTTTAGTCTTTTTTCCCCTGCCAGTAAGACACCTCTCTGGATGAAGGAGCACAGGGGGCACAGCAGACAGTAGCATTGTCAGTCTGGCAGGGAGGGGAATGTTTAATGTATTAGCATATTTGAATACAATAAACAGATTTAAACCAAACTCCAAATCACACTGTAGTTACAGCAAACAGTTGCTTTCCTTTTGGGATAAAGGTTTTATATGAATAAAAAAAAAGCTGATGATTGTAAGCACCCTGTCAGTGGTAAATGGTTTGTCTCAACGTACTAACTGATACATTTGTAGGAGAGCTTGGTCTGTTGAAAAACAGACTTACTGGCCAGATCGCCAAATAAAAATAAAGAATAAGCCTAAAAAAGAAAAAAAAATGCAGCCATCATATCTAAGAATCGTTAAGATGCAATATCATTTTTTTTTAGCTTTTGGGTTTAATAACCACATTTTTTTTTCAGCTGGTAACAAGGACTCTTTAAAGAGAATCTTGTATCATATGTGTGTTTTTCTTTGATTCTGAGAAAATATTTTTGATTTTAAATATATGCCATTTCCTTCTGCTTGGAACTCTAAAATAGTGTGCTAAATGAGATAGACGATACACACCTCTTCTAGCAAAGACTGGAATGTCTTTATTATTTAGATTGTAGATAAGACAGACTCTGCAATCTGAGGATCATGGACGCACCGCATGCAAAAAGGAGATTTGTTAAATAAAGACTTTACACAGATAATTACAAAAATATAAAAATATGTCTTTTACATAAAATGAAAATATGTGACTTAAACCAGTATAATATTTTGACAGATATAACTAAATTTATCTTTAAAGCCTAATTGAACCTTTCCGTTTATGTATATCTATGGTCAACATCGCATTATTCCGTTATTTTTTAGCCTGCTCTTATTCAGGGGCAGACTGACCATTGAGGCACTCGGGCACTGCCCGAGGGCCCCATGCCACTAGGGGGCCCCATCGGGGTTGCCAGGCTCAGTAAAACCAGGGACAGTATGTAAAAATCTGTGTGTTTTTTACATCTGTCCCTGATATGTCCAAAACCGACATGCTTTTGATGTGAAAATCCCAAGATTTTAGCTGCCCCGCCTCTGCACTGCCTCCTGGCATGGTGGCCAGCTGTAAGCCCGGGGGCCCCATAATCTTCTATTGCCCCGGGGGCCCCATGAGTTGTCAGTCCTCCCCTGCTCTTATTAGTCCAAAATTATCATGAAAACATACCTTTTGAACAATCCTACAAACATGCAATGCTTGTGTCACAAAATTTACAGAGCCTGCCCCCTGAACTACTGTGGTATTGAGGGGAGGAGTTTTATTAGGGGGAGTCAGTACAGGAATCACTGCTTGCAGGCGGCAAGGTACCATGGGACATGTAGTCTTAAGCCATTTAAATTAAACGATGGAGAAGCTGCGAAGTGTGTCTAGGAAGTTGTGGAAAGAGGTGGCCAGCAGACGGGCAACACTCACAACATGAAAGGAGATTTTTCAAGTAGGCTTATATTGGATTGTCAAAAAAAACTATTGCTTGTATTTCTATTAGAATGCTGATATTATTATAAAATGAAAGTGTATGATGTGACTATAGATATCCTTTAAATCTGCTACATAATACATTCTAAAAGCACCAAAACAAAGAGCAAAGTCTCACAAATTAGTTTCTTTTAAAAAGTAGCCACAGCCTGCATAAAAAAACCTGTCTCCTGCCTGCAGCTGCAGATTGAGACCCTTGCTCTCTATGGGAAGCAGTGACCTCATTGCAAAGATTCAACATGTCCCCCTACTAAATCAATCCTATAGCTGTGCCATTAGCAGAAGTCATGTTTGACCTTGACAAATAGATTACTGCTTCCAAACAGATGTGCTACCACCGCACATGCAGAATGTTGTTGTACAATGTGTTAACCACTTGCAGACCATCCTATATCATTTTTTTCTGCTACTGGGCAGCCACTGTGCGCAGGATCACACACACACATATGTACATATATATATATATATATATATATATATATATATATATATATATATAAAAATATGTGTGTGTGTGTGTGTGTGATACTGCACTTTTGGGCACTGTTGGGCACCGCTGGCGACTCGCTCCTGCTGTGATTATACACAGCGGAAGGTGATTTTTTTTCTGGGGGGGGGGGGCAGCAAACTACCACCCTTCTGGTCTCCCGTGGCATCCCTGCCCCCCACCCATGGGGGTCTCCTGGGTGGTCATCCATCCCCGCACTTACCCTATCTAGGTCTGGGCGGGCAGCACTCCTACCAGCAACAAACGGGTGTCTCCTCTGCATCATGGCGGCTTTTACTGTGCGTCTTCTCCCTCTTCCTCCTAGGTGTCCAATAGGGTTGCCTGTCCTTTCAGCTAATCGGGTGACGGGTCTCGGGACCCGCTTCCTGTTCGGCCAGGAGGAGGATTAGTGTGAGAATAGCGAATATCTTCTGGAGCTGAAGTGGTTAAAAAGTTGCTTCTAGCAACTTGTCTAGCTTGACAAAATTGGCAAAATGAGTGGACTGACTTAATGCAAAGCACTTTAAAGTGTGAAATACCTCAGGTTAACACAAATGCAGTAAAAGACCACAAAGGTCTGAGTAGGCCCCTTTTGATGTCACTATGACACCCAGGAAACTAGCATTTCCAGGCGGGCGTTGACGGTAAAACACAGCTAGATTTAGCATCACTGTACCCTAATTTTAGTGGTGCTATTCGACAGGTAGCGGGGCAGTTTTAACCGATAAAGGGGTTAATACAGCCCGTGTTGCACCGCTGTCGAATCGCTTTGCAAGCACCTCGGCAGCGGTGCCCATTCATTTCAATGGGCACAAGTGGTGGAGGAGCGGTGTATACACTGCTCCTTCACCGCTCCAAAGATGCTGCTTGCAGGAGTTTTTTTTTTTTTTTTACATCCTGCCAGTGCACCGCCTCAGTGTGAAAGTCCTCATGCTTTCACACTGAGGCTGCAGGGGAGCTGTTTTTCAGGCGCTTTACAGCCGCTATTTTTAGCCCAAAAGCGCCTGAAAAACGCCCCAGTGTGAAAGGGGTCTTAGAAACATGGAAGGAAAGTATGCGCATCAGAACTCTGAAACTGGAACACATACACCTATGATATGTAATCAAATTGTACCCCTCAATCACCCTTCTCTGCCTCATGTTATAATATATGAAATGAATAGTTGTATGTCTGACTACTGCCCGTCTGTCTGGAGCAATTCTCCTGTATGTCAGCACATACTGATATCAAGGTGTTGGCATCTCATACAGTTCATTGCTCAATCACTTTTGTATGCTGTGTAAATCATAGGCAGCTTGAAGTCCCCTGCTGGGTGCCGTCTAGGCTTAATGATACAAGCTCCCCCTGGGCAGCATTCTTTATATTCCTCAGGTCTCAAAAGAAGCAGTTTAATTCCTGATCTTCAATCTTAATACATTTCTGGCAAGCTTTCCCCTGAATGTTATTTAAAGACACTTGTGGCTTCCTTCAGCCCATCAATCAAAGTGTTAGAGGAGGGATCTCTATGATTTATGTAAAACCATACAAAAATGTACATGAGCATAGTTTAACACCACACACTGTGACTTTGCTATGAACTTGGATCTTGGCCCAATTATCTTTGGAGACATTTCAATAATATATGACATTCTAGAGTTACTGCCATTTATGATTACTTTAGAATATGTCAGAAATCTTTCCAGAAAAGTGGTATTTCCTTACCCCCTTTTTGCCTCCCAAGCATTCACCTATAACCTTTCCAAGCATAAATTGCAATACCCTTTTGAAGCAAATTTCTGAGGACATTGGTTTATGGTTTAATTGATCATAAGTTTAATTATAGACTGATTTACATGCCAAGTGAGGTCAAAAGATAAAATTCCTACTGTATCTCAGAATTGCATGTTTATTTCAGGTTTTGACATGAGTTTGTACAAGGATTTTCTAAGTTGTGTAAGCAAAGAACTTGCCAAATGATAAAGACGGACAACAGAATTTGTTTTCAAACACGGTAGTTAAGTTATTCATAAAATTTACCATATTTTTCAGGGCTAGGCACACAGCATCTCCTTCTAAAAGAGAATACTCACTGTAACTTTGAAAAGCCTATCTTAATTTAATTGTCAATAAATGTCTTGTAATAGAATATTATTATTATTATTATACAGGATTTATATAGCGCCAACAGTTTGCGCAGCGCTTTACATCAGGGAAGACAGTACAGTCACAATACAAATCAATACAGGAGGGATCAGAGGGCCCTGCTCGTTAGAGCTTACAATCTAGAAGGGAGGGTCAAGTGGAACAAAGGGTAGTAGCTGTGGGGGATGATCAGATGGACTCAAATGCAAATACAATTGTTAAGTGTGGGTAGGATAGGCTTCTCTGAAGAGGAGGGTTTTTAGGGATCCTCTAAAAGCTAATAGAGAAGGAGATAGGCGGATAGATTGGGGTAAGGAGTTCCATAGGTTTGGAGAGGCTCTGGAAAAGTCCTGGAGATGAGCATGGGAGCAGGTGATGAGAGAGCTAGAGAGTAGGAGGTCTTGAGAAGAACGAAGAGAATGATTAGGTTGGTATTTAGTGACTAGGTCAGTGATGTAGCTGGGGGCAGAGTTGTGGATGGCTTTGTAGGTAGTAGTTAGTAGTTTGAATTTAATTCTTTGGCTGAGTGGAAGCCAGTGGAGGAATTGACAGAGAGGAGAAGCAGAGACAGAGCGGTTGGTAAGGTGGATCAGTCTGGCAGCAGCATTCATGATGGATTGAAGGGGGGTTAGAGGATGCAGAGGTAAGCCAATGAGGAGGGAGTTGCAGTAATCAAGGCAAGAGATGACCAGGGAGTGAATTAAGAGCTTTGCGGTGTCGTTGGTTAGAAAGGGGCGTATTTTGGAGATGTTGCGAAGGTTGAGGCGGCAAGATTTGGACAGTGATTGAACATGAGGTTTAAAGGACAGTTCAGAGTCCAGGACTACACCTAGAATATGAAAATGTTTGCATTAAAAATCATACCTCCCAACTTTCTTGAATGAGAAATAGGGATATCTTTTATCACAAAGTATGTAGGAAGACTCACTCCTGCTATGCTCCTGTTTACATGGATCATAAACAATCAATATGCAACAATTCAGGTGTTTAACTAAAGGGTTAAGCCTTGTACACACAATCCTATTGTTGACCAACCGAGCGCCCAAAGGGCGTGTGCCTGGATCTTGACTTGCATAGTAAGGGGTAGATTCACGTAGAAATCTATAGGCATGCCTAGTGTCTGGCTTTTAAACTAGGCCACCGCAACTTTTTCAGGCAAGTGCTTTATTCTCAAAGCACTTGCCTGTAAAGTTGAGGCGGCGTAGCGTAAATGAGGCGGCTGAATTCAAATTCGGCGGGTAGGGGGCGTGTATCATTTAAATGAAGCGCTTCCCCGCGCCAAACGAACTGCGCATGTTCCGGCCGTGATTGGTTCCCAGTGTGCATGCTCCAAATCTCAACGCCAATTTGACGTGTAAACGACGTGAACGGCACTTACGCAAAACCCTACTCGCGAACGTTTTACGTAAACGACGGGAAAAAAAGCACTTAACTTAACATTGCCTGCGCCTCATATAGCGGGCATAACATTACGACGGTACTACGCTAACGAAAAACTACGTAATTGAATAGCGTCGGCGGGCGTATGTTCGGGAATCGGCGTATAGGCTCATTTACATATTTTAAACGGGAACGTCACCTAGCGGCCAGCCTAAAATATGAAAATAAGATTAGACAGCGTAATAGACTTACGCATGTCTGATCTAAGGAAAATCTATGCTTAACTGATTTTATGAATCAGTGGCATAGATTGGGCACATAAAATGTAGAGATAAGACGGCTTATCTGGAGATAAGCCGTCTTATCTCCTACCTGAATCTACCCCATACAGTACAATTGTCACCCAACAAACATGAATGTAGTGACATACCATACGGAATTTCAGCTCTTGAGCGACACCCTTAGTGCCCCCTTCTGCTAATTTCGTGTTTGGTGAGCATTGATTCCGAGCTTGCGTGTTTGTACTTTTGACTTTTGTGTGAAGGTCTTGTGTACTGAAGATACGAAAATCAGACAACAGACTGTTGTCCACCAAAAATTTACTAGCCTGCCATCCAACATTTGTTGGCCAAAAGTTGGACAACAATTTTCAGAAGGAGCGTACCAACGGTCAGATTTTAGGACAACAGTCTGTCAACAGACAATCCCCTGACAACAATCGGTTCATGTACGAGGCTTAAGGCTAGGTTCACATTTTCTTGTATTATCATAATTTCTAAAATTGCAAGAACATTCAACGATAAAGATAATAAAGTTCTGAAATATGTCCCATTTATCAAAAAAGTGCAAGAAAAGTGAAAAAATAATACATTTCTGAAATATGTCCCATATGTGAAAAGATCAGTCCAAATCTTTCCAATTTTGTGCTCCACACTTTATCCTCTGTGTATGACACCCCATGATACACACACCACCACCCTTAGCAGCTCACCTCATTAATTGACCCTAAGGGTCCTTTCACATGGAGCGGACCATTTTTCGGTCCGCTCCGTGTGCCCGTCAGCTCAGCGGGGGGGTCTCCGCTCAGCTGTCGGCGGACGGGGCGGTCCCCGCACACTGTGCAGGGACCGCCCCGTCTCTCCTCCGCTCTCCCCTATGGGGAGTCGGATGGAAACGGACCGTCTGTCCGTTTGCATCCGATCCGTTTGGCCGGACGGAAGAAAAATAGGACATTCTTCTGTCCGCAAAAACGGATGCGGATCGAGCGGACGTTAGCGGATGCATCATCCGCTAACGGATCCGCTCCCATAGGGACACATTACAAGTCCGTAAACGGACTTGTAATGAGCGGACCGTTCGTCCGCTAGTGTGAAAGGGCCCTAAAAGGTCTAATTGCACATGTCCCTGTATAGGAAATTATTTCCTTTGCTCAGCATGAGCTTGAAATCTCTCCACAATTTATTTTGGACAATATATGTAAATCTCTCAAACCTTAAAAGTAGTTCTCGATGACAAAAACAAATCGTAGTTCTTTCCACAAAACCAAAAAAGTATTTATCTATATTCACGTGAAAAAGTTCACAATATTGGTGCACCATGGATATATAGCATTCACCATCCCACAATATACCACTGGAGGCAATCCTACGTTGAGACTGTTACTTTGGGTAGGAATAGAACTTTTTAAAACTGTCCTCTTAAGAAATGTAGTGTGCTTGATATTGCCATTGGCACTTGGAAAAGAGATCTTTCACCCTACTTTCTGTAAATTTGTTGTACATCTCCGGCTCCACCCCTTACGCCACATACATTACTTCAGAGGGATTGCGATGTGTGTATTACAGGATGTCAAACACAGAAGATAAAGGGTAAGAGAGTGAAAGGATTGGCCAGAGGAAGGATGATGCAGCTAAAGTTCTGGATGTAATTAGCCTAAAAGTAGCTAACAAGAAACATTGGTCCAGCCAAGGAAATCATTGCAAGGGGTGAAGGGTTTTCAACTGTCCTTACGTCCATGCCCAGAATATTATCATTTATCTCTATTTTTTTATAGTTTTTCTTCCACTGTCTGTTCTTTGAGTTCCTATTGGGCCTATTATGTTTACTGAAAAAAGCGCGCATTTTATTACAGGTTAACAATGTAATGATCTAGTTTGGTGTATGAATTAGGAGATAAGCTTTTCAGTTATACATCTAGGCTCGGCTTTAGATATAGTATACTTATTGCTTTAGCGATAGTAAAAAAAAAAAAAAAAAAAATCTGTGGTGTAAAATGCAGTTTGTACTTCAGGGTGTTATTTTGTTAGCAGAAATGAAGTGCTAATAAACAGCATTGGCAACTGAACAACATTATTTAATATTTCAATGCACAGCCTAATGATGTTGTTGACACTTTAGCATGTTTCCTGGGTTGTTCTATAAATAATAAAAGCTCAATGGATAGTTATATATATAAACATCACTACATTGTTTAATGGAGTCTTTATGCACATCTTGGTTTTATCTTTTTTAAGCACAATAAAGATAGAGCTTGGTCATTAAAAATAATACAAATATGACTTTTTAAAATATTAGCTCAAAGATTGGGAGTTGACTCCGATATAAACGGAACATTAGGATTTGTACACACTAGTAGTCAGAGGCAAGGGGGAGTGGGTGGTTGATAAAAACAGACAATTGAGTTAACCACCCCCAGACGCCTCTTTAAAACATAACGAAACTGTATATGAGCACCGCAAACTGAAAAGGCAATTTCATTAATTTTTATTATTATTCAATGCAAACTCACCCATCCATCCATGTCTCCATGCTTTATTTAGTTGGTAAATCTCTTTGAAAAATAACCACTAGTGTTTCTAGCCACAGCCATCTTAAAGCGGAGTTCCACCCAAAAATTGAACTTCCACTTTTTGGAACCCTCCCCCCTCCATTGTCACATTTGGCACCTTTCATGGGGAGGGGGGAGAAGATACCTGTCTAATACCAGTATTTTGCTCCTACTTCCGGGCATAGGTAGTGGAACCACCCGTGGCTATCTACACCACGTCCAGAGCCTCCTCCTCCCCCTGCTGCCTTCTAGAAGACACACAGGTCCCAGAAGACAGCAGGGACCAGTGGGATCATGCAGCACGAGTCGCGCATGTGCAGTAGGGAACCAGGCAGTGAAGCCGCATGGCTTCACTGCCTGATTCCCTTACTGAGGATGGCGGCGCCTCCACCCAAGAGCCGAGGAAGAGATCGGCTTCAGGTGCCGACAGGGCGGGCACCATGGACAGATAGGTTTCCTTATTTTGAAGTCAGCAGCTGGCTTAACTCCACTTTAAGTAAGGGCAGATGATTCATATAGCATTTACTTCCTGGAATCCAATGCGCCTTTCGCACTGGCATTCAGATAACAAGATGTGCTTAGCTGAAAAGCCCCTTCTCCTCATGAAAGAAAAAAATGAATGCCCATTAAGGCTTCTGGATGTATAACATCATTTTGGCCTAGGCCAGAAACCAGGAAGTAATTGATGAAAAGTAAAAAATAAGTATAAAACAAGTAAATAAAATATACCTTATTATTTATTTATTAATGCTACCATAAAGGGTTATACATAATTAATTTTCATAGAGTTCAGTTATGCTTTAAATTGCAGAAGGATCAGGATAGGGTTATACAAAACATTGTGGCAAAATGATCCCTCCTGTCACATTCAGTGAGCAGTATCTTCACCAAAGCAACCTATGTTGTGTGCAATGCATGTAGTTGCAGTGTGGTAGTGTGGCATTCATAGGGTTAAAACAGGTGGTGGGGAGGCGACCTATTGCCTCCTCATCACCTGTCAAACACCTCTGAAAAATGATCCACCACGGATTTCTTTTTCAGGGGGGCAGAAAAGACTGCCACATGTGAAAACGTATGCCCCGTACACACGATCGGTTTTCCCGGAGAAAAGTTGGACGGAATTCCTCTCAAGCCTGCCTTGCATACACACGGTCACACAAAAGTTTGGTGAACTTTTGACTGCCAAGAACGCGGTGACGTAAAAGACTACGTTAAATTGTTTCCGAGCATGCATAGGAACCGTGCGCGTTGGGATTTATACACACGATAGGAAATTACGATCAGTTTTTTTCCTGACGGTAAAAAAGAGATCCTGCTTTCTATCTTTTTCCAGCAGTTTTCCCGTTGGAAAAAGTCTGATGGAGCATACACACGGTCATGATTCCCGACCAAAAGCTCTCATCAGACTTTTTCCAACAGGAAAAGCGACCGTGTGTACGGGGCATTAGCCTCACTCCCCAGATGTAGTATCTTGTTGTTTTTAAAGACACATCTCCAGTTTGGCAAAGATGGCTGTCTTTAAAGTTTTACCGACTGTTGGAAGAAAAAGTATAGTAAAACTACTACAAAGGCATTTTGCCAGTTTTTTTGATCTGTTTTGTCAGATCCATATAAATTGTACCTTGTTTATGGAAAGTAGGGGAAAAATAAATGCTTACCAGATGGTCCTGTTTATTTCGGATGCTATGCTAGGTGTCCTTATGTCACCTTAGAAATGTGTGTTTTTCGTTATAGAGGTGATTAACAGATATGATGATGTGGTTAATACTGTGAAAATGACATTATTTTTCTATTCTATTTGCCACACACGGTCTTGTTGTCCTCCAACATTCTGTTATTAAATATATACAAATGAGCTGAGTTAAAGCAAAAGGCAATTGAATGTGAATATAGTAGCCTGGTGCATCTAATTGGCCAGCATAATGGCTAACTAATTGGTACCCTTGCCTGATATAAGCATTGCAAATCATTTCTTCTTGGATATTCTTTCCATGTTTGCATGGGTTTACACTAGATGATTTGAATTCATCCAGAAATCAAGACACTTGCTTGTAGAGTAGTTGGCTTTCAAATGTAGCAGGCTCAGAGACTTTTGCGAAACGGCGCTGCGTCCCTTTTAGCTGATAATTGCGCGTTCGTGCAACACTCTACCCAAATAAAATGTAACACCCATTTTTCCCCACAAATATAGCTTTCTTTTGGTGGTTTTTGATCATCTCTCCGACAATTTTGAAAGAAAAAACAATATTTTTTATTGTCTGCTATAAAACATTCCCAATAAAAAAATAAATAAATCAAATTTCTTCATCAGTTTAGGGCAATTCTGCTACATATTTTTGGTAAAAAAAAACAAAAAAACAATAGGCATATATTGATTGGTTTGCGCAGAAGTTATAGGGCCAGATTCAGATAGAATTAGGCCGCGTACACACGAGGGGATATGTCCGCTGAAAACGGTCCGATGGACCGTTTCAGCAGACATCTCCGCTCGTGTGTATGGGCTAGCGGACAGATTTCTCCACCCGACAGATTTCAAAGCATGCTTTGAAATCTATCCGGTGGGAATCTGTCCGCCCGACATAGTTTGTACACTTACAAGCAGACATGTCGTTCCCCACCGCCGCCGCGCCGCTGCCGAATGGATTCGGCGCATGCGCGGAAGTGTTTTACTTCCTGGTGCGGTGACGTGGCGGTGACGCGGCGGCGTCAACGTCACCGCCGCGTCACCACTACGTCACCGCGCCGTCCGGCGGCGGGGAATTTGATCCGATGGTGTGTACACGCCATCGGATCAAACTCCCGATCGGACATATCCGATGGAAATGGTCCGCGGACCGTTTTCATCGGATATATCCGATCGTGTGTACGCCGCCTTAGATTATCGTAGCGTTTCCCAAATACACTACGCCGCCGTATTTTACCTGGCTCTACGTGGAATCCCGGTAGATTTTGTCCAGTAAATGACGGCGGCGTAGTGTATTTCTCCCGGCGCAATCCATATACGCGATTAGGGGGCGTGAAGCATTTAAAATAGGCGCGTTCCCGCGGCGATCGAACTGCGCATGCTCCGTTCCCAAATTTCCCGCCGTGCATTGCACGAAATCACGTCGTTACGTCATTTTTTCTTGAGTAGCGTCGTTTACGGACATTCCTATTCCCGAACGAGTTACGTAAAAAAAAAAAAAATATTTTAAATTCGACGCGGGAACGACGGCCATACTTAACATGGGTTACGCACTGTTAGACCAGCAAAAAAGCTGGTCTAACAGTACGTAGAAAAAAATAGACGTAAGCGATTGCGAAGACCGCTCGTATCTTCGTGGATCGCCGTAAAAACTCATTTGCATATCCCGACGCATGAAAACAACGTAAACTCCTCCCAGCGGCCGCAAAAATATTGCAGCGTAGATCCGAAGGCTTACGAAGAAGTAAGCCTCTAGGATCGAAGCCCGAAGCCGCCGTATCATGGTTTGAGGATTCAAACTAGTGATACGGCGTGCAAAATTTGAAATTACTCCTGTCTAACACCAGTTAGACAGGCGTAATTGCTCTGTGAATCTGGGCCATAGCGTCTACATGGGGGTAGATTTATGCCATTTTTATTTATTTTTTAATAGTAATGGCCGTGATCTGAGATTTTTAGCGGGACTGTGACATTGCGGCGGACAGATCCTACACCTAACTGACATTTTTGACACTTTTTTGGGAACCAATGACATTATTACAGTGATATGTGCTAAAAATATGCACTGACATTGTACTAATGGCAGGAAAGGGGTTAACATAAGGGGCGATCAAGGGGTTAAATGTGTGATGGGCTGCCTGACATTTGACCTACATTTTTAGCTTTTAGCGCTGTAACATTTTGAATGACAATTGCGCGGTCATGCAACACTGTACCCATTTTTTCCCCCATAAATAGAGATTTCTTTTGGTGGTATTTGATGACCTCTGCGGTTATTTTTTGCGCTATAAACAAAAAAAGAGCGACAATTTTAGAAACAACATAAATTTTTGCTATAATAAATATCCCTTTTTTTTATAATTTTTTCCTCAGTTTAGGCCAATATGTATTTTCCTACATATTTTTGGTAAAAAAAAAGTTGCAATAAGTGTATATAGATTGATTGGTTTGTGGCAATCTGCGTTTTTTATCATTACTGCAACATTGCAGCAGACAGATTGTACACTTTTGACACTATTTTGGGACCAGTAACATTTATACAGCGATCAGTGCTATAAAATGTACTGATTACTGTATAAATGTCAATGGCAGGGAAGGAGTGGGCGATTAAGGGGTTAAATGTGTTACCTAGGGAGTCATTCTAACTGTGTGGGGATGGGACTGACTAGGGGAGGAGACCGTTCAGTGTTACTATATACTAGGAACACACAATCTGTCTCCTCTCCCCTGACATGACGTGGATCTATACCCCCTTTACCGCCGGGAAGCTGAGGACGTCATATGACGTCCACCCATAATGGGAGATACCATCTGCGGATGTCATATGACTATAGCTGGATTGTGAAGTAGTTAAGCAGCAAGTGCCAGAAAAATCTTTAATCTTTAAGCGGTTAAACTGGACCTCCTTTACAGACCGAAGTTTATCCATTTGATCTGAAAACGAAATGTTACTTTGTTGGGAAAAAAGTCCTGCAAAACAAAATATTTTATATATATATATATATATATATATATATATATATATATATATATATATATATTCTATATTTTATTTTATTTAGATTTTTTTTTTTTCAGCAACATCACCAGTAAACAGATTGGCACCTTTGTGCCCAGAGCTCTGCTTTATTTTTCTACTGTTCCACAAAATGAATTTATAACACGATAAAAGCCTTGAATACTACAAGCCCAGGATGCCGTGCCTGGGTGCATATCCATGAGTTCCCATGAAATTAATGTGATTAAATTGTAAAAATAAACACCCCAGGCAAAGACAGCAAATATGGATGAGCTTAATCAGAAAAAAAGTTTATTTAGGAAATACCCAAAATGACTTGTTATGAAAACATTTCATTATCAGCTGTGAGATCATTCTATTGCCTTGTATTCATATCATAATATTTATTAGCGTTTACTGTGACAACAGTATAACATAAAACACACACACACAACTCTTGAAATACCATTTTTCTTCAATCACTGCAAACAGAAGCCCTAGAAATGGCGATGAAGTGCAGCATTAACGGAGAACTACAGTCCGCATACAAATGTGGTATTTTTTTCATTTTTTCGGAGCAGTATCTGTCACAGAACACTACACATTATAAATCAGCTGTTTACAGTCAAAGGTAAGCTTCTAAACCTTGAAGAAGGAGGGTTAACTTATAGGATTTTATTATGTCTGATAGCTAAAGCCTTCGAAAGGCAGGTGGCTATTGTAGGTTTCTTTCCTAACCCAAAAATGTAATAAATCGTAGCAAGTATTATCTCAAATCGTGTAACTATTCAGTTTAGAGATTTTTAGCTTTCCTCTTGCCTCTAACGCCCTTTTCAACACCATGATACTGGTCTGCTGTAATGTCTTCATTTTCTACTAGGCACATGGGTCTGTAAAGCATAAAAATAATATAGACGCATGTGCCATGTATTTATTACTGTAGCATAGTATAAAATTAAAAAGTAATGTACAATATTTGGGCTCTATAAAAAACAAAAATCTAACAATGAAGTAATTTATAGGCGTGCACAGGGGTGTGCTAGGCAACACTGTATCCTGGACTAGGCCAACAAGGCCCAGACCTAGGGCAGCATTTTTCAGGGGGGCAGCACGGAAAGAGTCCCCGCCGGGATGCGTTACACTGTTAGTGTAGCGTCAGTCTTATGGGGCAGACTGGGCTGAGAGTCAAATTAGTCTAGCGCCCCCATAAAGCGGCCACTCTGCTTTTGGTATGTGGGCGGCTAGCATTCTGCAACTGTGGGGGGGGGGCTGCTTCTAATTTTGACTGTCCTATCATCCTGGACCACAAACCTTCCTCACTATGCTATATGTTTTCTGCTGCACCATTGGCATGGTTATATCTTCTTAGTCCTCTCCATAAAATTATCAGAAATTTGGCTTAAAGTAGAACTATAGGCAACACTTTTTTTTTTCATTTTGGATAGAGTAAGGGAGGGTTATAGCCCCTGTCAGTTTATTTTTTACCATGCCTGTCCCATTTCCCTTCACTTCCTGCCCCATAGCCAAACAGGAAGTGAGAGGGAATCCATTGCCCCCCCCCCCCCCCCAAGGCCCTCAGAACTAGTGTTCCCACTCGAACATTTTAGGGTGGGTCTTAAACATAAAGGGGTGAGGCCTTGACAGGAAGGGGTGTGTCATATTTAAATTAGGGGGTGCACACGTTTATTCAAGCCTAGGGCAGCACAAAACCTAAATACACTACTGGTGCTAGGGCACACCCTGATCACCCTGTGTGGCACAAAATCTCCCTGTTGATATTTCACCAAAGCCTCCCCCCCCCAAAAAAAAAGTAAAATATAATATAAAAATGGAATAATAAAAATAAAAAACCTACTGACACTGTTCACTGCTCTACTGACACCATCCTCTGTCCTACTGACAAGTCTACTGCCCTACTGGCACCATCCACTGCCCTGCTAACAATTTCCATGTTTTAATACATTTGAGGTGCATACCCTAATGCAATAGGCTGCACACACCTATACAAGTAATGCTTTGGATATAGTTGGGGAATTTCTGTCTGTATACCCATGACCATGACAGGTTGATGATACCTGAGGATTTTTAGTATTGGATATAGCATTGTGCATTATGCTGGCCCGAAGCGCTTACCCTCTGTATGTGATTGTGAGTGATGCTGTATAGGAAATTACAGATGGTGAATATAAAGACAAATTTAGGTATTTATACTTGATAAGAGGAGACCGCAAAAAATACAAAGTGGATATTCTACGGATAGGCACGAGTCGTCTGCTTTATTGAAACATCCAATTACTTGATTACATCAAATAGAATGTGTTTCATGTCTGTGGTTTAAAAGTTGTCACAGGGTACAATAGGTATTTAACATTACTTAAAACCACAGGCAAAAAAAAATTAAAACATAAAACATTTCAAAAACAGATCAAGTGCATTCAAAATTGTGTGGGAGACGTATGCAAATTATTCAATAAATGCAGCAGCAGGGAAGGTGTACTACACTGTGAACAGGGCTCAGTGCCGAAACGTGTCAGTGGTAACATTTTAATGGCCATGTTATTATAAAAGATTACAGAAGAATTTCCAGAGTTGCCAGCATTTCGTTTATTTATTCTCAAGCATCCTTAGTTGGATGGAAGCTTCACATCCCAAGCCTGAGTACCTGGAGTAGGTGTGTCGGTCTTCTATTATCTCACCAGAGGCTTCACAGTCAGAGCAGTGCTTCTCTTGCATGCAGACAAGGTATACTACAGTAGTTCTATGTAAAAGTAAAAAAATAATTCAATGAGTTTTCTGATTGATCTATAACTGGATTAAACATTGTTTTCAATATTTTCCTGGGGGTTCAGCCTTAAAAGAAATGAAAAACCTCTTCTGACAAAAAATGGCAAAATGAAATGCAAGGAAAATGTATTTTATTCATACTGGTGACGGGAACATTTGATAGGGAATGCAAGCACAAAGGTATTTAGGCTGCATTCACACCTTTGCGTAGGCGATTTGCGGCGACAAAAAATAGGCGTTTTGTCGCGCGATTTGCGGCGACAAAACGCGTCGTTTTTATCCGCGGTTTTTTTATATTGTATTGTCGGCTATGCAGAACGCCGAAGCCGCCCGATACGCGTGTCGAAAAAGGGTCCGGGACTTGTTTAAAATTCGGCGTTAGATGTTCTATCGACATACGGCGTTCTGCGTTAGGAGATGTGAACAGTCTCCATAGAGAACAATGTAAATTCGACCCTCCGGCGTATTGTAGTGTCGGCTTCAGGCGTAAAAACGTGTAGGTGTGAATGGAGCCTTAGACTGGAGCTGGCAGACAAGGAAGGCAGACAAGCTAAGTCTGAATGGGAAAATGTTACAGAAGACGCTTCTTTCTAAAGGTTTTTTTTTTTTACAGAAACTAAGATCACTGTCCTATACATTAAAGACTGATCCTGGGTCTTGCCCTAATCCTCTGCTTTGGCAGGCATCAGCACCAATCTCCTCTCCCTGACACTCAGGGCTGTAGACAGTCCCATAACATTATCATATACGATGTAGATCTATTAACCCAGTTTTTTTTGGAGGAGATGATCATGAAACTGTGGCCAGAAAAGCCCTAGGCTCCTTTCACATGGAGGGACGGATAAGGTCTCCTGTCAGATTTTTAGGTGGACCTGATCGAACCTCCTATGTAGCAGCGGGTGTCAAAGGACACCCGTACACCAAAAGAAAGTTGGGCTTAACTAGCTCTGGTTTCGTAAGATATGAACTGTTGCTGTTATATTTGGAATTTGACACAAGTGTTGCACCACAATGTAGAAGTGGAGCAAACTGGAACTACCACAATGTAGAAGTGGAGAAAATTGGAATGACCACAATGTACAAATGGAGCAAATTGGAATGGCCACAATGTAGAAGTGAAGTAAATTGGAACTACCACAATGTAGAAGTGGAGAAAATTGGAATGACCACAATGTAGAAATGGAGCAAATTGGAATGGCCACAATGTAGAAGTGGAGCAAATTGGAACAGCCACAGAAGTGGAGCAAATTGGAACTACCATAATGTAGAAGTGGAGCAAATTAGAACTACCATAATGTAGAAGTGGAGCAAATTGGAACTAACATAATGTAGAAGTGGAGCAAATTGGAACTAACATAATGTAGAAGTGGAGCAAATTGGAACTACCATAATGTAGAAGTGGAGCAAATTGGAACTACCACAATGTAGAAGTGGAGCAAATTAGAACTACCACAATGTAGAAGTGGAGCAAATTAGAACTACCACAATGTAGAAGTGGAGCAAATTGGAACTACCACAATGTAGAAGTTGCAGAATTTCTGGCAGAGCCAAAACTGCTGCAGATGTTTTTTTAATTGGGTGCAACACTCTGTGCTCACTGCCGGAACACTGTGGAGCTCGATTGGCATTTTCCATTGGCAGGTGCACTATGCTTTTCACAGATGAGAGCAGGATCACCCTGAGCATATGTGACAGACGTGAAAGGGTCTGGAGAAGCCGTGGAGAACTTTATGATGCCTGTAACATCATTCAGCATGACCGGTTTGGTGGTGGGTCAGTTATAGTCTGGAGAGGCATATCCATGGAGGGACGCACAGACCTCTACAGGATACACAATGGCACCCTGACTGTCATTAGGTATCGGGATGAAATCCTTGGACCCATTGTCAGACCTTACGCTGGTGCAGTGGGTCCTGGGTTCCCTTCTGGTGCACGACAATGTCCGGCCTCATGTGGCGAGAGCATGCAGCCAGTTCCTGGAGGATGAAGAAATTAATACCATTGAATGGCCCCAAAAGAACACCTCTGGGACATTATGTTTCGGTCCATCCGGTGCCGCCAGGTTGCACCTCAGTCTGTTCAGAAGCTCAGTGATTCTCTGGTCCAGATCTGGGAGGAAATACCCCAGGACACCATCCATCATCTCATTAGGAGCATGCCCTGATGTTGTCAGGCATGCATACAAGCACTTGGGGGCCATACAAACTACTGAGGACCATTTTGAGGTGTTGCGTTGAAATGTCAGCAAAATGGACTAGCTTGCTGCATAATTTTTTCACTTTTATTTCCAGGGTATCTTGAATTCAGCCCTCTGTAGGTGGATCATTTTCATTTGGATCAAATGATGTGCCATCCTTTCATTCCTAACACATTACCCAGTCCATATCATATAGATTTCCAGCATGAGATTTTTGCCCGTTGAGATCTGATGTTTTCAAAATGTTTCTTTCATTTTTTTGAGCAGTGTATATAGAGAAAATCAATAACGGGAGGATATTTTTCAATTTTTTGAGCTCTGGGATGCCAGAGGGGAGGTGTTCATTTTTTTTCTTAGTGGTCCTCTTTAAGAAAAAAAAAAAAAACTTTAATTACATATTTGTTTGGCCTCTAGCTTAAACAAATGGAAAGACCCTTCAGCTGAGTGCTGACATAATCTTGGGTTTACATCATGATACATCAATGAGATCTGACCAGATGTGAAGTGTTAGGTAGGGAACCAGAACTCCTTTCTGCTAGTTGACAATAGGCATTATACAGCTGTTAGTTGCTTTGAGTTGCAAGGATAAGGCCTTGGAAAGCTAACTTGTTAGTATACAATGTTTCACATGTGTTTGCAATAACAAATGACATTCTAAGGTACTTAAGAGATCAAGAATAATCACTTCAGAAAAAAATATATTTGTCAGACTAGTAGTAAGTACATCATGTTCAGACATAGTGATTGTAAAATGTGACACATCTCTATATCAATCATCACCCTTGGAATTTAGGACATTATTTTCCAGTCCCACCACTAGTTTCCTGTTAAGTCTAAACTACTAAAACTGACTACAACTTAAAATGCTAAGCCCTTATTTCTGACCTAAAACAACTGGAACTCCTCTCTGGGAAGTAAAACCCAACTAATCTGTTAGTTCATCTACTTACAGACCGAAAGATTTTCCTGCTTAATGACCAGGCCTTTTTTTGCGATACGGCACTGAGTCGCTTTAACTGACAATTGCGCGGATGTGCGAAGCTGTACCCAAACAAAATTGACATCCTTTTTTGCCCACAAATAGAGCTTTAATTAGTGGTATTTGATCACCTCTGCAGTTTTTTATTTTTTGCGCTATAAAAAAAAAAAACGATCTTTTACCTTTCTTCTATAATAAAATATCCCCAAAAATGTTTTCAAAAAACAAATTTCTTCATCAGTTTAGGCCATTATATATTCTTCTACATATTTTTGGTAAAAAAAAACAACAGTAAGCGTATATTGATTGGTTTGCACAAAAGTTATAGCATCTACAAACTATGGGAAAGATTTATGGCATTTGTATGTATTTTTTTTTTTTTTACTAGTAATGGCAATGGTGATCTGTGATTTTTAGCAGTACTGCAACATTGCAGCGGATAGATCGGACACTTTTGACGCATTTTAGGACCTTTGACATTTATACAGCGATCAGTGCTATAAAAATGCACTGATTACTGTGTAAATGTCACTGGTAGGGAAGGCGTTCAAGGCATTAAATGTGTTCCCTCATGAGTTTTTCTTACTGTGGGGGGGGGGGGGGCTGACTGGGGGAGGAGACATATCGCTGTTCCTACTTACTTGGAACAAACAATCTCCAGAGCTGAGAGGAGATGTCCATATTTGGCACATCACAGTTAACAATTAAAATAGGTCACATGTGTTGGCTTGCACTGTCATTTCACAAGATGGTTATCACAAGAAGGTTATCTTGGGCTGGACATCGATGAATATTTTTTTTTTTTCGTTCAACCAGTGGGTTAAAAAAGGGAAAATGACCCAATTCCCCCATCCACTCATTTTATGTGAGTGGGAGAATCCTCCTGCTGAGCTTTTGTATTCTGACAGTACCATCAGAATACACTGATCGGTGTTGCAGGCTATAGCTGGCAGTGCTGATCAAGTGGAAAATATCCAAAAGGGTGGTTATACAGAATCACCCTGTCCATACATGTCCCTGCTGAACTGGCTGTATTTTTATCCATGTATTAATGGACTTCTACAGAATAGTATTACATTTATAAAATTGAATAATTCTAAGAAGAAATGCCAACAATGTAAGTATTTACATTAGTTAAATATTCCTAACATAAGGATATACGCTAGGGGGGGGGGGGGGGGGGGGGGGGGGCATTTCTGTGAATTGAGAAATTCTTTTAATCCATTATCACTAGTGTGTTTCCTAGTCCAACAATTGGTCCCAGAAAAGCAGGAAGTAAGTGACATCTACTTGATAAATTGCTCCTGATGAGTTGGGACTATGGCCAAGGATGTCTGGGATCCAGACACAAAACACATTGTGCATAAGGTAGTGATTCTTGTAATACCGCACATTAGTGATGTAAATGTTCCAAATAAAGTTCAGTCTTTTTTGCATTTTGCTAGATGTCACTGGTGAATTTCAAACCTGTAAAAAAAAAATGTATTTTTTTTTTTGTTGGGGGGGGGGGTTACTCTATTGTACTGTAGTCTGGTAAAAAAAAAATCTAATTACATAATGTTGTCCCCTGTTTTATAATATTATAATTAGACAGGAATTGTGATATAATTGCACCACACTCACGGAGAAGACAATGATAGCCTTTTCCTTTTGTTTCTGACCCAACGGGTTGTTTTTCCTGTTACATCTTCAGGTCTTTCTCTAGCCCTTTTGTGTGCAAGGATCCCAATGTTAATATTGTTTGTACTCATTGTTTTTGTTCCTGTTGACTTATGTATAATCACTACAGCATATAAGCATGAGGTTACAATACCCAATGGTATTGAAATTGTGTCTAACAATTGTGTTATTGGGGAGATTATACTCAAGCGGTAGGTATGTTTACAATGAGCTGCGCTGGTCTAAAACTGTATTTTAGGGCATGGCAGCCCACTTTTATTAAATAAACAAAGTTCACATGCACATTAGTTGCCCATGCAGAGGTTTTGTCAACACAAGATCCAAACAATGAAAATGCCACGTCTCCTGGCACGCTTGTTGACAGCACCGCTGCTCCTCTTACCAGTCTGACTGTGTTGTCCAGCTCTCCTTTGGTCGCAACGCCATGCTGCATGACCCACTCCTGACCTATGGATTGGGGCTCTCCTGATAGTAGCCAACCTGACTCCTAGAACAAGACCTCCTGTCTCCTGACTGCTGTCTCTTGGCTCCTGGCTGGGGCTCCTCTGACCCATCAGTGAGACAGTCTTTGGCCTCGTACACGCGATCAGATTTTTGGATGACTGTTGGTTCGTTTTCTTGTTGCATGCTAGTCTCATATCAAAAGTGAAGAGGTTTCTCACTATACGAAAATTCTCGTACAAAAGAATTCAACTTCAGAAGTGACGTAATGTGTTGAATAGTTTTGTATGTATTCTTTTGTTTCTGAGCATGCGTAGTCTTACTCTCCGACGCAGTGACTTAACGACGTTTCCGTAAGAGATACACGGCGTAAAGAAAAACATGCCCCCTAGGTGGTGCATCCTATGTTAAGTATGGCCGTCGTTCCCGCGTCAAATTGAAAAAGTTTCACGTCGTTTGTGTTACTCGTTCGTGAATGGGGATTGACGTCATTGAATTCCGCCGGCCCATTTTCACGTAGAAAACACCATCCTAATGCGGAGCATGCGCACTGGGATACATTGACGGCCAGCGCATGCGCAGTGCGTTCGCCGCGGGATCGCGCCTAGTTTAAATACTACACGGCCCCTACCCGCCCAATTTGAATTCCACCGGCCCATTTTCGCTACGCCGCCGCAACTTTAGGAGCAAGTGCTTTGTGAATACAGTACTTTCTCCTAAAGTCTCGGCGGAGTAACGTAAATGAGCAACGTTACGCCAGAATAAAGATTCGCCCATCTACCTGAATCTGGCCCATTGAGTTCACGTACGACAAAAATTGTATAGTCTGCACAGCCAGCTTTTTTCAGATGGAAAAAACTGAATCTGCTGTCGAAAGCAGCGTACTAACGATCCGAAAATCAGCATATAGTTCGTTCGGAGTAAATTTTACTTACGATTTTCGTATCGTGTGTGTATAGGCCTTTTACTCTTGGCTTATGGCTGGAGTCCTCTGACCCCTGGGTGAGACCTTCAGTTTCCAACATTGGGAGTGGTCTCCAACTTGGGGCTCTGGTCTATTGTCAGATCTGACTATATAATGACCCTGCACACCTTTGTACTCAGGCAGATTGTGAGCGCCTAGCAAAACCGAACGCGGGATTAAAAGTTTCGATACAAAAATACAGTTTTTTGCTAAGAAACAATAGTTTGGAGTGTTGTATTAACCCTAAATGTGAATCCTGCGTCACATTTTTCTATATTCTCACTGTCACACTATATATATTCTATGTGACCTGGAAAGTTTTGTGAACATGTTTAGCCTGTATCGCTTCTCATTGATTTGTCTACTGCATGATGCACAAAATAAAGACTTTAAAGGAAAAGGAAGTGTTTCTGTTTTAAGATTTTAGATTTCGGTGGATCGGAGGATAGTCAGGTGTAAATGGACAGAGGAGTACATTTTTACTCCTTGCCACCCATACAGCAGAGTGTGCATGTCCACTCTGCAGAAACTGAGCACAAATGGATGTGTCATCCGCCAGCTCTGCTATGATCAGCAGGGGATCTGTGAGCTCATTCCCTGCTGATTGGAACAGAGTCCGCCCCATGTGAAAGGGGCCTTAGACCAGGGGTGCCCAACTAGTGGCCCGAGGAGCCCTCAGATGTGGCCTGTGACCTCCTGCTCTAGGATGGTATAGAATACTGTTATTAAAGGTCAGTTTAATTAGTAAAATCACAGTGTATATATGGGCATATCTGTTCTGCAGTGGTTACTGGGCTGCTTTCAAACTGATCCGCAGGTGCACTGCTCTGCAGGTTACCTGCACTGAGCCATACATTTCTGTTATTACCTGCAAGTTTGGCGAGCTTTATGAAAGTGCATCAATCCTCCAGAATGTAATAGAAGTCTATTGCAAAGTGCAAGAAAGCCAAAGGTACACTGTGTTGCACCAGCGGTGTGGGTAAACTACAGTGCATCTAAGGAGTGGGCTGTGTCCATGTCCACTCTACATATACACAGCAGACACAGGCCTGCCACCCGGCCCGCTCCGCTCATTGTGGCCTGTTACCGGTTACCAAGTCGTTTAAGTGGCCCTCTCTCTTTAAAAGGTTGGGCACCCCTGCCTTAGACAGAAAATATCACTTACCTAGTATTGGAAGTATCTTACCAGCAAAGTATCCCACAACACGCTCTTACACCTTTTGAAAAGTGTGAGAGCATGTTGATAAGCAGGACCATGGTTATATGAGACTAAAAAAAAAAACATACTTTGCATACATGGCATTTCTTACTAAATGTCACACATCTGCTATGCTTTGGGGACTTTTTACATTTAAAGGAACACTAAAGGTTCGTTTTTTAGATCAATTAGATCAATTGATTACTGTAAGCTAGAGCATTTAAATATCACTTACCTTGTTTTTCCTTTTGACCTCCAAAATACAGTAATCCAGGTTTGAAAATGCCATTTCCTGTCTTGCTTTCCACCAGCACCTGCATGGTGGAAAGCAGAATGTGCTCACCCCCTCCTTATGACTACAGCCCTGCGTGAAGATGCTCTCTTAACCCTCATAGGCATGGAGGCTAAGCCTAATGGGAAATGTAGTTCCCATTAGGCCGTGATGTAGCAAGAATAAATGTGCACCGCAAACCAGGAAGTCAGTGAGAATAACGATTCAGGAGTGACGGAGGTGAATAAAACAGCTCGATTTCAAAAGGTATCAAACTAGTTATAATGCAAAGCATTACTTTTTACTTTATCAGCTACTGTCAGACTTTAATTTAAGAGGAAAATATTTTTGTCTTTACAATCCCTTTAAAGACTTTAGTGCATCAATCCATTATAAGGCACAAGATGTTGTAAAACACAAACATGCAGGGCAGCACAGTGGTGTAGTTGGTAGCACTCTCGGCTAGCAGTAAAAAGGGTCCCTGTTTCGAATCCCATTAGCACTAGTCTATGAATGTGTGTTAGGGACCTTAGATTGTAAGCTCCATGAGGGTAGGGACTGATGTGAATGTAAATTGGCGGTGCTATACAAGTACCTTTTAAATAATAATATGCAAATTCATAACATTTGATTTATGTTCCATGGTACGAGGAATTAGAATAGGAAATGCCATGTAAACCTGAAAATGACATTTCCTTTGGGAAACATTTTTGGAGAATAGGCAGGTCAAATAACCAGGCAAAAGTACATCTAACTGGCCAAAGTCGACAGCAAACTTCCCTTTAACAAAAAATGTCTGAGTTTTAACTTCAGCTTGCTACTTGTTTCAGTTTCCCTTTATTTCATTTTAAGAATTTGTTTTGAGTGTTGTAATATTATTCTAACAATCCTTTCACATGATTCTGGCTTATGCTTGCTTTTTCAGTTTAATGGGAACGTTGTGGTTGGGGCAGTAGTGCAGGATAAGTTAGGAGTCCATCTTTTTGTGTATGCTCTATGGCAGTTTTCCCGTCAGGAATACCACCGGGAATCGCGGCAGGAAAAATGAGAACATGTCTCAAACTGCTAAGGATATTGTTGAGTGGCAGCTCAAGACAAATCTCCATCAGCCTTTACTTAGAGTTCCATAAGACAGCTGTCATTGTATTGAAATCTTTACTATGCCTGTTCTCTCAAAAATAAATAACAGGAAAAAAATCATTAAAAAAAAATCGTGGAGCTGCTAGGGCTTATCTGTGCACAATTGTTATTTGTATTGTCATGCAATTTTATGTTTTTAATGTTCATGTTTATTGTGTAAAACTGTTAAATAAGGAATGTGGCTTCCAAATCTGTAATAACAATGGCAAATAATAAGTGACTGCAATTCCAAAGACAGATGAGTATTTATAAGTTTCTAAGCAATATTGAGTCTGTGACTTGTTTTTCTTTATTACATATTAGTTTAAAGTAGTTGTAAACCCTTACATATACCCAGTGAAGTGATTAACCTCAGGTGATACACAGAGATTAAATCCTCCTACGTAAATTGTGCCTTTATTTATCTGCAGCCATCTTTTTCCTACACTCATTGAATGGAAAAGTTCACTTTAAAAAAAATGCTAATTTATTTGCAGGTAAAAAAAAAATTGCATTTATTTTTTGTTTATTTTTTTGGAGCCTTTAAAGCATTTTGTTAGTAATTAGCAGATCGCTGGTGCCATGCAGGTCTCCAGCAGATCTGTCAGTGTGTCTGTGTGCCAAACATCCCAAGCAGATACACTGAGGCCTCATACACACGACCGAGGAACTCGTCGGAAGGCTTGTCGAGAAACTTGACAAGCTGTCTTTGCGTACACACTGTCAAGACCAAATCTCCTCATTCTCAAATGCGGTGACTTCAACACATACAACCGCAGGGGAAGTTCGATTCCACTGGCACAACCCTTGGGGCTGCTTTTTCTAATCTCATGTTACTGCGTGTTAGGTAAAAGTTTGGTAAGAGACATTTGCACTTTTCAGTCTGTTACAGCGTGACAAATGTGCTATTTCCATTACAAACGCTACTTTTACCAAAGGTTTGCGAGTTTCTAAGCATACACACCAACGTGTTTCTCGTTGAAAACCAGCCCGACGAGGAACACAACGAGAAAATTGAGACTCCCGTCGAGGAAAAGGATAACTTGCTCCTCGACAGTTTTCTCGATGAAAAGCATACACACGACCATTTTCCTCGGCAAAAAAGCTCTCCCACCAAGTTTCTTGATGGATTCTGTTGAGGAAACCAGTCATGTGTACGCGGCCTTACAGGAAGAACTGATGAACTACCTTGGCGCTCCAGAGCTCTGTTGTAGTCCATTGAGAACTGAAAGCCAACAGCCTCTAAGGATGTCAGGACTTGTAGTTTATTCACATCCAGAGCTGTGTGAATGAATGACATGGCCGTGTGGGTGGAGCAGAGGTGACAAGTGACAGACTACAGTCACTGATGGCTGGGACTTTTGAAACATTTCCAGTAACAGCTGAACAGAAATGCAAAAAATCATAGGCAGAATCACCGCTAAGAATACACAGAGGTTGGAAATGTATAGGCAGCAAGATACAAAGTTGAATGTTGGTTGAGATGTCCATGCCATGGTCAGTAATGAAGATGAGCAGCAAACATAGGCAGGTAAGGGTAATCCAAAAGCAGGTCTGATAGAAGCCCTGTCAATAACAAGGTCAGTATAACTTTCAAGATCAAGGACAAGGAATAAAGAATGAAAGGCCATTTATCCATGATCTTGTGCAGAGCTTAGGTTTAAATTCTCTGACTGGCACCAGTGGCTGCGTCTTCACATATGCTGTGAAGTGCACATGCTGATGCACATGCACAACATCACATAGTTACGTTTTTATGCCCATAAACGCATGTGTATTAGCCTGCTGACTGGCATGATGTTCCTGAAACCTGATTACCTGACAGGCTTACCTTTTTTAGTATTAAATAAACTTGCTGTTTTACTTTTTTTTTGCTTTACTACATATTTCATGACTTTTGCCAGCTATACACGTGCACTAAATGGCCCATGGGCAGTACAAATAATTTTCCAAATATTTGTTGATTTGCAGAGCCTGAGTAATTAAAATTGTTCTTCTTTACTAAATTAGTGTATATGAAAGGATTTTTATACTATCCTTTCATGTATCCCTCTTTCTTGCAGATCAATAAATAAGCCTTTCAGTGCTTAACCTGAATGGGTAGGTGAAGTCAATCAGTACAGGACTAGTCACACATTAGCCTTAGCTTTGAAGGTGTTTTTCTCCTTTTTTCTTGCTCCTGTTGCGTGTTTTATTTTTTAGCAGGTTCTATTTGGACCCCTGCTGTCACTGTCAGCATTTATAAAACATCAGAGGGATTTCAAATGGCCAGTGATATGCTGAGCACAGTGTTTACAGGAAAAAAATATTTATATTATTTCTGGAAGTAAAAGGCGTGTATATAAGAGGACCACATTCTGTTGATATTGACATTAGCTCAACTGCATTTGCCCAAGGAATCTGAAATACTGAGAGAGTCATTTATGAAGTTTTCCAAAGTGTAAAACCAGAGTACAAATGTGGATGGAAAGCCTGTGGCAGTACATGTGAGATTCCAATATAGCTGAGAAATCCAATTTTGGGAACAAAAAACACAGAAAATAGAGCGGTTCCGGGACTAGACAAATATTTAACGGAAACTGTAAATTCATTTCTTTCCCTTACAGACTAGTCCAGCAAATAATCAAGTACAGTAATAAAACATTTGGTGCTCTGCCATATTAGCAAGAGCATGGTAGTGTATTTAGGTTTTGTGCTGCCCTAGGCCTGACTAAACTTCTGCACCTCCTAATTTAAATATGACCTCCCCTTCCTGTCAAGGCCACACCCTGTTTAAGACCTGTCCTGAAATTTTCGGGGGAGGGGGGACACTAGTTCTGAGGGCGTGTGGGGGGCAATGGATTCCCTTAATTTGCATAGTTTTTCTCTCACTTTCTGTTTGGCTATGGGGCAGGAAGTAACATAAACAGGAAGGTTTGTGGTCCAGGATGCTAGGACAGTCAAAATTCTAACTGCCCCCCCCCCCCCCCCCCCCACACACAGTTGCGGAATGCCGGGCGGAAGCAGAGCTTCTAGACTAATTTGCCTGACAGTGTAGTGCAAGCCGACGTGGACTCTTTTTGTCCTGCCCCCCCTGCAAAGTGCTGCCCTAGGCCGGGGCTTTGTTGGCCTAGGCCAGGATACAGTGTTGCAAGAGCAGGTATTTGGGCAGAGCAGACAACCTACTTCATAGACAAATGGCAGTCAACAAAGATTAGGTCTGTGAATTAGACATGTGCATTAATTTTCGTCCGAATGCATTTTCGTCTGAATTTCGGGTATTTTCGCTATCGTTTTAACAAACTGAAAACAAACGCGCAGAATCTGAAATCTGAAAGATCCGATATATAAAAAAATGCTTTATTTTCTTTTTCGTTGCTACGACAGTTTGATATAGATAGGAGATTTGACATGACACTGACGATAGCAATCTGTGTCTATTGAACCTGCGGTCGAATGTGCCTAACCTAAGACGTCCGTTTTTTGAGCGCAATGCTTTTCTATGGGTCCTTTCACACGCATCCGTTAACGTCCGTCTCCGTTAAGCTCCGTTTTTTTGAACGGAAGAAAACCCTATTTTTCTTCCGTCAAAAAAACGGAACGGACGAAAAACGGACGTTAGCGGACGATCTGTTTAACATCCGATCTGCTAACGTCCGTTTTTCATCAAAATATGTAATAAAAAAAAAGTTCTAACCAAAAAAAAAAAACGGATGAAAAAACGGATGAAGAAACAGATGAAAAACTGATGAAAAACGGATCAACTGATGATAAAAAAACGGATCTAAAAAACGGTCCGCACGTGTGAAAGGACCCTAACTCTATTAGTTCAAGATTATTCTACATAGAGAGGAAAAATTCTAAATAGAAAAGATTTGACATTATAGAGACAGTGTTGGGGTAGACCATTCGACATCAACGACGAAGATTCAACGAAGCAGCGAAAAACATACAAAACGTTGAATCTGTCATTGAAGGAATCTGTCACTAAGAAGATTTGACAAGCAGCTAAACTGTACGACGCTGCAATCATACATTTTCGGTCAAATGCTCGGCTTATAGGCTATAGAAGAATTTGAATGTTAGTTGACTAGTAATAATTATTTTTTAAGTGTCACACAACATTAGAATTATTCTATAGCTTGTAGACGGAACATTTGACCTTAAATTTATGATTGCAGCGTTGTATAGTTTAGCTGCTCCGTCAAATCTTCTTAGAACCTTCGACAGACACCATAAGCCTTCAATTGACAGATTCGACCTTAATTCGAATTTTCGGACTAATGCATTTTATAACGAATTTCAGGAGTAACTAAATAAATGTATTTTTTTTTTTTTAAATGTATTTTTAGGCAAAAACGAAATTCCAAAACAAAATATTTCAGTGTGCACATGTCTACTGTGAATTAAGTATTAATATTGGAAGGCTGAGTGGCTACCTTCAATATAAAGCCATCATTGGTGCTACAAAACTACTACTGTGCAAAGACACGAAGATAGAACATTTACTGTTCCTATGGTGCTTCTCCCTCGTATATTGACTATCCAAGGTGTAGCTCCATTGCTAGTTCCTTGCTAGTGAGCCCAATTCCACACCATTTCAACCGGGGAAGGATTAATACTGTACACACAATCGGATTTTCAACCGGAAAAACATTGGCTGTTTTTTCCGACGGAATTCCGCTCAAGCTTGGCTTGCATACACACGGTCACACTTTCGTCCGTCAAGAACGCGGTGATGTACAACACTACGACGAGCCGAGAAAATGAAGTTCAATGCTTCCGAGCGTGCGTCAAATTGTTTCCAAGCATGCGCCAGAATTTTGGGCGTCGGAATTGCTACAGACGAACCTGCTCTCAATCTTTTGTTGGTGGAAATTCCGACAGCAAAAGTCTGATTGAGCATACACACAAAAGCTCACATCATACTTTTTCTGTCGGAATTTCCGATCGTGTGCACAGGCATAACAGATGAGTGGTTTCTTTTAGCAAGTTTCCACCAGTGACAGGATCACCAGTTTGACATTGGGGGAGATTAATTATAATTGGAGCACTCAGAATTTGGTGCAGCGATATATTGTAGCCAATGAGCTTTTAACTTCAGCTTGTTCATTAGGCTTTGACAATTTAAGCGGTTGTAAAGGGGAAAAAAAAATCCTTTAAAAAAACAAACATGTTATACTTACCTCCACTGTGCAGTTCGTTTTGCACAGATCCACGTCTTCTGGGGTCCCTCGGCGGCTGTCTCTGGTGCTCCCCGAAATTACTGACCACAGTCATGCGAGAGCTCGCATGGTGGTGAGTAATTGCGGGTGTGCTCCTGTGATACAGCGAGCGGTCACAGCCGCTCGCTGTATCACTCAGCCCCGCCCCTCGGCGCGCCGCGTCACTGGATGTGATTGCCAGTAGCGCCAGCCAATGGCTGGGCTGCTCTCAATCCATCCGCTCTATCCAATCAGCGGCCAGGCTGAGCGGCGAAGAGGATCTTGGGACTGCGCAGGACTTTCAACGAATCAGGTAAGTAAAACAGGGGCTCGGGGGGGGGGGGGGGGGGGGCAGCAACATCAGATTTTTTTTTTTTTTTACCTTAATGCATAGATTGCATTAAGGTGAAAAAAAAATTAATTTACAACTCCTTTGAACCTGGAAGCTGATTGGTTTCTCTGCAGAGCAGCACACCAGTAATTGCACAGGAAGCCCTGTGATGACAACTCATTTATTTGAATGGACTGAAATCACTCCAGACCGCACCAAAAGTCTCAACTTTTTGAGATAGGAACTAGCAAAAGTATGCAGGCATAGGACACACCCCCCTGTCATGCCCTCTTAAAGGGGAATTATTATGCTTTTTTTTTTGTGCCACTATTATTCCTTTATACTAGCTTTTACAATTTTACAAATGCAGCATTTGAGAAATTGGATGAAAGCTTAAGATAAAAAGTGCATTTCATATACAATGATAAATATCAGAAGAAAATGAGGGCGAAAAGAGGGTTAGAGGGACTTTGTTTTAAATCAGGGACAGTCCCTCAAAATCAGGGACAGTTGGGAGCTATGCATTCACTACTTCAATAAACACACAGCAACCAAATCAATACAGTAGTACAATGCGATTAGATGCAGGCAATTGCAGTAAATTTGCGACTTGCGTTTGAGGTGTTGCTAAATTAACACTGACACCAGTTGCAGATCACAAGTGCAGTGCACTTTGAATGTGGTGCTGGAAAGGTGCATGGAACGCAGGTTACCCATAATGCATTCTAATATGAACTGGCTTTAATAGGCATACTGTAATTGAAATACAATGTAGAAATGGATATAATGATTTTACACGTTGACCATAGATATTAGGCAAATCATTATTCTGGAGCATGGATTAAGCTTGACAGGGATTCATCAGGTAGGGAAGAATAAGAATGATAGCCCCACACCATGCATTTTTTTTTTTTTTTTGGAATAAAGTCTGCAACAGCAGCTCCCATGTCTATCCTGATAAGTTTACGTTAAACCAAATTTGTCTGAAAGTAATTTTACATTAAGTTTGTGCCCAGTACTCACTATTGGAAAGTCTGTGGGTTTGGCAAACTGTGAAGTGCATAGCTGTTGAATAAATTGAAGCCAGAGACATTAACACTTCTCTGTGCTTGGATGCTGTAGAATAATGTTCCTTTTTTTTGTGAATTGCTGTGTGACTTAAAGGGGTTGTAAAGGTTTGTCTTGTATTTTCTAAATTGGTTCCTTTAAGCTAGTGCATTGTTGGTTCACTTACCTTTTCCTTCGATTTCCCTTCTAAATGTTTTTTTTTCTTTAAATTTCTCACTTCCTGTTTCTCCTCAGTAAGCTTTCCACCATCATCCGAGCGGTGGAAAGTCATTTAGAACAGCTTACTGAGGAGGAACAGGAAGTGAGAAATTCAGACAAAGAAAACAAAGGAAAAAAAACATTTAAAAGGGAAATGGAAGGAAAAGGTAAGTGAACCAACAATGCACTAGCTTAAAGGAACCTATTTAGAAAATAAAAAACAAACCTTTACAACCCCTTTAATAGTGTTTTGTAGTTGCCAGATGGCCTTTATTATTCTCTGTATGTCCCCATGCAGTTCTATAAACTTGCCTCAATCTAGGGATAAAAAAGAAACAAATAGTCACATGAGTCTAAATTCCTAAAGTGGTATTAAACCCAAAACCCAAAATGCCATATATTACAGTTTACCAGTCATTGAATGTGGTGGCTCAATCGGTTTTCTTTTTTTATTCTTTTTTTCCTGGTGATCTGGCCAGTAGCACACCTCCTGTAATAAAGAGCAGGCCTGGTGCTACCACTAGGCAAACTAGGCTGTCGCCTAGGGCGCCCGGCCATTGGTGTTCCTATTCTCTTTTCTCTGCAGCAAGCAACTTAAAGCGGATGGTTCACAAAACAAAAAATATTAAAAGCCAGCAGCAACAAATACTGCAGCTGCTGACTTTTAATATTAGGACACTTAGGCCTCGTACACACGAGGGGATATGTCCGCTGAAAACGGTCCGATGGACCGTTTCAGCAGACATCTCCGCTCGTGTGTATGGGCTAGCGGACAGATTTCTCCACCCGACAGATTTCAAAGCATGCTTTGAAATCCGTCCGGTGGAATCTGTCCGCCCGACATGTCTGCTGGTTAGTACACTTACCAGCAGACATGTCGTCCCCCACCGCCGCCGCCGCCGAATGGATTCGGAGCATGCGCGGAAGTGTTTAACTTCCTGGTGCGGTGACGTGGCGGTGACGTGGCGGCGTCAACGTCACCGCCGCGTCACCGCGCCATCCGGCGGCGGGGAATTTGATCCGATGGTGTGTACACGCCATCGGATCAAACTCCCGATCGGACATATCCGATGGAAATGGTCCGCGGACCGTTTTCATCGGATATGTCCGATCGTGTGTACGAGGCCTTACCTGTCCTGGAGTCCAGCGCCATCCGCAGCAGAGGATGAGCGATCGCTCGCCTCTCTGCTGTTCCCCGCTCCATCCACGGTGAGGGAACCAGGAAGTGAAGCGCTGCGGCTTCACTGCCTGGTTCCCTACGGCGCATGCGCGAGTCGCGCTGCGCCCGCCGATTGGCTCCAGCTGTGTGCTGGGAGCCGAGTGTTCCCAGCACACAACGGGGGACGGACGGGATGTGATGAAATGCCCGTCTTTTGCCCGTGAATGCTGGGCCGGAAGTGGGTGCAGATACCTGTCTATCTGCACCCCCCTCCCCCCTGAAAGGTGTCAATTGTGACACCGGAGGGGGGGAGTGTTCGGATCAGCGGATCTTCACTTTAGGGTGGAGATCCGCTTTAAGCCCTGTACACAAGATCGGATATCTGGAATCTAATTCAATGGATTTTTTCTGTGGATATCCGATGAAGCTGACTTTCATCAGTCTTGCCTACACACTCAGACTAAATTCCGACTGTGTTAAAACGCGTCGACTTGATTCTGAACATGCGTGGATCTTTCTCCGATGGAGTTCCACAGAGACGATCAGATTTTTCTATCATTTTTTTATCCATAGGAAAAATTAAAAACATGTTCTATTTTTTAACACTGACGGAAAAAAAGACCGATGGGGCCCACACACAATCAGTTTGTCCAACGAAAACAGTCCATCGGTCTGTTTTCATTGGACAAAACCGATCGTGTGTACGCAACTTTAGTCTCAGCATCAGCAGACAGCGGCCACTCCATTCGCACAGAGGCACAGCAGCGACGGAGGACTGTGTCTGTGTCCCGACTCCCGAATGAATGGAAACAAGCAAACATTCATTGATGGGCGCTGGTGAGGCTGCGTTGATGGGCGCTGGTGAGGCTGCATTGATGGGCACTGGTGAGGCTCCGCTGATGGGCGCTGGTGATGCTGCGTTGATGGGCGCTGGTGAGGCTGCGTTGATGGGCGCTGGTGAGGCTGCGTTGATGGGCGCTGGTGAGGCTCCGCTGATGGGCGCTGGTGAGGCTGCGTTGATGGGCGCTGGTGAGGCTGCACTGATGGGCACTGGTGAGGCTGCATTGATGGGCACTGGTGAGGCTGCACTGATGGGCACTGGTGAGGCTGCATTGATGGGCGCTGGTGGGCTGCATTTGGGCGCTTCATTAAAAAGGTGGGGTATACACGGGCAGGGGAAAGGTAGTGGAGTCAGTAGGGCAGTAAAATTAGGTTTTGCCTAGGGTGTCAAAACTCCTTTTAAATGTCGGTAACTATCTATCAAGTTAAATCGTTCAGGAGAGGTTTCAAAACGTCCCGTGTACATTAATCAGTTACAGCAGTTTTTATTCCCTTTTGGGATAAAGGTTCTACATGCATAAGAGCTGATCGTTGTAAGCACCCCTGCTAGTGTTAAATGATTTGTCTCACCTCTGTAATTGATACATTCTGATGGAGAGCTTGTTGTTTTGAAAAACATTAGACTTACTGGCAGGAGCACCAGATGAAAATAAAAGAAGGAAAGAAAGCCTGAAAAGAAAATGTATGCAGCCATCAATTCTAAGGAAATACATTTCGAATCACATCGTGATTTGTGGAGCGGTTGTCACCCGATGAATCGCAGTAAAAGAACTTCCGCTATTCTGTTTGTGATTTGTCAGGCGTCAATCGCGGCAAAAATCGTGCTGCGATTTGAGTGCCATTAGAAACCTCAGGGATCGCAAGGTTTTCCCCCAATTTGCTGCGATTTAGAATGGCAGCGATTCCGCCCCGCGATCGGAAATGCCATAGTGTGAACAGAGCCTGGAAGCTGGTATTTTTTGGGCTGCATGGGAGCCTCTCCTTTTGTAGCCCTTGTCACTTTAATCATTTCAATTAAAGGCCCCAACTATTTTCTGGTTAATACAAACTATACCTTCCTACTTAAAGTGGCTGTATAGTAAATTGTTGGACTTTTACCTACAGGTAAGCCTATAATAAGACTTACCTGTAGGTAAAAAAAAAATCCCCTCACAATGAGCCACTGACTGCAGTGGTGCATGCGCACAGGGGATTCTCGGCTTAAGGCCTGGCAGACGCCGGACCTTGCCGGAAAGAAGTCTACCGCGCGCAATGTGCGGGAGTGATGACATTGCGGCTCCAGCCACTAACAGTGCTGGAGCCGCGATACCCGGAAGACACGCCAAGGCCACATGTCAGCTACCTCGGCGTGGACCAGGTAAGTTACCGACATCTTGTTCTAAGGCAAGTATTTTATGCGGGGCATACTAGCTCATTATGCCCTTTGCCTTGCAGGTGACCCACAATAAAAATGTTTGCCATGGGACTATACAACCGCTTTAACTACTTGCCGACCGCCCGCCGTCATATTACTGCGGGACGGTGGCACTGTGGGTGCCCGGCGGGTACGATCGCCGCCGGGCACACGCGATCGTTCGTTACAGAGCGGGGAACGGGAGGTATGTGTGTAAACACAAAGCTCCCAGTCCTGTCAGCGGGTGAAACGCTGATCTTCTGTTCATACAACAGTGAGGCCACCCCCCCCCCCATACAGTTAGAACACACCTAGGAACACACTTAACCCCTTCCCTGCCCCCTAGTGTTAACCCCTTCACTGCCAATGGCATTTTTATAGTAATACAATGCATTTTTTTAGCATTGATCGCTATAAAAATGCCAATGGCCCCAAAAATGTGTCAAAAGTGTCCGAAGTGCCCGCCATAATGTCGCAGTAAAAAAATGCTGATCGCCGCCATTATTAGTAAAAAAAAAATATCAATAAAAATGCCATAAAACGACCCCCTATTTTGTAAACGCTATAACTTTTGCGCAAACCAATCAATAAACGCTTATTGTGATTTTTTTAACGAAAAATATGTAGAAGAATACGTATTGGCCTAAACTGAGGAAAAAAATGTTTTTTTATATATTTTTTGGGGATATTTATTATAGCAAATAGTAAAAAATAATGATTTTTTTTTCAAAATTGTCGCTCTATTTTTGTTTATAGCACAAAAAATAAAAATCGCAGAGATGATCAAATACCACCAAAAGAAATCTCTATTTGTGGGAAAAAAGGGACGCCAATTTTGTTTGGGAGCCATGTCGCACAACCGCGCAATTGTCAGTTAAAGCGACGCAGTGCCGAATCACAAAAAGTGCTCTGGTCATTGGACAGCAATATGTTCCGGGGGTTAAGTGGTTAATTTTGCAGTTGAATTCACTAAGGAAATGTTTAATAGCACCTTCATTTTAATTATCGTGTAAGTTGTAATTATTACAATAATGTTAATTACCTAAGTGCTGTTTTTTTCAGAAAATATATTGGTGCATCCTATAGTTCACATAATGGGGTTCATTTATTAGGCAAATTGAAGTGCAGTTGCTCCTGAGCTTGGTAAATGAGGGGAAGCTCTGCTGATTTCCATCATCTTAATCATGTGCAAGCAAAAATGCTGTCTTTTTTTAATAATTTTTTTTATTATTATTAATTTTCCTTGCATGTGATTGTCTATTGTTTTGTAACGTGAAGCTTTACCCCATTTACTAAGCTCTGGGGAAACTGTACTTGCAAGGTGCACAGTCTAATTGCCTTTAATAAATGAACCCTAATGTGTCCCACTCAGCCTAGACCACCGTTTTATTGATTTAGCTTTTAGTTTGTTTTTATTTGAATTCTAAGTATTGGTGAACACGGCTTGTTGACTGGTATGTAAAATAAATGACTTGCATTCCAGTCGCAGGTGAGCTGTATGTAATCACATTCCCATTTTTTGGCATGGATTCCAAACTCATAGCAGCTAGTTGGTTTGAAGTATACACAGCATTACTTTTATGCCGTTTCTCCCCTCAGGGCCAAGAAGGGAGGGTGTATTGCTGTTGGCTGGTGATCATTTGTTTGACTTTCTCTATAAGACTTGGGGATAAGCTGAAAGATAAAGAGAACCAGTCTGCTTCATGTTAACCAAAGCAGCAAACATTCGGTGTTGGTTTGTTTTTAATCTTTCAACTAAACAATCCAGTCTTATATTAATTTGCTTAAGGTCACTGTGTGGAATGCTGAGCCCTTTAGAAGTGGGCCACCATGGATATGACTGGGTGTTTGTTCCATTTTTGCTGGAAGGGAATCTTTAGTGCAACAAAGATAACAAAGTCTTTCATCACACAATAAAAGCACAATAGTGTATATTGAAATGATCGACTTTTCAAAGTTGATCTAAACCTTAACTGGGTGAACATTTACTTTTCACTATGTATTTTAAGCAATTGCTACTTTTTAAAATATTATTATTATTGTATTATATCAGTGCTGCTGGTCTCATGCAGACTCTTTCAATCGCCCCCTGCCTACATGCATATGCTTCAGCACTAACTGCAAATTATTGTGCTGGACCAGCTACCTGGTAGTGAAAATGGTGGACCAGGCATTTGCAATGTACACTATATTGCTATAAGTATTGGGACCAGAGGTGTATTTAGGTTTTGTGCTGCCCTAGGCCTGACTAAACTCGCGCACCCTCTAATTTAAATATGACCCACCCCTTCCTGTCAAAGCCACATCCCTGTCATATTCATGGGAAGAGGACAGAGGGACACCCTGGGAGAAGGACAGAGGGACGCCCTGGGAGAAGGACAGAGGGACGCCCTGGGAGAAGGACAGAGGGACGCCCTGGGAGAAGGACAGAGGGACGCCGTGAGAAGAGGACAGAGCCCCCCCCCCACAAAGTGCCGCCCTAGGCCTGGGCCTTGTTGGCCTAGGCCAGAATACATCCCTGATTGGGACACCACATTAACTTTAATGGCATCCCAATCTTAGTCCGTAGGCTTCAAATATTAAGTTGGCCCAACCTTGGCTGCTATAACCGCTATGACTTGTTGTCCACAAGGTTTAGGAGTGTGTCTATGAGAATGTTGGACCATTCTTCCAGAAGCACATTTGTGAAGTCAGGCACTGATACCAATATGTTCTATTGGGTTAAGTTCAGGATTCTGTGCAGGCCAGTCAAGTTCCACCACCCCAAACTCGCTCATCTGTGTCTTTTTGGACCTTACTTTGTGCACTGTTGTGCAGTCAGGTAAGAACAGGAAGGGACCACCCTCCAAACTCTTTCTGCAAAGTTGGGAGCATGAAATTGTCCAAAATGTCTTGGTATGCTGACACCTTAACAGTTTCCTTGACTGGAACTAAGAGGCCAAGTCCAACCCCTGAAAAAAAACCAAGGACCATAAAGACATGGATGAGCGAGTTTGGAGTGAAGGAACTTGGCTGGGCTGCACAGCGATAGAAGACCTTTGGGATGAGTTAGAACTGAGACTGCAAGCCAGGCTTTCTCGTCCACATCAGTACCTGACCTCACAAATGCACTTCTGGAAGAATGGTCAAACATTCCCATAGACACACTCCTAAACTTGTGGACAGCCTTCCTAGAAGAGTTGAAGCTGTTATACCTTCAAAGGGTGGGCCAACTCAATATTGAACCTTATGGACTAAGACTAGGATTCCATTAAAGTTCATGTGTGTGTAAAAGCAGGTGTCCCAATACTTTTGGCAATATAGTGTATGTCAGTATGGCTGCTTGTAGTCTCCACCAGGGCTACATGTGAAAGGGTAACAATGCAGGAGCACAACTGGGAGACAATGCTCACCCCTTATTACATGACATGCTAGAACAAGGACCTATATGGCAAGATCAACAGGGATTATTTTCATTAAAACTGAAAATGCAAGAGTATTAAAAATTACTTTTTTAAATGATATTATCAGGTTAGGCTCATGTAAGATTTAAATAAATTGTGTTTAGCGCTACGTTAAGTTGAAGCTGAATATGCAGTTTCAATAAAAGGTCTATCAGAAAATGAATGTTATTTAGATAGACATTCCACTATTTTTGATAACATGAGTGCAACATAAATCATCGCAAAAGTAAACATTTTTTTTAATTTAAAGTGCAAGTAAACCCTTCAATTTGATAGTTACAAAAACAGTTAACATTCCCGGCATGCCGGAAATGCTAGCTGTCACATTTGTTTGTGCTCTCAACCAAACTGCCAAACCATCCAATGGCTGGTTACATGAACAGCATCATGGCAGTTGTAGATTAAACAGAGGTCAAGATGGCCGCTTCCTTGGCTGAAAACGAAGACAAAGCCAACTTGCTGAGAGTCTTTCATGTGTATCCTGGCATTCGATTTATGCATCTGGCTGCCACACTTGCACCTGCATCCTTTCCTCATATCTTACTGACCTTGAATATGAGCCTGTGGGGATGAAGGCCAAGTGGTCTGAATGCTGTCCTCGGCACTTCTAAGATAGAACGCTTACACAGATTTGTGCAACAAGAAGTAGGAGTTTTATCCAAAAGAATTGCTGTATCAATGTACAGTGAACTGTATAAATCTAATAATAGAGGTAAAGTGGACACTTACTTTAAAAGTAATATTATCTGAATAGCATTTGTCATTGGCAGACAATTCTCTTTATTCTACTGACCAGCAATAACTGAAACCAACCAAATATATCTCCAGTCTACCTTGGTTGTGAAGAAATGTTGGGATATGTGGTTATGCTCAGTCTTTTCCGCAGATAAGAGTACAACAGAAATTGTAACATAGTACAAATGATTGCAATATCCGTACATCCTTGGGAAAGATCCAAGGAATAAAACATTTTGGTCTGGTTCCTTACTATGTTGTAGGTTATGTAGTGATCATATGATATGCTTAACAGCAGCTGGCAGTGTAATTAGACATACGAGTCTTCCACAAGTTATTCATTTTATATTAACGATGATAGGCCTTCTGTATGGACAGCTATAAGCAACAAACGCTATATTTCTCAACCTTTTTTCAGTCAAGGCACCCTTTAAAATGATGCACAATCTCGCACCCCATTCTAAAATGTTAAAGCAAAACGAATAGTTTTACATAACACAGCAACATCGCGCACGTAGGTCACCCGATGTGACGTCATCCACACCTTTGCACATTGATACTGACTAGTATTGCAATGTTTCTCTCCCTCGCTCAACTAATGTGACCCCGGTGCTGACAGAGAGGAGAAAACAAGCACGCTGTGTAAGGGGGTGCCGCCCTCCTTATCAACCAGTGATGTCTTTATTTTTTAGGACGCCAGTGGCTTAAAAGTTGTAATGGTGCACAGCATAGGTGTGCGCAGCCTATTGCATTAGGGTATGCACCCAAAAGCTCAAAAACACACTATCAATCACTAACGTACAGGTACGCCCATTTGCCTGTAGGAGCCATTCTGCCGACATACTGTACATGTGTGTGTGGCGGTCGGCAAGCGGTTAACAACCCAAAATCGTATGCATAGGGATACTGGTTCTTGACCAAAATCAGCTTTATTGTAAGGATGTGAACAACTTCAGCTATACCAAACTAATGTGAGTGTACAATATGTAAAGCGCTGCGTAAATTATTGGCACTATACTGTATGAATAAAAAAAATATAGTGTTTTCTTTTATGCTGACTACAGATCCTTGAAGCATTGTTGACTTAAACATCAGTAGAGGGTCTCAAATGAGGGTCACAGGGGATGTTATCAATTTCTAGCTGTAAGCCCACACACATCCAACATTTTCCATTTCTCCCTAATCTTATTTGTCAATCTTTGGACATCCAGTCTTGACATGCACTGAAGTTAGGCTATCTCGAAACACACCTATATGTCAGCTTGTCCAATACCAGCAGTTGTAAAATGGTGCTCAAGGCATATTCACATGAATTGCATCAGGGTCATTGCTGAGTTTAACTTAACAGTATATACCGCCATTTCATTTTTTTAGAACACATATACATATGTATGTATGTATGTATGTATGTGTATGTATATATATATATATATATATATATATATATATATATATATACCATATATACCATATATACCATATATACTCGAGTATAAGCCAAGTTTTTCAGGAAATTTTTTTGTGCTGAAAATGCCCCCCTCGGCTTATACTCGAGTCACCTTTTTGCGACTGATCTCCCGGACTTTGGGGACCTGGTACAGGTCGTAGTTCCCCTGGACCCCAAACTTGGCACACATATAGCCCCATTCTTCCTCTACAAGTTTGTTGTCTGGGGAACCTATGGCCAGGGAGCACCGATTTTTCAAAGCTGGGCACCCCTTCCATAGACTCCCATGTTAAACGGTCATTTCTCTGGTGACTTTGGGGATCTGATACTGGCCAGACGTAGGTCCCCTGGACACGGAACTTGGCACACATGTAGCCTTGTTTCTCCACTACAAGTGTGCAAAGTTTGTATGGGGGACCTACGGCTGGGGAGCACCGATTTTTCAAATCCGTGCACCCCTTCCGTAGACTCCCATGTTAAACATCAGCCTTATCATGGGCACAGTGAGGCATGGACACAGTGAGGCATGGACACAGTGAGGCATGGACACAGTGAAGCATGGACATAGTGAGGCATGCACATGGACACATTGTGGCAAAGTAAAGCACAGTGAGGCATGCAGATGGACACCCTAAGCTTATACTCGAGTCAATAATTTTTTTGTGATAAAATTAGGTGCCTCGGCTTATATTCGGCTTATATTCGAGTTGGCTTATACTCGAGTATATACAGTGTGTGTGTGTGTATATATATATACACACACACACAGTATATACCTCAGAACTGCTGTTCATAGTATCTCACTTTATAGAGAATAGGTAAACAGTAGTTCTCATTGCTCAACATTTTTGGTTCTAAATACCATACATTCCTACTTTTCCAATAGAAATTCCACACATTTTACCAACAATTATCAGATAGTATAGGATATTACTACACTTAGAATTGGCTACAGACTTCACAAATGTGGTCTAAAAGCAAGCATGTTTCTAATAAAATGGAATGGTATTTTCACACTACATATATTGTCCAGAAAATGTAATGCACAAGTCATAAAGAAATGTCATAGCGAATTCCAGTAATCACTACAAGGATGCACAGACCGTTGAGGCAAATGGAAATCCTTCAAATGACATGAAAACATATTACATGTAGGGCATGTAGACATTCCTGGTAACAGCAACCCAGTTTAGCGTCCTAATTCTATAAACATAAACTAGCACAAAGTGTACAGTTGTGTGTAGAGAGCTTCAGGTACATTGAGCTCAAGGTTCCGGGTGTTGTGTATATGTTCAGTTCAAATCCATGAGGAGGGTTCAGTTTTTAGTTGTTCCATTACCTGAAATATGGTTAGATATGGACCTGTAATTTTAGCAATTGTTATTGAATTAAAGGGGTCGATTTGCTAAAGGCATATAGGCTGTTTACTTTACAAAGAAAGTTGCATTTTTTATGAGAATTTTCCTCTGAGCGTATGTAATAAAAATGTACTTTGTAAATATTAGCTAAATTCATGCAAACAAATAAACATACACAAAACAGCATTTTTTTCTTGCCCATGATTGGATGAAGGAAGAGCTTTCCTTCATTCACTGAGCAAATTACAACTTCACTTGCAAAGTGAGCAGTCTTTTTGCCTTCAACCCCAACAAATGATATTAAGGGATATTTTTCATGAGAGACCATTGTTTGAAATATCGGTGAGGCATAAATAAATGGCAAAAATCTTTTGCATAACAAGATTGTTACCATTTATTATACATGTAAACAATTAGAGATGATTTTCACTTCTGTAGATCTTTAGTGTTGCCATGGGCAACAGTCAACAGATGTTACAATGGTGTATGTCTTCAGACAGATGGTCAGGACAAAAGACAAACAGTAGCAGAATGACATACATTAGCAGATGTATACAAACACAGTCCAAACAATACATTGGAATGATCCCCAAGCATTCAAACAGAAGTCAAAGAGCCAGACCTGAGTCCAAAGCATGAGCGAGCAAACAAATTCAGGTGTAGACTTGAGGTTCTGGCCTTTAGACCACTTTCACACTGAGGCGCTTTTCAGGCGCTTTCACGCTACAAACGGCGCCTGAAAAGCCAATGAAAACCTATTTCCATTACAATCAATGAATGCTTTCAGGGCTGTGAAAAACTCCCTTCTTCATTGAAATGAATGAAAAGCTCTTCAAAAGCGCTCACTGGCCCAGATTCAGAGAGAATTGGATTCTCGTAGCGTATCAGAAATACACTATGCCGCCGTTTTTTACCTGGTCTAACAGTACGTAAAAAAAAACAGACGTAAGCGATTGCGAAGACCGCTCGTATCTTCGTGGATCGCCGTAAAAACACATTTGCATATCCCGACGCATGAAAACGACGCGAACTCCTCCCAGCGGGCGCAAAAATATCGCAGCGTAGATCCGAAGGCTTACGAAGACGTAAGCCTCTCGGATCGAAGCCCGAAGCCGCCGTATCATGGTTTGAGGATTCAAACTAGTGATACGGCGCGCGAAATTTGAAATGACTCCTGTCTAACACCAGTTAGACAGGCGTAATTGCTTTATGAATCTGGGCCACTGTTTTTACTGACAGTTTAGAAGTGCCTCGGTGTGAAAGGGGCCTTAAAAACCACTGATGAGGTCAGGTGTGAACATCAGAGACCTAAGGCCCCTTTCACACTGGGGGGGGGGGGGGCAGTGGTAAAGCACCGATAATTTTAGGAAAACTTTATAGTAAATTTTGTGACGCTATTCGGCCACTAGCAGGGGGATTTTTATAGCGAAATGGTTAAAAAACACTGCAAAGCGCCTCTGCAGAGGCGCTTTGATGGTGGTATAGCCGCGGTGCCCCATTGATTTCAATGAGCAGGAGCGATGGAGGAATGGTATACACACCACTTCTTTACCACTCCAAAGATACTGCTAGCAGGACTTTTTTTAACGTCCTGCTAGCGCCCCGCTCCAATGTGAAAGCACTGGAGAGATGGCAGCGGCTGTTTCAGGTTGGTTTGCAGGAGCTATTTTTACCATTATAGCACCTACAAAGAGCCCCAGTGTGAAAGGGGTATAGGCCCCTTTCACACTGAGGCACTTCTAAACTGTTAGTAAAACACTGAGTGCTTTTGAAGAGCTTTTCAGGCGCTTTTGAGGAGCTTTCCATTTATTTCAATGGAGAGTGGCGTTTTTTCTCCGCTCTGCCAGCGCAATGCCCCAGTGTAAAAGCATTCATTTAACTTGATGGAAATAGGTTTTTGTGAGCTTTTCAGGTGATTTTTTTTGTGTGAAAGCACCTGAAAAGAGCCTCAGTGTTAAAGGGCTCTATAAGCCTGTACACATGATATGAAAATCGGAAGTAAAATTTAAGTCTGAACGATCTGACGATTTTCAGATCATTAGTACGGTGCTTTCGACAGCCGATTGAGATTTTTCATACGACAAGAACTGGATGTGCTGACTATAAAATGTTTTGTCAGATGTGAACACAACATCCGATTTTTGTTTAATCAGTAGGGTTTTCATTCGAAAAAGATGGTAAGCGCAAGACTACGCATGCTCAGAAATGAAAGAACACATAGAAAACTATTTAACACATTACGTCACTTCTGACGTTGATGAGTAACCTCTTCACTTTTGACATGAGACTAGCATGCAACAAAAAATTGGACGAACGGTCGTCAGAAAATGTTATCCTGTGTGAAAGGGGTACAACAATAAAATAAAAAGACCCTAAAAAAAAATATAAAAAAATAACGAAAGAACTGTTTGTAAGCATGTACTTTGGAAGATATCTTGGTACTGAAATCTGTAAAAAATGAATAAAAAAGGATTATTTCTAAATATTTTAAAAGGTGCATAATGGTAACCAAGGTGGAATTTTCATAAATATCTGGAGGGCAACATCAATGGTATCCACGCCCTACATAATTAGCCCCTACATAATTAGCATTAAATGGTATTCATGTTTGTTATACCTACACCAAAATAACACAAATGCATTCCAAACTTGTTCAGAGTTGTTGTGAGCTAATAGCATTGTACATGACTCTAACCAGTTTACATTTTAACAGAATGTAACAAAATCAAAAACACAGAGCTTTCCATTAAGTTAATCATAAATAATAAAATGAAACAGTGTTAAATGCTTAAACAGTTCATTTAAACTCATTATGAACGCTACATTGTTATAATTAAAGTGTGCTTCTTGGTCACCTTGGAGCCCCAGCACATTTTGCACAGAGTGGCTCCACATCTTCTGGGGTCCCTCAGCGGCTGTCTCTGGTCCTCCCCGCAAGAACTCGTCACATTCATGCAAGAGAGCTTGTGCATTGTGTGTAGTTCTTGAGGGCGCACTCCCGTGACACAGCGAGCGGCCATAGCTGCTCACTGTATCACTGGATGTGATTGGCAGAAGCGCCAGCCAATGGCTGCACTGCTTTTAATCCATCCGCTCTAGCCAATCAGCGGCCAGGCTGAGCAGCGAACAGGATGTTGGGCCCGAGCACGGGACTTTCGAGTGGTCAGGTAAGTATAACGGAGGGTCATATACTCTGAAGTTTTTTCACCTTAACCACTAGTGTACCCATACGCCGTCAAATGACGGCAGACGGAATACCCTGTTGTTCTGACAGGACGTTGCTGGGAATTCAATGTGCGTGCCCAGCGGCCGTGATGGCTGCCGGGCACTTGCGATTGCCCAGTAACTGAGCGGGGACGTGGAGCTCTGTGTGTAAACACAGAACTCCACGTCCTTTAGGGAGAGAGGAGACCGATCTGTGTCCCTTGTACATAGGGACACAATCGGTCACCTCACCCAGTCACCCCCCTCCCCCTACATTTAGAACACAAACTAGGCTACACATTTAACCCCTTCCCCGCCCCCTAGTGGTTAACCTCTTCACTGCCAGTCACATTTATACAGTAATCAATACATATTTATAGCATTGTTCACTGTATAAATGTGAATGGTCCCAAAAATGTGTCAAAAGTGTCCGATGTGTTAGCTATAGTATCGCAGTCCCCCCCAAAAAAAAACGCAGATCGCTGCCATTCCTAGTAAAAAAAAAAAAAATCATTATTATGTCCCATATTTTGTAGGTAATATAACTTTTGCGCAAACCAGTCACTATACGGTTAATGCGATTTTTATTTTTTTATTTTTTTTACCAAAAATATGTAGAAGAATATGTATCGGCCTAAACTGAGATAAAATTGTATATATATATATATATATATATATATATATATATATATATATATATATATATATATATATATAAACATTTTTAAATGGGATATTTATTATAGCAAAAAGCAAAAAATATTGTGTCTTTTTTAAAAATGTACGCTATTTTTTGTTTATAGCCCAAAAAATAAAAACCACATGGGTGATCAAATACCACCAAATGAAAGCTCTATTTATGGGCGAAAAAGGACGTCAGTTTTGTTTGGGAGCCAAGTCGCACGACCGTGCAATTGTCAGTTAATGCGGCGCAATGCCGGAAGCTAAAATGTTGTCTGGGCAGGAAGGGGGTGTAGGTGCACAGTAGGCAAGTGGTTAATGCATGCTATAAGGGGAAACAACTTTTTCCTTTACAACTTCTTTAAAAGTGAAGTTTAGTTAAAAAACATATTTTTCTGTACGGCTTTAGTTACATCACTTACCTGTAATTCACACAGGCATACTTAATGGTACACTGTACAATCATACATGCGAGGGCAGTGTTTTGCATGCACAAGTGTTCTATACATCTGCGTGCAGGCAATACAATTCATGTCAATTGGGTCACAGCTGCTGCAGGAACACAGCCGCTGCTCCTAATATAACTTTCATGTTGGTGCAGGTGCATGTCCTCGAATGTGAGGGACATACATGCACCCAGACAGATATGAAATTGGGAGCAGCAGATGTGTCTATTTAGCCACTGCATCCTTATTGACATGAATGGTACTGCGTGCACACGGATGCATGGAACACCTAGGCATCCCATGCAGGAAAAACAGTCCTCACACATGTGTACACTTAGAATGCTTATCAACCTTTACATATACCCCCTAAAGTGACTGCCCCCCCCCCCCCTCACACACACACACACACAGTCTTATAGAGAAACATGCACAGCTGAGGCTGTCATTCATTTGCTGTGTGCTTGGGTGGGGGGGGGGGGGGGGTGAAGCAATCCCCTGGAATTGCTTGGTGTCAACATAGGCTGTCAGAAGGCTATATCAGATCATGTCAGAGGAATGAGAGAGACAGAAATCACAATAGGTTCTTTGATTCAGGGCAAGTAGACACTATAGAAGGATATGCTTTGTTATTTTTTTATTTCAGATGTTTACAACTACTTTATGTACACCCATGTGAACAAGGCCTTATGCCCCACAATGTTTTGGCTGCTGGGTTCTCTTTCTACTGTTGGACCCCTGACAATGGGTCTCCAGGCTCATCTTCAGTTAAGATGATCCCTTTTGTCCTCTCCTCCACTGAGAAAAGGTCATTCCCTGATTACACTGCCAATCTGTGAATGAGGAAAGCCTGAATATTCACAGATCATGTGGTTAATCTGGAGATCCACTTGAAAGTTGTAGTAAACCTTTACATAAACTCACAGAAATAACTACCCTCATGTGATCAGCAGTGATGAAGAAAATGCTTCAACACATTTCATACTGTACCTGTATATTTGCACCTCTCTCTCCTCCAGAGCCCACTAAAGTACACAGATCAGGGTAGAGGTCGACCGATTTATCGGCTGGCCGATATATTGGCCGATATTTGGCGTTTTTTAATTAATCGGCACCGATTTGTGCTGTAAGAAAGCCGATTTTAAACTTCAGCAGCGCGACTTGCAAAAAGCTTCTGTAATAGAAGTCAATGCAAGTTGCCTGAAGTTTCCCGTGGAAGAGACTTCTCTCTCCTGGGCAGTCTGCCAAGTTTTGAGAGATGATATACAATTTTGCTACTTATCAATTAACTGAACTTGTGTAGGAGAGTTCTCAGTTTAACCAGTTTAACCACAACAGGAGATGCGCGTGCGTAAGTCGAAATGCGTTTCGATGCACGGCATCCCCAGAACGAGATATGCAAAAAATCTACTTTTTTTTGTTCCGCATAATTTCGTTAGACTGGCGCATCCGTCCGCGCAAAAGTGCGCTAGACACACCATTGATTTGCTAGTCAAATATGCTAATGAGGGACTTACGGGGATCCACAAAACAACGTTGGGGCAGCGCAGGCGACGCAGTGTGCGCAACAGCAAAATGACCTGTCTAAAATTAGACCATAAAAAAGCTGGTCTAAAAAGAGAAAAAAAGTCTACTTGTTAGATAAAGCAACACTGTTAGTGAGGAGCTCAGCAGTCACACGTGTTGCACAACAATCTGTATGCCAACATGCCAGGGGCATCGTCGCACATACCGAGGCTACCCCGTCTTCTGAGGGTAGAGCAGCCAGGAGACAGCTCACATTGGGCATCTTTGTTAAACATACACATTAATCATGGCACAATGAGAATGCATGCATGCACAACACTGTGGTCCCTAGCATACACACCCCACATCCACATCAAATTGGATTGGCACCAGTCCACCATGCAGGACTTGTGAGCAGCAACGCCACGCCAAGGCTCCAATTATGTCACTGTACATTCATACACCATTCACACAGACCTGGGGATCACTTCTCCCTGGTCCTGGGGAACCCTTCTCCACCAAAATTGAGGGTGACACCCCATGCAAATTAAGAAGAAAGAGACATGTGAGAGAGTGTTAAGTACAGAGGAGAGGAATATGGTGAGGTGTGGAAGAAATAATAGAGAATGAGTTAACAATCCTAGCGGGGAAACTTGGTCATCTAGGGGATGTTGTGGACATTGCTCCGCGCTTGTACATGGGAGCATCTATGGAAGTAAAAGTGAATTGTCAAAGTTGAAGTGTAAATCGTGTTCAACCCAAAGGCTCCATATATTTAGGGATCCTATCCAACAATACAGATTCTATTTTGCATGAATCATAACTTGTGTGATCCTGTTTTGGGCTGCTAGTGCAAACCTTTTTTTTTTTTATCCCTTTGCACCACGCATTTCCTCATGTGGCAAACTGCACCGCATTTATGAACATGTGCTTTTTTACCTTCTTGAATACTTGGCTAAACTATCATCATTTTATTTTCTGCAATTGATCATTGACTTCAAGTGGAAAATCTTTATCTAAATAATTAAGAATTAATGGCACCCCTGCACGTTTGCATTAAAGCCCCACATTTTGTGTACAGCTGCATGTAGGCGTGGGAGCGTGTGTGATTTGCACACATTCCTGCACCCACACAGATCTCAAGATAGCCATATGAGGCATATATGTTACAAATGTCAGATTCCTGGAGTGATTGGCAAGAAGATGCGCCAGGCATAGGTTACCTGGGATGCACTGCAGAACATCAGCCGTACCTGTGAAATGTCAGTCCATCACATAACAAAGTTTCCATGATGAGATCTTTACACTGATGTAGCAAATGGCTTCTAGCAATGGTGGTAAAATTATGAGTAATGTCCAAACACCTAGATTTATGATGTCTGATATACACAGGTGTGCTGTAACGCAAGTCAGATGCCGTTGCTTGGAGGCGGAGAGAATTTAAATAACAAACAAGCCTCAACATCTTACTTATGTCTGGGCACAGCAAGGAAACCAGCTAGTTTTGTTATTGTTATTATGTCAAACGTTATAGCTATTCCAACAAGACCATTTTATCATTTCACTACTTGGAACACATTTTTCCAGATTAAACACAGGTGATCTGCAAAATCTCTACAATAAAGAATGCAGTAATGTTTTTGGCATTACGTTAGTGAAGGACGTCTTTCTGTGAAGGTATGAAGATTGTAAAGCCCCAAAGGGATCTTTTTAGAATGTTCGAAAAACAGATCTAATAGCCACATTCAGAGTGAAACGAAGTGTAATACAATTATACAACAGAGCTCACTGCTTTGGAATGCAGAGCTCAAGGGGAAAGCCTGCTCTCAGTCAGCGACGTCACTCTGAACAGGAAAATCATTGTGTGGTCATGATGTCACTCCAGGAAGCCTGAAACTCTCCAAACAAATCTAGCATTTCAACTTCTAAAGTCCTGGAAAAAAAACTTCCATTCTCAGACTTAAAGTCTCTTGGGAACAAAGCACAGAAGAGCTTGTTGAACATTGATTAAATGTTGTCCAATTTGGCATAGCATATAATCTATTACCTTATCCCATGTGCTTTTTTACCTTCTTAAAAACTTGGCTAAACTATCATCGTTTTATTTTTCTGCAATTGATTATTGACCTCAAGTGGAAAATCTTTATCTAAATAATGCAGTTTGCAGATGTGTTTTAAGTATACATTTTACTATTCAAAAGCAACAAATGATTAAGGAATGTGGGCTCGATTTTTAGAAAGCTGAAACTTGACCCGAAACAGGGCATATTTAATAAGCAGAAAATGATTGATTTGCTGACCATTCAAAGCATTTTGGCTGCTGCCCACCTGTGAGAGTTGTAATTACTGGCAAGATTTGTCTGTATGGATCATGAATTTGCCTCCATTCTTTTCCAGTTTTTTAGTGGAAATCCTAAGTCTCAGTAATGTTTGCTGTATTTATGTCATGACTATTGTTTCTTTAGCTGTGATTGCTTTTAAAGACATACATTTATATGCAAAAAAGTATTTGCGTACACCAGTAAATGATCTCTACACCCAGTGCCACTAAATGTACTGACTTCTACACAGGGAATGTCATGTACCTGATTGAAGTAGAGTGGAAAAGAAGGCTTCTATTACATTTCCTGTCCCATGCCCCCTGGAGTTGGGACAGGGTGTAGCAGGACGAAGAGTAGCTTAAGTGCCTGCGGTAGGTCCTGGCACCGTGGTTTGTCCAGATGTCAATCTGGATGCTGCTGGGATGCTGTGAATGCTCATACTGGAGCTTGTGCAGAATACTGACACACCGGTGGGGCACAGGAACCCGTAGGTGTTGAAAGCAAAGCCATAGTTGACATGAGCCAGAGTCAGCAGCAACTGGGTAGCAGCGATACCAAATCATCTCCCTTTCATGAATTTGTGGAATGTGCTGTACCACAGTGTCAGGTTCCAAAAGGCCATTCCGGCTCTCTACTGCCATGTGGAAGGCAATGTTTTGGCCTTATTTGGCCTTTCTTTCACGGCGCACTGGGTAACTCTGCTGGCAGCTGGGTAGGATGCAGGACAGGGTCCAGTGTTGGAGCTTGTTCTGCCACCACGCCTCCAAAAAGCTTGTGGTGATTCTGCCACAACATCTGTATGCTCCCCTCCCTCCTCTTCTTCTCCTTTTATGCACTCTTCTGCAGAATTGTCCTCTCTAAACGCTCAAGGGGCTACGCAAGCAGTCAGACAATAAGATGTCATGCGGTGCTTGAGTCTGTCTGCCTAGGGGACAGAAGCCACACTGGGGCAGAGAGTCTGTCAGCTCTGCAGGTGCAGGCTCAGAGGTGGTTGATGCCATGCCAGCTTCAGCCAGTGATGGTTGTATGCAACAATGGCACCAGCCTTCTCTCCGCCCTCTGACAGGAACACTTGACCCATGTTCCATGTTTGGCACATGTCCTGAATTCGGTGGTGCAATGTTTCTTGACCAGGCACCCAGGCTTACAAAATCTCCTGAGGTCAGAAAAGTCTGTGGTCATTTCCACCGGTCATACAATGCCAGTGCTCAGCTGGCTGACATTCAAAGGGAATGCAACCTGCCCACAACCGCCTTATTTGTGACATACCCACCAGGTGGAATTCAATGTTGGCTATGCTGCAGTGGCTGCACACACAGCAGAGGGCCATAAATGAGTACCTGTGCGAGTATGACACCAGGAAAGGGTCAGGGGAGCTTGGCTTCTTTTCGCCCCACCAGTGGCTACTGATCAAGAATACATGCACTGTCCTGTCACCATTTGAAGAGGCCACACGGATGGTGAGCAGCGACAATGCATGCATCAGTGACTGCGGGCCCACCAAACAAACAGGAAGAAGAGGAGAAAGAGAAGGATGCTATGCATGAATCTATCCATTGCATTTAGAGGGTAGCCTGGAGAGAGAGGGCGGCACTCGGGCAGCCCTAAAGGACAGGCCACAGCTGGCTCTGGGTGCCAGAGGCTGGTGCTAAACATTCATGTGTACACGTATAAGTTAAAGTGGATGTAAACCCTAACATACACCCAGTGAAGTGAACATCCTCAGATGATACACAGGGATGAAACAAATCCTCCTACATAAGTATATAATGCTGTCTTCAGCTTTATATACTGTTTAGAAAGTGCACGTTGTGTTAGAATTTTCACTTCTCTATTCAGCAGTAGCAGTGTAGTATTGGAATACACTGTGAGACAGCTGATTGTAGCAAAGGCACACAACCCCCCTCCAGATAGACAGAGACTTTCAGTGCTGTCCTGTGAGTAAAGCAGATTTCTGCTAATCTATTAATAGCACCCACCCTGACACAAATGTCAGGCTGGTTTTATCTCTTGTGTCAGAGTACTTGTCAGAAGTTATCATGCTGATAAAATAACAGAGCAGTTGAAAGGCACAGGACTTAGTGCTTTTAAGAGAGCTAAGAAAGCAATGCAGATATATGTGCCCAGGTCAAAATTCATGAAAGGGGGTTTACATCCACTTTTAATATGCCTGATGCATGCACAGCCTTGACTCTATGCACTGGTCCATGACCTGATCCTCAGGCATGGTCATGCACCCAGTTTGACCTTGAATTTGTGCTTGGATTCAACCTCCTGTTTATAAATACTGTATATTTAAATATGTCCCAATCAAGGCCTCACAATAAGCCTTCGTAATTAATTAATACCCAGATTTCATTTTACTGTAGTCTGAGCTAACAGACATGAAGATCAAATCTAAATTGTTTTTTTTTAGGGGTTCCTACATTTTTGTTATCATTTACCTGGTAATCTGAAAAGATGACAGTAAAAAGATGGATTTATACACCAATAAAAGTCTACTCAATATAAAAAAAAAATTATAACATTTTAGAGGCCCTGTAACAATATATCCAGGTTCATGTATGAACATTTTAGCATGTGCTGCAATATTCGTTCATATGACACCAATGTTATGCTGTGCAGGACTTTGTAATAAATGGCATTGGAGCACACATATCTTCTATATCGAGCGTCAAAAACACCATTAATGTTCCAAAAGCTGAGTATTTGGTGTTAGCTTTACTTGGAGGTCTTGAAGGATAAACTTGTGTCTTCTTCATTGAGTCAACGGTATTAATGTTTTGCTTTATATGCTATGAAGTATGAATTAATAAAATCTATGGTCTAGTCAAAGAAACTGATTGGATGTATTTTTCTATTTTCTAGTTGAATCGGATGGATGAAGCCACTCAAGCTGCTCATACCTTCTTTATGGCCAATCCCGAGCATATGGAAGTGCAACAGAATTTAAAAACATATCAAACCAAGTCAGATAGCCCACTGGTTGACAGGGAGAGTCATGCTTATATGGTAAGTATTCCTGACCGATTTATAAATCTTTGAAATTGCTAGTCCAGGTAGTCCATTATATAATTTGTAGTATTTTTCTCTTACATTATCCAATCTTTAGTGTGCTGGGATCCAAGTAGGTTGACGTAATTGAACAGAAACCACAGCACACATGCTTCTAATTATAAGGTTTTTCCCACTGGTCATCCAATTTCAATTCAAGCGACCGTATTTGTCATGCCTTTTTTATTTTAGCATCTGTGATTAAATTGAACCATTTCCTCGGTGACTGTGCTTTTTTAAAATGTGGTTTGTGTTTGTGTGTTTTAGCATAATTACTATCCCACCTTGAAGGAATTTAGGAACCACATGATTAAAGGGATATCAAAAATGGCACTGTTTTATTGCTAGTTAGGAACCACATGATTAAAGGGATATCAAACATTTCTACTATGTGTTTATTTTATATTTGAGAAGATTTCAGGCTCTGAAATGAAGTATTATTATTATTATACAGGATTTATATAGCAGCAACAGTTTACGCAGTGCTTTACAACATGGGGACAAAACAGTACAGTTGCAATACAAATCAATACAGGAGGGATTAGAGGGCCCTGCTCATTAGAGCTTACAATCTAGAATGGAGTGTGAAGTGAACCAAAAGGTAATAACTGTGGGGGATGAGCTGATCGAGAAAATGAAAATACAGTTGTTAGGTGTGGGTAGAAGAGTAGAAGATAATCAGACAGATTGGGGTAAGGAGTTTCATAGGATTGGAGGCTCAGAAAAAGTCCTGGAGGTGAGCATGGGAGGGGTTGACAAGGGAGCGAGAGGCAGGAGGTCTTGGGAGGAGCGAAGAGATTAGGTTGGTATTGGTTGGTATTTTGAGACTGACCTCCCTTGGGCCCTAAGCAAAATAAAGTTGCTCCTGAAAATGACATGTAACATTAACATTGAGAAGCGGGGGGGGGGGGGGGGTGTTCTGCTGTCAGAAATTACATCTTACATTACAGTGAGAAGCGGGGGTTTCTGACTTTTTACCTCTTCTCCCATGCAGCCAGCGAGTTGAGAGGCATGGGCTGAGGAGCTGAAAATGACTTCTCACCAGGCCGGGCCTCTAGTAATTTGGGGGGCCCTACGCAGCTTTGTGGGGCCCTAACGGGCTTGCATAGTGAGCCTATAGGGCGGATCGGCCCTGGATGTAGTTGTGGATGGCTTTGTAAGTAGTTGTTAGTATTCTGAATTTAATTTGGTTGGTGAGCGGAAGCCAATGAAGGGATTGAAAGAGCGGAGTAGCAGATACATAGCGATTTGGTAAGGTGCATAAGTCTTGCAGCAGTCATCATGATTAATTAATGGGTAATAGACTATGTAGAGGTAGTCGAGTTTCAGTAGTTGAGGCGAGAGATGACCAGTGACTTACGAGCTTTGTTGTGTCAGGCGGCGTACACACGACCGAGGTTCTCGCTAGAAACCAGCGAGAACCTCGCTGGGAGCTGCATTCCAGCGAGAACCTCGGCCGTGTGTACGCTCCTGGCTCGCCCCGCCCGTCGGGAATCCCGTTGAGCGAATAGAGAGCAGGCTCTCTATTTGCTTGACAGCCCGCCTAGATGAATGGCTGGTTGCCATTCCCGACAGGCGGGTTGCCGATTTTGACGGCCGGGCGAGAACCTCGACGGGCGGAACGATGTGTTCCGCCCGTCGAGGTTCTCGTACGTGTGTACACCGCCTCATTGGTTAGAAAGAGGCATATTTTGGAGATGTTGCGGAGGTGGCAAGTTTCGAACAGTGATTGAACGTGCGGTTTAAAACTCCACTTTTGTTGAGAAAAAAAACATTCCCCTCTGGGTGATCTATGTACATTGCAAGGATTATACTGATCTTTGTTGCAGATTCCTACCGTTTTGTTATTCTGAAGAAATCCCTCTGTGTTTCTCTGTTCTGAGTGGGTCTAATGGGAATGGTTTCATAATTAACTGTCAGCTGTGTAGCTGCAGAGCACTAATGAGGAAATCTGCTGGGCCTGCATCCCTTTAGACGTGTTCCTATTGAAAGTATCTCTCCAAAAATTACATTTTTGTTGACAGGGGTGTCTGAAATCTGACTTGTACCTTAGGCAGTCTTCTGTGAAATTTGGTGAGCCAGTCACTGATGGCTGTTGGTCAAGAATTTTAATTGATAGACAGCGGTATGGGCTCCTGATCATGTGACCACTGTGGTAGCCAATCACAATGGATATATGATACAAACATTGATCCACATCCCAGGCAAATAATGCACGGCTGCTGGGGATAAGCAACACAATAAAGGATGCAGGCAGTTGCCCTGCTGTGAATTAAAACATTTTGTTAAAAGCTACCATAATAAAGCCAGAAGCAAGCATAGCATTGTGTTCTTATTCTACATCCTTTAAAAAATATGCAGTTTATAATAAAAACAAAATACATTTTCTATATAATGTAATTTTAATTCTTTCTAAGTCTATAGTGTTGATTTATTAAAGGCAAATAGTCTGTGCACTTTTCAAAGTGCATTTGCACTTTGCAAGAGCAGTCAACAGAGCTTCTGCTCATTTACTAAGCTCTGGAGCAACTGCACTTGCAGAGTACAACTGCACTTTGCAAAGTGCACAGTCTATTTGCCTTTAGTAAATCAACACCATAGACCTAGAAGGATTTAGAACAACATTATATAGAAAACACCGGCATTCATTTTTTTTTTTTTATGTAGCAGAAGAAGCTGCTGGTTTAGATTGGGTTTTGCATGTTACCTCCAAGTTTGTTGTCTAGGGAGAGATGTCTGTAGTAATTGGAATGTCCACACAAGATGTAAAACCTTCAACTGTAGGTTTTATTTTTGCTGCATGAACTTGTGAAGGAAGTAGAGACTATAGAGAGAAGGGGAAGGTTCAGGTACGTGGTACAGGATGCACAATAGTAATCAGAGTTCCAATATTCGCCACTCACTCCTGAGTGGGTATTGCTTACCTGGGTAGACCCCTCTCACATGGCCTAGCAGCCGGAGTGAGAACACAGAATGGATAGTCAGGAATCCTTTGTCACAGAATTTTAAGTGCCAAACTTCCAGCCTTTAAGCCAAGCCGGCAGACTGTAAGGTGTTCTAGGTTAATGGTGCATGTTTCAAGAAGTTACCAGGCATCTCCTAAAGTACCAGCCTTCCGCTCGGTCCTTTCTGGGACAGGTCCTCTACTGGCGTCCTTCATTGAGTGGCTTCCTCCCGCAGAACAGACAGCACAGGATCACCTCCAACACATAGGCCCCAGCCAGGATAACTGGGCCTACTTTACAGGAACACAGCCTCAGACCAACTTGGTCCCGAGACTGAGATCACGCACACCCACCTTGCGCTTTACATATTTTGTAAAGGATGCAGAAAATAACATCATGCTATATTTGCTCCTGGCTTTATTATGGTACTTTTTAACAAAATTCTTTAATTCACAGCAACTTCCCACAGCCTTTCTTTTGTTTCTTATTCCCAACGGCCTTTAGTCCCTATATGACACTATCCTGTCAATGTGCATGGGAGGTTTGCTGGAATACCAAAACGTGAATGTAACTTTTAGACCGTATCAATCAGTATTTAAACTGCAAAGAACGGCATGGCTCATCCAGCATTAGTGAGTTTAAAGGTATATTACTTATTATCTCCTACACATATACATAATATTGTGTCAGACTGAGCCAGCAGTAATAGCTAATGACATTTGAGATTTTAGCTGACTCTGCTACCTCTGACAATAAAATACCCTTCACTGCCTGAAAACACATTTTCTGTGACTGGTTTACCAGATGGAGATTACATTTCCTTTTTAAATCATTTCTGGACACTAAAGTGGAAAATAAAACAACCACACATATCAGGTCACATGCGTGGGGGAAATTGTTACTCCAGACAGAAATAAATGATCTGCAGGGATATTGTATACGTAGAAATGTAGAAGTAATACCGTTCTTCCATTTGCATACTGATTGTATAACAAAGACTTAAGTGTATCTAATTCTGTCTGTTAGGAAGAATATCATACAGGTTTGACGCTCTATGATAAGGAACAATTTGAACAGGCTATCAAACACTTTGAGGATGCTTTGAAGGGCTATTTTCGAGCAGACCTTGAATGCAGAGCTATGTGCTGGGGGCCCCAGAAATTTGATGAATATGAATATGTGGACTACAAAGCAACGTTGTATGAAGTCATGGCAGGTAAGCGTTTATAGCATTACAAGTGCCAGCACTAAGTACATGAAATGTAATAAAGTGAATTTGTAATGTAAAATGCTAAAAAGTTGGAGCCAAGCAGCCTGTCTGAGGTCAGCATCGGCAAAGGAACTGGTTCCAACATGGAAACTACTTCATGTAGTGTTTATAGATGAAACCACGTTTTCTTCAGAGTTTGGACCACAATTTATATTAATGTAGAGCAAAAGGCAAATCATTTTATTATTTGGAATAGCAAAATGGAGGGATATAACCCCTGTCGATTTTTTTTTTTTTGCCATCTCTGTTCCATTGGGGAGATTTCCCTTCACTTCTAACCCATAGCCAAAATAGGAAGTGGGGGGAAATCCCTCAAAAGTAAGCAAATCCCTGGTGGTCACCGGAACAAGTGTCCCCATTGGTGAAAAAGGGGAGAGTATAGTCTCAGTTATTCAATTTCGGACAATAAATTTAAAATGTACCAGCATCCCGGAATATTTGAAAACAGGGGGGACCAACTAGATAGAGACAGCAAAGCTGCTTGACACTAAACTGGTCTATACTATATCGATCGGTATGGGTTTGGTTGGGATTTTCAAGGTACTTGTAGAGAGACGTATATCATATAAAAATAGGTGTATCCCCAGGGAGAGCCTGTCATATCTCGAGCCATCGGCCATCACACCAAGCTATTTGCTTACCAGCGCCTTTGGCTCTCCTCATACCCCATAGGTTGCTACTTGCACCTATTAGTTTGTGATGCTGCCTTTCATCCCCAGTATTTTGTAAATTTTAAACCTTTTTCGGAGCTTTTGTCAGCTTCCCCGGCGCGAGCCACTTTGTATTCTTTGTTGTTTGGGGGACACGTTTGTTGTCTGCTCATTCCGGGCCACCTGCCATCCCATATCCTCCTGAAGAAGCGGTATCAACCGCGAAACCGGTCGAGGTCGCAGATTGGCTCCACGCATCTGACCAATACGGTTTTGCTTTGTTTTGTGTTATCTTAACAAACACCTTACTGTGTCCGAACTGTGGGGCCTGTCCCATCTTTTTATTATTGATGTATTGTTCTTTTTGTAATAAACCTATTTTTATATGATATACGTCTCTCTACAAGTACCTTGAAAATCCCAACCAAACCCATACCGATCGATATAGTATAGACCAGTTTAGTGTCAAGCAGCTTTGCTGTCTCTATCTAGTTGGTCCCCCCTGTTTTCAAGTGTCCCCATTGGAAGAATTCACATCTATACGTGTTCTGATGACAAACCCAAATTCTGGATTTTCTTTTACTTTCTCCCTTGATGATAACCTAAACAAGACAAATAGAGAGTGAATCTCCAATATGGGGGGCGTAGATGGTGATAAAAACCTGAAGGGTGTTCTAATTTCTTTTACCGTAAAGGGGTTGTAAAGGTTTATTTTTTATTTATTTTTTAAAATAACAAACATGTCATACTTACCTTCACTGTGCAACTCGTTTTGCACAGAGTAGCCCCAATCGTCGTCTTCTGGGGTCCCTCGTGGATGTCTCGGCTTCTCCCTGCAATAGCTAACCCCCCTCTGGGAAGCGCTCTCCCAAGGGGGTTAGCTTGCGGGCGCACTCCCCTGATACAGTCGGTGGCCATAGCTGCCGACTATATCACTCGGATATAGCCAGCAGGATGCACTCAATAGGATGCATTTAGGTGAAAAAACGCAAAGCTTTACAACAGGGGCATCTTTGGACAGCAGCATTGTCAGATTAGGGGAAGGGGAGTGTTGGATGCACTAGCCGATTTATATACAGTAAATTTGAAGCCAAACTCCATCTAAAACTTTTTAATCAGTTACAGCAACAGTTTTGTTCTTTTATGATAAGGTTTTACACACATTGGGGTTTATTTGCCAAATCTGGTGAGTGCAAAATCAAGCTCGCTTCTGCATAGAAACCAATTGGCTTCTAATCTCAGCTTGTTTAATTAAGCTTTGGCAATAAAACCTGGAACCTGATTGGTTTCTATGCAGAAGTGAGCATGATTTTTGCAATCTCCAGCTTTAATAAATAAACCCCATTGCCTAAATATAGAATGGATTGCCAATTATATGCCCTAACCAATAGCCAGATAGTATGGTCAATTGGACTAGATAGTAAGCAGTGGTTTTCCACTGCAGCCCCTGACATCACAAAATAACGGCACATTGGGATTGATTTATAAAAACAATTGCATAGCCATTTGCCCAGCAAAAAGTGCATGTACATTATTTTGTGCAAATGGGACAAAAAAATGTATTCAAAGTGGGTATGTTCTGTACGGCTCAAATGTGAACTATTGAATTAAAACAGAAAATACCACATTAGCCCCTAAATGGAGCTAAGACATTTTCTATGATTTTTCCATCTAGTGTAGTATTTGGAGCTAAGACATTTTCTATGATTTTTCCATCTAGTGTAGTATTTTTCTTTTTAAATCACTGAATTACATTTCAACAGCACAGAATATACCTTATTTACATTTGTTTGTTAGCCCATTCACACAGAACACATGTATATGCACTTTCACTGTGTGAATAGCTATGCAAATTCTTTAAAAATTACTACAATAATGTTTAGTAAATGAGAGCAAGACATGATTGTCAGAGACTGCAAACTTACTGGAGGAAATGATGGTCAGAGATGATGGACATGTTAAATGTGTGGTTGGAGACTGATATGCTACAGAAGACAGTGAGAAACAGGGATCTGTTATATGAGGCCAGCATAGAGCACTGATATTACTGCTTTACAAATCTATGACTCCCACTTCAAACATCTAGACCTGCAGGGTCGCACATTAAGTACCAAGGGCTGCATGGGGAAGCTTCGGTACAAGGCATATAGAGTGCCAACCTCAGCCCATAAGGATCTGTCAGATAGTATGTGTCATGGACCATGAAATACTGAAATCATAATTCATGTATTACAGGAGATTTTATTCTGAACCCCAGCCAGGTCAACAGACTCATAAGAGATACTCATTGTCCATTGTGTGATAACCCTATCTAAAGTCTTTTGATTATCAGGTGTGAATGTCTTCTGCCCTGTCAATTCTCCAGACAGTTCCATTGTTCTGTGGCTGGCTATTGTGTACATTGATTGCCCCCCTGGGGCTTGTGTCTGAATACACATAGCAGTCTTTCCATTCAAAGCTTTCTAAACAATCTCTGCTGTGTCATTTTCAAGTCCTCATTTGCATGGAAGGTGGACCTGAGGGGGAACTGATGGGACTGTAAAAAGGACCAATAAGAAAGCGGTTGTTGGGGGCGGGATGTTCAAAATCCTGTATAAAAGTGTGCTGTGTACTTTCAATAAAGTGTGTCCTGTTTAAATTCAGCATTAAGCCTTGGCTCATGTATGGATTATTCGGCGATTCCAGGGATATTCCTACTCATGGAATATTGGGTGATTTATTTTATGGAAGAAGAAGGGAATGCTTGACGGGGATATGTTCAACTACCGTCACAGTATGTGGGGGTAAAAAAACAATATTTATGATTACTACTATCAAAGATGTATTTGAACCTAATTGGACTGCTGTAAGTTAGTGGTTTTACTGGTCATTTTGAGGGATTCATTCCTTAAATCCTGGGAAACGCCACGCCTCCTCTTAGTAGTATTCTTTGTGTTTGCCAATTTCTTCAGCACAATTAGGAGTCCATATGGACTTAAATATAGCTAGCACAAGATCGTTGTTAATAATAAATATAGCTCTGTAATAAAATTTTCATCTCTATTACAGCAAAGCACAGTCCATTGAAAAGTTTACCAGCACCTGTTTGACATTGGGTTCTAATTATAGTCTTTTCAATGCAGCTTGATTTGCTATAATCGAGTCTTACTGCTATACAGTATGTGAGCATAGTAAATATCTTGTCCTGGCTGGCCTCATCCACAAGAATTTCTTTATAGTGCATGTGAACATGTGGCAAAATATCAATAGTTGCATGCCTTACTCTACTATTGAAGAAATACCATGTGAGCTGCCATTTTGGCTACATTTCCAACACATGGTTCTACTTTATTTTTACTTTCATCTCTATTAATTGAATGCATCACTTTAAAGCAAACCATTACCTAAAAAAAAATATAGACTGCCTTTTCTATACTCTCCTTTCAAAAAATGCTGGACAACTGGACGATGGTGCATAGAATGGCCTAAATACCTTCAAAACATAATTAGGTATACAGCTCTACAGTTCTAACATCACCAGCTACACGATTCTCCTGGACCACTGACTCAGAAACTACTAAAGTCAGAGAGAACAAGGCAACCAGCAAACGCACAAGGAGGTCAGCAATGGCATCCTACAGTACATGTTTCACTCCTTGCAGGCGTCCTACAAAACAAGAACTCATTAAAGCTGATGATAGTTTGGTTACATCACATACATAAGATGAGAAATATTTATACAGTGCACCTTCATGCAAAAACAATCACACGCTACATTTATGTCCATTTAATTAATGGCCATTGAGTATTTTATTCTGAGTTGTTTCTGTAAGCTGCTCTGCTAATGCAAATGGAATTGTTGGGGAATCTGGACTCTATCCAGCTCACAAATTGGCTTCAAGATATTTTTCCATAGTCTCAGTAGGTTGAGTAAATGTTTATATGTGCAAGATCTAGTATGTAATTCTTCTATGTTTTAATGTTGGCTTATGACTTAAGCACATTTTTCATATCCGTAATCTTAAACACAATCTATCATGACCAGGCAAGAACAGCACATATCTGAAAGTAGTAAATTCAGGCCATTGCAGCCAAATGTGATTTGAGTATATATTATATTTTCTAATACCAATAACCAGATGTATCCCTAAGCACAATAGCCAGGTAACTTGTGTGTTGTTGAGTTTAGGGAAACACCACAAGAAGTAAGCGCTGCGCAAACTGTTGGCGCTATATAAATCCTGTATAATAATAATAATAAGGGCTTGCATCCAAGAAGTGCCTATAATGGAATCATGGGAAGCAATTACCGTATTTATCAGTGTATAACATGCACAGGCATATAACACGCACCCTAACTTTAAGTGGGAAGTTTCAGGAAAAAAACTTTCCACAGCCCCCTGCGTATAACACACAGGCACAGTTTACCCTCTATTTTCAGGGTAAAAAAGTCAGTGTTATATGCCAATAAATACAGTATGTTGGGGTTCACATTTTTCACCCCCTAGGGGCTGGCCACATGTCCTACAATCCAATAAAGTAGAACTCTGATTCACTGCTCAATGCAGGTGTTACCACACTTCAGGCCAGAAGCCAGTTGACACTTTAGCCCCACACACTTTGCAGCTGGTGGCTAGGTCTGTTCCTGCCTGCCTCAATGAATTCCATAGCATTTTGGCATATAATGTCCTAAACTCCACCAGTCCTCTCATGTCTTCGCTTGGCACTGTAATCTTTAACTCAGTCTCGACTTTTTATCTTTAGTTGATACCAACTATTGGGCACACAGTGAAGTCAAGAGGCTGAACTGATTTACAAGGCCTTGCAGAATGTGACCCCAGGCTAGGTTCAATTACATGCACTTACCTACAAGCATTAACCTGGTCACACTTGGAATTCTCTCTACTTAACTTGGAGGGTTAACATTGTTTCACTCCTAGATTAAGTTCTTTTCAATATACCATTGTTACACCATAGTCCCACACTTAGGCTGGCCACACATTAAACATTTTTTATTTTTTTTAACCAGAGGGTTGAATGAAAAAAAAAATACCAGATTTAGCCATCTACACATTTGAGGTGCATTTGAGAATCGCTTCCACTGTGCAATTCTGTTCTGATGGCAGGGAGACTTCATTGATCACTGACTGGGTATAGCCAGTGGCACTGATTTGGGATTGGTGGATCTACTTCTGTACAACCAGCTTGCCCTTGCATGGATAGAAATTCAGAACATAGTCCTTGTAACACATTAGACCAAACTGGCTTTGCTGGTTTTAGCTATGCTATGCTATGCTGTGTAGTGGTGCTAAGAATTGATTGTTGATATATAAATAGTGACGCTCATACGTCAAAGGATAGTAGTCTGGGCCAGGGGGCAGAGGGGCCAGGGCCAGTCTGAATTAAAGCAGAAGTCTGAGCTAGAACTAACTTAGCCTAAAATAGCTCCCACACCCTTAAATATATACTAACTATGCAGTAGAAGTAAGATGCTTATACTTACCTATCATCAGGGCACTCAGTGACGGGCATTTAATCGGCTCCCAGTGGCCAGTTTTAGGGGAGAGGAGGGACTGGCCTGGGATAGGAAGCTGTGCAGCCCTACCAACGCCCCAGTGTGGAGGTGTCCTTACTCATACAACTTATTTAAAAAACATGTATTTTATTTGTATAAACATACTTGGTTAAAATGGTATCAAAACCATAAAGTTTTGGCACCTTTGAAGCATAACCTATAATTTTATCTACATATCAGAATAGCTTCATCAAATTAGTACCCATTTAATTCATACACAAATACAGTGCACTTTCAATCAATGATAACCATATTTCAAAGGGAAAAGATGGTCCACCTGTGTGAGTACGGGTACAGTTCTTTAAAGTGTGACTCTATGACCTGCTTCATCAGGAATAGGCGAAGAAGAATGTGTAAAAAGATTGGGGATGTGTTCCCATAATATTGAATAAAAATTCCAACTAAAATATTTGGATAAACACAATCGTATACATCATACTACTCAAAATCATGAGAATGGAAGCAGGAAGCCTGACAGAACCCAAACAGGGGACCTTGGAGGATAATCCATGGTTTGTTGATCTGTATAGAAGTATGGATTTAGGTCAATGTCTTTGTATGCGTCACACCCAGGTAAGGGATATTACCACCAGATAAACGGTGCCCATATACAGTATTTGGTTATGAGGTCTTGGGAGTATAGTGACTCAAGCCAATATCTACATGTATGTCCATGTGTTCCGTCCTTAGAGAAAGAAAGGCCAAGTAGGCCACACACACATACATGCCCACATATTTCTCTCTTAGCAGATTTACTTGCAGACCACGAGTCCCATGGCGGAAGTGCAGTTTTCCACTGACACGTGCTTTTTTTCCTAACAAATAATTATTTCATTACACAATTTATGAAAATTTGATAAGTATTTGAATTTCTACCATATTTTTATTGATGTTCCTGTCCTCCTGCAATGGAGATGTTTTGTTTTTTTCTCTTGTATCCTGTTATTTTGAGGTCATCTGCTGTCCAGGTGGCAATTAGCAGGAGACATGCTTTTGTAAATATCATTATTGACAGGAGGAAGCTGGGACATATTTACTTTTCAGGAGTATTCATGTCACCCATAGATTTATGGGCACCCCATGCTAGTGTTTGCCTGACGGCTTAGGCCATCAAACATGAATTGACCAAGCTGGAAGTCATAAATCTGTCTCTGAGTAAAGGGATTCCAAACCTGAATAAGAATTTCCAATGCATGACATCATCAACTACGAAATATTTGGGATCGTGGAAAGAAAGTGCTATAGCAACTAAGTAGAATCAGGATATTTTTTTGGACTAGCATCCAAATCTATATAATAAAAGATCCCAAGGGAGTAATAAGGTTACAGCTTAAAAGGATTCAAAATAGAAATAAAAAATTCATCTCATTACGCAATAGGGATCAGATATAATTTATTTTTCTGCTCAACTTATTATTGTGCTTTTCATGTCACTGGCACATTAGACTTGGTGCTAAGCCCACGTAACACTAATCAAAACCTTTTCTCAAAAGTTAAATTGCTCTAAAAATGGCAGAAACATAAAAAGCAGCTGTCACAAGCCAGCTGGCCACAGGGACATATTTGGTTCTCCCTACAGGAGTCTGAATCCATGTATCATCTGCTGTATATTTTCTGGGATATTTATGCTGTATTTCAGCATTAAACAGTTTTCTTGGCAGAGAAACTGGAATCCAGTGCTTTTTGGAAGTTTCTGTTAAATAAAGTGAATCATTTGAGATTATCGTGGGAATTGTCTGCCAGAATTAGACCGCTGGCTATTTTGTGAGGAGGGAAATTTTAATACGGCTACCATCATTTTAAATTTAAACTTTTTTCATTATGAACACTTGCAATTTGTCACTATATAATTCCTAAAAAGCTTCCTGGAAGTCCTATAAAGCTTTATAACCCAGAATCCAAGAACGACATGTGCTGGAGTTTTACAGTGAGTGTGATTAATTTGTGGCCCTCGATTCTGGTTGGCGTAACACATGGCTAGTATGACAGGCTCTCATATACTTTTAATAAAATGCATTTTTCTTTTAAGGAAGATGATTGAGTAATTATCTATCTATCTCTGGCCTCAATACGTTCGGAGTCACTACTGCAGGATAAGCATGTGGCGAACCTCTAAAATCTATGATTGTTCCACGTTACATACTAACCAACACTGAAGCAGTTTGTGTCAGCATGAAAGCCAGGAAGCCATCATTTTTAATGGCCTTCCATTTTTTCTCAGTATAGATTTGCTTTTAAAACCCATATCGGAATAAAGGTGAAGCCCCCTCCCATTCTTCCCTCCCACCCATTCATCAGCTTTAACCTCCCTGGCGGTATGATTCTTTCAGATTTTAGGTGCTGAAAGCGGTACCATTATTTGCAAGGGAATTTGGCGTTTTATACTGTAGGCTTGTAATTCTTAGGAATAACTCACTTAAATCTATCCAAACAAGAGTCTAATAGGCATCCAGGTATGATTTATTTTTTATTTATTTTTGTATTAAAAATTATAATATAATAAATAATTATAAAAAATTATAACAAATAGTAAAAATTATTTAATAATGTAATCAAATCAAAATCACTGAAATTTGCTCAGTTGCAGAATTTTTGCTGTCATTATTTATTTTTTTATGACGAATTTCCCCACAAATCGCTATCGCTCAATTCTGCAAGTGATTCTAGTTTATTATCGCTGTTTTTTAGCTGCTCTAAAACAATTTTTGCCATAAAGGGACACTTTTGTTTGCTATGGGCAATCTACAGTTTGCAGGGAGAAAGAACACCTTTTATTATATAAAAGGACATGTAGTGCACAGGGCAGACCACTAGGGACATGGGGGTGTGTATTTTTTACATACAGTACTGTAATCTATAAAAGATTACAGTGTACTGTATGTATAGTGTTTGTTTACATTTTTGAATTTGGCGCCGTTCTCCGTCCCCGTGCGTCGTAACGTCGCAGGGAACAGAGATCGGCGGCGCGCGGGGATGCTGTGTGAATCGAGCGAGCACCCGCTCGCTCACACAGCGCGGATGCATCGCTGGATCCACGGAGAAGGTAAGTAAACAGTCTCTGTGGATGCTGCGAGGCGAGCCCGAGTCTGACTTGGGATTACCTATCGTAGCAGACTCGGGAACACCGCCAGGGAGGTTAAAATAAAATAAAAAAAATAGGCATTTTTGGAGCTCTATTTTACTCACCTATCTACACTGTCGGTGCCTTTTCTGGTGTTGCTCCCATTAATGGCAACCGGTGAGCCAGAACTGCAGTCTGTGCAAACTGAAATATTTTGTTTCGGAATTTAGTTTTCGTCCAAAAAAAATCTAGTTACTTCTAAAATTTGTTTTTATTTATTTTTCCATTTAAAAAATGCATTTGTGCGAAAATCCAAATTAATTAAGGGGTTGAATCTGTCATTGAAGGCTCATGGTGTCTGTCGAATGTTCTAAGAAGATTCGACAAAGCAGCTAAACTGTACGACACCGCAATCATAAATTTCCGGTCGAATGCTTCTCCCACAAGCTATTGTAGAATTCTAATGTTGTATGACACTAGTAATAATTATATTTATTCATTATTATTACTAGTCAACCAACATTAGAATTCTTATATAGCCTATGGGCGGAGCATTTGACCATAAATTTCAGCTCGTAGCTTGAATCTTCATGTCTCTATAATGTTGAATCTTTTCTCTCTGTCAAATAATCTCAGACTAATAGAGTTAGGTTAGGCACATTCAACCGCAAGTTTGATAGATACAGATCACTTTCGTCATCGTCATGTTGAATCTTCTATCTATATCAAACTGTTGTCACAATAAAATGAAAATAAAGCATTTTTTATGTCGGATCTTTTGGATTTCGGACTCTGCACATTCGTTACCGTTTGTTAAAACGAAAATCCATTTGGGTGAAAACGAATGCACGTGTCTAGTCTATACCCACATCAACCTGTCACCTCTCCATTCTGTACATTCTTCTGGGGCTTGAGAGAACCCCGCCACTGAACAGCCAAGAGGGAATAGATAACACCTAGGGACCCAGTGTATCGTGTGACCACATATTTGGCCAAGTAAACCTGCTGAAGTCTGCTAAAGGCTTGTTAAAAGAACTGTCGGCACTTCAATTTAGATATGTTTATCCTCCTAAAGTTGGAACTCAAGGGTGTTATGAAGGCTTCACGTCACTGGAACCAAAGCTGGCTAATGGGTATGAAAATACTTTGTACACTTTTACCTTACCCTTTACTGTCTATAGTGGAAACATCTAGGTAGGACATCCATGTCTACATAAAGAGGTATGCAGCCCTGTGTTTGTTAACACATCGATAAATCAGAGATATGCTTACCTTCTATCCAGCGCTGCAGTCTCCCAGAGCTGTCATCTTTGGCCGGATGGGATTCCAGGTACCAGTAAAGTACTGGTCTCTACTTATGAATGGGGGCAGGCAGGACCAGCTCTCGTGACCACTGTGACAACCTATCACAGTGGTTGCATAATCAGATGGTCCTTCCCACCCTAGAGAGTAAAAACCTTGTTAAATGGGATTTTGAGGCTTGGCTCAAAGAAGTGTAATGGCCTGTAGATTTTACAAATTACAGTTGTTACATTTTATAATCATTTCTAAACTGACTACAAGTTAGTTACTTTTCCTGGTACAATATACACAGAAGCCTACAAGTGTATTATGGATGCCTGAACTTGTTAATAAAGCACTCTTTAACTACTTTGCCTCCCAGACTACAGGACACACAAGCTATGTGGTAAAATGTAATAAATTAAATATTGGGGGTCTATTTTTATAAAACATTTATTGGACAAATGTCGCACATGTGTGCGCTGCTCACTGTACATGGATGGGCAGGCAGTTAGATCATTTTAATGGAGAAGAGACAAAGCACTGTTCACCCATTTTTATTTGTTACTTAAAGTTCCACTTTAAGAGGTCCAAGTTGCGGAATGAGCATAGTACTTATGTGTGGGGGAAGACATGCTAGTGAGACATGTTATAATAAAGCTAAAGATACCATTAGGACAGGGTCTCGTATAGCCCTTCATATTGATGCATAAGTATGTGTATTTTTCGCCCATACATATCTCCTGTGCTGAAGTTGGTGCCAGTTTATACACATTACAGCTAAATCGTATATTACTGTGTTAGAACACATACATAGGTGTTGCCTGGCTCATTTTTTTATGCCAAAACTACCTTGCATGACACCTAAAAAGTTTGTTTTATTGGTATAAGCAAAAGAAACCATGGGCTGGATTGGAAGCAGCTTGGCACATAGACTGGTGGTATGACCCCTGCACACATCGATAGCTATTGTAGGGGAGAGTTTCACAATGATGATTATTGTATTAAAAAAACAACATGAATATAGATGGACATGACCTTAACCAGGCTAAGCACAGAGATGTTCCTTATCCAATTTCTCTGGAGTTTTTATTAAAATGAAACTTGATTTAATGCCAAAATGCCTTGTTTCTGCCAATGAGAAGAGCTTTAGTACAAGTTTCCTTTCCTATGGTATAATGGTTTTATGCAAGGCTTTCTTTTATTAATGATATATTCCGTTTTTTCCTTCCTACGTTGCTCTAGTTGAAATGTAATATTTTTTTGCAGTGTGTCCATTTAATTCTATCTCCAACATCGTACTGTTGTCCACAAAGCAGTACATAGAAAAGTAAACTCCATGTCACACCTGCTCCATCATTATTAATTTTTTTATCTCATAATGAAAGATAAATTCTTGTGCAAGTCACCAAGTTAAAATATATTGACTGGATGGTATTCATTCTTTAATAGGAATTTACTTTCTATGACTAACATACAGGGCCAGGTTTCCCCTCCCCCATTGCCTATTGAAGTGAAAACTGGAACTGGATTCTATATAAGTAAAATGCTAAATATGAGTCAGACTTATTTTAAGGTACAGGGGTATACTACATTGATTCTGCCTACTACACTGGCCACACTTTTAGCAGTCTGACTGAACAATTTCTGTTTACTGTAGGTTTTTTAATTAAAATAATAAACATGGTATACATACTTACCTGGTATGTGCAATGGTATTGCACAAAGCAGCCCAGAACCTCCTCTTTTGGGGTACCCCCTGGTACTCTTGGCGACTCCTCTTCTGAGTGTACCACCATTTTTAGCTCCTATGGTGGCTGTGTGCATCCATTGTACACACACAGCATGTTTTTTTTCTCCACCCCCCATACTTCTCCTTTAACATAATAAATAGTCAATGTGTTGCCTGCAAAATAATTGTAGTGGTCTAGGGCACTTGTCTGTAACATGTTTGTCAAGGACACATATGATAGGTGACAATTATTCATTTTAAACAAAACAATGTAATATTTCAGTGTAACAGCTTTTTTATGTGATTTATAATGTGTGGAATGTGGCTAGCAGCCATCTGTATGGGATTTTTCTGAAAAGCATATCTTATTAGTAACAAATATAGACATCCACATCTGAAAATGAGTAGAGAATGGTTAAAAACCTTATACAGTGGTCTCCAAACTGCGGCCCTTTGCTCGTCTTTATCCGACCCTTGGGGCACTATCCCCCACTGATACAAGACACTATTCTACCTAACATCAACAATGGGACACCATTTATCCCACTTACACCAACAATGGGTCAACTCCCAACTATAACAGCGATGGTGCACTATTCCTTCCCCTAATAACAAATGTGGTGATGTTTACTCCCACTGATACCTGTCAAATATCCACTCCTGCTGGGCACAGTTCGGCACCCGAAAGTCTGAAGGAAATTAAACTGGCCCTTTGTTTAAAAAATGTTTAGACCTCTGCCCTATAAGGTTATTTTGTGTTGCCTGTGTCCTGCTGTGGAGATTTCCTATCACTTTCTGTACTGGAGAGGCAACAAAATATGAGCGAAAATCTCTTCAAAGTGAATAAAATTCCCATCTAAGAACAAAAAGGATCTTATCAGTCAGAGCTAGAATTACTTTAAGAAGGATATAACCCCCCAAAAAAACACACTTTAACAATGTGCCGAAATATGCATGACTTTATGGTAGGCTGTTGGATCATTACATTTCAGACTCTAGAATGTCTTGGAAAATTGCAGAGAGAGTGCTCTTAAGGTTGCATGTTACCAGTGAGAGTGCTAAGACAGCAGTGCTTTAAGTAGTTGTAAACGCAGAAGGTTCTTTACCTTCATGCATTACGCATGAAGGTAAAAAACCTTTTAAATGCAGCTTCCCCCACAGCCCCTACTTATCCTCATCTGAGCTTGATCCTGATTCAGCGATGTACATGAGAGCAGCAGCTTCCCAGGTCTCTCCCTTCTCATTGGCTGAGACACAGCAGCAGGAGTCATTTGCTCCCATTGCTGTCAGTCACAGCCAGTGTGGATGGATTTGGGGTTTGTCCGAGTCAGGCCCTGTGAGTCTTATTGGCACACAGAGGCAGCGAGCACACGCAAGTGCCCCCAGAGCAAGCATTCAGTTGGTGGGAGGAGCCACACGTGTCTGTGGGGGGACCCAAGAAGAGGAGGATCAGGGCTTCTCAGTGCAAGACCATTGCAAAAAAAAAAAAAATACCCTTTAGAATCACTTTAACCACTTGCGGACTGCCCACTATACATTTACTGCGGCAGGGCGGCTGCTCTGTGCCAGATGATGTACCTAGTGGGAGCCCAGTGGCGGTTACCGCACACTCAATGTCTACCAGCACCCGCTGTATATACAGTACACAGGCAGAATGGAGATCTGCCTATGTAAACATGGCAGATTGCCACTCTGTCAGTAGGGAAGGTATTGATCCTGTGTTCTGTCAAAACAAGGAACATGGATCAATGCCCTCCCCTAGTCAAAGCACCTCCCACCCCGTAAGAAAGCACAGGCTAGGCCCACAGTTAACCCTTTGATTACCCCTGATGTTAACCCCATCCTAGTCAGTGTCATTAGTACAGTGACAGTGCATATTTTTAGCACCTACTGGAGGGGGTGCTATGAGAGCAGTGCTTACCTGAGAGTGGTGTTTCTACTAGAGAGAGTGCAATGAGATTAGTGCTTTACCTGAGAGTGGTGAATCTACTAGAGAGAGTGCTATGAGAGCAGTGCTTTACCTGAAAGTCGTGTGTATACTAGAGAGAGTGCAATGAGAACAGTGCTTTACCTGAGAGTGATGCATCTACTAGAGAGAGTGCTATGAAAGCAGTGCTTTACCTGAGAGTGATGCTATAACTGAGAGAGTGCACATTTCCAGAGAGGGTACTAGGACAACTGATTTTTTTTTTTTATCTGAAAGTTCTATGAATGAACCAAGTAACCAATAGAATTTTTTAGTTACCAGACAAAATACCTATTTTTAAGGACGTGCTTTAATGATGAATGATGCCAGTTGACACCCAGTATCCTAATAAGACACGTTTTGTTTTTTTACACTAAACAGGTTAATTTCATTCCAATAATTGCTCTTTCACATTAGCGTATTGATTATTACTGTCACACAACGACTATCACATGTCTGTGTCCCAGCCATCCCCCTAGTAAATCTTTGGACACTGCCCAGAAATTGCACATATGGAAGCCTTTAGTGAGCTGTAGTACCGAGCCAGCCATGCAATTACTCTGTGGAGGTCACTAGTTCTTTGACTGCAAACTGCCTATATACCACACTGTAATGGCTGAAAAATAGGCTGCTAATAATCAAGATAAAATGTTTCAGGGCCAGTCTGTTTTATGACCCTGACAATATTCGCAAATTGGTTTACTGCTCAGTGTGACTTCATGAGACTTGGTGCTGCTGATTTTGAGATGGATTACACCCATAAAATAAAAAGATTGTTAGATAGCTAAGAACTCCTTATAGACAAGTTCTGCAAGTCATTAGCAGAGTGTGTGGACTATGGAAATGTTATGTTATGTTTTTAGTGATGTACCTTAAAAGCTGGGACGTTTCTTCCCAAATTGGCAAGCAAAAAGTTTTCTCATTGGAGGTTTTTTTTTTTTTGAAGACTGAAGACAGAGAGACAAGCATTATGATGAATAGCTTTTATGTGGCTATATGTTCTTTGCCAAGTCAGTGAATTTCTATTAACAGAAAGGATAAACTAGCAGATTTATGAGCAATGATTTTGAGAAGTGGGCAACTGCTGACAACAGACTGAATTTCCTTCTGTATAGTTATGGTATAAAATAAAGATTTTTTTTTTTTTATAATTAGCATCCAGTTAAGTTAATTTTGAATTATATGATTTGTTTTCCCCCATTAAAGATCACTATATCCAGATCTTAGTTTGTGAACACGAATGCATAAGGGACCTGTCTACACGTCCAGGACGCCTATCGCCTATTGAGAACTTCCTTCCCTTACATTATGACTTCCTGCAATTCAGCTACTATAGAGGTAACATTTATTTTATTCTAGTTCCTCTTTTGGTGTCTTTAAGCTTTTTACAAGTCGTTAAAATATATGTAAAACCAAAGTGTTTAACTTGACCAGTGTAGTCCAGATATCCCTAACTTTCTTTTACTGCCCCTAAACCAAAATGCTTGATGTATGTAAACACATGTTAAAGCCAGGTGTACTGGCCATCGGGACTACTGGGACTTTCCCGGTGGGCCGATGGCTCAGTGGGCCAGTTTCAGTGGCCGCCTGTTGCATCTGTGGTGCGGTGAATTCCCCCAGAGGTCTGCAGCGATTTACCTGTCAATCACCGACAGCTGGCACCTGACGGGTAGATCAAGATGCATGCAGAGTAGCGCAGGAAGCGTGTGTAATAAGTTCTCTCTCGTGTCATGCAGCACTGCTCCAGGGCGGCCCCTCCTCTCGTCTCGTCCATCCCCATTTGCTTGTGACATCATCTGGGATGGATGAGAAGAGAGGAGGGGCCGCTGGGGAGCAGCGTGACATGAGCGATAACTTATTACAAATACTTTCTGCGCTACTTTGCATTTAAAGAAAACGACAAGTAAATGATGTGCCCTGAATGTGCCCCATGTGGTTTTATGCGCCGTGTGCTTTGATGTGCACTGATGTGCCCCATGTACCCTGATGTGCCCTGATGTGCTGTGCCCTGATGTGCTGTGCCCTGATGTGCTGTGCCCTGATGTGCCCTGTCCTGATGTGCCATGTCCTGATGTGCCATGTCCTGATGTGCCATGCGGTGTACCCTGATGTGGCCTGTGTACCCTGATGTGCTCTGGTGTGCCCTGTACTCTGATGTGCTCTGATGTGCTGGGCTCTGTACCCTTATGTGCTGTGCCCTGATGTTCTGTGCCCTTTACCCTGATGTGGCCTGATGTGTTGTGCCCTGTACCCTGATGTGCTGTTCCCTGTACCCTGATGTGCTGTGCCCTGTATCCTGATGTGCTGTGCCCTGGGCCATTCTGGATAAAGTCCAGGGCCACATTTTGTCCCAGTCCAGCCCTGGCCAGGTGGGTTTAGCTCTTAAGTGTTGATTTATTTTAACGTAACAAATTAACACCAAAGTGCTTGCTTCGCTTGGTTCACCTAAAAGCATCTAGATGTCTTTGTACGTATCAAACCAGAAGGAAAGGCCTTTAGGAAAACTGGGTATTAGGCCACCAGAAAGCTAGATTATATGACCAATCTCATCTGCAGATATAGCAGAAATCACCCTCTCCACTTCTCCCAGGACCTCCTGCGCTCTAGCTCCCTTGTTAGCTCCTCGCATGCTTGTCTCCAGGACTTCTCCAGAGCCTCTCCCATCCTCTGGATCTCCCTGCTCCAGTAGGTCGATACTTGAAAACTCACTTATTTAGAGAAGCCCACCCCACCTCCATCTGTACACGAGTCACCTCCGTCAGATCATCCCCTGCAGCGTTTACCTATTGTACCACCCCCTCATCCTATTCCTTCTGTATTGTAATTGCGCTGTCCCCCTTTTTATTGTAAAGTGCTGTGTAAAATCCTGTATAGTAATAATGATCTGCTTAGATGAGCAGTTACAAGCAAACAGCAGCAGCCCCCGCCATTGATTTCTACAAAGAAAGTACTACTAATGATTCTTGCCAGTGGACGCTGCTCTGTGCTCAGCTGAATGTAGACTTAATTTAAAGTAAAATTCTGTCCATTCTTTTTTCAGATTTAGTAGGGAAGGGTTTTAATCTCTATTATGCTTTAATTGCTAAAACATATGTTGCCTTTTGCATATTTTTTCTTGCCTTTTCTTCCAGTAGTACTGTCAGTAGGGGGGCTTTCCCTTACTTTCTGTTGTCAGCAGGACATATCTCTACAAGGGGAGACTGGCAACAACCAAAGGTTGATATCCTTCTTCACACTATCAAAAACAAACTTTTTTTAGTTGTTATGTTTGTCATTAAATCATTCAGGCACCTTCTCTCTATTTGGCTGTAATGTATTGTTTTGATTTTTCCATTTAGTTGGAGATCACTTGAAAGCTTTGGAATGCGCCAAATCATATCTGCTCTTCCATCCTGAAGATGAGGATGTGTTGGAAAATGTCAGCTTTTATGAGGGTCTTTTACAAGATTATTTGGATCCAGCTGATGCCAGGCCTAGGAAGGTAAGCGGGAGCCTCCATACTTAAAACCTTCTGAAATTGAGGGTGGAACATCAGTCTCTCAATCAACTTTGACTATTTTTAATCCTTCTGCTGCCAGCATTAGTAAACAGATAGGATTGTATATCCTATTTACTTGTTTTAAACTTTTTTTTTTTTTTTTAAATCAGTTTCTTCCTGATTTCCATGCCTAAGCAAATAATGTCATACATCCAAGGAGTCTTCAGGAAGGGAAGAATGCATGCCTGAGCTCAGGGAAGATGGATTCCAGGAAGTAAATGCTACATAAATCATCTGCCCTTACTCAAGATGTAGCATTTATTTCCTGGAATTTATCTGTCTTTAGCTCAGACATGCAGGCAGGAAGGCGTGCTTGGCTGAAAAAAAACTCCTCCCCACCTAGAGACTCCTGGGATGTATGATATCATATGCCCAGGCCTGGAAACAAGAAAGTAATTGAAGAAATGTAAAAAAAAAAGTTTAAAATGTGTAAATATGATATTCCTTTCTAGCTATTTACTAATGCTAGCAACATAAGGACTAAAAAGGTCAATGTTGAATGGGAGAGTGAAACTCACTTTATGTTTTCCTACCTTACATGAGAGTTCTGTTAGCTGGAATGCTGGGGTATTCCATATCTGCAGTGGTATTCCTCCTAGCAAACAGATGCACCTAACATTTGGTTACAGAAGTACATACGTTTGCAAGTAAACATGTATATTTAAGTACGCTTTGTATGCAAACAGTAGGAAAGAAACACCAAAAGACATTTTAACCACTTGCGGCCCCGCATATCGTCAATTGACGGCAGCTTAGGGGATCTGAATATCCAAGCTGCCGTCAATTGACGGCATCGTTTTCTCCGGCCACTGGGGGGCGCGCGTGCGCCGATGGCGGCGCGCGCGCTCACCCGGCGCGTCCCCGAGATGCCGATGCGCGTGCCTGGCGGTCGTGATGTCCGCCAGGTACCCGCAGTTTTAGAGCAGGGACGTGGAGCTCTGTGTGTAAACACAGAGCTCCACGTCCTGTCAGTGAGAGGAGACACTGATGCTGTTTCTCTTGTACATAGGGAGACAGCATCGGTCACCTCCCCCAGTCACCCCCCTCCCCCCACACAGTTAGAACACACCCAGGACTCACATTTAACTCCTTCCTCACCCCCTAGTGTTAACCCCTTCACTGTCAGTCACATTTATACAGTAATTAGTGCCTTTTTATAGCACTGATCGCTGTATAAATGTCAATGGTCCCAAAAGTGTGTCAAAAGTGTCCGATATGTCCGTCGCAATATCGCAGTCCTGACAAAATTCGCAGATCGCCGTATTACTAGTAAAAAAAATAAAAATTGTCAGAATTATATCCCTTATTTCCTAGCCACTATAACCTTTGCGCAAACCAATTACTATACGCTTATTGCGATTGTTTTTTTACCAAAAATATGTAGAATACATATCGGCCTAAATTGAGAAAATTTTTTTTTTTTTTTTTTTAAATTGGATTTTTATTATAGCAAAAAGTAAAAAATATTCTGTGTTTTTTTTTTTCAAAATTTCGCTCTTTTTTGTTTATAGCGCAAAAAAAAACGCAGAGGCGATCAAATACCACCAAAAGAAAGCTCTATTTGTGGGGAAAAAAAGGACGTCAATTTTGTTTGTAAGGCACGTCGCAAGACCGCGCAATTTTAATTTAAAGCGACGCAGTGCTGAAAGCTGAAATTTCGCCTGGGCAGGAAGGGGGTATATGTGCCCAGTAAGCAAGTGGTTAAAGTGTCAAACCACCCAAAATGTCAGTTTTTGAGTCAAGAGGCCTTGTCCTACAGACACTGCCTACTTTTTGAAAAGATCCCAGACACTCCTAGACCTCTTAGGCGTCTGATATACACGCTCTGCATGGCAGTCCTTTGGGTGGTGGCTCTAAATTGGAGGTCCCCTATTGTCCCCTTCCCACAGGTTCTTTCAAGGATGGATCAGATTATGCTTTCTGAACAAATATTTCACAAACTGCATGACTCGGTACCAATTTATGATGCAAAGTGGAACCCTTGGTGGTTGTTTCGTATCCAATCTCAAAATTAGCATCATCCACTTCATCTTAATGAGACTAAGCCGAATACAGGTCTACGGTTTTTCTTTTGACTCCTTTTTCTTTTTGTAGTTCTTTTTTATTGTGACTTTATCTCTTCTCTCTCTTTTTTATGCTTTCTACTTCATCCTTCTTTGGTCTCCCTTCTCACTCCTTTAGACTCTTACTTTACCTTTGGTTTACATTTACATTGCATTTTTCGTTAGGTACACTGGCCTTACTTTAAATTTAGTTCCTTCGTTGTATAGGTTGGTAGTTATAAAAAATGTCAGACCTATCCTTAGATTGTCTAACATGGATTGTACCTTGTATTATCTCCTCAATCCGGCTGGTCATATTAGCCCATTTAGATTGTTATGCAACTATCTCTATGGTTATTTTCATTGTGCAATGTATTTGTTGTTTGTTTGCCTTTTTTGCCAATAAAATCTTTGAAAGTAAAAAAAAAAAATGTCAGTTTTTGGTGATTGCTGATCTATATGTTGAAATATCCAAGACATATGCAGCAAGAAGACAGTGGCTGACAATACCCACATTGCTCTATCTATAACTAAAATACTAATTTGGATTGATAGACCCTACATCCCCCCCCAAAACATACTATAGCTGCTGACTTTTAATATTAGGGCATTTACCTGTCCAGACATCCAGCAGTGTCCTCACCCGAGCCGATTCTTCGAAGGAAAATGTAAGTGAACCAGCAATGCACTAGCTTAAAGGAACCTATTTAGAAAATAAAAAACAAACCTTTACAACCCTTTTAATCTAGCGTTGGTCAAACATAAAATATCTTGGATTATGATAAATTAAAAATGTACAAGTATTCTAAGGGGCAAACAAGCCAGATTTGAGCCACTAAATTAGATACCTCGGCTCCTTACTGGTGGGGTTGAGGGGACCCACTTCTCCTCCTCTCCCCTTCTGCTTTCTTTCTCTTTTCTGTCCTATATTAAGGCCAGATATAGATGGTCCACATTTCTTCCAGGAATTTTCTTTTGCATGCTTCCCCCATTAAGACTGTCAGTGCTGACAAGGGAAACCCTCCTGCTGAGCAATTGTCTGTTCCTGGTGGGGGGTGAGGGAAGTGAGGTGAGATTTGAACCATCTATGGCAGGCTTAACTTTCCTCTTCTTTTATCAATTTTTTTGTTTTCTTTTTTCTAAATCTTGTTTTCTAACCTAAATTGGGATGTAAAGCATAAAACTTTGCAGTAAAGGAAATACTAGTTGATTAAGGCCGCGTACACACGAGGAGACATGTCCGATAAAAACGGTCCACGGACCGTTTTCATCTGACATGTCTCCTGGGATAATTTGGTCTGATGTTTGTACACACCATCAGACCAAAATCCCTGCGGACAGAGAACGCGGTGACGTGGCGGTGACGGTGACGACGCGACGTGCGCAAACAAGGAAGTACAATGCTTCCACGCATGCGTCGAATCATTTTGACGCATGCGAGGGGATTTCGGTCCGCTGGTTAGGCGTACTAACCAGTGGACATGTCCGACGGACAGGTTTCCAGCGGACAAGTTTCTAAGCATGCTTAGAAACTTTTGTCCGCTGGAAACCTGTCTGCTATGCAGTACACACGATCGGACATGTCCCCAGAAACTGGTCTGCGGACCAGTTTCAGCGGACATGTCTCCTCATGTGTACGCGGCCTAATACTATAGTTCCCTATTTTTCAGCATTTGTGTAGTCTTAGCTTATTAAGTTTGATGTACTTGGGTATTTCTGAATATTGATTAGGATCGAGGGTGCGCCCACCCATTTATATTTGCATGCTACATTTTTTGTATTTCAAATGTCTTTGAATAAAAATTATTGAAAGAAAAAGTACAGGTCCTCCTACATAGTATTCTTGAGTGGACTGTGCTTGTGTGTGTGATTCTGTTCAATTGACTGGCTTGAATATGTTTCTTTTTTTTTTTGTGTTGACTTCAGTGGAAAATAATGTACATGTAGACATCAATATAATTGGTTATATAAAGAAGTTTCCATATAATAGACATGTGGTGTTTTTTCCAGGAGGCTGAAGAATTTTTAAGACGTCACAGACTGGAATCAGAAATCATACACATTGCAGCTCAAGGACTTGGGTTTACATATAATGAGCCAGTAAGTGCCGAGGGATCAAAGAGTCTGTGTTTAGGAATAAAAACCCTCAATTATTATTATTATTACTTTTTTATATTATTATCATTATTACTACCAGTCTATCATTATTGTTACCAGTTGTAAAAAAAAAATAGGACAGGCAAAATGCAGTTTATTTATTATTCTGAACATGCAAGCAGTGAATTACTTCATCCAAGGAAAACCATGCAATTTGTGAATGCCAATCATCAGGATTCATGAATTGTATATTTCTGCCTTAATTTACCTTTTTAGGCTTTTCTCTCACGTAATATAATTAGTTTGACTGTATATTTAACACAAAATCCTGTTCCCTAGAACAGAAATAGACAACATTTGTCCAAAGGTGACACATGTTTTGGTGGCAACTGACAAAGGACTCGCTTACACTAGCATCGCCCTTTGACGAGGGATCCACAATGAATAGTTTTTCAGAAGGCATTTGAAGTGGTGAGGAAGTGTTATGTCACCTCCTCACTGCCTGTTTTAACCTGTTTTGCAGTGTGGCTCCATTTCGGTGTTGGGGACAACCTTTGTCATGCTGTGGGGTGTAACAACTGTACACCCACATTTGCTGCCTTTGCAACTTAAAGTGGAGGTTCACCCTAAAACTACTCTGTCCCATAGCATCCAGCATACTGGCGTCAGCGCCAGTATGCTATTTTTTTTTTTAAATCTACTTACTGTTAAATTAAGAATTTTCTTTTCTCTCCACCGCGGGTGAATGGCGCGGCTTATAAAGCTGAAATAGAACTTGGCTATATACGGCGCCTGCGCAGTCAGCTCCTAGGTCTGTGCGCAGGCGCCGTATAGCGCCGGAAAGAGCCGAGTCCTAAATCATCTATTTTCGGAAGGCGTGACGCGACATAGCTGCACCATTCACCCGCGGTGGAGAGAAAAGAAAATTCTTCATTTAACAGTTAGTAGATCGATTTAAAAAAAAAAAAAAAACAGCATACTGGCGCTGACGCCAGTATGCTGGATGCTATGGGACAGAGTAGTTTTAAGGTGAACCTCCTCTTTAAGAGAGAGCAGTTAAGGAGTTTTAAAACAGTGGGACCGGTTCCTGATCATGTGACCACTGTAACAGCCCATCACAGTGGTCACGTGATCAGGGATACCTTTTGCCCCCCGGTTAATAGCCCAGATAAAGAGTTAGGGGGCTGGGTGTGAATGGGCTAAATTCAACAACTCTTTTGTGTGAATTATTTTATAGTGTTCATGGAAAAACCAACATTTACTTAATAGTAAGTACAGTGATTGATTGAAAACTCTCTAGAAGCGTCCTCTTACATTTTTCTTTCCCTGCCACTATACTGTCCATGATGTCAAGGCACTTGTAAATTGAGCTATCATGCCTCATTTAAAAACAACATTGTTCAATGCATATGAGTAGTCAAATCCATCAAACAATAAACTCATATAAAGCGTTGTGAAATGCCTTCATCCTTGAAGAACGTAGGTGAGGAAGGAATCTCTAGACAACAATGCATGATTTAACTCAATAGTTAAAATAGAAAGTGCTTAGTAGAGCAGAACCTATGGTAATAAAACAGGCTTCCCCCACGTTTCAGAGCACGTTTCAGCAAACAGAGTAGGACAGATATTAATGCAGCATGAAAACCAGGACTTTCAGAAACTAATTCATAGTTATTGTTTCTACTTAGGTGCAATTTGTCTATCGGCAACGTATTCATTCTAAGAGATTACATGACAAAACACTTTTTTGCTTGTGTAAGCAAAATAGGGGTGGCTACAGTTACCCTTGTGTGATAATACACTGATTGTAGAAGGAGTTAACAAATTCACTGCTCTGCTTAAGCTGGGATTTTAAACAACACAAAATGTAAAGTTCTTTGATTGTAAAGGGTAACTATATATATATATATATATATATATATATATATAGATACACACACACACACAGTATCTCACAAAAGTGTAAAGTCATGAGTGTACAGCTTGTATAACAGTGTAAATTTGCTGTCCCCTCAAAATAACTCAACACACAGCCCATAATGTCTAAACCGCTGGCAACAAAAGGGATGAAAAGAAAAATTACAAGCCCGCTCTATGGTGATGTGTCTAAACAATAATAGTGGGGATAAATAATAACTAGGGCTGCTGCTGTAGTGTAAGTACCCCAAAAATTTAAAACAACAAATTAAACTCAGTGCCAATATAGTGCAGAAATAAAGTGCAGTCAATAAAGTTCATAAAATATGGGACGATGATCTGGTAAAAAAAATCATATATTCTGGTGACTCTTCGTGCTCCCCTCCTGGATCCCCACTCTCCAGATAGAAGTGGTATATGTGCCTATATCGGAATGGTATCCATCCACAGAATGAGTTGTTGAGATTGGCCATGGAATATCAACCTCTTCAAGGTGATCCAAATCTTGCAGCTCATTCGATAAATAACACTCCATAGCGGGAGTACACTTGTCCAAATTGTGCCCAAAGTTTCAAGATTTTGTGTGGCCACCATTATTTTTCAGCTCTTCCTTAACCCTCTTGGGCATGAAGTTCACCAGAGCTTCACAAGTTGCTACTGAAGTCCTCTTCCACTCCTCCATGATGACATCACGGAGCTGGTGGATGTTGGAGACCTTCTGCTCCTCCACTTTCCATTTGAGGATGCCCCACAGATGCTCAATAGAGTTTAGGTCTGGAGACATGCTTGGCCAGTCCATTACCTTTACCCTCAGCTTCTTCAGCAAGGCAGTGGTCATCCTGGAGGTGTGTTTGGGGTCGTTATCGTATTGGAATATTCCCTTAGTGCTTGCAGATGATTATCCATTGTAGGCTAGATCAATTTTTACCACTCTTTTTTCTCTTTATGCAGCTTGGTAGGTAAGAAATGAGAGGTCAGCAAATCTATGGCTTCATATATTTTATACTAGGAATTAAGGAAAAAAATCTGAAATTTTGAAAAAAAATTGACGTTTTTTTTCCTTTACATAGTAAGAAATATACAAAAACATGTGGCTATCAAATAACACTAAAAGAAAGTTCCATCTGTCTCAAAAAATTATATAAAATTTATTTGGTTACAGGGTTGCATGATTAAGTAATTGTCAGTCAAAATATCACAGCACTGAAAAATGGCCTGACAGGAAGGAGGTGTAACATACCGGGCCTGAGGTAGTTAACATTCACACGTGATGATAGACTCTAATATTTTACTTTAAAATGTTAGCAGTTTTGAAACCAGTTTAGCTATAATGTGAAATATAAATAAATGGATGAAATAACAAACTAATCTATGATTAAAACATTTATTAAATTATGAAATTTCTTTTTGCAGGACTTTTGGGTTACCGGTGGAGATAGGCAAGATGAAAACAGGTATGTCTAGTAGAACCAATCACACTTGTAGACAGTAATGCACATTTGGTCATTAAAGAGGAGCTCCAGTTCCCCCGTCTTTCGCCCCCCCCCTCCCAAAAAAAAAAAGTAAAAGTCAGCTACACATACTGTAACTGCTAACTTTTAATATAAGGATACTTATCTGCCCAAGGATCCAGCACTGTCTTGTCGATTCTTTGCAGCCTGTTTCCCACTGGACATGCCCGAACCAGGCTGTGCTTTGTGAATGGTCCTGGAGCTTTCTGGGACCTGTGATGTGTCCCTGAAGGCTGCAGGGGAAGGAGGGGGGCAAACTTCTGGTTGGATCATTGCAGCGATCTGACTGGGAGTGGGTACCTGTCAAAACCAGGTATTTGCTCCCCCCCAAAAAGTGCCAATGTGGCAGAGCATACAAACAAGCAGAACTTCCTCTTTTAGGTGAAGTTCCGCTTTAACACAGTTAGAACAAAGTCCTTTATGGCCATGTTGACTTCTTTCCCACATTTCTCCTAAAAATACTAATATGATCCATACCTCCCAAAAATGCGCCTTAGAGCTCTGGACTGGACATTCTTTTATTGTTTTTCAGTCTTCTTTATACTGTTAATGATATATTTTAGTAACACAGTTTCATTACTATTTAACCTTTATTTTGTGTTGGTCTTTATTTTAGTGGCTCTGTATCACCTCTTTAACATATTCTTGTTTTTTTTAAAGTTCACCTTGCAGTATATTCATATACTTAAGCAGGCATCAAAAGCGAGCAGGCACTCTCCAGTGCTTGCATGTACCATATTGCAGAACTTCAAGAGTTCCTGGGAGCCCTAAATCCTGTGGCACTATAATATTCAAATACATTTTTTTGTCTAAACAAAATTGAGGACTAACTCATCCATTCCTACTCCTCTAATTCCATGTGGTCCTCTTTGAACAATAGTGAATTGTGGAAAGAGAGAGTGGCAAAATGTACTTGACTATTATGACCAGGGATTTGGCATTCCTAGGTACTCATGAAGTTCTGCAGAGGTATTATGCATACCTTTTCATTTGTGATGTCAGTTTAGATACCTAGATTTGCCAACAGGTCTTTTAAAAAGCAACTCTGCATATAAATACAAAACGAAGATTGTGTTAAAGGGGAAAGGTGAGAAATATATTTAATCTTTGTTCTTTACAAGTCCTACTGCAAATAATTTCCAAGGCTGATAGATGGATTATGGTCCCCAAAAACTAGAGACCTCCCGATAGACATGTATGGGGCTAATACAGTTTCTCATAATTGGATCACATCAAGATTTACAAACAGTGGAGTGGGAATACAAAAAACATAATGGGGGTGTGACTTAAACTGACACCCCCATGATCTTTGTACATTCGAATGTACAGCTGCCCTACAAGCATAAATTAATGTTTCCTGATGTGACCCTTTAGTGTTTGATCAAGGAACATTTACAAGTCTACAGGCCTTCCCTGATTCTACCTGGCCAAGCCTGCTCAGGGAAATAATAAAAGAAGTCTCGTTCAATCCAATTGCGTTTGTTTTTGGTAGAGAAAACCGGAGTCCACATGGTTTACATGTTGCATGTTTGCTCAGAGGATGTTGATTAGAACATTTTTTTGATAGCTGTGTACATGCACAGCTGGCTAGCTTCTGAAGTCTGTAGGCACCATACCCTTAGCTGTTCTCTCTAGCTAGGATTTCATATAGGTAATGATAATTCATGAGGTCACCAATCAGCCAGCAGATTCATTAGAGCTATAAAAAAGTGTTGTCAATTCATTTTGCTGTTATTCATTTCCACTGTTTATATACAATTACTGCAGAAACACATCCTTGCCTCAAGCCAGAAAGCACTACTACAGGTAGTTTTCATATAATTTTCTCCAAACCGTTTTAACATATAGCATATAGAGAATGCATACATGCAAGGGTACTATGTAGTAAAATAATTATGTTTTTATTTGTATAAGGTTAATTAAGTAATTTTCCATACTTATGAGCATTAGAGCTTTTGATTAGGAATGTCCACATAACAAAAGCAGTTTATAGTGTAAACCTGTTACTCCTAGTATTCAACACTACTTTTGATATCTAACAGGGTTCCATCTGTGAATGAGTTGATTGATGTTAAGGGGCTTCTATCAGGAAAAAAGGCAGTTCTAAAGATTGATAGAGAGCTCAGGGAAGGTATGTACAAAATAGCTTTATATATTGAGAGTGACTCTCTACTTGTATAGAACTAATACGTTACTTGATTGAGTGGTGAAACTTCTTCAGCTATACAGAATAAGTCAAAATTAAATGCAACTAACAATTACCAGCTATATTGTATATAAGAATTTTAATTGATGTACTTTGCAAAATATACTGTCCTAGCCAGTCAACAAGGTTGGTTCAGGCTAAAATTTATGTTCCTTATTGCTGTACATAAATGCAAACCTCTATGCAAATAAATAAATACACCAGTAGAATGCATATACGTGAACTGTTTTATCTACTAAAGTTTTGTCTTTCACAGTCTTGTGATTCACACATCCCTGTCACATCATAGCAAGTGACAGCAAAAACACTTGTTTGGGCTTCAGTGTCACCTGTCTGCTCATTGGCCATTATGCAGGCAGATGGCATAAGAAGTGGAATGGAAATAGTGGAGCTATTGTATTGGTTATGCAGTGTGCCACAGGAGTGTAAATAACAGGATTATATAACTGCTTCGGTTGTCTTGTTAAAGCAAACCCACACTTTCCATGACTTTCCATGCCCCCCCCTTTCAATATATATATATATATAAATATATATATATATATATATATATATATATATATATATATATATATATATATATTCAATTTTTCTTATTTTACTTCTATATATTTTGTGCCTGGCTTGCCTTCTATGCTAATCTTGCCTAGGTGCGAATGACATCCCTTCCTCTTCTGCAGCCTCCTGGTTCCTTAAAGTGACCAATGGAGGACAAACGCAGCACTGTAAGGAGCGGAGCTGGTGTGCATCATCAGAAGGCCTGGTTGTCTGAACCCAGACATCATATTTTGAAACTTTCAGGCCGCGTACACACAATCGAACATGTCTGCTGAAACTGGTCTGCAGACCGGTTTCATCGGACCAGTTCGATGGTGTGTATGGCCTATCGGACCATTTTCCATCGGACCAAAGTTTTAAAACATGCTTTAAAACCTGTCCGATGGAAACCTGTCCATCGGACAGGTTCGATGGTTAATACACAAAAACATCGGACCAAAAACCTGCGCATGCTCAGAATAAAGTCGACGCATTCTTGGAAGCATTGAACTTCGTTTTTTCATCACGTCGTTGTGTTCTACGTCACCGCGTTCTGGTCTGATCGGATTTTGGTCCGATGGTGTGTACGCACATCAGACCATCAGACAAGTTCAGAGATGTCTGATGAAAACGGTCCGTCGGACAAGTCTTATCAGACATGTCTGATCATGTGTACATGGCCTCAGATATGGGAAAGAGGAACACCCTTTAGTAAAAAGTGTAAAGGGAAAGGATATACCCCCTGCAACACCCCCAGTTATGTAGCCCATGAAGAATTAATACGTAAAAAATATTTGGCTAAACTCAAAAGTGCTTTTTGTTATCATGGTTTCCTTTATACTGGTCTTATAAAGCAGGGGTCTCCAACCTGCGGCCCAAGGGCCAGATGTGGCCCTTTGGTAGCTTTTATGAGGCCCTTGGGGCACTATTCCTCCAACTGATATGAGGCACTATTCCTTCCACTGACACCAACAAGGGGGCACTATTTCTTCTACTGATATCAATGATGGGATACTATTCCTCCTACTGATAGAGGCCCTACTCCTCCTACTGACCACCAACCCTGAGGCCACATTTACGGTGCTGGACCCGGGACATTTTCTGCCCCCGCTGGCCACAATCCGGCCCTCCTAAAGTCTGAAAGACAATAAAGTGGCCCTTTGTTTGAAAAGTTTGGCGACCCCTGTTAAAAAGCAATGTTATAACAAAAAGTCTGTATGAAAGGTTTGGTTCAGTGTAGTGTAGTGTAATGTCACACCTCTGGTAGCAAAGTAGATTTCCAGGCTATCACCTATGCTGATTAAGAAGGATGCATTCACTTACGCAGGAGCTGCTGGTTGTATCGGGTCCTCAGCTCTTTCTTGGACTCTGATAAAGGCATCAGCCTAATTGATACCTCAGTTTGACCCACTTTAGCAGATCTATACAAGAGGTTTCACAATACCTTAGGATCACCCTGATATTAAATGTGAGACTAGTAAATAACTGAGTGTATTATCTCTTGAAGCAGATGCACAGAATATAGCAGTAAAGTATATACAGTAACAACACAAGCAACACACTAGCAATGTACACAAATATAGGGAAAATTGCACTTGGACCCAATTGGCATAAACAGTAGACTTTTTCACTAGTGTAAACCAATAAGAAACAGAAGGTTGATATAGCAAACATGTAGGGCTAACTTGCCTGGGTGTACATATGGTGGGTGGGCTAGGGCTAGGCCAAGGCATTCTTAAGCAAATAAGACAGTGTGCAAAACATCTAAACTGGATGGTGACTATGTACAGTCCACATTACAAGCTGTCTACTGGCTATGTTGGGCCATTGTTGCGCTTTATGATGTCCGTATTCCTGCACACAGTTAAATAGCCTACTGTGTGTTGTGATTTCATTTTGTAGACATATAGGTTAGTTTGAGAAGTCAAACTAAAGGCAATTGCCGCAGGTAACAGGTAATTACGGTAGTTCCCCTAAAGCTAACGAGTAATTTTGGTAGTGCCCTTTATCTAAGCTAATGGGTAATTACGGCAGTATCCTTTATTTAAGTTGACAGATAATTACGGTAGTGCCCTTTATTTAAGCTATCGGATAATTACACTAGTGCCCTTTACTTAAGCTGACGGTTAATTACAGAAGTGCCCTTTATTTAAGCTGATGAGTAATTATGCTATTGCCCTTTATTTAACCACTTCAGCCCCGAAAGGTTTTACCCACTTCCTGGCCAGGCCATTTTTTGAGATACGGCACTGTGTTGTTTTAACTGACAATAGCGCGGTCATGCAACGCTGTACCCAAATACATTTTCTCACAAATAGAGCTTTCTTTTGGTGGTACTTGATCACATTTGTGGTTTTTATTTTCTGTGCTATAAACAAATAAAGACCGACAGTTTTGAATAAAAAACAATATTTTTTACTTTCTGCTATAAAACATTGCCAAAAAAATGCACTTATCACAGTAAAAATTACACTGGCAGGGAAGGGGTTAACACCAGGGGCGATCAAGGGGTTAAGTGTGTGCCTGGGAGGAGCTTTCTAACTCTGGGGGGGGTGGACGGATACACTGGAGAGAGATTGTGTCCTTTATTTAAGCTGAAGAGTAATTATGATAGTGCCCTTTACTTAGGCCAGTGTTTCTCAACTCCAGTCCTCAAGCCCCCCCAACAGGTCAGGTTTTCAGGATTTCCATTATTTTGCACAGGTGATTTGATCAGTTTCACTGCCTTAGTAATCACCACAGCCATTTCATCTGAGGGAAATCCTGAAAACATGACCTGTTGGGGGGGCATTAGGACTGGAGTTGAGAAACACTGACTTAGGCTGACAAGTTATTACAGTAGTACCCTTTATTTACGCTGACGAGTAATTACCACAGTGCATTTTATTTAAAGAAGTAATAAACCCTCCTGTTTTTTCACCTTAATGCATCCTATGCATTAAGGTGAGAAAACTTATGACAGTCACCGGCCTCCCAGCCCCCTACCCCTCCGTTTTACTTGCATGAGCCCTGGAATGTCCCATGTCGACGGCGTTCTGTCTCCTAAGGGGTGATATGATGTGGGGAGGAGCCACTGGGGGACCCCAGAAGACGGCGTTTAGGGCCACCCTGTGCAAAATTAGCTGCACAGTGGCGGTAAGTATGACATGTTTGTTAATTAAAAAAATAAATAATAATTTGAACCTTTACAATCACTTTAAGCTGACGGGTAATTACGGCAGTACCCTTTATTTAAGCTGAGAGGATGTTACAGTAGTGCCCTTTATTTAAGCTGACGGTCAATTATGGTAGTGCCCTTTATTTAAGCGGACAAGTAATTACGGTAATGCCCTTTATTTAAGCTGATGGGTAATTATGGTAGAGCCCTTTATTTAAGCTGTTAATTACATCAGTGCCCTTTATTTAGGCTGACGAGTAATTACGGTAGTGCTGTTATGTAGGCTGAAGAGTAATTACCACAGTGCCCTTTATTTAGGCTGACGAGTAATCACGATAGTGCCTTTTACTTAAGCTTACAGGTAATTACGGTAGTGCCCTTTATTTAACCACTTCAGCACAGGAAGGATTTACCCTCTTAATGCCCAGGCCATTTTATGCGATAAGGCACTGTGTCACTTTAACTGTCAATTGCGCGGTCATGCAACATTATATCCAAACAAAACTGAGGTCCTTTTTTTCCCACAAATAGAACGTTCTTTTGGTGGTATTTGTTCACCTCTGCGGTTTTTATTTTTTGCGCTATAAACAAAATAAGAGCTACAATTTTGGAAAAAATATATATTTTTTACTTTTTGCTATAATAAATATCTTAAAAAAAAAAAAAAAAGTCTTCATCAGTTTAGGCCAATATGTATTGTTCTACATATTTTTGGTAAAAACAATTCGTAATAAGCGCATATTGATCGGTTTTCACAAAAGTTATAGCGTCTACAAAATAGGGGATATGCTTATGTCATTCTTTTTACTAGCGATTTTTAGTGGGACTGCAACATTGCGGCGGACAGATCGGACACTTTTTGGGACCAGTGACATTTATACAGCGATCAGTGCTATAAAAATGCACTGATTACTGTACAAAATACACTGATTACTGTACAAAATACACTGATAGGGAAGGGGTTAACACTAGGTGGCAATCAAGGGGTTAAGTGTTCCATAGGGAGGTGTTTCTAACTTGTGGGGGGAGTGGACTGACTGGGAGTACAGAGAGATCGCTGTTCCTGATCACTAGGAACAGACGATCTTTCTCTACTCCCTGGACAGGGGAGCGATTGTGGGTGACCACATGCATCGGCTCCAATGACGAGCTGTGGGCATGCGCCTGCTATAGCCGTTAAAAGGACCACCATACGGTACGACAATTTGCGCAGTGGAGATAACCTGCTGCAGTATAACTGCCGTGGCTGGTCGGCAAGCGATTAAACTGACAGGTTATTACGGTAGTCTCATTTATTTAATTTTATTAAAGGGGTCACTGTATCACTCTGGGAAGACTAGTGAGTGATATGCAGTGCTATTGTGCCCTCTCAGTCTTTCTCAGTGGCTTGAAGCAGTCTCCAGGTCCCCTAAGCAGCTTCCTTACAAGACCTACGCTTGGCGGCAACTGCCCTGATCCTTCCCAGGCTTTGTTTTTAACCTCTCCCCTTCTAACTCCACCTGCTTTCCGAGGCCTCTGAGAGATTGTAGTTCAATTTCACAAATTACCCCATCTTGTGGGCAAAAAGAAGAACTGCATGACTCAGTCATTTTGCATTGTAGTCTATGAGACCCCTTAAACACTGGGGCAGTTTTCATGCACTTTAACCCTAGAAATAGCCTGTGCAAAGTGCCTGAAAACTGCCTCCCATTCATTCCAGTGTGTCTTTTCACACTCGGGCTGTGTGCTTGCAGAGCGTTCCGTAAAGTATTGCAAGCAGCATCTTTGGGGTGGGTTGGGAGCGCTGTATTTAGCGCTCATAAAATGCCCTGCCCATTGGAATGGATGGCCAGCTTTTCAAAACGCCCTAAAATTGCTTTGAATCCACTGCAAAATGGGATTTTTTACCTTTTTTGGGGGTAAAAAGTGGCCAGCTAGCGGCCGAAAAGCAGCGCAAAAGCAATGCTTTAACAACGCTAGGGTGCTACTAAAATGAGCGACGCTTTAATGCACACAGATGGCGGCTCAGTGTAAAAGTAGCCTGATTGTCTTGCATATCTCAGTAACGGCATGCCTGGTTACGGCATGCCTGGTTACATTACATATTTTCAGGTCACTCTGGTCCAGTCACATGATCCAGCTCTCCTATGACAGTCAATGGTGGCTGCAGGGGAGAGGAGGATGCTCCAACAACAGGTGGACCATAGAAGCCCATGGATGATATCACTGCTCCCAGGCATAACCAGTCATTGTGAAGTGCTCTCTCCTCTCCTCTGCAGCTGCTTCTGGCTGACACAGGGGCAATCATGTGACAAGTATGGCCTGAAATTAAATAAGTATACAGATCATTCTAACAAAGGTTAGTCAGATTAGGTGTTAAGATTGGGAGGGAGAATTTGTAAGATTAGTGAGTGACAGTTAGGTGGTATGAGACAGCCAAGCTCCTGATGATGTCAGAAAGAAGATGGCAACACATAGCCTGACTTGTGGCAATGGAGCAGGGGGTCACAACAGCACAACGCTGTATTTTCTGGGTGGGTGAGTATATTTATGGGGAAGCCAGCTGGGAGGGGGGATACACTAAATATGACATTTTCTTTTGTATTTTATACATTTTAGTAATGTGTTCTATTAAGTGGTAAGTACAACAACAATCTCTAGCCTTTAGTTGCAGTGCTCTGCTCTACGGACCACCTCTAGCCTGTGGATTGGGGTTCTCCTGACACTCCGATAGGAAGAGACCAGATTCCTAAGAACCTCTGGCTCTTGGATTCCGGCTGGGCCCTCTGACCCCTTGATGAGACCTCTGTCTCATGGATGTTGGGTGGGCCCTCTGATCTCCCGATGAAACCTCCAGTCTCCCATACTGGGAGCTGTCTCCAATTGGGAGCTCTGAGCTATCCTGCACTACCGCTACTGTGTAGACAGCCAGGTTGGAGGCGTCTAGCAAAACCAGACACAGGATTGAATGCTTGGATCCAAAACGACAGAACCTGGAGAAAAACACAGCTGTCACCACTCAGCAATGATAGTTCAGAACCTCTCATTAGCCTATAATGCGAATCATAATTTGTGTCACATTTTCCTACATTCTTACAGTCACAGAGCCTCCCTCTGTCACAGCACTTAATAATGCATTGCTTCTCTATGGATATTTATCACTATAATTAGCTCTGCAGAAACCTATATCCTCTGAATGAGCAGAGCACTCCATTACCTATCATCTTTTTTCTTGTTTTACTAATATGACTGATTTTTTGCCAGAGTAGTGCTCATCAAAGTCTGTGTGAGGAATATACAGTATATGCAAAAATATGCACCGACACGTCAGCGACACGTCAGCGCGCTGTCTGCCGGCGGGGATTTTGGTTTGATCGTGTGTACACGATCAAACCAATACATCCCAGCAGACAGATTTGTTCAAATCTGTCTGTCCGACGGATTTGAACAAATCTATTTGCTCGTGTGTACGAGGCCTAAGAGAGCAGAAGCAAAATGTTCATGTTGCTAAGTTAATGCAATCTATTTCTATGCACTACTCAGGTGCCGTGACGGTATTTAAAAGGTGTAGTGCCCTCTGGTGACCATATGAAAAAGTTACACAGTGAATCTAATATGTGTTATGTTCATTGATTTTATTGGAAAAATGTTTACATCCTGGTACTTTATTATTGTCTATTGATGAGTGTAATGGAAATGATGTCTATTTCTTAATACACTTCACAATGTTGCTTATTTCAGGAGGACCATTATTGTATGATGAAGTAAAACTTGTTCACAACTCAGAGTACCTTAATGGCACTCAGAGGGTACAGCTGGATAATGTTATTTCAGAGGAGGAATGTCAAGAGCTCCAGGGAGTTGCCAGTGTAAGTGAACACTTTGCACCCGTTGCCTTGTGTTTTTATAGATTTTGTTTCAAAGTGTACATTCTGCTACAAAACAATTATGCTGGTTCAAAAGTAAAGTATTAAAGTAATGATAACTGATAATGAATACGGTATGATAGCTGTTTATTACAGGAAAGGCCTGTATGCATAATCCTTGGAAATAGGGAAGCTTAAAAATATTTGCTTGTAGGATTCCTGGAAAACAGAATGAAACATCTATGTTTGTTTTAAAGCCTGTACTAAACCATTTAATTGAACGCGTTCAGAAGTCTTGAGTGTTTCAGATTATGCTTTCTATACTTTACAACACAAAACGTAGCATGGGTGCTGCTTTGATATTTTTTATTGGGTTCACAATAAAGTATTTTTTTTTCAGCTCTAATATAAATCAGAAAATACTGTGTGACCCATGGATCGCTAGAGGTTATCTCTATTTTGTAAGAGTAGTCAGTAACCTGAGCACTTGGTTGACTAACTTGAAGGAAAACTAAATTACAAAGTACCACAATATACAACTACCCAATTCTCTACTATTCCACATGGCTTGAATGAATGAATGAATGAAAACTTGTATAGCGCGGCACATGCGAACTGAATCGCCTCTGGGCGCTTGTTGTTCCTGTCTCCTTTGATATCAAAAGAGAAAAGTCTTGACCTTTTTCCTAAATGCTAGGTGGTTCTCCTCCAACCGAATGGTGGTTGGTAAAGCGTTCCATAGTCTGGGACCTTGGATCGCGAATCTTCTTTCTCCTTTGGACTTGAAGTTGGCTTTCGGAACCTGGAGCAGGTTCTGATTCGTGGATCGCAAAACGCGATTGGGATTATGCGCTTTTATTATTTCGCATAAATAAAGGGGGGCATTCCCATAGACACATCTATGCGTAAGACAGAGAGCTTTAAAAGCAATTCTGTCTTTAACTGGCAGCCAATGAAGGGCTCTCAGAGAAGGTGAGATGGATTCCCACGTTTTTTTCCCAGTCACAAGTCTGGCGGCCGTATTCTGAACGACTTGCAGACGAGCGATTTGGTACTTGGGGAGGCCGAGGTAAAGGGCATTTGCATAATCCAGCCTGGAGTTTACAATTGCTCCCACCACGACCGCTAAATCTTCTTTAGGGATGAACGGAGTGAGTCTGCGTAGTAGGCGCAGTAGATGGTGAGATCCGCTGACTACTGACCCTATTTGAGCGTCCATTGTCATAAAGGAGTCAAAAATGACCCCTAGGCTTTTGACTTTGGCGCTAGGGGTGATGATTCTGCCCAAAATAGGCGGGGGGGTCCACGCTGTTGAAAGTTGATTCCTGCGCTTGGCGTGAAACAGAAGAAGTTCTGTTTTTGCTCCATTGAGTTTAAGGTAACTCTTTGTCATCCAGTCCTCTATCAAAGAGAGACATGTCTCTAGATTGAGGTGGTGATCCTGTCTGTTGCAGATACGGAAATACAGTTGCGTATCATCTGCATATGAGTGGTAGAGCAGTTTTTGGCTGCTGATAATCTCAAAAAGAGGACGAAGATATATGTTAAACAGCACTGGTGACAGAGGCGATCCTTGAGGGACTCCGCATGTTACTGTGCGTTTTTCCGACGTAAAAGGTCCTAACTTCACTGTTTGCGATCGGTTTTCCAAAAAAGAGGAGAACCAAGATAAATCGCTTTCTGCGACTCTGGCTACTTCAGCAAGCCGAGTCAGTAACAGTTTGTGGTCTACAGTGTCGAAAGCTGCACTTAGGTCCAACAGAACCAGGAGACAAGATTCTCCTTCGTCTGCGGCCTTGAGAACATCGTCCCATACTTTCAGCAATGCTGTTTCCGTCCCATGTCCGGGACGGAAGCCTGATTGCAATGGGTCAAGTAGCTTGTAGGTATCTAGATGCAGTTGCAGCTGTTGTACCACTACTTTCTCCATTATCTTAGAGAGTACGTTGAGGCTTGTTATGGGACGGCGGTGGAGTGGGTCCTTGGGGTCCAGGGAGGGTTTCTTCAGGATGGGTTGGATTATACCCTCTTTCAACTGTGAGGGCACTATGCCCTCCAAGAAAGACTGGTTGATAAGCTGCGTGATGGGAGGAGCCAGGATGTAGGCGCATTCCTTCAGCAGTTTTGTGGGGATAATGTCATTTGGCGCTGTGCCATTGCGCAGAGTACAAATGACATTCTTGGTGGTCTCGATGGAGATGGGTTCCAGGGTGAACTTACCTGATATCGGAGAATTTCTATGGGTGCTGTGTGAGAGGCTGCGGGGGGGGCTGGGGGGAGAATTGTTTTGCTGAATGCTTTCGCGGATTACCTCGATTTTATTAATGAAGTAATCCGATAGTTCATTGCAAAATTCTTGTGTGTCTGAACTGGGGGCTTCAATGCATCCTGGCTTCATGGTCTGGGTGACCATCTTGAAGAGTTCGCGGGGGCGGTTTAGGGCACCGTTGATAGCCTCCGAAAAATAATTTTTCTTGGCTTGGAAAATTCCTTTGTGGTATTTTCTTGTAGTCGCCTTGTAGATGGATAGGTTTAGCTCTGAAGAACATCTTTTCCAGGCAGATTCTGCCCTTCTGCGTTCTTGCTTCAGTAACGACAGCTGGTTATTAAACCAGCTGCGGTTGTTTTTCCGGATGCGGGTTCTTCGTTTTGGCGCTACCAAGTCGGCTGACTGTAGCATAGCCGAGTTTATGGCTTCCAATGTTTCAACGGCCGTTTGATGCGGCTGAGTTGTTTCTATCTTTTTCCTTAAAGTCGTTTTGAAGAGTTCCGAGTGGAGCTTCTTCTGACATCTAGTCCAGTGTGTTGTCACTGGACTTGATGTTTTTGTTGTAGGGGGGATGGTGGTAATACTGAATATAATTGCATGGTGGTCTGTCCATGGCAATTTTTCATTTTCCCAAATCTTTATTTCCAGAGCTTGTCTGAAAATAAGATCAAGTGTGTGACCTGAAGCATGTGTGGGCCCACATACTAGTTGCTGCAATCCTAATCCTTCCAGGTGGTCAATACAGGCGTCGGCAATGGGGTCTTGTGAGGAGTTTGCCCAGAGATTGAAATCCCCTAGCAGCAAAAGTTGTTTGCTGTTGAGGGTATAAGTGGAGAAGAAATCCGTCCAAGATGATAGCAGCTGCGATTTTGGGCCGGGCGGCCTATAGCAGAGCAGAATGTGGACGGTCTCCTTTGAATTTGCTTGAAGTTGTAGAGTAAGGGTTTCCATGAATGGAAGAGGGTTTTGGCGGACTGGTTTGGTGATCGTAAGATGAGTCTTATAGATCACCGCCAGGCCGCCTCCTCTTTGCCCTATTCTGTTTTCTGAAATAATACAATAGTTTTCTGGCACCAGTTCTCCTAGAATGGTGTTACAGTCGGCTGTGAGCCAGCTCTCTGTAATAAAAAGACAATCTAGATCCCTTTGTTGAATGAAGTCGCGGATTTCTAGTCGGTGTTTTACTGCCGATCTAGTATTGATCAGAGCACATGATATGTGCTTGAGCTGGGGTAAATGACTGAAATGTCTGACCGTCGATCTATGATCGATTCTCAATAGTCGCTCATTTCTTAGGGCTTTTTTGGTGATGGCTGGCAGTATTGCGGCGCATTGCCTCAAACTCCAAATGGTTTCGGCAGAATATTGCCTACATGCCATAATCGCCAATACACCAGGGGGGGGGGGGGTGGATTTTAGGGCAGTGGGGAGAGGTATTGGCTAAACTCCTCTCTCCCGGCTTGGTCCAGAGGAAGGCAAAAAAACCCTGGCGGAGCTCGGCCAATATGCTCCGGTAGGGAAAAAATTCCTTCCTGACCCCTGTAAGAGGCGATCGGGTGACCCCTGGATCAAGCTTCTGTATGTTGAAGGACAGGGGGGGGGAGGGGGGCTGGGGCTAAGAGGGTGACCCTGTTGCTGGGATGGCTGTCTGCACAGGCGGTGGGATGAGGACTGACAGGGTGCTGCTTTAACTGAGTGGGTGTAAGGCAGGGCAGGGTAACTGTCCTTCTGTCTTTCTGGGGTAAGGGGGGATCCCTGGAGGCTGGGTGAGGACCACAGAGGCGTGGGGAGCGGCGCGCCGTTAGGCCGCAAGTGAAGCCGCGGTCTTTCCTAGACCGCGGCCCCGCGATTCAGAGCGGCCTGGCGCGGTGCTCTCAAAAAGAGCCCCGGAACGGCGCAAATTTTCGGGCGGAGGTTAGAGAGGATAGAGAGGGGGGCTCTTGAGGATGATGAAGGTGTGGGAGTGCAGGGGGACACAAAAAAAAGGAGAAAAGGAGATCTGTATTGCTGCTGCGGCTTTATCCTGAAAAGGACGGCCGTCAGCAGCACTGGTAGAGGGCTCTTACCTGCAGAGAGCCAGGGAGCTGTGCTGGAGGAGAAGAGAGATCAGGGGCCCAGGATTTCCAGGTTAGGAACTGGAGGGAGGACTAAGCTTGCAGGGCTGGGAGGGACTCTGCCTGTCTGCCTCCTAAGCCTGCCTGGAGCTATAGCACACACGCTCCTACTCTAGGAGACGTGCGCCGTGTGGAGCTCCTGTGGCTAATCCCCTGCCTCACTGACTTGCTGCAGCATCTGACCCAGGGGTGGACTGACAACTCATGGGGGCCCCTGGGCAATAAAAGATTATGGGGCCCCCGGGCTTACAGATGGCCACCACACAAGAAGGCATTGCATAGGCAGGGCAGCTAAAATTTCAGTATTTTAACACCAAAAGCATGTCGGTTTTGGACATATCAGGACAGATGTAAAAAAAAACACAGATTTTTACATACTGTCCCTGGTTTTATTGAGTCTGGTAACCCTGATGGGGCCCCCCTAGTGGCATGGGGCCCTCGGGCAGTGCCCGAGAGTCCCAATGGTCAGTCCGCCCCTGCTTCCACCTCTAGATTCCCACAGGTTATAACCATGTTTAAGTTCAACATCCTAGAGACCCCAAATCCTGGTGTGTTTTGATATCCATGTATTGACCCATTTTTTTTATTTTATTTGAATGCTTAGCCTTTCCCCTTCTTACCTCCCGAGCCTCACTATTGGCTACAGAGGATAAATACCATAGCAATGGGCCTATTGTGAGACTTACAAGGCAGGCAGGGTGGGGCAAGACTGTCCGTCCTGGGATTTAAGGAACCTGGGATGCTGAATTGGAAAATATAGTATATAGTTCTGGTCAATCAATGCTGTGTGCCATCATCCCTTAAATACATACATAGAACAAATACCCCTCCTGGGAATAGGACAATAAGGCACAAACTAAAGAGTGTTAGCAATAAAGAATTTTTTGGTCATTTACTCATACAAAAAGTTAAAAAGCATCCTACAGCATCCTTCACTCTTAAAGGGGTGTTCCAGCCAAATGTTATGTTTATTAAAAGTCAGCAGCTACAAAAAGTGTAGCTGCTGGCTTTTAATAAACATTCACTTACCTGCTCCAGCGTTCCAGCGACGCGCCGGCCGGGGCTCCGCTCCTCTCCCCCCTCCCCGGCCGGCGTCTTAATTCTAACTGTGGGCACCCGGCCGTGACAGCCTTCGGCACCCACTGCGCATGCGCGAGCGGCACTGCGCATGCGCGCATGGCGCGGCCCACCGCTGATTGGACAGGCGATCGTCTAGGACCTGTCAGTGTCCTAGGCGGTCGCCTACAGGGAGGGGCTGCTGTAGGCGATTAAGCTTAATCGCCTAACCAGCCCCTTTGGCGGAAGAAGGAAGTGGGACATGAAGTCCCACTCCTCCTGAAGCCCCCACTCCCCCCCCCCCCCAAAAAAAATGACATGCCAAATGTGGCATGTAAGGGGGTGTGGAGTGGATTAAGTGGAAGTTCCATTTTTGGGTGGAACTCCGCTTTAAGTGAAAATTGGGCCCAATTAGCCATCTTCCCTCCCCTGGTGTCATATGACTCATTTGCGTTACAAGGTCTCAGGTGTGAATGGGGAGCATGTGTGTTACATTTTGGTGTTCTCGCTCTCACTCTCTCATACTGGTCACTGGAAGTTCAACATGGCACCTCATGGCAAAGGACTCTGAGGATCTGAAAAAAATATTTGTTACTCTACATAAGGGTGGCATAGGCTATAAGAAGATTGCCAAGACCCTGAAACTAAGCTGCAGCGCGGTGGCCAAGACCATACAGCGGTTTAACAGGACAGGTTCCACTCAGAACAGACCTTGCCATGGTCAACCAAAGAAGTTGAGTGCACGTGTTCCGCATCATATCCAGAGGTTGCCTTTGGGAAATAGGTGTATGAGTGCTGCCAGCTGCATCAAATTGGTCTGCATGGCTGTCATCCCAAAAGGAAGCCTTTTCTAAAGATAATGCACAATAAAGCCAGCAAACAGTTTGCTTAAGACAGGCAGACTAATGCCTATTACACACAAAAGGTTTTCCTAGCAGTAAAAAGTCAGAGGGGAAAACCGAGAACCTGCTCTGTAACTTTTTCCCCCTACACACATCCGGGTTTCCTGACAGGAAAACTGTCATGAGAGCTTTGGAAGGGGAACCCGGTCGTTTGTATGCTCCACCACAGTCTTTTCCCATAGGAAAACTGCTGACTTAAAAACCGCTGGGAATCCCTGCTGGGAAAAAGAGAGCTGGTTCTCTTTTTTTTTTTTTTTCGGCAGCTCTCCTTTCGGTAAAACTGTGATGGAGCATACACACGGCCGGGATTCCCTGACAAAAGCTCTCATGGCAGTTTTCCTGACAGGAAAACCGGTCGTTTGCACGAGGCATTAGCACATGGATTACTGGAACCATGTCCTGTGGTCTGATGAGACCCAGATAAACTTATTTGGTTCAGATGGTGTCAAGCATGTGTGGCGGCAACCAGGTGAGGAGTACAAATTGTGTCTTGCCTACAGTCAAACATGGTGGTGGGAGTGTCATGGTCTGGGGTGGCATGAGTGCTGCTGGCACTGGGGAGCTACAGTTCATTGAGGGAACCATGAATTCCAACATGTACTGTGACATACTGAAGCAGAGCATGATCCCCTCTTTCTAAGACTGGGCCGCAGGGCAGTATTCCAACATAACGACCCCAACCACAAATCAAAGATACACACCTCCAGGATAATCATCTGCAAGCACTGAGGGAATATTCCAATACGATAACGACCCCAAACACACCTCAAGGATGACCACTGCCTTGCTAAAGAAGCTGAGGGTAAATGTGATGGACTGGCCAAGCATTTCTCCAGACCTAAACCCTATTCAAGCTTTGCTGGGCATCCTCAAACGGAAGGCGCAAGGTCTCTAACATCCACCAACTCCATGATGTCATCATGGAGGAGTGGAAGAGGAATCCAGTGGCAACCTGTAAATCTCTGGTGAACTCCATGCCCAAAAGGGTTAAGGCAGTGCTGGAAAATAATGGTGGCCACACAAAATATTGTCACTTTGGGTCCATTTGGACATTTTCACTTAGGGGTTTACCAAAGATGGACTGGCCATTGGAACTACAGGGAGTTTCCCGGTGGGCCGATGGCTCAGTGGGCCGGCTTTAGTGACAGCGGACCGCCGCCCCCCTCCGCTCATCTGTCTCTCCCTTCCCGCAGTTCTCACCTCTGCTTTCTCCTTGCAGCGCTCACCTTGGGGAAACAGAAAAGCAGGGGGGGCAACAGAGGAGCACGGGGAAGGGGACAGACAGCTGACTCACCAGCTATGGCCTGTTTCTCACTTCTGCCTAATCTTGTCCCATAAGGGGGGGCACCGAACAGATTCTTTGCCCCGGGTAAAATAATGTCTAGCTTCCCCACTGGTACTGCCTATAAGAGTACCAGTACCAGCCGTTCTACTCTAATAAAGTAGAATGGCTAGTGGTTAGTGAAGGGGGAGAGGGGGCTTGGGTGGCCGGGGGGGTGCGGGAGTTGTCCGGTCGCCATGGGAGAGACCTGTCAAAATGGGCCAGTCTAAATGAAGTCCAGGGCCAAATTTTTTTCACAGTCCAACCCTGGGGTTTACTCACTTTTGTTGCCAGTGGTTTAGACACTAATGGCTACATTGATTTATTTTGAGGGGGCAACACATTTACACTGTTATACAAGCTGTAGACTCACTACTTTACATTGTAGCAAAGTATCATTTCTTCAGTGTTGTCATATGAATAAGATATAATAAAAAAATTACAAAAATGTGAGGGGTGTACTCACTTTTGTAAGATACTCTATGTATACACACATAATACAGAAGTTATAGATAAAATAAGAGCAATTATAGGGGAACAGTCCCAAAGTGATATAGATGAAGACATCGGATGCGTTTCGAGGACTCTTCTTCGGAGGTGTCTGTAGAAGGACAACACTGCCTAACAATGAAGATATATGAAAGGATATCAACTGCTGCATATAAAACCATGTATAGTCACCACCGTGAACAATTCTGTTATCAGAGGGAGACAAAAGCCACAGGGGCCCACCCGCTGAGATCCCCCATCAATGCCATAAAACAAGAAGCTTCATTGATATTGGTGTCGTTTAAGAAAATGAATGGATGCTAATAGAACGCTATGAAGATCTGAGACGAAGAAAGCTGGTCAGGACACCCTCTCAGAGTCGCTGTGAACAATTATGTATTGTACTGTAGATGTCTATTATAGGATGCTTTTTAACTTTTTGTACCAATAAATGACCAACATCTTTTATTGTTAACACTCTTAAGTTTGTGCCTGTATAGTCCCATTCCCAAGAGAGGTATCTGAATTAGAAAATGGAACAGTGTGACAAGTCTACTACATGCAGTCACAGCACATTCACGTCTGATTCACAGAATCTCTGCAATTTTGTCATTTTTTTAAAGAAAATGGTTTGTTTGTATCTTCTAGAGTGGGAAAGTGTTAAAACCCTAATAAGGCTATTTCTTATGTCTTTTTCTCACTAGATTTCACTTAGCTTCCTTTTCTGGAGATACAACAAGAAATTAGACCCCTTTCACACTGGATCGCTTTGCAGGCGCTATAACGCTAAAAATAGCGCCTGCAAAGCGACCTGAAACAGCCATTGCTGTCTCTCCAGTGTAAAAGCCCTGCAGGCTTTCACACTGGAGCGGTGTGCTAGCAGGACGGTAAAAAAAGTCCTGCTAGCAGCATCTTTGGAGTGGTGAAGGAGCGGTGTGTATACTGCTCCTTCACCACTCCTGTCCATTGAAATCAATGGGCACGCGTCTATACCGCCGGCAAATCGCCTCTGTAGAAGCACTTTGAGCTTGTTTTTAACCCTTTCTCGGATACTAGCAGGGGGGGGGGGCAAAAACCGCCCCTGCGGAATAACGCAGCGCAGTAAAAATAGCGGCGCTTTACCCCCAGTGTGAAAGGGGCATTAGAGAAAACCTTTTCAAAGTAAACAAAATAGTCATTTAGAAACAGGTGTCCACACTGGAGTTTTTTCCCTCAACTCTTGCTCTCATGACAGCTCTAAAATTGCGTTTTTCTCTTTACTTTCTGTCTGGCCATAATGGTCACCAGGATAAACAGAGCAGTGGGATCGTTTGACGTCTGATTTTTGTATGGTCAGTACACAAATCCGTCACAAAAAAGTTCAAAGTACAAACACACAAGTGCGGAACCAATGCTTACCAGACACAAAATGAGCACAAGGGGCCCAAAGGTGGCGCTCAAGAGCTGAAATTGCTCGTAGTATATCACTACGTTCGTGTATTTTGTAACGTTAGTATGCAAGACAAGATCCTGGTACATGCCCTTTTGACAAAAATCAGACGTTGGGTTGGCCAACAATTGTACCAACAATTGGTCAGATTATCGGATGAATTTTCGTCAGTTTTTTGTTGGACGCTAGTCTCAAATCAAAAGTGGAGAGGGTACTCGCCATCAGAAAATTTTCTGATGGCAGAATTCAACGTCAGAAGTCATGTAATGTGTTGAATTGTTTTGTATGTGTTCTTTCATTTCTGAGCATTCCTAGTCTTCAGATTTTTTTTGTCAGAAAACCATACTAATGAAAAGAAAATCAGACGTTGTGGTCACATGAGACAAAAAATTTCAAGCTTGCACATACAGTTTTTAGAAGCAGATCAGAAAATCGTCAGATCGCTCATCGAACGAAATATTACTTCAGATTTTCTGACCGTGTGTACGGACGGGTCTTTTACTTTGTATGCAATCAGGCCAGCCCTCGCACTACATGGTTTTGGTAAATCTGAAGGCAAAAATCTGCAAAAAATCTAATGCCCTGTACACACGATCGGTTTGTCTGATGAAAACTGACCGATGGACCGTTTTCATCGGACGAACCGATCGTGTATGGGCCCCATCGTTTTTTTTCCCATCGGGGAAAAAAAAAAATAGAACCTGTTTTAAAAAAATTCTGATGGTTAAAAAACCGATCGTCTGTGGGGAAATCCATCAGTCAGAAATCCACGCATGCTCAGAATCAAGTCGACGCATGCTCGGAAGCATTGAACATTTTTCTCTGCATGTCGTTGTGTTTTACGTCACCTCGCTGGACACAATTAGATTTCTAACTGATGGTGTGTAGGCAAGACTGATGAAAGTCAGCTTCATCGGATATCTGATTAAAAAATCCATCAGTCCGTTTTTCAGATGAACCGATCGTGTGTACGTGGCATAATAGTGTGTATGGGGTCTTAGTATCATGTCTTCTTTTAGGGTGCTTTCACACTGAGCCTGCAGTGCTTTGGCCCTAGCACAGGTGCAGCACAGCACAGCGTGCTTGCGGTCCTGTTTGGGTTAGCTGCGCTTTCCCATAGACTTCTATTATATCCCGCAGTTTTTGCGCACTTTCTCAAAAACATGGAAAATAATATTTAATGGGAAATCGCAGCTAACTCGACCACCGGTACACCACGCTGTGACCAAAGTGCAACACATCATTGTGAAGCCGCCTCAACAGCAGTAACCAAAAATCCTATAATGATATCTGACTATGTCCTATATAGAATGTCTAGATGTATTGGTATATGTCCTATATAGTAGACTGCCTAAGCCTATTAATTTAGCGTTGTTAGTTGAAATGTTCAGCTGTGCTTAATAGCATACACTACTTTGTACAACTGCTTAGTATAACTGTGTTATTTCAGACGATAACTCTGGCTGGAGATGGATACAGAGGAAAAACCTCACCTCACACTCCAAATGAGAAGTTTGAAGGTGCCACGGTGTTGAATGCTTTAAAGGTAAAATTGCTTTTTGTATGAGTAATGGGTAACAAAGCGAATGTGCTACTACCCATTTCTATCTGCATTTATTTATTTTTTGCAACAAAAAAAATAGGAGGCTTTATTTGTCTAGTTTTATTAAAAAGAACACTTTGTTATTGCCAATACAAGCTAGTCATTTACTCCCATTTACTTTCTGTCTGCACTATGCAAGAAACAAAAGGATAATTTAGTGGTTATTATTGATATAAAAACTGTTCTTCCTTCCAACAATTTATGAAATAACTTGCTTGGATAAAACAAAAACTAGAGTGCCCTCTGCTGACAAACTGCATCATTTTTTTCTGCTCCGATATTCCCAGATTTAGGCAGTTTTAGATCAAGTTGAAAATGACCTTTATGAAACAGCCTGTCAGTAGCAATACCACCGCAGTCCCCTTGTAATCTAGTTGTATTACCTGGTTATTCTGCCCGCAAGTCTGGTATTTTTCCACTAAATGTACCAGGCACTGCTGTCCAGCAAAAGTAACAGAGGCTTGAGACAAACATCTGAAGATTAACAGAGGTGCTTACACTACTCAGCTTTTTATTCACTTAGTTAAAATCTTTATCCTAAAAACAAAAAAGGAATTTTTGTAACTTAAAGCGGAATTTCACCCTAAATATAAGATCTCCCATGTGATCCAGCATACTGGCGTCAGCGCCAGTATGCTGTTTTTTTTTTTTTTTACTCGCACACTTACTGTATTATGCCGGAATTTCATTTTTTTCCCCCGCGGTGGACGGCTCTAGTATTGCTCGTCACATCTTCCTAAAATACCCGATATGGACTCGGGTAATCTCGGCGAAAATGCGGCGCCTGCGCACAGACCTAGGAGCTGACTGCGCAGGCGCCGTATTTCTCCGAGTCCTATTTCGGAGGGCGTGACGCGCCATAGCTGTAGGACTCGGAGAAATACGGCGCCTGCGCAGTCAGCTCCTAGGTCTGTGCGCAGGCGCCGCATTTTCGCCGAGATTACCCGAGTCCATATCGGGTATTTTAGGAAGATGTGACGCGCTATACTGGCGCCGTCCACCACGGGGGGAAAAAAAGAAATTCCGGCATAATACAGTAAGTGTGCGAGTAAAAAAAAAAAAAAACAGCATACTGGCGCTGACCCAGTATGCTGGATGACATGGGAGATCTTATATTTAGGGTGAAATTCCGCTTTAAAAAGTGATTGCATGAGCTAGGTTTTCACAACCTTTCTAGTGCCGTAACCCCTTGATAAAATTTCCCAAGTTTTACCAGCGAGAGATTCTGCTTGCAGTATTGATTTCTCTGCCTTATACTTCTTCCATCACTCGCTTCTTCTGTTTTTTGGCCGGAATCACACTTGTGCGGTGCGAATTTCAGCTCTCTTATCTTTGCAGAGAGATTACAGAAGTGTTCAGCAGATTAGCAACGTTTTAGATGCGAATTTGGAGACCTGGGAGAAGTTACAGGGGAGAGGAGAGTGGGGGGGAAGTGTATTGAGCTGAATGAGAGAAATTCCTGAAGAGAACTGAACACATCTGCGAATCAGCTGCGTACCCATAGAAGATAATATGACTGAATTCGCACCTGAGCCGCATCGCAAGGCATAAAATCCGCACATGTTTTTTCTGCAATGCGCAGTGTGAATGTATCGCACATATGTGAACCAGCCTCATTGAAAACAATGGGCCAGATTCAGATACACTTAATTTTGCGCTGCGTAATCGAAATACTCTGCCGTATTTCACCAGGCTCTACACCGAATCCTGGTAGATTTTTGCCCGTACGCTACGGCGGCCTAGTCTATTTCTCGCCGCGTAATCGAAATACGCGATTAGGGGGCGTGAAGCATTTAAATTAGGCGTGTCCCCACGGCGATCGAACTGCGCATGCTCCGTTCAGAAATTTCCCGCCGTGCATTGCGCAAAATCACGTCGTTACATCATTCGTTGTTTGAGTAGCGTCGTTTACGGACATTCCTATTCCAGGACGTTTTACGTCACAAATAATAAAAGACGTCGGAAAACGTAGAAATTTGACGCGGGAACGACGGCCATACTTAACATGGGCTGTCTAATATTAGAGCAGCAAAAAGCTGGTATAGTGTTACGCAAAAAAAAGATGACTAAAGGTGCCGTAAGAGATTGCGATTGAAGATCGTAATTTCTGGGATCGCTGGCAAAAGCTCATTAGCATACCCCGACGTGGAAAACGACGGGAAGTCCACCCAGTGGCCGCAATTTTATTGCAGCGTAGATCCGAAGGGGTACGAACACATAATCCAGTCGAATTGAATCCCGCAGCCGTCTATTCATGGTTTGAGGTTTCCAACTAGCTAAAAAACGCGCGTAATTTGAAATTACTCCAGTCTAACACCAGTTAGACAGGAGTTACGGCTCTCTGAATCTGGCCCAATGTATTTAGAAATGTTCTGCGTATTAGATGCAGAATGGCTGTCAAAGAAATAGCTCAACCTTGCACATTACAGAGCTTTGTCCAATGTTGGGCTCTCACCTTTACAGCCATCCTACAGTGAGACGCAATAAGAATTCCAAGCAGGAAGAGATCAGAGATCACCTATCACTAAGGGTCTAATTAATCTCTGAGGTCTCCATAAAGAGTACCTCTCAGCAAAAATAAATAAATACTGCCACTGTCATACTCTCCACACTCCTCTTCTACACATACTGCTGCTGTCATACCTTACACACGCCTCTTTTACACATACTGCTGCTGTCATACCTTACACACGCCTCTTTTACACATACTGCTGCTGTCATACCTTACACACGCCTCTTTTACACATACTGCTGCTGTCATACCTTACACACACCTCTTTTACATATACTGCTGCTGTCATACCTTACACACGCCTCTTTTACACATACTGCTGCTGTCATACCTTACACACGCCTCTTTTACACATACTGCTGCTGTCATACCTTACACACGCCTCTTTTACACATACTGCTGCTGTCATACCTTACACACACCTCTTTTACACATACTGCTGCTGTCATACCTTACACACACCTCTTTTACACATACTGCTGCTGTCATACCTTACACACACCTCTTTTACACATACTGCTGCTGTCATACCTTACACACACCTCTTTTACACATACTGCTGCTGTCATACCTTACACACACCTCTTTTACACATACTGCTGCTGTCATACCTTACACACGCCTCTTTTACACATACTGCTGCTGTCATATCTTACACACACCTCTTTTACACATACTGCTGCTGTCATACCTTACACACGCCTCTTCTACACATACTGCTGCTGTCATACCTTACACATGCCTCTTCTACACATACTGCTGCTGTCATACCTTACACACGCCTCTTCTACACATACTGCTGCTGTCATACCTTACACACGCCTCTTCTACACATACTGCTGCTTTCATACCCTCTGCATTCTTCTCCTGCACATACTGCTGCTGTCATACCTTACACACGCTTCTTCTACACATACTGCTGCTGTCATACCTTACACACGCCTCTTCTACACATACTGCTGCTGTCATACCTTACACACGCCTCTTTTACATATACTGCTGCTGTCATACCTTACACACGCCTCTTTTACATATACTGCTGCTGTCATACCTTACACACGCCTCTTTTACACATACTGCTGCTGTCATACCGTACACACACCTCTTTTACACATACTGCTGCTGTCATACCTTACACACGCCTCTTTTACACATACTGCTGCTGTCATACCTTACACACGCCTCTTTTACACATACTGCTGCTGTCATACCTTACACACACCTCTTTTACATATACTGCTGCTGTCATACCTTACACACGCCTCTTTTACACATACTGCTGCTGTCATACCTTACACACGCCTCTTTTACACATACTGCTGCTGTCATACCTTACACACGCCTCTTTTACACATACTGCTGCTGTCATACCTTACACACACCTCTTTTACATATACTGCTGCTGTCATACCTTACACACGCCTCTTTTACACATACTGCTGCTGTCATACCTTACACACGCCTCTTTTACACATACTGCTGCTGTCATACCTTACACACGCCTCTTTTACACATACTGCTGCTGTCATACCTTACACACACCTCTTTTACACATACTGCTGCTGTCATACCTTACACACACCTCTTTTACACATACTGCTGCTGTCATACCTTACACACGCCTCTTTTACACATACTGCTGCTGTCATATCTTACACACACCTCTTTTACACATACTGCTGCTGTCATACCTTACACACGCCTCTTCTACACATACTGCTGCTGTCATACCTTACACATGCCTCTTCTACACATACTGCTGCTGTCATACCTTACACACGCCTCTTCTACACATACTGCTGCTGTCATACCTTACACACGCCTCTTCTACACATACTGCTGCTTTCATACCCTCTGCATTCTTCTCCTGCACATACTGCTGCTGTCATACCTTACACACGCTTCTTCTACACATACTGCTGCTGTCATACCTTACACACGCCTCTTCTACACATACTGCTGCTGTCATACCTTACACACGCCTCTTTTACATATACTGCTGCTGTCATACCTTACACACGCCTCTTTTACATATACTGCTGCTGTCATACCTTACACACGCCTCTTTTACACATACTGCTGCTGTCATACCTTACACACGCCTCTTTTACACATACTGCTGCTGTCATACCGTACACACACCTCTTTTACACATACTGCTGCTGTCATACCTTACACACGCCTCTTTTACACATACTGCTGCTGTCATACCTTACACACGCCTCTTTAACACATACTGCTGCTGTCATACCTTACACACACCTCTTCTACACATACTGCTGCTGTCATACCCTCTGCATTCTTCTCCTGCACATACTGCTGCTGTCATACCTTACACACGCTTCTTCTACACATACTGCTGCTGTCATACCTTACACACGCCTCTTCTACACATACCGCTGCTGTCATACCTTACACACGCCTCTTCTACACATACTGCTGCTTTCCTACCCTCTGCATTCTTCTCCTGCACATACTGCTGCTGTCATACGCTCTGCACGCTCAGAGCTTGACATTGACTTTGAAGCTACAAGGGTGTGAAACTTATTTTTAAATTGTACCTATGGGATTTTTTTCTCTTCCATTAGTGTGCATAAGGAAAAGAGTTGACTTCCTGCCAAAATCTTTATATTTGGTGCTGTAGTTTCCTTTTTTTATGTATCGCAATTTTAGTTTACATTATTTAGCCACAGTCTAACAGACACTGGTTTGTTCAGTATATTACTATATTATACCTGGCTGGTTTTAATGATGTTAGAAATGAATCCAAAACAGTTATAACAACCATAAGTTGAAAGAAATTCAATGGTAATCAAACACATTTTTTTTTTTTTTAATGAAAGAAAGAATTGATTGTCCATATGCTAATATTTCCTATTGATATTATTTTTCTTTAGTTTGGATTTGAAGGTCGTGTTCCAATGAAAAGTGCTCGCTTGTTTTACGATGTGAGTGAAAAAGCGCGGAAGATTGTCCAGTCTTACTTCATACTGAACACTACACTGTACTTTTCTTACACGCACCTAGTATGCAGGACAGCCTTGCATGGTAAGTAAAGACTTTGCTATGGTTATTTCTTTAGTTTGAATTAAGGTTACTGTAGCATGCATACTAAGCTAATGGCTGCCAGAAAAGGGTGTTGTACGCTTAACCAGTTTTTCTCAGTCATCTGAGTCATCTAAACTGCTAGTAGTCTGATTGCTGTTATGCTGCTGTCACACAGCTCTGCAGAGGTTCGAATTTGTAGGTAATGTGCAACACTACATAATATGCACATGCACTTTTATATATACAGTTGAATATATTAATAATGCTTCACTGTAGTCTTTAAGTGTGGAGCACTGCAGGGCTCAGAAATTCTGTACATAACTGCCTTATGGAAGACTATAGTAAGTCTAGTGTCTGCTAGCAGCAGTGAATATTACGAGGTGCATATTGAACCAATGTGTGTTAGAGTGTGTATATGTTCAAATTAACATTATGGAGAGGCTATCGTCCTTTTGTAGGTGCTGGTAGTAAAGCTGGGTGAGATGTATGGTAATAATAATTCCTAATAGTACAGGCTGTGCACAGTCGCTGCAGTGGGCGTGATGGTGATGAATAACTAAACAAAGCTTGAAAGGGACTTTTTTTTTCACACTTGTCCATTCTTTTCAAAAAATTTCAGAACTGTCAGGCCACGTAAACACGAGGAGATTTATCCGATGAAAACGGTATGACGGATCGTTTACATCGGACATGTCTGCTGGGCTATTTTGGTTTGATCAGTGTACACACGATCAAACCAAAATCCCCGCGGACAGACAGCGCGGTGACGTTGATGCCGCCACGTCACCGAACCGGGAAGTAAAATACTTCCACGCATGCGTCGAATCCATTTGACGCATGCGGGGGATTTTTGTCCGCTGATTAGGCGTACTAACCAGCGGACATGTCGGACAGACGGCTTACCAGCAGACAAGTTTTAAAGCATGCTTTAAAACTTTTGTCTACTGGAAACTGTCTGCTAGCCCGTATAGATTATCAAATCTGCAGGACCAGTTTCAGCAGATATATTCGATCGTTTGTACGCGGCCTCATAGTTAAAATGAGGTTTGAAGGTAATATAGATTATGATTTAACAAGTCTCGAAATGTATGGATAGTTTAACTAAAAATTATAAAGAAACGCACAACAAGTTCATAGAGGAACTCTCTTTGCCTCATTTGGAGGAACTGCTTGTCCTTTTAGAAACAAATCCTTCATTCCCTTTCAAATGTCCCTGTTCTAGCTGCTATAGTGATCGGTATAAATATACCTAATGTTAAATGCTAAACCATCCATCCATCCTTCAGATTATTGCATTGGTTCGTTTTAAAAGGTAATTTACCAAAAATGTAGTGGTAAATGGCACCAATGGGATAAGTGGTCATTCTTGTGCTTTATTTCATCATGGTGTGCACGTTTTCAAGGTTTTTTTCTTTGCCCAACTATTCTGTGCAAGGAGGTTTTCCATCCCAGGAAGCTTGTATGAAATCAGTTGATTTGGACATGGCTAAGTAGGAGGGCCTTTGGCAGGAAATTATTTAAAACATTTTCCCCTGCAGTTTTTGACACTCGGTGTGCAAAACATTTAGGACTCGTTAACACATCATGCAGCAATGTCAGTTATTCTGCACACTTTCTGCAGGGACACAAAAAAAAATTGTTCTCTATGTGCCCTTTTCACGCCACAACGTGTGGATTTTTTTCTGTGCAGGAATCTGCAACATGTATGTCGTTTTCTGCATGGGGAAAAAACTGACATGACATCAACATTGGTGTGAACAGGGCACATAACTGACGCACATGTAAACAGATGTTAACCTGATGTCTCTCTAAGTAAAATCTGCTCAGTTTTCCCTTAAGTTCCCATCAGTTTTCATGCATGTATGGTATAAAAGAGCCCTTATTACCCCATCGGAGTAATTCCATCAGAGTTTACAGAACATGTTCTCTTTTCCTCCAATGAAATTCCATCGGAATTACGATGTGAATTTGGTTGGACAAAGGTCTGATCGTGTGTACAGGGCTTTAGTGTCCCAATCCACTGCAAGGTGGTTGTCATAAATTTCCTGTTCAACTTTTCAAAAACTTCTCAGAGTGAAAGTCAGTGTGAAATCTCTTGTTCCCTCTGTTCTGATATTCACATATTTATTTCCTTCGTGCTAGATCCACAAAGGAATTACGCCAGCGTATCTACAGATACACCGGCGTAATTTGAATTTTCCACCGGCGTGTCATTGTTTTCTATCCAGAAAACATGATACGCCGGACTTACGCTAAGATACAACTGGTGTAAGTTTCTTACACCATCGTATCTTAGATGCATATTTACGTTGGACGTTAGGGGCGCTTCGGTCTATTTCCAGCGTAAAATATGCAAATGAGTGAGTTACGCTAATTCCCAAACGTACGAGCGGCCGGCGCATTCCCTTTACGTCGTTTGCGTAAGCGCATATCCGACGTAAAGATAAAGCTGCTATAGTGAGGCGCAGCCAATGTTAAGTATGGACGTCGGAACAACGTCGTATTGCACGTCATTTACGTCGTTTGCATATGCCGATCCAGAATGGGCCTGGGTGTAAGTTACGTTCACGTCATTTTCATTGACTATTTGCAACGTGATTTCACGCATGTGCACTAGGATATGTCCATGGCCGGCGCATGCACAGTTAAAAAAAAAGCATCGTTTGCGTCGGGTCATTCATAATTATAATAAAACACGCCCCCCCTAGTAAATTTGAATTACACCCGCGTACGCCAGCCCATTTACGCTACGCCGCCGTAAGTTACAGCGGCATTTCTTTGAGGATAAGGATACGCCGCTGTGACTTACAGCGGCGTAGTGTAAATGGGTCACGCCACGCCGGCGGCAAAGGTATGTGGATCTGGCCCTTCATGTTTTAATTAAGATTCCAGTAAAATACAATTTAATCATTTAGACTGCTAATGGTAGCATCATTGAAATTAAAGGGTTAAACTAAGCTCACATGCATAAGATTGTATTCGCTGTACAAGTTAGAAGTACGTAGGTAGCAGTCTTCTTTCTCCACTGCAGGTGGCTCTCTTCTGCAGCGGCGCAGCAGTAGGAGAGGAAGTCGGAAGGAACAGAGTTCCTCTATGCCGCACGCACACACTCACTGAAGTGCTGGGCTGTGGAGGGCATGGAGGCGACCGGCTTAGGCTGGACCGTCAGCCGTCAGCGGGCTTCAGCCTGATGTCTGCTGAAAATGGGTTCACAGGAGTGCAGAATGAACTACACTCCTTTGACCCACAGGAGAAGTTTAGCCAGATGACTGTACTTCTCCTTTAAACTCTGATTTACCACCCAGTTACATTATTGAAGTGCTGTGTCATTCATATTAAATGGTGCACTGTAACACACAATAAGACAATACTATATGTTGTGGTTGCTTATGTTGGGGGGAAAAAGTGCAGGTGCGTTTTTATTTCCATTCTGATGGTTTGGCATCCGATTCAAATTAAAGGGCTGCCCTAAGAAAACACACCTAGCGCATAAGTGTGAAACAAGCACAAGTGATACCAGTTTTCAGTCTATAGCATTTGTATCTCTAGAAGAATTTTTGACTTAATAGTCGAACTGTGTAGCATTAATATTGTTTAATTGGAATTGAAAAAATATATATTCTGGTGGTTTTTATTCATAATATTATAAAAAAAAACAAAAAAAAAACATGCTGAGTGCACAAAATCAAGAATTCTATGTTTTATTATTAAGTGTCCACTACCTACAAGTTTGGGGGGGGGGGGGGGGGCTGTTTTCACTGAGCATTGAGAAATTGGATGTTTAGCCTGGCAACAGAAGTGTTAATATGACTATTCTGTTGTTACCAGAGTGTAAAGTTATTTTCTGAGGAACTGTTTCTGCTTTTTGTTAAGACATGTACAGCTTTACAAAATTACTATAATAATGATGACCATTATTGCTTTCATTTAGCAGACAAACAATGCATTGCATAGAAAAGCAAATGAATCCCGTGCCCTAGATTTATACCTAGAATAATAATGGCACAGTAATTGCCTGCACCTGGCCTCTTTGTACACTAGATGTCCTCAGTTCCACAGTGGATAGCTCTGAGCGCTTAATAATTTTATTGCCAAGTTTCTGCTCATAACTTTTTCTTGTCTGCACTAGATGCACTTGTCTATCATTTAAAGTAAATCTATAGGGCCAGATTCAGAACGAAGATACATCGGCGTATCTAGAGATACTCCACGTAACTTCTAAGAAGAGCCGGCGTATTTTTTTTCTGTATTCAGAAAACAAGATACGCCGGAATTTAGCTAAGATACGAGCGGCGTAAGTCTCTTGCGCCGTCGTATCTTAGTTGCATATTTGCGCTGGCCGCTTCCAGTTCGGAAAAAGCGTCAATTGCGCGGGGTCACGATTCATTTACATGGATCACGCCCCCTACCTGCCTATTTTGAATTAGGCGCTCTTACGCTGGCCCATTTACGCTACACCGATGTAACTTTGGGCGCAACTTCTTTGTGAATACTGCACCTGCCTCTCAAAGTTACGACGGCGTAGCATAAACAAGATAAGCTACGCTTGCACAAAGTTACGGCGGGCTATCTGAATCTGGCGCATAGGGCCAGATTCAGGTAGATGGGCGCTTCTTTACTTTGGGGTAACGTTTCTCATTTACGTTACTCCGCCGACACTTTCGGCGCAAGTACTGTTATTCACATAGCAGTTGCGCGTAAACTTGCGCCAGAGTAAAGATAATGCGCTGGCGTAATCCGACGCAAGTGGAAGTGGGTGTGATCATATGTAAATGATGGGCGGAGCCCAGCGCAGAGGCTTACGTTCAGCGCATCATCCACGGAGCATGCGCAGTAAGTGAGGCTTCACTTGCCCCCTTGTGCGCATGCTCACGCTCACAACTTCCGTCGGCACCACTTCACGGGAAACGCCAGCGCAATGTGTTCCGTTGCGCGTATAAAAGCGCTAGCGGAAACGCCATTCCGGCGCAAAAGTATATCCGTTTCCCCCCACCCCAGGGAAGATACTTTTGCACTGTCATGGCTGCTCCCGCTACCCCCAGAGAGAGGAGGAACCTCAACTTTAATGCCCAGGAGGTCTCTGTGGTCATCTCGGCGATGGAGATGTTTAATGATTTTCTCCACGGCAAAAAAAGTAGGAAGACCAGCCGGGAGAGGAAGCAGGGCATCCTGGAGACCATTGCTGCCAGGGTCAATGTGTTGGGGTATTCCACCCGGACTGCTGGGGATATTCAAAAAAAAAAAAAATGATCTGCGGTGCAAGGTCCGTGGCAAGGTGGCCACCATTAGGAGCCATGAGAGGGGCACAGGTGGTGGTCCACCATGTCCGGTCAGCCTGACCACAGAGGAGGAGGTGGTCGCCCGCTGCCTGGACAGGGAGCAGTTGGAGGGGGTACCAGGCTTTGATTCTGTGGAGGAAGGCTCCAGGACAGGTAAGTGTTTTTTATCCCCTATTTGGTGTGTTGCATGTGGGGGGGGGAGGGTACATGTGCCAAGTGTGTGGGACCACCAACATGTGTCTGCTTTGTGTCATCCACAGATGACGGAGCTGGGCCATCATCTGTCGGCGGCCAGTCCACCCCATCCCCCCATCGGCACCCAGTGCCTGTGCCCCAGGGTGGTGAAGACACCGAGGTGGAGGAGGAGAGTGGCCACACCACACATGCAGAGGTCGTTGAGGAGGAGCCTGTTGGGGCAGGACTTTGTTTTATTGTTAGAGGAATCCTCCTCTTCTGCTGGACCCTCTCAGATCCCCTCCCCCATTATAGGAAGCCCCTCAAGGGCGACTCCATCCCCCCGGGGACAAACATCTACTGGCCCCAGGAAGGCCATCCATAAGACCAGGGGGGTGTCTGATCTGGTCCAGGACCAGGTGGCGAGGGATCACGCCAGACAGACCCAGCAAATGGGGGAGATTGCTGGGCACCTGGACAGAGTGGCTGACAGCCTGTGCTCCGTGGCCCAGATGTCTTCGGCAGTGCAGGATGTGAGCTGCAACTGCGCTGCAGTGGTGACCAGTCTGGGGGAGGTGCAGGGTGAGCTAAGGGACCTCACTGCAGCCGTCCAGGCAAACAGTGCTGCCATCCGGGACCAGGGGAGGCTGAGTCGGCGGGCCCAGCATTATCAGGTCACCCGGCAGCTCAGGATGCAGGCCCAACAGCTCAGGGTGCAGGCCCAGACCAGTTCTTACCTTGGCCGGATTGCCGTGGCCTTGGAGGGCAGGCAGGCCACACCTGCCAGGAGTGGCCCACCTGGGGATCAGCCACCTCCAGATGCCCCCCCACCCCCACCCACTCCATCCAGGCAGCTAAGGAGCCAGAGAGGGGCCGCCAGAAGAAGCCCCCGGCATCCCAGATAATTTATTTTTTTTTTGATGCTCAGGACATGAGTTTTTTTTATATTTTTTTGTGAATGCTCAGGTTATGAGATTTTTATTTTATTATTAATACTCAAGTTATGAGTTATTTTCTTTGTGATTATGCTCAGGTTATGAGATTTTTATTTTTTTATACTGCACACGTTGCAGTGTGAATGGTGTGTGAATGTGAGAGGGTGGCACTCCTGCCAGTAAGGGGTGTCACCCTCGGCCGTGGTGGTGAAGTTAACCCCACGGCTGTATGAATGACGTGTGAAAGGTGTATGAATGGACAGTGACATCATTGGGGCCTTGACGCTGGCGTTGCTGCTCCCAAGTCCTACATGCTGGACTTGGGCTAATCCAATGCGATGTGCATGTGGTGTGTGTGATCTAGGGACATCAGTGGTGTACACGCGTGCGTTCTCTGTGTAATAAATGTTTTGGTTTAGTGTCCAAAGATGCCTACGGCGAGGACCCTCCTGACTGCTCTTCCATCAGCAGACTGGTTCTCCTCTGGCAGGGGGGGATTGTCTGGTTGGGGGGTCAGGTCATCACGCATGTCAATCTGCAGGCCTTTTCTCATTGCAAAGTTGTGCAGAATGCAACATGCACCGATGATCTGACACACAAAGGTAGGGGAATACAATAGGGTCCCCCCGGACTTATCCAGGCAGCGGAAACGGGACTTCAGGAGCCCAAATGTTTGCTCCACCACTGCACGGGTTTTGATGTGTGCTTCATTGTATTTTCTCTCTCCTCTGGTTTGGGGGTTCCGGAAAGGAGTCATGAGATGGGGTCCCAGTGCATATGCAGAGTCACCTGTAAGGGAAAAGACAGGAGGATGTTAGTCATGCATGTGCCACTTCTGATGTGCATCACGGGAGGGGATAGTCATGCCTGCCACCCATGTCACTCACCAATCAGCCAGCTGTCCCCATACATGTTCTGCTCGAATTCTGCTGGGATGGGGCTCTGACGGTATATGAAGCTGTCATGGCTGGACCCGGGGTGTTTGGCACGGACGTGCCATATGAGGCGTTGGGCATCGGCTATCACCTGTAAGTTGATGGAATGCCAATGCTTCCGATTGCGGTATATGTGCTCTGTGGCACTGGGGGGCTGTAGTGCCACATGTGTGCAATCAATGGCCCCCACAGTGCGTGGGAATCTGGCAATGCTGTAGAAATCTGTCATTGCCTTCAGCCGCAGCTCCTCAGTGGTTGGTCTGATGAACTGGTTGGACATGCGTCTGAGGATTGCAGGGACAACCTGGTGCACACATCTGCTCACGGAGGATTGTGACATCCCAGCCACCACTCCACTTGTACGCTGGAATGATCCACTGGCAAGGAAATGAAGTGTTGCCAGTACCTTCACCAGTGGCTGCACTGCTTGTGAGCAGTGTGTCTTGCTGGTGATGTCACCCTGCAGGGTTGTGGTTAGTTCAAGTATTGCAACAGGGCTGAATCTGAAGAGGCGATACACCTCCTCATCACCCATGCCAAAGAGGCTCATGCGCGTGCGGTATATCCTTTCACGTACCCGCCTACTCCGTTCCGGGGGACCCAGTACTAGTGCTAGGACCGCGACTGCCCCTGGCATGTTGGCACACAGAGGTGTTGTCCTTGCAAGTGTGGTTGTTCAGCTTGCTAGTTTCGTCGGTAACGCTGCTGCTGTAGCTGCTCTCCTGCTGACCTGAGGCCGTCTGGAGTAAAGATAAAGCAGCTTTTTGTAGAAATAACTTTGCGCCGGACGGACGAGATACGCGCGGCGCATGTAGCCAGCGTATGGTGCTAATCCGTTCGTGAATCGGGAAATCTCCCTCATTTGCATATTTGCAGGGGAAATCAATAGGCGCGACTGATGCGCCAAACGAAATTATGCGCTGACGAGACTCCGGCGTCGGAAAGTTAAGCCGATCGGAAATGGCCCGTTTTCTGTCGCATCTAGTTTGGTGGGTACGGCCACATAGAAACGACGGCGCATCTTCACAGTTCCGCGGCGCATATCGAATTACTCCAGCGCAACTCTACCTGAATCTGGCCCATAGTGTTTAATTTTAGTTTAGTATGGCCTTATATTTATATTTGCCATTACAATAAAACTCCTACCTTTCTCTATTTAAGACCAAATTTAGTTTTAATTGATGGATCAACACACTATGGAAAAAGGTATAAGGCCTGGTTAACACTTATACCGCGTACACACGATCATTTTTCGGCATTGAAAAAACATTGTTTTTAAAAAACGTCATTTAAAATGATTGTGTGTGGGCTTCACATCATTTTTCAGGTTCTGAAAAACGACAAAGAAAAAAAAAATCGAACATGCTGCATTTTTTAACGTAGTTTTAAACAATGTCGTTTTTCGGGTTGTTAAAATTGATCGTGTGTGGGCTAAAATGACGTTTTGAACCCACGCATGCTCAGAAGCAAGTTATGAGACGGGAGCGCTTGTTCTGGTAAAACTACCGTTCATAATGGAGTAAGCACAATTATCACGCTGTAACAGACAGAAAAGCGCGAATCGTCTTTTACTAACACGGAATCCGCTAAAGCAGCCCAAAGGCGAATGGAACTTCTCCTTTAGAGTGCCGTCGTATGTGTTGTACGTCACCGCACTTTGCTCATAATTTTTTTAAAACAATGGTGTGTGGGCAACGTCCTTTTTAAAAGTTGGAAAAACTTTTTTTTTTCATGCCGAAAAACAATCGTGTGTACGCGGCATCACACTTATGCATTTTTTAGTGCCTTTTCAGTTTTGCAGAAACACACTACAGTCCATGTCTCCTATTGATGTAGTTCACATCTGTGCATTTTATGGAAAGGGCCTGGGACTTTTTTCTGGTTCTATAGACTTCAATGGATCAAAAGCGTGTATTGAAAAACGCAAAATGCACCTGGAATATGCAAACTACAACCTGCATAGGTGTGAATCGGGCCTTAAAGTGGTGTTAAGCTAGGTTCACACTTACAAGTAAACACATTACGCATAAATCACAAGCTCCCACAACAAAAACATGCTTCTGTTAGCAGAGGTGCAAGAGTGCCATTAATTCCTCGTTTTCCCGTGCTTTGAAACTGCATAGTGCTATGCATTTTCCCTGCAGATACAGCAGCCCAGTCAAATGAATGGGCTGCTGTGTCCGCGCAAACATGGCCGCAAAGAAACCGCAATAGTGTGAACCTAGCCTAATGCCACATACAGACGATCGGACATTCTGACAACAAAACCGTGGATTTTTTTCCGACGGATGTTGACTCAAACTTGTCTTGCATACACACAGTCACACAAATGTTGTCGGAAATTCCGAACGTCAAGAAAGCGGTGACGTACAAGACATACAACGGCACTATTATAGGGAAGTTCAATACCAGTCGTGTTAGTAGAAGTTTGGTGAGAGACGATTCGTGCTTTTCAGCCTCATACTTTTTAGTCCATTACAGTGTGACAAATGTGCTATCTCCATTACGAATGCTAGTTTTACCAGAACGAGCGCTTCCGTCTCGTACTTAATTCAGAGCATGCGTGGAATTTTGTGCATCTGAATTGTTCACACGCGATCCGAATTTCCAAAAACCGACTTTGTTGTCAGAAAATTTGAGAACCAGCTCTCAAATTTTTGTTGTCGGAAATTCCAACAACAAATGTCCGATGGGGCCAACACATGGTCGGAATTTCTGACAAAAAGCTCCCATCAAACATTTGTTGTCAGAAATTCTGAGCGTGTGTACGCGGCATTAGGCTTTCTTATAAGAATGTCCTGAGTATTTTTTAGAGTGTCGTGGGCATTCTCTGTAGTAAAGGTTTGTAATATAGAATGATCCCTCTGTAACATATATTTATTTGTAAGATAACTAATTTTATTAGTGCTGAAATATTAAAGTCTATTAAAGCACTGTTATAAACAATTGACTTTTTTATTTTATTTTCATTAAATGCTGTTTTCACCTTTTTTTTATTTCTAGTTGTGGCATGTCTACAAAACGAAATGATCTTATTAATTAAAGGATCACTAAAGGATAAAAATTGTTTTAGCTAAAAAGCTTCCTTTACCTTACTGCAGTACTGGTTTCATGTCCTTATTTTTCGTTTTTGCTTTGAAGTTGCTGTAATCCTGCTCTGTTCTCCACACTTCCTGCTTGTCTGTTTCCTTATAACCACCATACTGGGAGCTTTCTCACGATGGCCTAAGCTGTCATTACTGTGTGTCTAAAACTTCCTAGAACCAGTCAGATTCATTTTAAAAACAAAACACTGCCCTGGATTTGTTTGTTTTTGTTCTGTGTGTCTATTTCTACTTTGCAGAAACATGAAGCCAGTTCAAAAGAGAAACTAACCTGCAGGCACATTATATGATTGATTTTTATCTATTTTTAATCATTTTGAAAAGGAATCAGTTAACTTTTATGTCTCTATACCCTGTAAACAGTCATTTCAGCAAAACATTGTTTTTCCTTTAGTGACCCTTTAAGCCCCTTGCTGTTTGTTGCAGGTCAGCAAGACAACAGGAATGATTTGAGCCATCCCATTCATGCTGATAACTGTCTGCTAGATCCAGAAGCCAATGAATGTTGGAAGGAGTCTCCAGCCTACACATACAGAGATTACAGGTGCATATATCTCCATTCTTGGTGCATGCCACCTTTAAAACATCATCACTAGGTTGTAAAGTAGTACATTACATGACCTCTGAGAGTTTTAGATGTATATACTGCCTAACATTTTTTATTTTTTTTTGGAAGGTCTTATTAGACATTGTATGGGTATGAAGTCTTCATATAAAAATGTATTTGCTGGAATATTGGAGTGCAAAAATATATCAATGTTTGTCGTCTAAGGGTAGGTGCACCATATTGTGTGCCCGGACACTTGAGGGAAACATACTGCTGTTTGGCAGATGCGTTGTGGTGCCATTCATGTTTAAGTACCATGCGTTTCTGTGCAGCACTATTTAAAAAAAAGTGTCTGTGATGTCTTTCCCCATGCTTCTGCGAGTAGGGCAGCCCATTGAAATGAATAGGCTACCCTATCTGCAGAACAAGGGTCACATAGGTCTGATTGGAGCCTAAATTACTTTGCTGTAGATTTTTTGTGGTAGTTGCTGAAGCTTGAAGTGCAGCTAATATGCTTTCTTGCTGATGTGCTGATAAAAACAACCTGATCATTTTTCTGTGCCCTCCTGTTTTAAGTGGGCCATTAGCATTGTGCCTACCTCCACCATTGCTATTCATGATTATCACTTTGAATTAAGACACTGCTCTTGCTTTTGTTTGAGGAGCAGGGCTTCTTATATCTACCTGATTTGGACCTGCTACTGAGAGGACAAGGTGGTCAGACACAAGTGTATGACTGCTAGATGTATAGACTCTATAAACATTTATGCCAACTGGTAGCATAAATGTTAAAATAAAGGACTGAGGTCCATTAAAGTGGACTTCCACCCAAAAATGGAACTTCCACGTTAAGTGCTGGTGACCCCCTGACATGCCACATTTGGCATGTCATTTTTTGGGGTGGGCTCCCAGTTTTTTCATACACTCAGCTTCCACTTCCTCCCCTGGCGCTGTGGCGCTGGAAGGAAGTTCACCTCTCCCCCCTCCATCCCTGAAATCTTCTGGGACACGTCACAGGTCCCAGAAGATTGCCCAGCGATTCACAGCAGTGAAGCCACAGCCGGGAACCCACAGTCAGAATACCGGCGCTGTGGAGGGGAAGGAGAGAGGAGCGAGGCTTTGTACGCCTGCATCGCTGGGCCGTGAGACAGGTGAGTGTCTGATTATTAAACTCTACAGAACTCCTCCCACCATCACTAGCATTATCTAGCAGAGAAGGACTAGTGGAGGGGAGTAGAGACCTCAATTGCAGCTATATGATAGAAAAATAATTTCAGTTATTTTTGTTTTTTACAATGTGTAACTTTTCAGGTATTTATATGAGAATTTACTAAAATGTTTATGTTGCCTTTATTTGTACTTTAAATGAGTTAATAGTGGAAAATACCAAATTACCAAAAAATGAAACAATAAATGTGTTTTGTCTTCTTGCAGCGCACTGTTATACCTTAATGGAGATTTTGATGGTGGGGAATTTGTGTTCACTGAAATGGATGCAAAAACTGTCACGGTAATTCTTCTAGATATCTGATCTTCTAAGTGTGGAAATAAATAGTGTGGAAGAAATGCTGTGTTGGCTTTATAGATCATTACTTAGCATTGCTCTGTATTCACGAGTCTCAATAGCAATTAGCAGGGAGACAGAATACCAATATACTAAAGAAGTAAAAGACATGTAATGTTTCTTTAGTTCACTGTTTTAAAGAATTTGCAGTTCAATATTAAAACTGTAATTGCCCATGGATAAGGGAAGCATTCATTATTCTAACGTATTATGTTAGATTAAGATTAGGGGTAGTGAAGGGTTTAGTGTTTGTGACTCTGTCCCTAGATCATTAATTTGAAAAAAATCTTCTCATGAGATTTAATGTAGGTTATGTACATTATTTACCTGTAAAAGCCTCCCTTGTGTACAGCCATGGCCAAAGGTTTTGAGAATGATATACATTTTGTTTTGACAACGTCTGCTGCCTCAGTTTTTAGGCAATTTGAATATACTCCAGAAGCCAGAAAGTCCCCCTATGCCATCAAAATGAACTTAATCCCAAAAAATGATTTTCACTGCATTTGTGAAGAAAGCTTCAGGGCACCCAAGAAAGTTCCACAAGCGCCAGGACCATCTTGTATAGTTGATTCGGCTGTGGGATCAGGCCCCCTAGTACAGAGCTTGCTCAGGAATGGCAGCAGGCAGGTGTCAGTGCATCTGCGCACACAGTGAGGAGAAAACTTTTTTAGAGGATGGCCTGGTGTCAAGAAGGGCAGCAAAGAAGACACTTCTCTCCAGGTCTGCTATGGATTTTAAGAGGAACCCTGCGCCATAATTAAAAAAAATGGCGTGGGGTTCCCCCCAAAAATCCATACCAGACCCTTATCTGAGCACGCAACCTGGCAGGCCGCAGGAAACGAGGGGGAAGGAGAGAGCACCCCCCCCTGAACCGAACCAGGCCACATGCCCTCTACCTAGGGAGGATGTCCCCATGTTGACAAGGGTCTCATCCCCACAACCCTTGGCCGGTGGTTGTGGGGGTCTGCGGGGGGGTTATCGAAATGTGGAAGCCCCCTTTAACAAAGGGGGGCTCTAGATCCCGCCCACATGTGAATTGGTAAGGGGTACATTGTACCCCTACCATTTCACACAAAAAAGTGTAAAAATTTTAAAAACTACAGGAGACGGCTTGGAACAAGTCCTTTATTCAAAATAAAAAAGAAAAAAATGATTCCAGTGATGTAATCCAGTCTCGATGTCCAGCGTTGTAATCCATTCTCGATGTCCAGCGTTGTAATCCATTCTCCAGCGATGCTCTCCGGTGAGGAACAACGCACGATCCTGCCTCGACCGGAGGCACCCGGCTGAATGACACGCAAGCTGTTTGACAGCTCTTTTATAAACCTTAAATTCGGACAAACTCCAAGCATTGATTATGCATGAATGGTCTGCCATCAGTCAGGATGTGGCCCAGAAGTTGATTGACAGCATGCCAGCGCTAATTGTGAAGGTCTTGAAAAAGAAGGGTCAACCCTACAAATATTGACTCTTTACATAAACTTAATGTAATTGTCAATAAAAGCCTTTGACACTTATGAAATTCTTATAATTATACTTCAGTATACCATAGTAACATCTGACAAAAAGATCTAAAAACACTTAAGCAGCAGACTTTGTGAAAATTCATATCTGTTTCATTCTCAACTCTTGGCCACAGCTGTAGATGTCCAAAAGGACTGAGACTTCTCTGCTTGCTGCTGACACCTGGTATGTGGTGTCAGCAGCCCCACCACAATCAGAGCTGTCAATCAAGTGACACTTTATAGTATTTCCCTATGCTCCTCCCCCAGCAGATACATAAATGTTCTTAGAGAAGTTAAAGTATTTGCAAGTGAATAATAAAAAATAAATGAAAAAATAAATCATAGAATGGAAAAACAGTGGGAGACGTCACACGAGAGCCCCTCCTCCCATACGCGTTACGTCCTACAGGACAAAGTCAGTGGCGGCTGGTGCTCAAAATTTTTGGGGGGGCGCAAACGAAAAAATAAATATTGCAGCCTCACTGTGCCCATCACATGCAGCCACTGTGCCATGCCACCAAATGTAGCCACTGTGCCATGCCACCAAATGCAGCCACTGTGCCATCAATTGTCACCACTGTGCCATGCCATCAAATGCAGCCACTGTGCCATCAATTGTCACCACTGTGCCATGCCATCAAATGCAGCTACTGTGCCCATCAATTGTCACCAATGTGCCATGCCATCATATGCAGTCACTGTGCCATCAATTGTCACCAATGTGCTATGCCATCATTTGCAGTCACTGTGCCATCAATTGTCACCACTTGTGTCACTAATTGTGCCATGCCATCAAACGCCACCACTGTGCCATCAATTGTCACCAATGTGCCATGCCATCAAAAGCAGCTACTGTGCCCATCAATTGTCACCACTGTGCCATGCCATCAAATGCAGTCACTGTGCAATCAATTGTCACCACTGTGCCATGCCATCAAACGCCACCACTGTGCCATCAATTGTCACCACTGTGCCATGCCATCAAACGCAGTCACTGTGCCATCAATTGTCACCTCTCTGCCATGCCATCAAATGCGGTCACTGTGCCATCAATTGTCACCTCTCTGCCATGCCATCATATTCAGTCACTGTGCCATCAATTGTCACCACTGTGCCCCATGCCACTGTGCTCATTGTCGCCTCTGTGCCCCATGATGCCACTGTGCCCCATGCTTCTACTGTGCCCCATGCTGCCACTGTGCCCCATGCTGCCACTGTGCCCCATGCTGCCACTGTGCCCCATGCTGCCCCTTTCCCTGTAAAAAAATCACTTACCTGACGCTTCCATGTCCTCCCTCGATGTCTTCTGCCGCCCTGGAGAAGCTTCAGCCAATCAGGTTCCTGAAAACCAGAATCCGGGAACCTGATTGGCTGAAACGGCTGTCAGTCTAATGCAAGGACCGCAGATTGCCTGCGCTCCGAGCATAGACTTCCGAGAGCCGGAGGGCGGGACTGGAAAAGCCTATCAGAGCCACTGGCTTTGATAGGCAGTTCCCCTCAGCCAACCAGCTGTCGCTATTCGGGTAACCGGCGTCCCATGTCCGGTTATACGAATAGACCAGGCAGCTGGCAACAGTAACACACGTCCAATGCATAGCATTGAACGTGTGTTACTTGCGAGAGGGGGTGGCGCTGCAGCGCCCTCTATAGACGGCCGCCAGAACTTCGGCTAAAATGTCAAAATGACATTTTAGCCGAATAAAAGTTCTTAAAGGGCCCGTTTTTTTTTTTTTTTTAATTCTTTTTTTTTTTTGTGACTGCGGGAGGGGGGGCGGCGCCCGTGCGCCCATATGGGCGGGCCGCCACTGGACAAAGTCATTCACACAAAGGAGCATTTTGCCTGTCAATTTAGCTCAAGGGGTTCTCCTTCTCATCTGATGATTTTTCAGTGGGCTTTGGACTTTGTTAGCTTTACCTTTGAAGCCTATTGGTATATTGTTCATCTGCACTGCACTATTTATATGTCTATAGTACTGTGTGTGAAATTACCAGATCATTTGCTGTTACTTAGTATCAAGGTTGCGCTGATTGTTTTTTTATATATATATATATATATATATATATATATATATAATCAGCATTTTCTTTCCTCAGCGCTGACAGGTATGAGAAAAGGAAAGCCCTATTAGCAGCTTTCCAGTTACAGGTTACATTTACACAGCTAATCAGGGCACTGATCATCAAGGCCTTGATTATCAGTGCAGCCTATCAGTGCCGCCTTATCAGTGCAACCTCAATATTGCCCATCAGTACAGCCTCATCAGTGCACATCAGTGAAGAAGAAAACATTTTTATTTGCAAAATTGTACTGTATAACATAAACAAAGAAACAGGTTTATTTTTTTTTCAAAAATGTCTATCTTTTTTTGTTTGTTTAGCAAAAAATGAAAAACCCAGTGGTGATTAAATATCACTAAAAGAAAGAAAAAATTGATAAAAAGTTCATATAGGTACAGTGTTGCATGACTGTGCAATTGTCATTTAAAGTGTGCTTGTGCTAAAAGCTGAAAATTGGCCTGGGCAGCAGTGTTGGCTGGTGCTCAATGGCGATCATTCATCATGCCCCCCACCCTCCGGTGGGACGGATGTCGGCGATTCCCTGTGAATGTGCCATGTGACTGTTGCCTTACTTTATGGAGGCAGGGGAAAGGAAGAACTGGGGTTGCTCTGACTGTTTCTCCCGGCGAGCACACAGACAGACGGCGAGACATTCTCCTCCCAGCCACTCAGGAACAGGAACCATGTCCTGAGATACGATTTGGCCAGTAGAGGCTTTCTTAATGGCTGAGAGGAGAATGAGGAAGACAATAGCGAATATTGATTCGCTATTGTCACACAAGTGGGTGTGCTCGGGGCGCAGTGCTCTGCTTTTTAAGCTATTAGAGCCTCTGACTCTAATTACATGCTTAAAAAAACATTGTAATTCATGCGCCCTGCATGTAGATTGGGGGGCCGGACGCATATATGGGGGGGGGTGGCACCCCTGCACCCTGCATTACGGGCTACCACTGCTGGGCAGGAAGAGAGTGAAAGTGCCCTTTATTGAAGTGGTTAAAGTGTTCTGGATGTTACATGGATATGACCAGTTCACTGATTACCAAAGCCAGCAATAAGGTAACTAGCAGTTATTCAGATGCTGGAACTATTTAAAAAAGACTATTTCCCATAAAATGCATGTTTTTGCTGTACTGGTTGGATTATACTGTGACAAAAACACCTTAGCTGCTTCTCTGATACTCACAACAGATGCAAAAAACTAAGACAAAATTCCTCCTGATCTTTGTAAGGTCCACGGGACAAGGACCTCTCTCGGTTACTATAGGGGTCTAATTAGTGGGGGTAATTTTTTTTGTCCTTTCAAATAATATGAACACATGGATGCCAATTTCTTGATTTATATTACAAATAAAAAGCCCATCTTTTCATTCTATTTGTTTGCTCTTTCGTTTCTGCCAAGACATTGGGGTTGATTTACTAAAGGCAAATAGACTGCTCACTTTGCAGAGGTGAATGAGGTGAAATTCTGCTGAGAGATTATGCAATCATGTTCAAGCAAAAAATCAGGCAAATTCTCTTATCTTTAGTAAATCAACCACATTGGGCTTATTTGTGCATGTCTTTTAGGTTTCTTTCCCAATGTTTCCTTTAAACGATTAATTATAAATGACAGAATGGCATGTCAGTCTATTGCCCTAAGGTTGCTTTGTATGACAAAACAGCTGGTTTATTAATGTATAATAATTGGAGTCTGTATTATATTTTTATTTCGAAGAAATGATTACTCAATTCCATGCATTTGAGACCAAGCTGAAGTTTGCTGTACTAGATATATTTTTATTGATATGCAAATTATATATATATATATATCTATATATCTATATATAGATATATATATATATAGATATATATATGTATATATCTATATATATATCTATATATATATCTATATATATATATATATATATATATATATATATATATATATATATGTATATGTGCAACTCTTGTATAAATAATCCCAAAAATGTGGAATAATTGTAACCTTCTCTCCCCCCCCCCATCCCTAGGCTTCCATAAAACCTAAATGTGGCCGCTTGGTTGGGTTCTCTTCAGGAGGAGAGAATCCTCATGGAGTTAAAGCTGTAACCAAAGGACAAAGATGTGCTGTAGCACTCTGGTTTACACTGGATCCTTTGTACAGAGAAGTGGTGAGTTTCATGCAACCAAATCAAACGTACTAGTGTTGTTAAAATAACTATTGTTTTATATTTTAAAGCGCTGCTTAAAACCTGATTACAATTTTAATTACATTAAATGGATTGAATTAGAACCCTAGGATATCCGCTTCAGCTCCCCCTACCAGACACTGCAGCTCAAAATGGGAGGGTTCCAGCAACAGAAGCAGTTCTATCAATCCAGAAAGCAGTGGGCAGGACTGGGTGTATCCTAATGTCATTAGGGGTCAGACTTGAAGACGAGTTGCTAATGTAGTAGTGGAACTACCACCAACCAGCAGGATAGGTACACAGGCAGTCACCCTAGTAAATGACATAGGCTTACTTGAGGTGCGGTGTCTAAGTACTAACCGGTGTTCACCAGAGCTCCTGATGGTGTAAATGGATTTCTCTGCATGTTAGTACCAGGTTGCAGTCTTCAGGATCACCCCACCAGGAGATGAGCAAGCTGGGGTCCAGTAGAGGATAGGCAGGTAGGGCTCAAGCTGAAGAGAAGTAAGTGAACAAGCCAAAGGGTCAGTAACGAGTAGTTGCAGGTTGGGATCAGGCAGAAGCATATTTGAGGAACAAGCCAAGGGTTGATAACGAATGGAAGGGAAGACAGGAGCGAGAAATTGGTTGAGAGAGCACAATAATCTGTCAAACAGGAAGTGCAAAGACATGGCTTAAATTATGAAGTTCCTGGGAGGAACACATAGTTTAAGGTTCAAGACAAACAAGGTTCAAGGCAGGATCATTCAAGGAATTATTTCAGGTACTGTCCAACATTCCAGGTAGCTCAGCAAGAACAGACATTGCCTGACACAGCAAAGGTTGTGGGTTCAAATCCAGGCCCTGGCACCTGGTTGTGATTCACAAGTTACAGGTTTATGAATCAGCAGTGACCATGTGTAAGCAGGTATAGCCTAGTGGTGAAAACCTCGATTTAAAAATGGGAACAGTGCAGCATTGTTGCCACACCATTGCAGTGAAATGCAATAGGTGCACTTAACCAGGAGGATCAATGAGTATTTGTGGGACTTTGCAGGGGGATGAAGGGAAAACTAAGTGCAGGTACACTAATAATTAAGTGGATGTGACACATATCTTTTATTTTTTAAATGGCAGGCCTAAATCTACTTTAAGTCTTCAGAAATACCTGTATTTTTATTGAGCGTAGATATTGTAGTGTTTCTGTATGAACCATGTAATTCACACCAGTAATTCTCTCTTCCTCCAGGAGAGGCTGCAAGCAGACGAGGTCATACGATCGTTAGATCAAGATGACCATACACAAGGAAGAAGTGAAGAGCTGAATATCAATCCTAAGGATGAGCTATAACAAAGAATATTTAAATTAAAAAATATATATTTATTAATAATCTTATTAGAACAAATTTATTTTTGTACAAAGCGAAAAATGTAATTTATATAATGGAGAAAAGTGAACTCCCATAAAGCTACTTCCCCTGAGACTTTTTTAACTGTATTGTGTTCTGGAAATTACTACTGAGCATTGTACTGTATTACTGTTTTTGTTAGTTGCCAGTATTACCCATCCGCTATATGTTAATGCTTACTCCATAATAAGTTCCATTGTTCTATTCACCTATATATAGTGCTACTGGAGATACACATGCAAGGAGCTAACCTGTTTAGGTTGTTCTCATACTAGTCAGAAGAATGAATTCTTTACTGTAAATGAGTCTGTCATTACGTTTCAGCTGCTCGTTTATTTATTTACATACAGTATATGTAACGTTCTCATTCAAGATTATATTTATTTTTTATGATAAGGAAAACATGTTATAATTCATTTTTAAAATAAATGACAAATAAATCAGGGGAATGAAAGAGCCTTGCATCTAGAGTGTTTTTATCTAATAAATACAATGTTACCAGATAGTCTCTTTGCTGACAATTGCAGTCAATTACGTCACACAACACACATTTTTGTTAAGGAGAAACACTCTCCAGGTGAATTATATACATTGCAAGGAATCTAGCAAATGGAAATGAGCTGCTCTGTAGTTGCTGTCACATGGAGTGCACTCTCTTCCTCCTTCGAGGGTGCTGATTGGGGGATCATTGATGTAATCGCTTGTTCAATCCCAATATTCTAATGAGAGAGAACCTGCTGGGGAGTAATCCTATATGGAGTAAATGACACTTCACGAGTCCTCAGTATACAAATGGTGCACAGATTGGCCACAGTTACTAGAAAGCAACATTTTGATATTTTTGGCAGTTTAGAAATCATAATGGCTAGACTGAATTCGTATCATGCACTTTTTTAAACCACTTCAGCCCCGGACTATTTCGCTGGTCAAAAACATGGGCACTTTTTGCGATTCGGTACTGCTTCGCTTTAACTGACAATTGCGCGGCTGTGCGACGTGGCTCCCAAACAAATTTGGCAATTGTTGTCCAACTTTCAGGTAACAAATTTTGGATGACAGGCTAGTAAATTTTCGGCGGACAACGGTTTGACGTCAGATTTTTGTATAATCGGTACACAAATCCATCACACAAAAGTCGAAAGTACAAACACGCATGCTCAAAATAAATGCCCACTAAACACAAAATTAGCACAAGGGGCCCAAAGGGTGGCGCTCAAGAGCTGCAATTCCTCATAGTACATCACTACATTCGTGTTTGTGGCACGACAATTGTGTACAGTTAGTATGGAAGACAAGATCCTGGCACACGCCCTTTTGACAAAAATCAAATGCTCGGTTGGCCAAAAATAGTACCGTGTGTGCAAGGCTTAACTCTCTTCAAAGACTGATGATGCTCCTGTCTAAGGGTGTCTTAGTTGCTCCTCCATTCAGAGTGGAGACACACCAGGATTATTAGGTGAAAATTAAGGAAAAAAATCCTGTAGCTGAAAAATATGAAATGATTGCTTTTAATACCACTTTCATGATAACTCCACGCCCAACCCTTTGCTCCATCTATCTTGTCCAGCTCATTGTAATCCACCTCTGTGCAGAAACAGTTCTGTGAGAACAAGAACATCTAGAAAACTGCAGCTGTGGAATTGTTTTTAAAGAACTATTTCTGAAAGCTGAAAGCACTGTAATCTGTTGAGCCTAGTTTTTTTTATTTCTTTTATTATAAATTGCTGTTGAGCATACTCACTTGTCAACGAAAAAGGCAGGGAAATCAAAAAAACATTAGACATACTCACCTTCTCGTGACACTGTTACCTATGTTTATCTACAGTATCTTGCTCATCATAGGAATCATTTGTCCGGAGGTAGTAAACCGATGGAGGGGGAGGAGAGGTTTGTCAGCAGCCTTTCATGCATTTATCATCATCTACTTATTCATAAATTGATCAGAAGACTGGAGTTGCTGGTATTTTGTGTCTGATACAGGTTCCTATTTGATTTGCGCTATCAAAATATCACGAAAAACAAATCTTATTCCTGTCTAACTGGCTGAGGTGGAAAATGTAGTCACCACACCTTAGGGAAACTAGATGATATTATTTACCATCTGCCCACCCTGTGTGAACCCTGGAACAATAAGATTGCTGACACTATCATAGGTAGAACTTGATTGCAGTCAGCACTTCTAAAATATACTCTATTTCTGCTGAAAATCTGGAGAATACTCCTATATCTAGTACATCACACCTGCTTGGGGGGGGGGTCGCTTTTTCCCCCTTATTCTAGTAAACTTGCAGCTAAAATAGTAATCCAATACGTATGTGTGTTCCATAGCGGAAATGTTCCAAATAAGTTTTCAGTTTTCAGAAAAAGGAATTGTGCAATTGTTTAATTGTGTTTTTAACATTTAAAGAAATTCTTTAGAATAAATTAGCTACAAAGATACAGTGCGGATCGAAAGTTTGGGCACCCTAGGTAAAAATTTGTATTAATGTGCATAACGAAGCCAAGGAAAGATGGAAAAATCTCCAAAAGGCATCAAATTACAGATTAGACATTCTTATATTATGTCAAAAAAAAGTTAGATTTTATTTCCATCATCTACACTTTCAAAATTACAGAAAACAAAAAAAATGGCGTCTGCAAAAGTTTGTGCACCCTGCAGAGTTAATATCTTGTACTGCCCCCTTTGGCAAGTATCACAGCTTATAAACGCTTTTTATAGCCAGCCAAGAGTCTTTTTATACTTGTTTGAGGTATCTTTGCCCATTCTTCCTTACAAAAGTCTTCCAGTTCTTTGAGATTTCTGGGCTGTCTGTTACGCACTGCTCTTTTAAGGTCTATCCGTAGATTTTCAATTATGTTGAGGTCAGCAGATTGTGAAGGCCATGGCAAAACCTTCAGTTTACTCCTCTTTATGTAATCCCCCGTGGATTTTGAGGTGTGTTTAGGATTCTTATCCATTTGTAGAAGACATACTCTCTTTAACTTCAGCTTTTTCACAGATGGCCTCAAGTTACCATCCAAAATGTGGTGAAATTTTATTTGTTAATGGGTAATGCGGAGCATTTGCTCAAGTTGATTTTTAGTCCTGAGACTTTATGGAAAAATTCTAATTGTCTGAGAAGTACCGGTAGGGAGGTATGGGGGTTTGTGATGTATATCAGTGCATCGTCAGCATATAAACTGACCTTGTATTCCTGATGGTCTTTGGTATACCACTTTATATCTGGGTTAGCTCTGATAGCCTGGGCTAAGGGCTCTATGGCTAATGCGAAGTGGAGTGGGGATAGGGGACAGCCCTGTCTGGTGCCTCTACCTAATGGGAAAAAATCAGAGTTGATACCAGGTAAACGGATGCGGGTCTGTGGGGAACTGTATAGAGCATTAAATCCCTGCAGGAATGCACCAGAGATTCCAAATTTAGGAAGTAAGTAATTCAGGTATGACCAGCTGACACTGTCAAACGCCTTATGAATATCAAGACTGAGAAGACAAGTTTGGCGTGAATGGAGGTTAGCATCCTGGATAATGTTGGTAACAAGCCTGATGTTGTCTGTGATCTGTCTGTTGGGTATAAAACCAGATTGGTCGATGTGTACTAATGGGGAGATTACTTTGGCGAGCCTATCTGCTAGGATCCTGCCAAAGATCTTGAGATCGTTATTCAGGACCGATATGGGGTGGAAATTTTGGGGGAGTGAATGATCTTTGTTGGGTTTAGGAATTAAGGAGAGATTTGCTAATAACATTTCTCTTGGGAAGGAATTGCCTTCCAAGATATGATTAAAAAGGTTTTTTAAATGGGGGGCAAGAAGGGGGCATATTTCTTGTAGTACAAGGAAGTGTATCCATCAGGACCAGGTGCTGTAGAGGTTTTGAGTGATTTGATAATGTGTGTAATTTCATCTAGTGTACAGGGTGAGTTAAGAGAGTCCAAATGTTCATGATTGAGGGAGGGGAGGTTAAGGCTATCGAGCCAAGATTTAGCAGCCTCACTTGGGGGAGTGTTAGGGTTCGACATGAGGTCTTGGTAAAAGGAGGTGAAAATTTCCATTACTTTCTGTGGATGGGAAACTAAGTTGCCATTGCTATTTCTAAGTTTGTATGTATGTGTAGGATTACTGTCTTGCTTGAGTTTCCTTGCAAACATTGCTGAGTGGGAATTGCAGTGCAGCATGTATTTAGCTTTGGAAAACCTGAGGGACTTCTCAACTTGCGTTTTCCTTGTATTTGTTGGGTAATGGCAGGATCAACTGCGTGATGTAGTTTGATGTACAGATGGTGAAGTTCGTTAGTGAGGCGTTTAATGTCTGCCTGTCTTTCCCTATTTTTGGATGCAGCTAAGCTAATGATATGACCCCTCAGAACTGCCTTGTGGGCAACCCAAATTGAGGTAGGTGGAGTTTCCTCATTAATATTGTCTGTAAAATAGTTTTCTATATGTGTGGATATGGTAGAATTGCTGGTGGGGTTTGTTAGTAAGGAGTCATTAAGACGCCAATTATGAGGAGAGGGGGTTAGGCCTATGTATGATGTGGTGAATGTACATATAATATGGTCCGACCATGGGCAGGGGTTAATCTGTGCCTGAGTGGAGTTAGCTAGAAGAATAGGAGTAGACATCACATAGTCGAGTCTAGCATAGCAGTCATGTGGATGAGAGTAGTGAGTATAGGCTTTGATACCCGTGTTGTGGGCTCTCCATGTGTCTAGTAATTGTGCCTTATTAATTAAACGGTTTATGGTCTTAGAAAAGGATTTAGTATGGGGGGATATGGAACTTCTATCGAGGACTGGGTGGGCAGCTAAGTTAAAGTTCCCACCGATCAATATGTGGGGTGAGTGGTATTTGTCCAGAGTCTCGAAGAATTTAAGAAAAAAAGAAGTGTGTGTATCATTTGGGGCGTAAACAGAGGCTATGGTGATTTCCCTGTTGTTAATGGTACCCTTGAGAATGATATATCTGCTCTCAGGATCTCTGAATACATGCTGGACATCAAAGATAATTGTGTTACGTATGAAAATGGCGACACCCTTTGTTTTATTGTCAAAGGTGGTAGAGTATACTTGGTTATAGGATTTGTGAAAAAATTTGGGATGATTAGAGGATGCAAAATGAGTCTCTTGGAGAAGAATAATGTCTTCTCCCAGTTTTTTGTATTGCTGGAAGGCTTTTTTACGTTTGTTGGGGGAGTTAAACCCATTTGTGTTGTGAGATATGATTTTAAGACCCATGACTAAATTTATAACAAACTATCAACAGAACAGCAAAAAAGCTCAAAAGCCGACAGAGTAGAGGGATATCAGATTGAATTATGTAGGTGTCGCCCGTGACTAGCCAACCTTTACAATGCAGGAAATACTGAAAACATGCGAAGCGTCTGCATGGAGTCAGTATCTCTGCCAAACATGTCAGTCTGCATGCAGGACAAAAATATGAGGTAGGTTGGTTATGTATACCCATGAGTGAAGTGGAACAAGAATACATATACTCTATGCCTGTGTAATACAAATACAATTTTTCTAGAAGAGAATTGCAGGAGATAGTACTCCTGATATAAACCAGAATCTGGAAAAAGGGTGGCAACCCGTGTGTTCTGGTTTTAAACAAAGCCAACATAAAGGAAGAGAGAAAAAGAAAAAAAAACATGAAGGACAAAAAAAAATTATCCTTATCCTGCGTCAGATCCAGCCAGGCCATCACGAGTGGTGGTCTAGATAGGGATCGAGGCAGGAGTGGGGTCAAACTAGCTGCGGCGGACACATCCGGACAAAAAGACAGGTTAAACTGTAAAAACTTAGCATATCAGTGCATGGCAACTTAAAACTGCAGTGCAGCAACAAATAACACTCTAAAATTAGAGAACAAGTCCAGTATAACTGACTGTAACATTATATTGTATAGGTGGAAGCAGGAGAAGGATGTGACCCTGGGGTTTAGGATCACAATCATTCCAACAGGGAGGGAGAGGCCCGGGTGGAACGTGTGGCAGTCCTGTGCAGCGCCCGGGGATTAAAGTTTAGTATAAGAACCTCCTGAGTAGCAGAGCATAGGGCAAAATAAGTTGAGGGAAAAGATATCCGTTAGAAAGGCTTGTTTAGTATAAAAAGTACTGTATCTTGAAGTGTCTGCTACAGGATCACATGAGCTAGATGTATGGCTCAGTGAGAAGTGTTAGAGTCCCTCCAGCAGGGGGGGGCGGACCTCTAATGGGGGATGTGTGAGTTCAGTGTAATAAATCCGGGCTGTGTTAGTAAGTCCAAGAGGCCCCTTTTCTCCCCTGCAGAGTCCGCATGGATCAGTTGCAATGGAACACACTGAATCCTATAGTGTTAGGTATTGTTAAAGTAATGGATTAAGTTCCTGGAGTACAGTATTCTTCAGTGTGGATAGTGCAAAGCATAAGGAATCAGTTGAGAGTTCACATGGGCTGGTTTTACTGGGGTTGAATAATCTTCTCTGGTCTCTCTGGCTGCGCCTGTTGGAAGGGGTAGACCAAATAGGTGATGTTCTTGGGGTGGCAGGAAGCCGTGGATGAGGTTCGTTAGGCAAAAGACGTAATTTAATCAGCAGCTCTTTACCTTCAATCACATTATAGACTGTATATGTGGATCCATTGTGAGGTATGGTCAGTTTAAAAGGAAATCCCCATCGGTATTTTATCCTGGCTGATTGTAGGACAGATGTAACCTCTTTCATCCTGCGCCTCCTGTCTAAGGTAGCTGGGGAGATGTCAGGAAAGATTTGTATACGTTTTCCCTCAAAGGAGATGTTGGGGCTATTTCTGGAAGCACGCATGATGTCTTCCTTCACCAGAAAATCCTTCATGCACACGATGATATCTCTGGGGGGGTTTTCAGGGGGGGTTTGGGACGGGGGGCTCTGTGGAGCCTGTCACAGGCAAAGGCGGATAATGGCTTCTCTGGAAGGAGACCGTGGAATATCTGGGACACTGCCGGTAGTAAATCGGTAGTAGATTCAGGTATACGGCGCAGCCTAACGTTTTGGCGGCGATTTCTATCGTCCAAATCTTCAACTTGGGCTTGCATGAAAGCAAAGTTATCAGCCAGATTTTCATAGTCCTTTCTCAGGTCATTCATTATGTGCTAGGGAGAGTTCATCATGTTTTGTCTCCAGAAGATCAGTGCGTCCTCCTATGCTAGCAATTTCCTGGGAGAGAGCAGCGGTGGATTTGTGTACCTCTTTTTCTATTTTATCCACTAATTTATTAAAGATTGCTGTGAGACTCTCATCTAGGTCAGCTTTGGAGAGGGGGGAGTTGTACTCACAGTTCTCCAGATCTTTGGGAGGTTGTGAGATGATTTCATTCTCTCCCCACATGCTGCTGCAGGCGCCATTTTGAGACATCTTCCCTGTCCTCTGCTCCATAGACAGAAGAAAGTTTGTCAGTGTGTGTTGCTGGTTCCGATTTCCGAATTTGGGGTAAAAACGAGCGTTATAGCCCTGGGGAAACGGCCGTTATGTGTCCGGGTGTGGAGGAGATGTGACTAGGCACTTCCCATCAGCCCGCTCCTCCCGACATCTCCAACAGTGATCTGAGGCCTTGGGAAAGTAGTTATGTAAAACTGATGGTGTATGATACCATCTGGTTAGTGACTTAAAACTGCATTCTGCTACAATTTCATGTCATGTTTCTGTCTTGTACTGCATTAGGCTGTTATTGTTTTGTAGTAGGCTCATCTAGTTGTAGTTTTGGGCCACTAAACATTTGAAGTCGCATGCCCTGATTTGCATGTCACTGCCTATAACCTAGGTTGCAAAATTTAACTTGCATTGGCTTTTTCTTTCTTTTTATATCATGCTTTCTTGCTATTTCTTTCCCCTAATGTTTTGTATCACCCCCTAAATAATACAAATTATTAGAAATTTCATTTAAAACAAAAGGGGCAGGGGTTCTTTTACTTCCTATTTTTCCTGACACCTGTCCAATTAGTTTACTAATGAGATTTTGGTGTCTTTCTCTGTTCTCCACTTCTGTTGGGGAGTGATACCATGTTTCCCCGAAAATAAGGCAGTGTATATTAATTTTGGCAACAAAAGACACACTAGGGCTTATTTTCGGGTAGGTCTTATCATGTAATGTTCTTCTCGCCCCCTCTCTCTCCCTGCCTGATAGAAATCACCAGTGTGAACAGAGTTAAAATGCTAGAATTCACTCTATTACCGTACTATATAATGTAAAATGTGTGTTTCTGTATAATAATTGTGCCAAATACATTATAGCACCTCACTGTGTTTCTGTGACACGCCGGAGCTCTCTTTCCCACAATTATATTACAGAAACAAAAATTGTACATTATATAATACTGTAATAGAGTGGATTATAGGATTTTACAAGCATTTTAAACTAGGGCTTATTTTCGGGGTAGGGCTTATATTGCAGCCCTCCTGGAAAATAATGCTAGGTCTTATTTTCAGGTAGGTCTTATTTTCCGGAAAACACAGTAGTTGATTTAGTCCTAACTCGACCCTCATACCTCTTTAATGCTCTTTCTTTCAGTGCTAATTATACATAAGGCTCAGGAAAGTAATTTTGTTCTTACACTTCAAAAAACCTGGAAAAACATCCTTTGTACTGCAATAAACTGAAGTAAAATGGTGTTATTGTGTCTTATTGAAGAGTTAAGCTGCTTGTGGATGGTGCGAAGTCAGCAGGTGACTATACTGTCTGGGCTGACTATGTCTAAGGAGGTATATGTCAATGGATACAAGGTTTACTGGCCCTATCTTTTACAGCATGTTTTTTGCAATACCTGATTAAAATCACAATTATGTGTCGAAATATGTAATCTAGGTAAATTGATTGCTAAACAAGAGAATGGAACAAGAGATGTACACTAAGACATTATTGTCAATACTATTCTTTAAATAAAAAACACAGAATGCAAACATTATATCACCTTATCATGGATTCATATATACTCTGCCATGTCAAACATAACTCCAGTTATGTAAACGTTGTCCTCTGAGGCTCCATGTGAATGCAGATTTCAATTAACGATTCAAATATCGGCCAGCTGTTACCTCCCCCTTAATTAAATGAAAGCAGCAGTTTAGCACCTGGCTAAAGAACAATTACTATTAAATGAGATCAGATTATTACCCAATGTCACATTTACTTTGGCCCTACTGATATTTGCATGTATGTAGCAAGCTTTATAGTGTCAGCCGCTCTCTTCTTTCTAATGTTAAGCCAATGTAACAAGGTCAAGAACAAGGTGGAGGGAAGCTAAAGTCTCGCCAAAGCTCCTCTGTTTTCTTCCACAATGTTTTCAGTGACTGCCAGGAGCCACAAATGATTGATTACTAATCTGTATGAATAACACTATTAAACCTAGCATTTAATGTATTGTAAATAGAGAAAATGTACCTAATGTATAGGACAAGATTTATTTCTTAAAGACCCGTAAACACGATCGGATATTCCGACAACAATTGTGTGATGGATGTGTTTTGTCAGATAATCTGACTGAAATTCCGACAACAAATGTTGGATGTTCATGCTCTCAAATTGTCCGACAACAAATGTGTGCCATCGGATTATCCGATCGTAAGTTTGGACTAAAATCCAAAGTACAAATACTCATGCTCCGAACCAATGCTAACCATCAGACAACATTAGCAGACGTTGCCCAAATGGTGGTGCTAAAGAGCTGAAAAACAACGTAGTTTTGTGTATGTTGGCTGAAAAGGTTCTGCCGTCTATATGCAGAAAAAGTTCACGGTCAACGCCCTTCGGACAAAAATCCACAGATTTGACAGATGGAAGTCCGATCATGTGTATGAGGCTTAAGTATTTTCACTAAAATTCAGTTGAGATAAAATTAAAAGGATTTTTTATTAAAAATGAAAATTTATTTGGGCCCTCTAGTTTCCTCACTTTTGACAGCCCCTACATTGAAACTGCCTTATCATGTTGTCTTGAAATGAAAATATTGCATACCTCCCAACCGTTCCTTCCATTTTTCTTTTAAATGTCCTTATTTCTTCTGAGAAATACTCACTTCCTGTTCTTCTGTCTGTAACTAGACACCATAATGCAAGGCTTTCTCCCTGGTGTGGAGAAAGCCTCTTGAGGGGGGAGGGGGTGAGCAGGAGTGTCAGGACACTCTCTACTTTGCAGATAGAGAAAAGAGCTGTTTGTTAGTGGGCATCCTGACACTCCTGCTCGCCCCCTCCCCCTCAAGAGGCTTTCTCCACACCAGGGAGAAAGCCTCGTATTACAGTGTGTAGTTACAGACAGAAGAACAGGAAGTGAGGATTTCTCACAAGAAATAAGGACATTTAAAAGCAAAATCGAAGCATGAGGTAAGTGAAGGAGGACTGCACTAAGGTAAAGGAAGCTATTTAGGGAAAAAAATGTTACCTTTACAATCCCTTTAAGTGTTCCCTTTACTGCCCAACCCCTGAAAAACAACCCCACACCATAATACCCTATCCACCAAATGATATGGACCAGTGCACAATGCATAAAGCGATGGATGAGCGAATTTGAGGTGGAGGAACTTGACTGGCCTGCACAGAGTCCTCGCCTCAACCCGATAAAGCAGCTTTAGGATGAATTGGAGTGGAGACTGCGAGCCAGGCCTTCTTGTACAACATTAGTGCCTGCCCTCACAAATGCACTTCATGAAAAAATGGTCAAACATTCCCATAGGCACACTCCTAAACCTTGTGGACAGTGTTCCCAGAAGAGTTGAAGCAGTTATAGCTGCAAAGAGTGTGGCTGCACTTCTGCTGTTCTCCTGAGCTCCAGTGAGGCCTACTGATCCAGGGAGCTTGATTACTCCCTTTACCCAGAGTGGATTCAGGAACCTGGGGTGGACCCAGGGGAAGATCCCCCGGATGGCCAGAGTACTGGTCCTCCCATACCAGTGTTTGAGGACCTGGGAAATGGCCCAGCTAAAGGAGAAAGCCTGGCAACCTACAGAAAAAAGGTTTGTGCCAGGATTGCGAGAATCACCAAGGAGGAGGAAGTACTGGCAAAGTTGAAGTTTGACTTCAAGCAAAAAAAAATCGCAAGTGATCGGCTGCATAGTTCCAAGAGGAGACAGATGCGGCCTGAGTTAATGGCTTTGGAGGCCAAAGTGGAAAAGCAGAGTCTGCTGGTGGCTACATTGAAAGAAACCAGCGGTGCTTTCAAGGAGAAATATGGCAACGTTGATCGCTTCCGTGCAATGCGCAGAGGGGCTATAGAGGCCAGTGGAGGACAGGCATCACCAGAGTGCGAGAAGCCAAGGTCAGTGCAAAGTAAAAAAGTTTCTGTGGGCTCAGATTGTGTTTCTGGCCAGCACGCTGGAAAATCTTTGCATTCCAAGCCAAGTACCAGTATGCCTGAAGACAGTGGTGAAAGCTCTGGCACACAGGCTGCAGGTGATCAGCAGTCAGGTGTTTTGTCTGGCAGTATGTCATCGGACCAGGAAAGTTCTGTGCCCTTACAGCCGCAGCAGGAGGCTATGGAGCAAGATGATCCATCTCAGCCTGTGAAGGGAGCAGGTATGATGAACTTTATTGCAGAAATGGAATCATCTTTGCATGGTCGCAAGCTTGCAGTGTCTGGATCATCTGAGGATGAAGAGGAGGATAATGATGTCCCCCCAAAACCTTTGAAACATGAGGTGAAAGTAAAAGCAGGTTTTGTTCAGAACTTGCCTATACAACACAATGGAGGTGTAGTTCCTATGGATTGTGCAGTAGAGGGCGGCGCAGAGCAAACGTATCCCCTGGCTGAGACTTCCATCTGTGTACAGCCAGCCAGTGAAGGGTGTGTGGACTCTGCTGTGAAGAGTAATGATAAAGACATCACTGTTGGTAACCCTTCAGTTACTGGTAATGAAGGTAGAATTACCAAGGGCAATGTAAATGACATTTCTGTGTCAGAAGTCTCTGCTCCTGACAATATTGTTGTTGCTGCTTTATCTAAAGAGGGGTCTGTACCTAAGAGTGATGTTGCAAGGAGTGTGATTATTTCCTATGCTGCAGCAGTGGCTGCAGCTGTGCCAGGGGTGAGTAGGGCCAATTATTCTGCGATTGCTAGGAGTGATGTGTCTGAAGGTCAGGCCAATATGACACCATCTGGTAGCTCCTTTAAACGCCGTAATGTGGTCCAATTGAGGTGGATTAGAGAAGCCCCCCCCCCCCCAAATAGGAGAGATGTGGTGGACCGCATTCTGGGGATGGGTTTTAAAGCGGAGGAGATTTTTGCACTTATCAGCCCAGTTGGGTCATATGAGTATGACCTCTCCTTTGTCAAGGCAGAAGGATTAGATGTCTTTTGGGAGAGGTATGAGCAGAAGTGCAAGAAGTCCCCAAGATGGGCAGGTTTGTCACCTAAAGTAGTCTCCCGCCAGCCATTATATAAAAACGTCACCATTCTAGTGCGTAATGAGTCCATTCCTGCTGCGGATCTGGGGGTGTGGTTGGGGAGGTATGCGGATGTCCAAGCCCCCTTGAGGAAGGTTGTAGATGACAGGGGGATATGGACAGGAGGATAGACAGTATTAGTAAAACTGCATGTCACCGGTAATGTTGTTAAGCACATCCCTTCCTCTGCCTTTATAGGATCATTACCTTTTATGCAGGACAACCAAAGTTATGTCACCGCTGTGGTGACAAAGGCCATTTTTCAAGCTCATGTACTATGCAGAAATGTTCCCTCTGTCAGGGCTTAGACCATGTTGCAAAGGACTTCAATAATATTCGTTGTAATGTTTGTAACAAGTTAGGTCACCCCTATAGCCTTTGCCCTGAAGCCCTCCATAATCAGCCGGGGTTGGTGGAAGAACTCCTAAGAATGGAGGAGGAGGAACATGGGGGGCAGCAAGGGGTTGGTGGAGCTGTTTCAGATAGTCCTGAGGGGTCCCCCCAGGTGTCAGTTTCCCAATCTGAAGGTGTGACCCCTCCTGTGTCTGCTCTCCAGTCTGTGCTTCCTACTGTGTCAGTGTCTACTTCTGTTGTGTGTTCTTCCCCAGTGTTTCAGATACCCAGTGTTCCTGATGTATCCAAGTCATCCAGATTGGCTGAGGCTGCCAAAGGGGTGGATTCGTGCCGATCTGAGGTGACGGCTTCATCGGGACCTTCCCTGGGGAAACGTAAGACCTCTAGTGGAGGTTCTAAGGGGAAGAAGGGGGAAGTTGCCACTGCTAATGATATAGATGAGGCCTTTAAGGGTAATGTTTTAGGGGAGGAGGGAGAGTGGACCAAGGTGAGCAGAAGGAGGAATAAAGTAGTCCTGACCTCTGCCTCCTCGGCTTCATCTTTAGAGGTAGAAGATCTACCTCTGGGAAACAAGTTTGGGTCCTTATCTGATGGGGAAGAGGAGTCTTCTAATTCTCAGATGGAGGAGGATGAGGGAGAAGGTTCCCTAAAGAGGCCAGGGTCTCCATTAAAGGAGGAGGGTGCTCAGGCTAAGAAACGCCTACCTCAATCATCCTAATGGCAGTTCCCACTCCGATAAAGGTGGCAACGATTAATGTTGCCAGCATAAAATCTGTAGGGGCTCGCAATATGGCCTTATTTTTGCTCAGCGAGATGGATGCTGATGTTTTATTTTTGCAAGAGACCCGACTAAATTGCCTTGCCGATGTCCACCTGGCAAAGAGGGAGTGGAGACGTGGGCCCTCCTTCTGGTCTCTTGCGGCCGAGCCTTACAGCGGAGTTGCAGTACTTTTTACTTGCATGGTAACGTGTCGGCGGGTTATCGAGGTAGAGATTGGAAGGTGTATGGTCCTGGACGTCTCTGTGAAGGGGCATGATCTACGTCTGGTAAATATTTATGGACCACAAACTAGATAGGAGAGGAAATGCCTCTTTACAAAGATTAAGCCTTTCCTTTTTACATCTCGGCAAGTTGTCTTTGGAGGTGATTTTAACACCGTCACTAGGCCCAAAGACAGGAAAGGCTCCACTGACAGCCTGAGATATGATAGCGTCTTTCTTAATATGATAGCCAGGGAAGCAGGTCTGGAAGATGCGCATATTAAGCGTTGCCCAGACAGCATGGGGTACACATTTAAGAGAGGCAGTTGTGAGAGCAGGATAGAGAGTTTTTTTTTTAAGGGGGACTCTGCCCTTTTGGCTCCTGAGTGTCGTATGGTGGAGTTCTCTGATCACCTTATGCTGTCTGTTATTCTTAATGCTTCAGATATGCCACCTAAAGGAAAGGGTATTTGGAGGATGAATTCGGCTCTGCTGGATGACGAGGAGGTAAGACAATCTTTTGAGGATTTTTTTCAGGCTCAGGTAACCATCCTGGATTTCTGCAGCACTAAGTCGGAGTGGTGGGAGCTTACCAAAAGCCGGATCAGTGGGTTTTTCAAGGCCATAGGAAAAAGGAAACAGCTTGGTAAGTATATTGCCTACCAGCAACTGCGGAGAAAACTTGATCACCTTGTCTCAAATGGTGGAGATTCAGGGGCAATCTCTGAGGTGAAACTTCTCCTTAGGAAGTATCAGTATGACCGACACGCTTCTTTGGTTCTGGAAAGGGACTACGGGAAATATCACTCGCCCGGCCCTTATCAGAACTGCAAATAAAGCGCAGCAGTTAAGACGGTTGTTGGGCTAAGGGATAGTACGGGCTCTTTGATGAAATCCAGGTCAGGGATCCTGGAGGTCTCGAGGTCTTTTTATGTGGAACTTCTGGGGGAGAAGTACCTCGATCGGGCAAAGATGTCAAGTTTTCTGGATTCTACACCAGATCTGGGAAATAATATTCCGCTGGCAAGTTTGATGGGGGTAATCACAGCAGAAGAGGTAGTCAAAGCTATAGACGGTCTGGCCATTAAGAAAACACCTGGGCCAGACGGATTGACGGCTGAATTTTATAAGACTTTCAAATCCAGCTTGGTACCTTATCTTGTGGAGGTATTTAATGGCTGTCTGCAAGAGGGTACGCTCCCTCCCTCCATGAGACAATCTGCTGTTATTCTGTTGTCAAAAGGTAAGGATCCCTCGATGATTGAGAATTGGCGCCCCATTAGCCTTCTCAGTGTCGATAGAAAGATTCTGGCAAAGATAATTTTCTGCCGCTTGTCGTCAGTAGCAGACAGATTGCTTTCTCATCAGCAGCACTGTTCGATCCAGGGCAGGAGCACTTTTTCAGCGGTGTTAGCTGTCCGGGAGGCTCTGGAGCGTTGCAGGGCTGAGGGCTGGGGAAAGTACTTGCTGGCATTGGATCAGGCGAAGGCTTTTGATCGTGTCAATCATGAGTACCTCTGGCTTCTCCTTGACAAGTATGGCCTGGAGGGTGGGTTTATTGGATGGCTTAAGACTTTATACAGAGAGCTTCATGCTTGTTAACGGTTGGGTTGGACGGCCCTTCAGGGTTGGATCAGGGGTGCACCAGGGGTGTCCGCTGAGCCCTTTGCTATAGGTTTTCGCAATCGACCCCTTCATCAGAAGGCTAGAGAGCAGACCGTTGTGCGGAGTGCCGGTGGGCACTGCTGATGAGCCGCCCTTGAGGGTTGTAGCCTATGCTGATGACGTTTCTGTTTTTATCTCTGGGACAGAGGAGGCGCAAGAGGTGGTCTCAGTTATAAAGCAGTATTCCGAGGCATCAGGCTCCAAGGTCAACCGTGATAAAAGTGAAGTTTTTTGGATGAGCGAGGGAGATGAGAGCTTTGCACTTCCGGACATCTTCCCGAGGCCTCAGCAGAAAGTCAAAGTATTAGGCATCGAGTTTGGCCCTGGTGATTACAGTAAGTTAAATTGGGAAGCCAGACTAAATGATGCTGATGTCAAGGTGAAAAGCTGGAAAGGGTGGCGGCTCTCCTTGAGGAAAAGGGTGGACTTGATCAAGACCTACCTGATTCCTACCTTTCTGTATGTCAGCTTCGTTTGCATCTTGCCGGAATCCTTCTATACCAGGATTTATAGTTGTTTCTTCCAATTACTATGGGGGAACAGGCTGAATCTTGTGAAGTGGAATGTAACTTACCTATCTAGGCAGAAGGGTGGCTTAGGGATGGTCAACCCGGTTGTATTCTTCTCTCTGATGTTTTTAAAACACAATTTTGGTAACATGCTGGCAGAGAGACCGCCTGGATGGGTCAGTATTTTCCAGATCTGGTTTAGACCTTTTCTGGGATGTTGGGAGAGTGGCGGGCCAGTGAAAAGCCTAAGGATCAAGCATGGTAAGCTCCCGGCTTATGTTGCCCCGTGCCTGAAAATTCTTAAACGGTAGCATATGACAGCAGAGGATATCAGGTCCCTCCCTAGGGGACTCCTGGGTGAGAGGATCGTGGGTACTGTCTTTCATGCGCCACTGGCCTTAAGAGATTGCCCAGGTCATATTATGAGGGAGGGTTTACGATTAATAAATTCTGAGCGGATTCCCTTGAAATTTGGGGACCAGGCCTGGCTCGCTTTCCACAGTAGGCTCTATGTGAGGGGGAACATGAAGTGCCGCTCTTTGGACAATCGTGGTTGTCCAAGAGCGGAGTGTCAGGGTGAAGTGGAAACCATGGACCACTTTTTGCTTCAGTGCCCTTTCAATATAGAAGTCTATAAAAAGGTGGGGAGGGCTCTGAATATTCCTTTCTTGTCTAGCATGTCTTATGCTGAGTGGGTGTATGGAGCATTGCAGAATCGCAAGGGATTTGATTTGCACACTCTTTTTCTAGTCAGCTTAGTAGTCCGATATTACACCCGGAATGCACGGTGTCAGGTATCCCTTCGGCAGAAAGTCCTTCCTGTTCGGGTGGTGGTGTGTGAGATTCTTGGTGAGGTAGGGAAAATTCGGGGTCTCGAGAAAGATAGATGGCAGCAAAGGGTCTGGATAAAGGCGTGGGGGATTATCAGGCCTGTAGCTGCTGTTTGTTGATCTCTGGGTGTTGGGTTCTTTCCCTGGTTTCTCTCTGGACACTCCCTTAGATTTTCAAGGATGCCATTTTTGAAGAAAGGCTACATACACATGATAATCTGTTTCTTGGTCTGAATGTTATTCAAGTTGAGTGTAGAGATGTGTAGATTTTTTGAAGATGTCTGCTTTGTTTAGTGATGTGTTCATGTATTATTGGTTGAAGTAAGCCTTTATTATGTATATAATATGTTATGGATAAAAAAAAAAAAAGGAAAAAATATCTATAATATTTATTTTTTGTATTTTTGTATAAAAAAAGTTGTAATGTGTTTCTTGTTTGCAAGATTCTCAAAATAAAAAATTGCCAACTCAATATTGACTGTAAGACTGGGATGCCATTAAAGTTCATGTGTGTGTAAAGGCAGGCGTCCCAATACTTTTTGACAATATAGGGCCAGATTCAGGTAGATTGGCGCATCTTTAGGCGGGCATAGCGTATGGAATATATGCTACGCCGACGAGGCGCAAAGCGGCAAACACAATATTCACAATGGAAATGCTCCCAACGATGCGCCGGCGTAACGTAATTTTGTCGGCGTAAGGCAGCGTAAGTGGAAGTGGGTGTGACCTTATGCAAATGATCGTCTGAGTGTGGTGCAATGCTTTAGGCCCGGCGTATCTAAAACGGCGCATGTGCAGTGACATGAACGTGCGATTTGCGCCCATATGCGCATGCTCACAACTACGCCGGCACAACTTCCTGAAATACGCCGGCCCACCGGCTTACGCCAAGCGCATAAATACGCCCAGACATGCGCCCGTCCGGTGCAAAAGTACATCCTGCTTTTTTCCCCCCCTGAAGCGAGGTACTTTTGCTGGGCGATGGCGGAAGCTAGGAATGGAGGCAAGGAGAGGAGGAAGAGGAACTTTTCTATGGAGGAGAGGGCTTTTATAGTGGCTGGAATGGCCAAATATGACAAGTTCCTCCATGGTGCCTAAAGTGCACAGACCAGCAAGGCACGGATGAAGGAGATTTTGGAGGAGATCACCCTTCAGGTCAATACGATCGGGCATGAGACCAGGAAGCCCGAGGATATTGGCAAAAAAATTAATGACCTGAGGCGGAAGGTCAAAGACAAACTGGCGCTTATAAGGAGGCACACCAGGGGCACGGGAGGAGGACCAGCCACATCTGTGCGATTGACGGATGAGGAGGAGGTCATCGCCCCAATGTCTGCAGTGGGAGCAGGTGGAGGGCATCGAGGGTTTTGACTCCGGTGACCAGGCCTTGAGGACAGGTAAGTGTGTTTTATCTCCTCTCCGGTGTGTGGCATGTGAGGGGGTGGAAGGGAACATGTGCCAAGTGTGTGATGTCAATGTTTTGTGTCATCCACAGATGTGCAGGAGGAAGCTGGGCCATCGTCGGCTGCTGGGGACCCACGCCATCGCCAGAGGAGTGTGCCCACACCTCTCCTCTAGAGGAAGTGGTGGAGGAGCATGGGGACCTGGAGGATGTTTTGTACCTCGTGGAGGATCCCATCATCCCTGCGCACTCCCAACCCTCCTCCACCATCAGGGGAAGCCCCTCACCCTCCTCCCCAATCAGGGGAAGCCCCTCACCCTCCTCCCTCATCAGGGAAAGCCCCTCAAGGGCCTCCCCCTACACACGGCCCAAAGCCTCTCCTGCCCCCAGGAAGGCAACATGCAAAACCAGGGGTGTTCCTGAGGCCATCCAGGAAACTCTGGCCAGGGATCAGGCCCGCCAGACCCGCCACATGGGTGTTGTCACTGTGGAGATGCGGCGTGTGGCAGACAGCCTGGCATCCACGTTCCAGATCCACGACAGCGTCCAGGATGTGAGCTGTAATTGTGCTGCTGTGGTCACCAGCCTTGGGGAGCTGCAGGCCACCACAGCAGGCCTCACAGCAGAAGTCAAGACCCTGGCAGTGGCCGTCGAGGCGAATACTGCTGCTATAACACCTGCTCCCTATGATATGGAGAGAAGGAGGAGGTTTTCTATTATCCTAACACACTTCCTGTTCTAGGATGACAAGGCTTCTCCTTTATAAGTACAGAACAGTGAGTGTGTGTTGTCACCCCAGGACAGGAAGTGTGTTATTGGCAGGATCACCAGGTGAGGTTAAAGGCACAAAAGCCTATGGCCGCATACACACGACCGAGAAACTCATCGGGCTAAACTCATCGTTTCGCCCGTCGAGGTTCTCGTTCAGCTGTCGAAAAGCTCATCGAGCCATATTTCCCCATAGAACAACGAGGAAATAGAGAGCATGCTCTCTTTTTGGCTCGACGAGCTTCCCGACGGGATGCTCGGCGAAAAGTGTACACACGACCGGTTTTCTTGGCAGAATACGTCTCCCATCGAGGTTCTCGCTGGATTCTGCCGAGAAACTCGGTCATGTGTACGGGGCCTAAGGGACTGGTAAGCTCAAATATATACACTTTAAGAAGTGCCCCATTTAACTGCAGAATAGTGCTCTGTAGAGTGCAGAGTCCTTTAGGATTCTTGTAATGCCTCTGCTTTTTATTTAAATAATTATGCCTACTCCTAGTCATTCAAGGGTCTGACATATGAGCTGTTCTACAACCCCAGCCCACAGGATTTGTTAGTAAGACCTGCTGAGGACAGATGCCCTTTTTGACTCATTATTAAATTGGTCTTAGTAAAAGCCCACAAATCTGTTGACACTATTTGTGCATGAGACACATTATTAAACTAGGTAGACAATTTCCATTGTACATCCATGAGTGCTGTAAGCAGCCTGAGGCCAGGGTGGCATTGGAGACGGAGTATGATGAGGTTCTGACACAATAGGTTGATGTATGCAAAGTTCTAAGCTAATAAGACTGTGCCTCACCCACTTCCCACAGTCATATCTACATAATGTCCTGGGTTTATCCAGCTGTCACATGGGAGTTGCACTTGTGGCGATCTGTCACTTTCTTCACACAGTTGGCAGAAATCATATTGATCTTCATTCTAATCTACCACAAAATTATGAAAGACAGACACCAAATTGGAAACGTTTTAAATGAGGGAAACTAGAAATTAGAGAAAACATTCAGTAAGTTATTAATGGTTTTCAGTAAACAAGGCAACTGTGGTAAAGTCTAAATGTCCCTTCAATGTCCCTTTACCTTGAGGCTGAGTTTACATCTATGCAAATTGGATGTGGTTTCCCCACATCCAATTCACATGACAAGAGATTGTGACTGGTTCACATATCTCCATTACGGCTGTGGAACAGCTTGCACAGCTTGCACAGAAACGCTGTGCATCTTTGGCTCAGTTTCAGGGCCAAATTCATGCAAAAATTTGACCCTGTTTTGTCCATGAAATGGAGAACAGAGACGCACCAGACCCCTGCAGCAGACGTATGCAGCTCGCCGCCTAAAGTGACAGTAAGGCCTCATGCACACTGGACATTTTTACAGCTGCTTGTTCTGTCTTCAGGTTTTTCTTTCTGCAGCAAATAAACTCCCCAGCATGTTATCATATGTCTCTATGCCCACTAACACACAGCTCCTTTCTCTATCTGCAACGTAGAGAGTGTCCTGACTCTCCTGTAGTCCAAGGGAGGGAGCGAGCACGACACTCCACACCAGAGAGAAAGCATTGCATTACTGTGTGGAGTTACAGACAGAAGAACAGGAAGTGAGGATTTCTCAGAAGAAATAAGGACATTTAAAAGCAAAATGCAAGGATGAGGTAAGTGAAGGAGGACTGCACTGAGTTAAAGGAAGCTATTTAGGGAAAAATTGTACCTTTACAACCCCTTTAAGGACAAGGCTCCATCTTTTCCTGTCAAAGCACACTCTGTCACATCTGTTAGTGCTTCTTGGGCTTTTCAGCATCAAGCATTTGTTTCTCTGCTTTTGCAAGGCTGTCATTTGATCTTCTGATCACACAATTATGAGGTTTTACCAGGCAAACATTCAGGCCTTCGGTCATATATTTTTTTTAGGTGCTCTGTAGGCTCTTTTGAGTCTTTTCTGTTATCCTGTGGGCATTTCATGGACCCTTCTATCTTTTCAATTGCACACCCCCTCCGTTGAACTGTTTTTGGATGTCCTAATGTACAATTAGGAAAATAGAATGTTTGACTTACTGTAAAATTCTTTTCTTGGAGTACAATAAGGGATGCAGGTCCATATATGACCATATACTACTATTGTTTGTTGCATAATTGAGGCATGATGGGAGTGTAGGGGGTTTATACTAAGCTATCCTACAGCTTTGCTTGCCAGTGTCCAGTAGTGTAAGTAGTGTAATTCAACATACCCAAATTACTTCATCCTGTGTACCTTAATGCACTCCAAAAAATTATTTTATGGTAAGTAAAAAATCCTATGTCTTCATTCAATTTCTGTATGTGCTTTATTATCTTCTTGCCAAGTTTACATAGTAAAATTAGGATGGCGAGAAAGGCATATATTATTGCGTTTGATTGTAAGTTTACCTTGTACCACTAGGTGGAGGTATTTAAAAGCCAGATATGCATCCATGACATACAAGTTATCCTACCATACAGTACTTTGATTTAAGAGAGAGTGTATTCCATTAGAACAAATTACCTATTACATATACTATTTTTAAAATGTACAGTTGACTGTAAATGTATAGTAATAGTACATATATTTTATTTTCCTCCTGCTGAGTGCTAATACAAACATTTAAAAAATAATACTAAACTGCAAAGTCTAGGGGTGTCTTAACCTGTGGCCCTGCAGCTAGATTAGAACAACTAATTTGCAAGTTATGTTGTGGTCAGTATTTAAAGAGAAACTTCATTTTTTTTTTTTTATTACAAAAAATGCATCTTTTAAAAAAGTTTGGTAATTTAGCAATTTACAAGCAAATATTTATACATAAGTGCAGACTTTTTATTCTTTGTATACCTTATTTTTCTTTTTTCTCCCCATTCCTTTCACCAAGGCCAGAAAATGGATTAATTTTTACTAAGGACAGGTGAATCCATCTGTTTTTACTGTTTAGAACTCTGCCTAGAACTTTGGTTTGACTCCTGGAACATATGACAAGAATTTCCCAGGATGCATCTGTACGGCCAGTGTTTTGTCACCAGTGCCTCGAGAAGCCAGAAAGTGGAAAAACAGTAATTATAAGAAAAAGCAAAACATTTTTGTATTATGATTTCATATTAGTATGCAGAGCTGCATACTGATGTAAAGTTTAGTGAAAGGGGGGGGGACGGGGACATGTGCTCTAGGTTTTTTGAAGCTTGACACACTTGGCAGATTATTTTATCAATATTTTTTTACTTTCACGTGACATTTTTTATTTTTATATAAAGAAACCCCCCATAGCTGAACAGGAACGGGATCAGAGGAGGGGGATCATGACTGGGTGTTATGGCAGCCGGGCGATTAGGGGTAATGTTTTGCAGGAGGTTTAATCTAATTGGTTGAGGAAGGGGTATGTAGTGGGGGGAGCTAGGGACTGTAATTCGTGGTGGGGGGAAGGGCTTGCATATTCAGCCTCGGGGCAGCAGAGAGCGAACGTGCTGTTGGCAACATAAGCGATTTGGAAGGCCTCATTGCCCAGATCAGGGCCGCGGTCGGCACTCACGGCTCTGAGTGGGTGCAGAGCCGGATCGCAGCGTCGCTGCAAGGGGTCCAGCAGTCCCCCCTGCTGGAGGGATCTGCGTCGCCGCTTGCTCGGCGGTCAAGGCCGCCGGAGTGCTTCAGCCCAGAGAGGACCCCTCAAGCTCAGCGCCACATTGGGAGCCCGCAGATGGACCCTTCAGGCCCCCCTCCCAAGTGCTCGTTAGCTGTAGCGGGGGGTTGCCTGGGAGGAATCCCCTTCCTAGGCGGAGCTCGCGGGGGATGGGTGTGCACCGGAGTGTCGTCCCGGGCCCCTCCTCCGTCGTCAGGATGCCGGAGCAGACGGCTGGCATGGCTGGCGAGGTACCTGTCGGCGCGCCAGCCCGGCGTGGGAGTGTGGCGGCAGCGGGTCCCGGCCTGCTGCCTGGTGCGGTCGGGAGCCCTTGCGGAAGGACTGAGAGTCGGCGGGGAAGTGCAGGCACATCTGCCCTTGGTGGTGCGAGGTCGGCGGCGCGCGGCTATGGGTTACGGTTACGGAGCGGTGAGGAGTGTGGCGCCTGTGGATGACGTCAGCGCTGATGGACGGCGGTGTGCGGTGCGGAGGAGGCCCAGAAGCGTGTCGGCGTAGCAGCGCTCACCTGCGGCAGTCGGGAGTAGAGGACGGCCTGCGGTGCGGAGGTCGGATGTGCCCGAAGTGCCAGGGGTCCGGGCCGGGGGTGGATGACAGCTGCCCGGAGGAGGGCGAAGTGGAGGAGGAGGACGTGACGGCAGCGCGGGAGGTCGATGCGGCGGCTGGCGGGGCGCCTGCCCCTCTGCAGCCTGGTGGTGAGTCTGATTGTTCTTTTCTATTGCCTTTCCTCTCTCAGGCTGTGGGGTCTTTGGGTCAGGCCGCGGGTGGGGGTGCAGGGTCCTGGGAAGGGGCGCTGTCTGTGGAGATCTTGGCTGGAGTGAGGGTCTTGTTACAGGCACTAGGGGAGAGGCGGGGTGTATCTGTGGTGACTGCGGTCCCGGGTCCATCTGGGGGGTTGGGGTCGGTTTTGTCCTTCCACGCCGAGTGTGGAGATGGCCCCGGCGGCTCCACCCATTGCTGTGGGCGGGGACACGGTGGTGGATGGTGGGACTGAGACTGCACGCTTGGCTGATTCGGCCAGGTGCGAGGTTTATGTTTGTTTTGAGGGGCCGCTGGGGGCCCACCTCAAGCCGGAGGTCCAGGAACGTATTTGGCGGGGGGAGTATGTGGACATTTTTTCCCTGCTCCCGCTGGAAAAATTTAATTTGGATCGGGTGCAGCCCGAAGAGAGCAAGAGGGAGGAGGAGGAGAGGCAGCGTTTCCGCCTGATTCCTCGAATGTTCGCGAACTGGTTGCAGGCCTTTGCGATCATGGCGAGCGTGATTGGGGAGAGGGACCCGGGGAGTTGCTCGGCCCTGTTTTGCTACCTGGACACGGTGGGCGAGGCTTATAGGGTCTATGGGGGCGTGGCTGCGCTACGACGAGCAATTTTGTCAGCGAAAGGCGGTGCGCCCGGCGATACGGTGGGACCACAGGGACATCGGCCTCTGGATAAAGCTGATGGCCCCGGCGCGGCCGGCTGGTCAGTCCTTTCCAGGGGGGCTGGCGGGGCCTCCGCCTCAGGTTCCTCAGCCACACGAAAAAGGGGGTGTGCTGGCTATTTAACAAAAGTTCCTGCCGCTTCGGGGGGTCATGTCGTTTCCGGCACGAGTGTTCCGGGTGGGGGGAAGCCATTCCTTTGTGCGCTGTTTCAAAGCCGGGGCAAGGGGGTAAGGCGGGGGACACGCCTGGAAAAAGGGACAACGCCGGTGAGGGCTGAAAGGATGCGCCCCTTCTTAAGTAGGTACCCGGATCGGGAGTCGGCCCGCCTCCTCTGGTTGGGCTTCACGTATTCCTTGACAGAGGTCCCTTCGGTGGCGCCAAACTTGCGTTCGGCCCTGCAGTTTCCGGAAGTGGTGGCGGCGAAGCTGGCTAAGGAGGTGACGTTAGGGCGGATGAGTGGCCCTTTTGAGGTGCCTCCACTTCCGGGTCTGGTGGTTTCTCGGTTGGGGGTGGTTCCTAAGCGGGAATCGGGTAAATATCGGCTGATTCACCACCTTTCCTATTACCGCAGGGGCTCGGTCAATGATGGTATTGACCCGCAAGGCGCGTGCGGTCACATATACGTCATTTGACGTGGTCTGTGGATTACCGTCGGCCCGTCTCAATCCCCGTGTTGAGGGCCATCCTTGCGGGCCTTTCTTCGGTTTGCTCCAGTTTCTATGAATGAATGAATGAATGAATGAAAACTTATATAGCGCGGCACATGCAAACTAAATCGTCTCTGGGCGCTCGTTGTTCCAGTATCTCATACCCTCAAAAGAGCAGAGTTTTAATCTGTCTTCTGAAGGTTTGGTGGTTTTCCTCCAACCGAATGCTGGTTGGTAAAGCGTTCCATAGTCTGGGACCTTGGACCGCAAACCTTCTTTCTCCTTTGGACTTAAATCTGGCCTTGGGTACTTTGACCAAATTTTGGTCGCTGGATCGCAGAACGCGATTGGGCTTGTGGGCTTCTATTTTATCGCAAAGATATTGCGGGGCTTTTCCATGGATGCATTTATGAGTCAGACAGAGAGCTTTAAAAGCAATTCTGTCTTTTACTGGCAACCAGTGGAGGGATCTCAGAGAAGGGGAGATCGATTCCCATGGTTTTTTTCCAGTCACCAGTCTGGCGGCCGTATTTTGGACGACTTGCAGACGAGCGATTTGGTACTTTGGGAGTCCGAGGTAAAGGGCATTTGCATAGTCCAGTCTGGAGTTCACAATTGTTCCCACCACGACTGCTACGTCTTCTTTGGGAATGAATGGAATAAGTCTGCGTAGTAGGCGCAGCAGATGGTGAGATCCGCTGACTACTGACCCTATTTGTGCGTCCATTGTCATGTGGGTGTCGAAAATGACTCAGAGACTTTTGACTTTGGCGCTAGGGGTGATGATTTGGCCCAGAATGGGCGGGGGAGTCCAGGTTGTTGCCAGCTGACTCTTGCGACTGGCCTGAAACAGAAGAAGTTCTGTTTTGGAATTGTTGAGTTTAAGATAACTCTTAGTCATCCACTTTTCTATCGAAGAGAGACAATTCTCTAAACTGAGATGATGATCCTTTCTATTGCAGATGCGAAAATAGAGTTGTGTGTCGTCTGCATATGAGTGATAAAGTAGTTGTTGACTACTGATGACTTCAAAGAGAGGACGAAGATAGATGTTGAAGAGCACCGGTGACAGGGGTGATCCTTGGGGGACTCCACATGACACCGTGCGTTTTCCAGAAGTGAACGGTCCCAATTTCACGGTTTGTGATCGGTTTTCCAAAAAGGAGGAAAACCATGGTAAATCACCTTCTGTGACTCCGGCTACCTCAGCCAGCCGAGTCAGTAGCAGTTTGTGATCCACTGTGTCAAAGGCTGCACTTAGGTCCAGCAGAACCAGGAGACAAGATTCTCCTTCGTCTGCGGCGTCAAGAACGTCGTCCCATATTTTGAGCAGTGCTGTCTCCGTCCCGTGTCCGGGGCAGAATCCCGATTGCAGTGGGTCAAGTAGGTTGTGGGTATCTAGATGCTGTTGCAGCTGTTGTACAACTACTTTCTCCATTACCTTGGAGAAAACGTTTAGCATTGTTATGGGACGGCGGTGCGTCGGGTCCTTGGGGTCCAGGGTAGGTTTCTTCAAGATGGGCTGGATTATGCCCTCTTTCAGCAGGGAGGGCACTATGCCTTCCTTAAATGACTGGTTTATAAGCTGCGTAATGGGAGGCGCCAGGATATCGGCACATTCCTTTAGCAGCTTAGTGGGGATGATATCATTAGGCGATGTGCTGTTACGCAAAGTGCCGATGATATTTTCTGTGGCATCGATGGAGATGGGTTCCAGAGTGAACTTTGTTGGTTGTAGAATATTCCTCTGGGTGTTGTGTGGTTGCTCAGGGGTATTGTTTTGCGGAATGCTTTCCCGGCTTCTTCTCAATTTTATTGATGAAGAAATCCGACAATTCATTGCAAAATTCATGGGTGTCTGATTTGGGGGCTTCAAGACAGTCTGGATTCATGGTCTGCGAGACCAGCTTGAAGAGTTCCCGGGGGCGGTTTAGGGCGCTGTTGATAGCCTTGGAAAAATAGTTTTACTTGGCTTTGAAGATTTCTATGTGGTATTTTCTTGTTGCTACTTTATAGATGGAGAGGTTCGCCTCAGAAGCGTTTCTTTTCCAGGCAGCTTCTGCCCTTCTACGCTCTTGTTTTAGTAGCGACAGCTGGTTGTTGAACCAGCCTGCCTTGTTTTTCTGGGTAGGGACTTTGCGTTCTGGTGCTACTAAGTCGGCTGACTGTAGTAGGGCTGCCATTATGGCATCCAGTGTGTCTACTGCAGTTTGATCTGGTTGAATAGTTTTAATTTTATTTCCCAAGGTAGATTTGAAGAGTTCCGAATGGAGCTTCTTCTGAGATCTAGTCCAGTGCGTTGTCACCGGCTTGGGTGTTTTTATTGGTAGGGCAGTTTTGGGAATTATGAATTTAATTGCATGGTGATCTGTCCATGGCAATGGTTCATTTCCCATAATACTTATTTTCAGATTTTGTCTGAAGATAAGATCGAGTGTGTGACCTGAAGCATGAGTGGGCCCACATACTAGTTGCTGAAGGCCTAATCCTTCCAGATGGTCGATACAGGCATCGGCAACGGGGTCTTGTGAGGAGTTGGCCAAGAGGTTGAAATCCCCGAGCAGCAAAAGGTGTTTGCTGTTCAGGGTGTAGGTGGAGATGAACTCCATCCATGAGGGTGGCCCGGGTGGCCTATAGCAGAGAAGAATGTGGGAGGTCTCCTGGGGGTTTGTTTGCAGATGCAGAGTAAGGGTTTCCATGAATGGAAGCGAGTACTGAAGGGCTGGTTTAGAGATCACAAGGTGAGTCTTGTGGATCACCGCCAGTCCTCCTCCTCTTTGCCCTATTCTGTTTTCAGTGATAATATGGTAGTTTTCTGGCACCAGTTCTCCTAGAATGGTGTTACAGTCGGCTGTAAGCCAGCTTTCTGTAATAAAGAGGCAGTCTGAATTGTTTAGTAGAATGAAATCGTGGATTTCTAATCGGTGTCTTACTGCCGATCTTGTATTGATCAAAGCACATGATATGTGCTTGGGTTGGGGTGGGTAGCTGAATTTTCTGATTGTTGATCGTCGATCGAACAGTGATGGTGACGGCTGGTAGCTTTGTGGCAAATTGCCTCAGGCCCCAGATGATTTCTCATCACCGGGGGGGGGGGGGGGAGTTAGTGGTCAGGTGGCGGCAGGGAGCGGATTACTTGAATCCTCTTTCCAAGCATTATTTTTAATTTGGTCCAGAGGAAGGCAAAAAACCCTGGTTCAGCTAAGCCAATATGCTTGGCAGGGAAAAAAATTCCTTCCTGATCCCTCAGAGGCGATCGGTTGAGACCCTGGATCAAAGCTGATGATTTGTGAGGGAATGGTGTGAAGGGTGTAGTTGCTGCTGGGGGGGGAGTACCAAGCTGGCCGACGGCCTGGCCCAAGGCCCAAGCCGTGCTCCAACTGGCTGGAGTTAACCCCAGAGAAAAGGGGGGGGGGGTGGTTGGCTGAGCCGGAGGTGGATGGGGACTTCCACGGGTAAGGGGGGGTGTGTTGGGCGAAACACTGGGGGGGATGCAGTGTGCTGGAGCGGCGCACCGCTAGGCCACAGTTGAAGCCGCGGTCTTTCCTAAGCCGTGGCTCCCGTGGACCTAGCGTGGCTGGCGCGGACCAGCGAAAACAGCCGAGAAACCAGCGTCGGGGGAGGGGGGAACGAGGGGAGGTGCCTCGGTTGAAGTCCGGGGCTGAGGTGAGCTGATTCCCCGGGTTGAAGTGCCGCGGCGATCCTAAAAAGGACGGCCGCCCTTGATCCTGGGGGGGACAGGCAGGATTTACCTGTAAGATGGAGCCAGAGCCAGATGGTGCACAAAGAAGGGGGGAAGGAGTGCTGGAGACGGCTGGAGGTGGAGGAGATCCGGACAGATGTCTGCCTACTAGCCTACACTCGCACGTTCCTACTCCTAGGAGACGTGTGGCGTTGAGAGCAGTTGCTGCTATCCGTCTGCCTGAATCACTGACTCTGTGGACCTGAAGATCCCAGACGGAGTCAGACTCAGAAACTAGCTATGAGCAGAAGTAGTTTCTGGCTCCTTTTCTGTTGGCCTTTTTTGGCGCTTTGTGCCTGGGTGAGCTTGTGAGTCCTTCTAGGTTGGTGGGGGCGGGGGGCGTGTCGTGGGAAGACGTCCTCTTCCGGGCAAATTCGGTGCGTGTGGTGATTCGGCATTCGAAGATGGATCAGTTGGGCAGAGGGGCAAATTTGGAGTTGCCTAGGGGCGAGCAGGGCGTGTGCCCTGTGGAGGCGCTGTCTGCCTTTTCGGCGGTACGGAATTGGGGGGCCCGTTCTTGATTCACGCGGATTGGCTCTTGTCTGTTGCGTGTTTTTGTACCGTGTTGTGTTTTGTTTTATTTGCAGGTCGTAGATGCCTCGTGTGGATCCTGGGGCACTCCTACGTGTATTGGGGGGCCAGGAGGGCTGAGGTTCAGCTGGGGGCCAGGCAGTTGGGCATCCCCAGGGAGCTGGGGGATGTTCGTTGAATTGGGGTCTGGGGCATGATGTGGGGGGGGTGGTTCCTGAGGCTATTAGGTATGCTCGCTTGAATAGGCCCCCGGACATCCTGGTTGTTCATGCTGGGGGCAATGACTTCAAGGTCAGGGCTTCCAGGGAGCTCACCCGTGACGTGCAGTTTGATTTTCTGTGCCTGCGGAGGGAATTCCTGCACGCTTTGCTGGTATGGTCGGACATTGTGGCGCAATTGGCGCCACAATTGGCGCAAGGCAAGGTCTGTGGACAGGATCAACAAAGCTCGGGTCAATTGAATAAGGAGGTGGGCACGTTTTTGGGCGCAATGGGGGTTTGGTGGTGCGTCACCTTGACCTGGAGGAGGAGACTTGGCGTTTCTTGCGGGGTGATGGCGTTCATCTGAACGCTGTTGGTATTGACTTGTGGTTCCTGGGTTTGAAGGATGGCATGCGCAGGGCCTTTCAGGTGTTGGGGGGCGCTCAGGTGTGAGGTGTCACACCTGTGGTGCTGTGGCGTTTTTTGGGGTCCTTGGTGGTAATGTAAATGGTCATGTAGGTAAGCAGTGGGGAACCATCTTTGGTATGGGATCCTCGAGTGGTATTCACTGGATAGTGAATGGAGAGGGGTAAGCCCCTTGGGTGGCTGAGGTAAGCTGGGTTTAGGCCCCGAGTCTATTTAAGTAGCGGCTGGGGTATCAGCTCAGCTAGGTGGTACCTCAACAGGAATGGGCTATGGTTTTAATGTTGCCATCAGGGACATCAAAACAGGGATTACTGGTATTTGCACTATTTGATGTTTATGTTTATGTTTACACTTGTTTTTAAGACTTTGTTAACTTTGTTAATAAAAGGCCGGGCTCGGCCAATTTTACCCCAATTACTTGTCTGTAATTCTTTGGGGGTTCTTGGGTGGTTGGTATTGGGGTAGGTTTGGGGTCAGGTGAGAAAGAGAAAGGGTAGCTCTTAACTACATCAGTCATGGATTGGACAGTTTCAGCATTTGTAAATAGGTTTAGATATCGGGAATAATACACAATTTGTAAACACCAGACAATGTTACCTTATTCGCACTACCCATGTAAGGGCAGCTGGCTGATGATGGTCAAAGGTACAGGAATTGTACACTTCCAGCACAGCTAATGATGATGACCAGAGCTCTCCCTCATGAATGCAGAGGCTGCCAGCACACACAGGGGTTGATTTAGAGCCCTTTCACACTGAGCCGCCCTGAGCGTTGGCAGTAAAATGCTGCTATTTTTAATGGGCTTTATCGTCAGATTTACAGCACTTTTCAGCTGCAAGCGGGGGCCGTTTTAACCCCCAACTGCTAGCGGCAGAAAGAGTTAAAACCACTGCAAAGAGCCGCTACAGTGCATTTTGCCAGCGGTACAGTGGCGCCTATTGATTTCAATGCTGGCAGGACCTTTTGTGATGCCCTGCCAGCGTATCGCTCCAGTGTGAGTGAATGAATCAGCTGTTTTAGGGTGTTTTGCAGGTGCTATTTTTAATGCTATAGCGCCTGCAGTGTGAAAGGGGTCCTACTAAAACTGGAGGATGGAAAATCTAGTGCAGCTCTGCGTAGAAACCAATCAGCTTCTAGTTTTTTTGTCAAAGCTTAATTGAACAAGCTGAAGTTAGAAGCTGTTTGGCTACCATGCACAACTGCATCAGATTCTGAGTGCTCCAGTTTTAGTAAATCTACCCCACAGAGCACAATTCAGGCACACTGATACAAAGAGCAGTCTAGGGGATGTCTTTTTGTGCTTTAATTTTAGGTAACTTGGATGGGGTGTAGGGTAGTATGGGATACATCAAAATTATAAACAGGGCACTCTACTTGGCTCAGCATACAATCCTCCTGTAAAGCTAGAAGAGGCTAGAGGTATGTACTCTTCAAGAGGAGAACTACAGCTTTTCAGGACAGTCCTCCCAAGAGAAATCAGAGGAGACAAATGTTTGCACCTCTCAGTGGAGGAGCTACTTAGCTCAAAATCCTTCCACAAAGCAAAACTGAAAGGGACTGTTTTGAATTACTCAAGAGAGGAACTACAAGGCCCAGCAATCCCAATAACACTCAGTCACTAGCAGGACCGTCTTAATAGCATCATGGGCCCCTGGGCAAAGTAATGCACTGGGGCCCTACCAGCTTGCCCCAATTTACACACCTACTTTCTAGAAATAATGTATACATAGTTGATAGAATTACACATAAATTCATTAGTACTTTAAATAAAATGTATTTTACAAAAGGAAAACATTCCATAGATGAAAAACTAGTCAACACAAAGGACACAGTACAGGGGAGATGCAGGAGGGCACAGTACTGGGTTCAGGAGGGCACAGAATATGTTCTTGGTGTCATGAATCAGATGAGACCAGAACCGCGTGGACTACAACAGAGGAAACCCAGACATATTAAATAAAAATATAATTTATTAAATAAGTAACCACCTCCAACCGTGCACACAATCAACACCAACAGACTTCACCAAATAATATGAGACCAATATGTAATGGGAAAAACAGAATCGTAACAGGGCCAAGCCAGGGTCATCAACGGGAGGTCAGCAGCTGGTGAAAGGGAGGACAAACAGGACAAGGAGAGGATGGATGGATAACAGGGGGGAACAGGTATAGGTACAAACACAGGGTACAGGTTACAGGATTCCAGGTACAGGTACAGGTACAGGTTCAGGTTCAGGTTACAAGAGAGAGATCAAGGCAAGCCAGATTGTCAGAGCCAGGTATTAATACACATCTCTGCAATCAGGCTCAGGTGACACCTGACTACAGGAGATGTCGGCCCCACACTGCCAGGAACCCCCTGCTGGTGGATGCCAGTACTGCAGCCCAAAGATCATATAATACCACCAGGGGAGAGCTCCCCTTGCAGTTCTAGACTGCCAGGAGACACCTGGTGGTGGACCACAGTACTGCACGGCACAAATCAGGCAGAACCCCCAGTGGGAGGAACCTTTCCTGACAGTACTCAAAGAGGCGGCCTCTGGATGCTTCAACTAGGTGCTTCTGAGACGAGTCCAAGGTATTAAACCAGCCAACAGGCAACTCAAGCTTGACAGCAGATGTTTCAGGCAGAGCATCAGGCACATCAGGACAGACAACAGGCACCTCCGGGTTGTCGAGCTGGGCAGCAGGCTCCGGGTCGTCGAGCTGGGCAGCAGGCTCCGGGTTGTCGAGCTGGGCAGCAGGCTCCGGGTCGTCGAGCTGAGCAGGAGGCAGGAACACCTCAGGCTGGGCAGCGGACAGAAGCTCAACAGGCTGGGCAGCTGGCACAGGAACAACAGGCTGGGCAGCTGGCACAGGAACAACAGGCTGGGCAGCTGGCACAGGAACAACAAGCTGGGCAGCTGGCACAGGAACAACAAGCTGGCCAGTTGGCAAAGGAAAAGGCTGGGCAGTTGGCACAGGAACAGGCTGGGCAGTTGGCACATGAACAGGCTGGGCAGTTGGCACATGAACAGGCTGGTCGGCTGGCACAGGAACAGGCTGGTCGGCTGGCACAGGAACAGGCTGGTCGGCTTGCACTGGAACAGGCTGGTCAGCTGGCACTGGAACAGGCTGGTCGGCTGGCACAAGCTGGGCAGCTGGCACTGGAACAGGCTGGGTAGCTGGCACTGGAACAGGCTGAGCAGCTGGCACTGAAACAGGCTGGGCAGCTGGCACTGGGTCAGACTGGAAAGCAGGTTCTGAACCGTCAGACTGGAAGGCAGGTTATGAACCTTCAGACTGGAAGGCAGGTACCGGGACTTCAGGCTGGAAGGCAGGCACCGGGACTTCAGGCTGGAAGGCAGGCACTTCAGGCTGGAAGGCAGGCACCGGGGCATCAGGCTGGAAGGCAGGCACCGAGGCGTCAGGCTGGAAGGCAGGCACCGAGGCGTCAGGCTGGAAGGCAGGCACCGAGACGTTTAGGCTGGAAGGCAGGCACCGAGGCGTCAGGCTGGAAGGCAGGCACCGAGGCGTCAGGCTGGAAGGCAGGCACCGAGGCGTCAGGCTGGAAGGCAGGCACCGAGGCATCAGGCTGGCAGGCAGGCACCGGGATGTCAGGCTGGACAGTGGATAGGTTAGTTGGTATGGAGACAGGCTGAGTTACTGGCAGGATCGTCTTGGTTGGGAAAAACTTTCGTTTTTTCTTGGGCTTAGCCACAGAAGTTCTGTAAGTAAGGGGTGCAGTAGACTGAAAATGAGGGTTGGAATATGACAGAGGTAACAGTAGCTGGAGGAAATTTTTGTGGGTTTGTAGGCAGCTGAGAAGAGACAGGTGGGTTGAATGCAGGATAGGTGCAGGGAGCAGAGACTGGATATTGGTATCTGGTGGGAAGCAGTGTGTACTGAGCTGGGACTGGAGTTGCCATGGGTGATGGGAGAAAAGTCTCTTGAACAGGTAGGTGTCTGATGGTGGAAGTGGTTTGCTGTGGGTTGGCTGGAATTGATTGTAACATATCAGACCATGCAGAGAGTATCTGGTTGGACAAAGAATGAATCACAAGCTGCCTGTCTGACAAGGGTCTGTACTGAGTGAATACATTCCAAAAGCTTTTGCCGGGAACACACTGAATAGTGCTCAACAAAGCATGAGGGATCATCCTCACCAGAGACTTCACCTGATCAGCACTGAAAGGGGGAGAAAAATCATCACAGCCTTCTGGAACAGAAGACAGGGCTAGCTCAACACATATTTGGATCAAAGGCTGCACCTCTCCAAACAAAACACAGCCTTGGTCAACCTGGGAGTGGGCCAGACGGATGATCTCAAGCAGCTGGTCATGGGTCCACTCCTTTAGTGTCTGGCGTAGATAATCACCGCTTTTAGACGCCAGCAAGGCATAATAGGGAATCACGTTAGGGTTCATTTAAACAAGCAAACAGAACCAAATATGGTTCCTCTGTGAAGCCACTTCTGGTCAAAGATGGCCTTGATATACTGTCATGAATCAGGTGAGACCAGAACCGCGTGGACTACAACAGAGGAAACCCAGACATATTAAATAAAAATATAATTTATTAAAATAAGTAACCACCTCCAACCGTGCACACAACCAACACCAACAGACTTCACCAAATAATATGAGACCAATATGTAATGGGAAAAAACAGAATCGTAACAGGGCCAGGCCAGGGTCATCAACGGGAGGTCAGCAGCTGGGGAAAGGAAGGACAAACAGGACAAGGAGAGGATGGATGGATAACAGGGGGGAACAGGTATAGGTAAAAACACAGGGTACAGGTTACAGGATTCCAGGTACAGGTTCAGGTTCAGGTTACAAGAGAGATATCAAGGCAAGCCAGATTGTCAGAGCCAGGTATTTATACACATCTCTGCAATCAGGCTCAGGTGACACCTGATCGCAGGAGATGTCGGCCCCACACTGCCAGGAACCCCCCACTGGTGGATGCCAGTACTGCGGCCCAAAGATCATATAATACCACCAGAGGAGAGCTCCCCTGGAAGTTCCAGACTGCCAGGAGACACCTGGTGATGGACCACAGTACTGCACGGCACAAATCAGGCAGAACCACCAGCGGGAGGAACCTTTCCTGACACTGGGACACGACCATATCAGGACAGTTTAGTAAAAAGCATGACTGTCCCAGCAAATTCAGGACAGTTGGCAAGTATGATGTAATGCAATATTTTCTTTCTCGTACATCACGGGACACAGAGCAGCATATTCATTACTATATGGGTTATATGGAGTACCTTCAGGTGTGGACACTGGCAATCTCAAACAAACAGGAAGTCCCTCCCTATATAACCCCCTCCCATAGAGGAAGTACCTCAGTTTTTTCGCCAGTGTCTTAGGTGTTGGTCACGGAATAGCTTTGCTCCACATCCTTGGGATTAAGGGCGGGCTAACCGGATCTGTCCAAGGAGCCTCAGTGCCAAAGTGGACAGTACCCGGGCCCCAAACCGTGGGGTTTTGCCTATAATGCTCCTCTTTGGAGGGCTGGACCCTGGGCCCAGGACTTGGAGTTTGTAAAGACCATAAGTTCCTGTTTGCCAGGGTGCTATATAGGTCCAGGACAGTGGGTACCTTCATAGGACCCCAGGGCCTGAAGGTCTACTACGCTACCCACGGAGATGGGAGAAGATTGGACCGTTTTGCAAAACGTCCTGCGGCATTTAGCAGGTAAGAGGGGAGCCTGCGGGACTTGGTTCGACAGCAGGCTCTCCAGGGGAGATCTTAAGGGGGGTAGCCTGAGTATGCTCTGCATTGGCACCATGGTCACTATGTCTGATGGACAGGATGCCCTGAAATGTTTCCCCCCATCACTTGATCCCCCCTACCTATCTATGTATGTTTGCTAGCTACCTGCTGCTCGCTGGTTGAAGATCTTTTAAAAAAAAAACAAAAAAACAAAAAAAAAACAACAGATCTGTCTCTAGGCTAAAGGGACTCCTTAGGGGCCTGTTTTAGCCTTACCTTGCCGGGATTCAAATCTGCCGCCTGATGCGTCCTCCAACCTGCATTCCTGGGCTCCAGAATGCGTCTCCTCCTGGGCTCTCCTCCCCCAACAGTCGCGTGCGCGCGCGTGCACGCGCGCATGCATATAGAAAATGTTTGCGCCGTTCGGGAGGGGGGGGGGGGCGGGGAGTGTGACTGCAGTGTAGAGTGGGCGTGCCTTCAATTGCTGTTATACACAGCAGGCGCGTTCTTAGCTCAGTTCAGAGCTGAGCTGGAGAGAGAGGACGTAGAGCTGGCAGCACAGTGACTCCCGGTGGCGAGAAGGGGTACTACATGCTGGAGTCAGCTCCAATACTTTTTGTTAATCCAAAATCCCCTTGACAACAGGTTGAATGCTGGCAAACATGTTGGGGGTGGGGCTGTATGTGGTGAATAATATTATAAAAGAAAACATACTGAGCCCCACCGTTTTTGGGCATTAGTGATCCTATTGTCCCCTAAACCTTATTTTTTTGTACTCCTGGCTATAACAGTCTGTTGTTGTAAGCGGAGTCCTTCGGTTTTGTATTATGGCTTCCAAGGGTTCAGGATCAAAACACAAAAAAATAAAAATAAATAAATAAAAAATAAAGAGAAAAGGCAAAGACAAAGGGGTTCCTCCTCTGGTTCTGATAATATGCCAATACTTTCCCCACAGGTTATTCCTATAGGGGTCACCCTGGATAAGCCATTAAGGGGGTCTGGTGCTGAGGCTGGCCCAGGTCGGCCCAACCCTGTGTTATCACAGAGGAGATGCTAGCCGTCACCCTAGGGGGGCTAGAGAAAAAAGGTTAACAGCTATGATCGCTGGCTCTTTTTCTGGCAAGAAGCGGACTAGATCCCCATCGCCAAAAGGGACAGAACCTGGAGGATCTACCACTGAAGAATCATTTTCAGCCTCCCAGACGGAGAGTCTGTGGGTCCAGTCTTTGACAGACATGGTCCGCTCTGCATTTAATTTGCCATTTCCAGAGCCTCAGGTTCCTGCGGTATCCTCTTTGGGTTCTTTTAAAAGCGCCTTTAAGCAACGCAGCTTTTCCGGTCCATCCTCTGTTAGAGGAATTGGTTTTTCCAGGATTGGGACGACCGGACAGAATTTTTTCTGCCGCCTAAAGCTGACGAGAGGGTAGTCTTTATGCACGTCTGCCAGGAAATATTTGTGCTTGCAGGCACTCTTTCCCCTGACCAAGTACTCTTTAAAAGGGGCCCGGATGGCTCATTTGGTAGAGCATCGGACTTTGGGTCTGAAGGTCCAGGGTTCAGGTCCCGGTTCGGGCACTGCTTTTCAACTACCCGTGAGGTCCTTGAGGCCACATCTCCCGGAAAGCGCCCGATCTCGTCTGATCTCGGAGGCTAAGCAGGGTCGGGCCTGGTTAGTGCCTGGATGGGAGACCACCTGGAAGGTTTTCTGTTATTTGCCCTATGGAAAAGACTTTTTTCTAAGAAAGGGGGCGCTCCCAACTGTGGACGCAGCCATCTCATGGGTGAATAAATCATTAACTGGCCTAAGGGGAAACATACAAATGTTTATGGTCCCGGTCGATAAACGTTTAGAGACACTTTTTCCAGCATCCCTGGCTACAGCCAGCAGTGGCTGCAATTGGAGTTTTGTCAGGCGTTAAAGAACCAGACAAAACAGATGCTTAAGACATCCCTGCCCAATAGGCAGAGGAGTTATTGGATATTCCCAGAGCTCTGTGCTTTGCGGTAGAGGTTATAAAAAGACTCCATCCAGCAGGCGTCTCGTTGTCACTATTTTTAGTGCATATGAGAAGGCTCTTATGGTTGAAGAACTGGGCGGCCGAGCCCCATGTAAAAGACTGCTGGCTGGTTTGCCCTTCCATGGAAAGATCTGGATAAATACATTCAGACTGTTTCAAGTGGCAAAAGTACCCTTTTACCAGTCAAAAGAAGTTCCGGGGTCCTGCGTTTAAAAGGCAGCTCCCCCCGGTTCCAGGGCCCTCAAATTCCAGGCAGTACGGACCTCCTGCGCGATCAAACTTTTAACAATGGATCGCAAGGACAGGCCTCTGGGGATCGGTCCCCGACAGAGGGGGTCCGATCATCTGTGGCCGCAGGCTACAGATTAGAATTTCTAAAATTTCCTCCACAAGGAAGGCCTCAATGCGGCGGCATTGGATCACCTGCTTTACCAGGGCATAATGGTAGAGGTACCAGCCCAAGAACAGGGGCTAGGTTTCTATTCCAATCTGTTTGTCATACCAAGGCTCATCGGCAATGTCAGACCAATTTTGGACCTAAAAGGTTTAAATGCTTACCTAAGGGTTCGCTCTTTCCGGATAGAATCCGTTTGGTCAGCAGCCGCCACACTCCAGAAGGATCTGGCTTCTATAGACATAAAGGATGGTTACCTTCATGTACCAGGTCTTTCAGCCACATCAAATATTTTTGTTTTTACGCTTCGCAGTGATACAGCGTCACTTCCAATTCGTGGCGCCCCCCTTCGGGCTGGCTACGGCCCCCGGGTATTCACGAAGGTCCTAGCTCCTATTCTAGTCAGTCTAAGGGATCCAAGGGATCTCGGTCCTAGCATACCTGGACAACCTCTTAATCATAAGATCACTCACTTCCTTGGTGGAATGCGTAGTAGCCCTCATGGTTCAGTACCTCGAGAGGTTCGGCTGAGTCCTAAACCGGGGAAAGATCAGCATTTCAACCTACAAAGCAGGTGGAATATCTCGGCACGAGATTAGACACAGAACAGAAGATGGATGTTCCTGCCCCTGGTAAAGGTCGAGGCTATCAAAAGATGGATTCAGTTGGTTCTAAGCAAAAAAGAACCAACTATTCGCCTATGTATGCGATGGCCATGTTCGAGGCGGTACCACACACTTCCACACTCGTGTCCTACAGGCAGCAATTCTAGCAGCTTGGTGCTGCCCAGTGGTCTGGAAGGCTGGAGAGCGGTCTGGAACAAGTTTACTCGCCAAGGAACTTGGGCAGAGGCGGAGAGGCAGCTGCCCATCAAGGTCTGGGAGTTCTGAGTGGCTCGGCTAGCCCTCCTGGCATAGACATCCAGATTACAGGGGTCCTCGGTGAGAAGTCATTCAGACAATGCCACAGCGGTGGCATATAGGTGAACCACCAAGGGGGAACCAAGAGTCAAGCCACTCAGAGTGAGAGGAGCTTGGTTTTTCGGTGGGCAGAGGTTTACGTACCCTGCATATCGGCGACATTCATTCCCGAGGTGGACAACCTGCAGGCGTACTTCCTAAGTCGCCAAACCCTGTCGCCGGGGGAGTGGTCTCTGCATCCACAAGTTTTTTCAGACAATCTGCCAGAAGTGGGGAGTGCCAGACGTGGAGGTCATGGCATCAGGATTCAACAAGAAGCTAGACAGGTTCAGGTCTCGAACGAGGGACCCTATGGCCTACGGAACCGATGTGTTGGTTTGCCCTTGGCATCAATCATAACTTCTATATGCATTTCCCCCACTGCAGTTACTACCCCGCCTGTGGCGCAGGATCATAGCACAGGCCGGTTATCCTGGTAGCCCCAGCTTGGTACCGGAGGGCATGGTACTCACTAGTCCTGAAATTGGCAGCGGGAGGCCCTTGGACTCTTCCTCTAGGGCCAGACCTACTCTCACAAGGCCCGATCCTCCACCCTGCATTACGGCGTCTAAATTTGACGGCCTGGCGGCTGAATCCCTGATTCTCAGGGGTAGAGGTCTGTCTAGGCAGGTAATCCCTACCCTCATTAAGGCTAGAAAGCCGGCCTCCAGGGTAATTTTGTTACAGGGTTTGGAGGGCCTACGTAGGTTGGTGTGAGGCTAAGAGATGGGTTTCCCGCAAGTATACCATTGATAGAGTATTAAGTTTTCTCCAGCTAGGAGTGGATAAAGGCCTGGCATTAAGCACGATCTAGGGACAGATTTCAGCCTTATCAGTGTGGTTTCAGAGGCCGCTGGCCGCCCACTCGCTGGTTAAGATCTTCGTACAGGGAGTCTTACGTGTTAATCCTCCAGTCAAATCACCACTTTGTCCATGGGACTTAAATCTTGTTCTGTCAACTCTACAGAAACAACCCCTTGAGCCGTTGGCTGAGGTACCTTGGTTTTACTGACTGGAAAGTCGGTATTTCTGATCACCATAGTTTTGGCCAGGAGAGTATCGGAATTGGCAGCCTTATCTTGTAAGGAACCATATCTCATTTTACATAAGGATAGGGCGGGGTTCCGTCCTCATTCTTCCTTTCTACCAAAGGTTATATCCAGTTTCCACCTGAACCAGGATGTGGTGCTTCCATCCTTCTTCCAAAACCCACCTCTAGAAAGGAGGGGTTGCTGCATACGTTGGATATTGTCAGGGCCATAAAGGCCTATCTTAAAGCTACAGAGAAGGTTCGGAAAACAGATGTGGTGTTCGTTTTACTGGAAGGGCCCAAGATGGGTCAGGCAACTGCTTGATCCACCATCGCAAGATGAATTAAACAATTAATCGTTCAGGCCTGCGGTTTGAAGAGGTTGCCTCCTCCTTTGTCGGCAAAGGCCCATTCTACCAGGGCCATGGGCACCTCCTGGGCAGCACATCATCAGATCTCTATGGCTCAAATATGCAAGGCAGCAACGTGGTCGTCAGTCCACATGTTTACAAAATGTTATCAATTGGACGTAAGAAGGAATGCGGATACAGCCTTTGGGCAGTCAGTACTACAGGCCGCGATTCAAGCTCCTCAGGATCTGAGGGGGCTCCCTTGATTTGATTTGAGATTTACATTTCTTGTTTAAGTTGGATTTACTAGTATTTGAGTATACCTCTAAATTAAATCCTTCTTTGGAAGATGTCTCCCTCCCCTCATTAAAGCACTGCTTTCGGACATCCCATATAGTAATGAATATGCTGCTCTGTGTCCCGTGATGTACGAGAAAGAAAAAGAGATTTTTTAATACAGCTTACCTGTAAAATCTTTTTCTTGGAGTACATCACGGGACACAGAGCTCCCACCCCTCTTTTGGGGAACATTTTTGGGAGGCATACTGCTTGCTACAAAACTGAGGTACTTCCTCTATGGGAGGGGGTTATATAGGGAGGGACTTCCTGTTTGTTTGAGATTGCCAGTGTCCACACCTGAAGGTACTCCATATAACCCATATAGTAATGAATATGCTGCTCTGTGTCCCGTGATGTACTCCAAGAAAAAGATTTTACAGGTAAGCTGTATTAAAAAATCTCTTTATTGTGGGGCCCCCATGTACCTGGGGCCCCTGGGCAGTGCCCAGGTGTGCCCTTGCATTAAGATGGCCCTGGTCACTAGGATCTTGCAGAAGTCAAAAGGCCAGAGGAGTAGCAATGCTTCTTCCAGATGCTTCCAAAGGCCTGCCAGTGAGATTAGGTGGGTTAGATCCTCAAGTGAAGCCTCAGGCTGTCCGTACCCTCTCAGATGTAGCCCCCCCCCCCAGCTCTGCCACAGCCAGGACCTAGGTGAACAGCCACTTAAGATAGTTGGATGATTGGAGGTGGGGGGGAGCCACCCTACACTCAAACTGATGGAATCCCTGGAACCCTGCTGTTCTGCAGCCCAGACTGTTTACTTGCTCCTCGCCCACCTTCTGGGCACACCTCCCCAGTGATTGGCTGCAACACCATAACTATTTACTGTGTCCATTTGATTTACTCCACATCTATGTTCCAGAACTCTCTGTAAGGCAGGGGAGAGCAATCAAACCTGCAACTGTGGAACTCAGAACAGCCAAAATAAATCAACTGCTCCAATGATTACTAAGGAGCCAAAAACAAAATTCATCCTAGCAGCCAATACTAGAAAACGTTAAAGCATAAGCAGCGTACACACGGCAGAGAACCTCGACGGGCAGAACACATCGTTCCGCCCGTCGAGGTTCTCTGCCGGCCGTCAGATTCGGCGACCCGCCCGTCGGGAATGGCAACCAGCCATTCATCCAGGCGGGCCGTCGAGCAAATAGAGAACATGCTCTCTATTTCTGCTCGACGGCATTCCCGACGGGATGCTCGCCGAGAGCGTACACACGGCCGAGGTTCTCGCTGGAATGCAGCTTCCAGCGAGGTTCTCGCTGGTTTCCAGCAAGAACCTCGGTCGTGTGTACGCCGCCATAGGCTTTGATTAATATTTCTATGCTTCTGAATTAGAAAAACAAATGTCTTACTAGAAAACCTATTTTTGCAACCAGCATCATTATGACTCAGGCGTGATTTTCAAAGTGATGATTTTTATAGTTCAATAGCCATCTTATGGTGGATTGTGACACAGCACTTTTTCTTGTTTGTTGTGGTGGGGTACTAATTTGGCTTTTAATTAATTAAAATGACTTAAATAATTAAATAATATGCACTGTGTATAGAACACAATAATCAGTACTCACAAGAGAAGGCACAGTAAAGGTGACTTTGAAGTTTTATTATCCCTTTTAATTACTTTGCTGGGGTTGTGTAAAATCTCAGATGTATGTTTAACTGAAAGAAATGAAAAACAAGCTGAAATATTTGATGATTTTAATATATGAGGTTGGATTTAATGTAGAGGCAGCAAGCATCTAGTTATTGAATAAAACAAACTGTTTATTCCAGCAAAATTAAACATAAAGCATATACAGACATCCAGCTGCAAAATAAATGCAAAAATGGTAATGCAAGTGTCTGCCTAATGTAAGTTGGCAACACACTAGTGGATTTCGAATGTTGGTTGAAAGTTTTTCAAAATTGTGTTTGCCCTTAAGGCCCAGTACACACGATCGGACCTTTGTCCGACCAAATTTCTCCGGAATTCCATCGGAGGAAAATAAATGTTCTCTATGTAAACTCTAATGGAATTCTTCGGAATTTCCGATGGAATTACTCCGATGGGGCATACACACGGTCGGAATTTCCGATGGAAAAAGTCTGTTGTGTGTACGGGGCATAAAAATGATTTTGGACGAATGGTTTTTCCTAAACAAAAACCCTATTCACTGTTATGCCCCGTACACACAATCGTTTTTCTCGCTGGAAAAAGTCAGATGAGAGCTTTTGGTGGGGAATCCCGACCGTGTGTATGCTCCATCAGACTTTTTCCAATTGAAAAACTGCTGGAAAAAGATAGAGAGCAGGTTTTCGATTTTCCCGCCAGGAAAAAATTAGATCAGAATTTCCTATCGTGTGTACAAATTCAGAAACAAATCAACGCATGCTCAGAAGCATAGAACTTAATTTTCTCAGGTCGTCGTAGTCTTTTACGTTACCCCGTTCTTGGCAGTCAAAAGTTCACCAAACTTTTGTATGACCGTGTGTATGCAAGGCAGGCTTGAGTCGGAAAAACCATCCAACTTTTTTCCGTCTGGAATTCCGCTCGTGTGTACAGGGAATAAGAAATTCATTAGATCAAGAAAAGATTTCCATTCTGCTCTTTTGATTTTTTTTATAACATTCCAGTCGAAAATTACCATTGATTTGACCCCACTAACAATATAAGAAAATATAACAAACAATCTGAAAATTAAAATGTCCTAACATAATTCTACTAAGGCATGGCCAGCTTTAAATTTTCTTAGACAATGTCCTGAACAAGTCCATTGCTTCAGCTAATGTTATTTTTGTGGGAATGGAAGCAATCCAGAAAAAGGCTTTTACAGCACCAGCAGTCTTAAGCCTGGAACAAAAAAAATTGAGGATGCCCTGTACTAACAGGAGCTCAGAACGGCGCACGTTTCCTAGGAGTAGGACGTGTGGCTCATAGCTCCAGGCAGGCAGGTCTCCTAGCTCTCAGTGCATCCAAGAGCCATCCAAGAGCCAGCATCCAGCCCTAAATCTCGGCCTTGCAAAATTCCAGGATGGCTACTCTTCCTCCCCCTTTGGCCTCCCTCTCTCCTCCGCAATCATCCTTAAAGGTAAGGCCGTGGTCGCTCAGGCCTGTCCACCTTTCCCTCCACCTCCCTTTGGGCAAGTTTCGCTGGCCGTCCTTTTTAGGATAAGCCGCGGCTTCCGGCCCAACATCCTCCTCTTCCCCTCACACTCCCAGCCACGATCGCCACATCCCCGCTTGCCACCATCCTCTAATCCCATCCTGGCCCGCTCAATTCCGCAGCAAGTTTTGCGGCAACCGCATGCAGGGAAAGTCTGCGGCTCCAGCGGCCTAGCGGCACGCCGCGCTGACACAAATAAAACCCCCCTTTAAACTGCTCCAAACTCTTTCTTCTCCCAGAAGGATCGTATCATCTCCCCTGGCTCCTCCAGAGCCCCCTCTGCCTTACTACAGGACCTCAACCAGCTGCACAGACCCCGGCTCGGGCCTAGTCCCGGTTCTGCGGCCATCTTGCTACACCCCAGCAACTATTCACATTGCTGGAACGTTAAACCCCCACTCCCCTTCCTCAGCCCTAAAGCTGGGAAGTGTCTCCCACCCCCCCAATCCTCAGGTCCAATCGTTTTTTCAAAATCATCACTTCTTAGGGCTTGATCCAGGGTCCACCCGATCGCCCGCTGAGGGATCAGGAAGGGATTTTTTCCCCTTGTCACTGCAGATTGGTATACCACGGCTAAGGGTTTTTTCACCTATCTCTGGATCAAACGAGGAGGGAAGGTTTGGCGAGTGGGGAACCCACTTGTAAACTCTCCCTTCCCATCATCATCTAATACCTCCCCTATCAAAATCACCTTCCCCTGCATCTTCTTCGACTATGTCTAATCTGAAATACTCTGCAGAAAGCATTTGGCGACTAAAGCCATTTGCCTCTATATTACCAGCCGTCACCAAAAAAGCTCTAATAAATGAGCAACTGTTAAGAATTAACTGACGATCAACAGTTAAAAATCACACACATTTACCCCAACCCAAGCACATATCATGTGCTTTGGTCAATACAAGATCAGCAGTAAAACACAAACAAGAAATTCATGATTTCATTCTGCAAAACGATTTAGATTGCCTCTTTATCACAGACAGCTGGCTCACAGCCGACTGTAACACCATTCTAGAAGAACTCGTGCCAGAGAATTATCGCATTCCAACAGAAAATAGAGGGGGGCAAAGAGGAGGAGGCCTGGCGGTGATCCACGAGACTCACCTCTCGATCATCAAACCAGTCCTTCAGTACTCACTTCCATTCATGTAAACCCTCACTCTGCAACTCCAAACAAACCCCCAGGACACTGTTCACATACTCTTGTGCTATAGACGACCGGGTCCAAAAACGCATCTACTCATGTCATTGACAGAGTTCATCTCCACCTATACCCTAAACACCTCTTGCTGCTCTGGGATTTTAACCTCTTGGCCAACTCCTCTCAGGACCCCGTCTCCGACGCCGGCATTGGCCATCTGGAAGGATTAGGTCTGCAGCAACTAGTATGTGAGCCCACACATACCTCAGGCCACACGCTCGATCTAATTTTCAGACAAAATCTGGAAATTAATATCCAGGAAAATGAGCCGCAGCCATGGACAGATCACCATGCCATTAAATTCACCATTACCATAAATGCCCCCTCAAAAAAAATACGCAAAAACCGGTAACAACACACTGGACTAGATCTCAGAAGAAGCTCCATTCAGAGCTCTTCAAAATTACATTAGGGAACAAAAGTAAAACAATCCAACCACATCAAACAGCCACAGAAACTCTTGATGCCATAAACAAGGCTCTACTACAGTCAGCCGACTTAGTAGCACCAAAACGCACAACGTGCATCCGGAAAAACAACTCCAGCTGGTTTAACGACCAGCTGTCGTTGCTAAAACAAGAGAGCAGAAGAGCTGAAGCAGCTTGGAAAAGAAGCTTGTCAGAGGAAAACCACAATATCTATAAGATAATAACAAAAAAATACCATAAAGAAATCTTTATTGCCAAAAAAAACACATTTTTCTAATATTATCACCAATGCCTTAAATCGCCCCCTGCGAACTCTTTACTCTAGTCACCAAGACCATGAATCCACTCTGTCTAGAAGCCCCTAACTCTGATTCACAAGAATTTTGCAACGAATTATCGGATTATTTCATTAACAAAATTGAAAAAATCTGTGAAAGTATTCAGCAAAATAGAACCCCCTTCTACCCCCCCACTAAATCACAAACCCAACACCCACATAATCTCGCTGCAATCAGCCAATTTCACGCTCAAACCCATTTCCATCGAGGACACCAAAAACATCATCGGGACTTTGCGAAACAGCACAGCACCCAATGATATCATTCCCACTAAACTGCTGAAAGAATGTGCCGATATTCTGGCACCGGCTATCACGCAGCTCATAAACCAGTCATTCAAGGAAGGCATGGTGCCACCCTTGCTGAAACAAGGTAAAATCAAACCAATTCTAAAAAAAAAACACCCTCGACCCCAAAGACCCAAACCATCGTCGACCCATAACAGGCCGAAATGTCTTCTCCAAGGTAATGGAAAAAGTAGTTGTAAAACAGCTACAACATCATTTGGACACCCATAAAATACTTAACCCATTCCAGTCCGGCGGTTTTCGTCCTGGTAACGGGACAGAAACAGCACTGCTCAAAATATGGGATGACGCTCTAGAGGCCGCAGAGAATCTTGTCTTCTGGTGCCGCTGGAGCTAAGCGAATCTTATGATACGGTAGACCACTAGTTGAAGTAGCCAAAGTCGCGGAATGTGATTTATCATGGTTCTCCTCCTTTTTGGAAAACCGATCACAAATAGTGAAACTTGGTCCTTTCACTTCTGAAAAACGCACAGTGTCATGCGGAGTCCCCCAGGGATCCCCACTGTCGCCGGTTCTATTCAATATCTATCTCTGTCCTCTTTTTGAAATTATCAGTAACCAGAAGTTACTGTACCACTCACGCAGATGACACACAACTATATTTTCACATCTGCAACAAAAAGGACCATTATCTCGGACTAGAGAAATGCCTTTCGCTGATAGAAAATTGGATGTCAAAGAGTTATCTTAAACTCAATGGCTCAAAAACAGAACTTCTACTGTTTCAGGCCAATCGAAAGATTCATCTCGCAACAACTTGGACATCCCCGCCCATTCTGGGTCAAACTATCACTCCTAGCACCAAAGTCAAAAGTCTCTGAGTCATCTTCGACACCGACATGACAATGGATGCACAAATAGGGTCAGTAGTCAGCGGATCTCACCATCTGCTGTGCCTACTATGCAGACCTATTTCATTTATCCCAAAAGAAGACATAGCAGTCATGTTGGGAACAATTATGAACTCCAGACTGGACTATACAAATGCCCTCTATCTCGGACTCCCAAAGTACCAAATCACTTGTCTGCAAGTCGTTCAAAATACTGACGCTCGACTTGTGACTGGGAAAAAAACATAGGAATCAATCTCACCTTCACTGAGATCCCTTCATTGGTTGCCAGTAAAAGACAGAATCACTTTCAAGGCACTCTGTCTAACGCATAAGTGTATTCTGGGAAATGCCCCCAAAATATCTATGCGAAAAACTAAACTAAACCAAAATCTACTCCAAATACCCAAAGCCAGATACAAGTCCAAAGGAGAATGACGATTTGCGGTCCATGGAACGCTTTACCAACCAACATCAGGTTGGAGGTAAACCACCTGGCCTTCAGGAGGGTGATCAAGACCCATCTCTTCTGAGGGCCTAGGGAATGGATACTAAGCACCCAGAGGCGATTCAGTTTGCATGTGTTGCGCTATATAAGTTTCTCACTTACTCACTAACGATGCAATGTTAGTACAGCTATCTCCCCACTGAGCTATTGTGTTCTGACAGCCCCCCACCAAAACACACTGGTCAGCACTTGCAGCCATTGAATGATAGCGCTGATCGGATGCAGATTGGCTGGTGTTTTTTTAGCCTGCTTGTTTGACGGAAGCTGGTCGTGAGATTGACTTCTGTCAAACAAGGACCTGTACACACGGGCCGAATGTTGGCCATTATCTACTTTACCGGCTGATTTTGACCAATATTTGGCCAGTTTGTACAGGGCTTTAGTGCAGTAACCTCTAACCTTAGGTCTTATTCACATGGGTGTACCGATCCATACACCCGTGTGATAAGGCCATCCTCCCCTGCACAGGATGCACAGGTATTCGCTGCAGTCCATCAGTTCAAAGCAATGACAGGCGGACAGCTGTGTGGAACTGACTGTACATCTGTGAGGGACCTAGAGGACATGGATTGGAACACAGACTGCCTGATTGTGAACAGAACGCATGTGCATTGTGCATGGGGGAAGCCCTTTGCACCAGTGTATGATCAGTACGCCAGTGTGAATGAGGCCTTAAAGGGGTTGTAAAGGTAAAAAAAACATCCGATGGTACTGGCCCCCCCGAGCCTCCGTTTTACTTACCTGACCATTTGAAATTCCCAGGCGCGTCCACGTCATCCTCTTCGGTTCCCAGCCTGGCCGTTGATTGGCTAGGCTGGGCGGATTGATAGCAGCGCAGCCATTGGCTGGCGCTGTTGTCAATCACAGCGGATGACGCGGCGCGCCGGGGGCGGGGCTGAGTGATACAGTCGGCGGCTATGGCCGCCGCTGTATCACGGGGGCGCACTCGCAAAAGCTTTCCACCGTGCCAGCTCGCTCGCTTTAAGGTGGAATGCTTTTGCGAGCAGGACCTGAAACAGCCACCGAGGGACCCCAGAAGACAGGGTTAGAGGACACTCTGTGCAAAACGAGCTGCACAGTGGAGGTAAGTATAACATGTTTGTTATTTAAAAAAAAAAAAAACTTTTGACTTTAGTGTTCCTTTAAAGCTCAGCATGGCTGTCTTTGAGCTGACAGACACTCTCCACCACAGATTGATTCATTTGAACTTAATCAGAAGACCTGTCACGGTCTATTGGACTAGGAATCCACCTCACTCTGGACAACAGTTTTTACAATCACAAATGTTACAATTTATTTTCTGTTTGAAACGTTTAAAAAGAAGAAATAAGAAAATGTGAACACAACCATTATCCTGCCCCATGCAGCCATTGTCTGCAATAGGGATGAGTTCCGCGTTCGATACGAACGTATGTTCGACTTGAACATTGCCTGTTCGATGAAATTCAAACAAAATGGGTCGTTTGCGCCAAATTCGAGTGGCGCGCAATGGCCCATAATTCACTGTGGCATTGCGCGCTGATGATTGGCCAATTATGGCTAAGGGCTTTAGCACACGCCCCACACTATATAAGGCCACCTGCTGGGCAGCCTCGTGTAGTATGTTGCGGTTGTTAATGAGAGCAGTCAGAGAGACAGAGAGATTGTCTTTTTATATAGCTAGATAGAGCAGGCAGGCGGGCTAGTCAGTTTAGCTTAATTTATAGTGTGTACAGGATATATATGCATCCCTAGGAGTTGTACATATATTTATACACTGTATAGCTTAGATAGATCAGTTCTTCCTAATTTACTGGCAGGCAGGTGATTGTGCTGTTTAAAGACGTTATTTACAATATTTACAATATTACAATATTTAAAGGAATTTTTTATTTATTTTTATTTAAGCATCAATAAAATTACTGCTCCTGGAGCAGTGATTTTAATGATGCTTAACTTAAAAAAAAAATATGAAAAATTCCTTTAAATATTGTACCTGCTGGGTGTCTATAGTTTGCCTGTGAAAACGTCTTTGAGAACCCGGGTCTTGCCCCAGGGAACATGTATCAATGGAAAAAAAAGTTTTAAAAACGGTTGTTTTTCAGGAGTACTGCTCCTGAAAAAACAACCGTTTTTTAAACTTTTTTCCATTGATACATGTTCCCTGGGGCAAGAACTGGGTTCTTAAAGACGTTTTCCAACAATAACTTGAATATTGGTCTTTAAAATTATCGTTTTTGAATTCGAACGTTCGAGTCCCATAGACTTCAATGGGGTTCTAAATGTTCGCACGAACCCGCGGTCTGTTCGAACGTTCTGGTGCGAACCGAACGCGGGGGTGTTCGGCTCATCCCTAGTCTGCAAACACTTTTTGTTTAGAATAGCTGACCACTGTCCTGCCTTGTACTTTTTATCTATCAAATGTATCTAGAGTCACCTTTAGTTCAAAGAAACCTGATCATACAGGAATTTGTAGGATAGTGAATGGCAGAAGTCTTGTAGCTGTGGATAGATGCTCATCAGAACTGTAAACACATGGATCATCTGCTGGTAAATGATGGACAAAGGGTGACAGCTCGCAGACCTCACCTAACAGATTTTCTGTGTTGTGTGTGATAAGAAGACTTGCTTTGAAATGCAGGTGCTAACCCCTATGTACTGTCAGAAGACTGAATTAGAGTGGTCAAAAAGAACAGAAACCTTTTTCACAGAAATAAAGCACAGTGGAACCTTGGGCACCATGAAGAATTGGTCAATGGTGGATGTGGCCACATTGCACCACAGTTGGAGGGGCTTAAAGCATAGTGGTTACATTAAACCTGATCCTACTCTGTATATCCGCAACACACATATACCATCAGTCCCTGTACCCATAAAACGTGCATTAGTTACTGTGCCAGCCAAGGACTCAGAGATGCAACAGCCTCAGCACGATCATTTTTAAAAGTTAAAACATCCATTACATATGCTTTACTGGAGACAGAATATGAACATAGAAAAAAAAAATTCTAAGTCTACCTTAAGCGCTTTAGGTGGTGCTAAAGTGGTTAAGTGTGCCCTAGGGAATGATTCTTACTGTTAGGGGGAGGAGCTACCGGTGACACGTCACTGATCACTGTTTCCGATCACGGGAAACAGTAGATCAGTGACATGTCACTAGGCAGAACAGGGGAATGTCTTGTTTACAAAGGCATCCCCCTGTTCTGCCTTTGCAGACCCCAATCGCGGGACGCCCGGGAATATCGAGTTTCCAGGACCCCTGAGCGCACTCACAAGGCACGCGGCACACGCGCCTGCTGGGCAGCAAATTTAAAGGGACGTACAGGTACGCCCATTTGCGTCCCCGTGCCATGTTGTCGACGTATATGTGTGTGCGGCGGTTGGCAAGTGGTTAAACAGGAACTTCCTTAAATAGCTGAGGACTACTTAGTAGCTGTTAAGACAGTGAACACTTTGTTTAGTATGTAATGTACAACTTCTTTGGTCGACCATGGCCTGTTCTGAGTGAAACCTGTACTGTTAAACCACTGTATGGTCTTGGCCACCGTGCTGCAGCTCAGTTTCAGGGTCTTGGCAATCTTCTTATAGCCAAGCCATCTTCATGTACAGCAACAATTCTTTTTTTTCAGATCCTCAGAGAGTTCTTTGCCATGAGGTGCCAACTTTCAGTGACCAGTATGAGAGAGTGAGAGCAATAACACCAGCTTTAACACACCTGCTCCCCATTCACCCCCAAAAAAAATAAAAATGTCCAGCGATGTCCATTTATCTTCTATTCCACCGCCAACACCGAAAAAAATAACCACAACAGCTCTGCCCCCATGGGCGGCTCCCGCCGACTGACGCTTCTCTCGCTTTGACAGCTGTTATATAGCTGAGGGTGGGGCCAACTGGTGACCTAACCGGGTGACCCCGCCCCCCTCTAATGCCATGGGGCATGGTGATTTGGGGTGGGGGTATGCAGAGCCCATGTTGAGGACATGTGGCCTGACACGGTTCAGGAGGAGGGCGCAATATCGTCCCCCCTCTTTTCCGGCGGCCTGCCAGGTTGTGTGTTTGAATAAGGGTCTGGTATGGATTTTGGGGGGGACCCTACAGCATTTTTTTTTATTTGGCGCAGGGTTCCTCTTACTATCCATACCAGACCTGAAGGCCTGGTGTGAATTTTGGGGGGACCCCCATGCAATTTTTCTTAAAAAATTTGATTTGGGGTTCCCCTTAATATTCATACCAGACCCAAAGGGCCTGGTAATGGACTGTGGGGGTAACCCATGCCGTTTTTTTCAAAGAGTTTTATCTTTATAGCCGAGACCCGACAATATTTTTTAGAAATATCATTTTTCTGCGGGACTGTTCTAAACATGGGAAACATGCGGCACTTTATAGGCATACTATAGACACCCCCCAGGTACGAAATGTAAAGGAATATTTCATTTTTATTGTTTCACTTTAAGCATTATTAAAATCACTGCTCCCGAAAAAACTTCTGTTTAAAAAAAAAAAATATTTGCATTGATACATGTCCCCTGGGGCAGGACCTAGGTCCCCAAACACTTTTTATGACAATTACTTGCTCTAGCACTCTCCAGACACATGTGTACCAGTTAGTTGCAGGATGCTTTACGGATCCAGGGCCACCCATCTTGTGAAATCCTGACCCGGAAGACTCTTTTAGGAGTATGTGCACTGAAGGTGAAAAGTCTGGTATGTATGTAATACCCTGCATGGTCTACTGTCACTTATCCAGACCACCACTGGTGAGTAAGAGGGTTGTCTCTGCCAATTAAAGTCAGCATTCTTTATGTGTGCATAACCTTGTGTGCTACAACTGATTTAATGTGTCACAGACACTTCATGTTGGCATTGCATTGTTGTATACACCTTGTAATGCCTTTAAGGCATTCTTTGGGTGCTAACCCACCAACCTTACATGCTGCAATACATGCTGTTGTGCATGCATGCATCTCCTCTGCATCTCTGGGCTCTGCCTGTGAGATCCATCTACCACCCAGCAAGGTCCAAGATATCATCTCCTTGCTGTTGCCTTAAAATGACTGGATCACAGATAGCATAAACACCTCCTGCTTCAGAAATGGTTTATGAGTGCCCGTATTAGAATCTCTTCACTTTGAATACTGTAGTATGGCAGATCAGAAGAGCAAGGGCAGTGCTTGTACAGGCCTTACCAACGAATGCTCCACGAACAGTTACAGGATGGCCTGCAGCGTACTGTCTAAAGCACATTACACCTACAGTATATGCCAGATCACTGTCCCATGCTTGAATTCATACTTTCTTCAGAGTCTTCTTTAACACTTTTAGGCTTCAGGCTCTGAAAGGATCCCGACCATATTGTCAGAATCCACCCAGCTGCCTCATTTACAGTTTGCTCTGGCTCTCTGCATGCCAAATCCAATTGCACCTACCCCCTCTCTTGCCTGGCGCTCCAGTAAGTGCTGAAGGGGCAGAGCAAAAATTGGTGACTGACAGTCAACTATGCTTCCTCTTGTCTTTTCTAATTATCCACTCCTACTAATACTTTGCCAGAAAGAAAATGCTAGAGCATGGTGGAAGTGGCAGGTGCTATAATGGCTTGTTTTAATGCTATGTTTTCCAGTGTCTAGTATCTTGAAGGCAACAGCATAACCCAGTGTCTCAAAATTGCTTCATACTGTGGTTCCAAATGAACTCCAATAAAAGGATTACAGTAAGTCAAATATCCTATTTTACCAGATGAAGGAGGAGCATATGAGATCTATTTACATACAATTTTCCACACATTATTCTAATTAAATCTTATGTGAAAATGTGTGAATCTTGGGTGGAAATTACAGTGCCTTGAAAAAGTATTTATACCCCTTAAAATTTTCCAAATTTTGTCATGTTACAACCAAAAACATAAATTTATTTTATTGGGATTTTATCTGATAGACCAACACAAAGTGGTACATAATTGTGAAGTCGAAGTGCATTTGTATTCAGCCCCAAACCCCTAGCTAAAATCTAGTGGAATCAATTGCCTTCAGAAGTCGCCTAAGTAGTAAATAGAGTCCACCTGTGTGTAATTTATTCTTAAAATAAATACAGCTGTTCTGTGAATCTCTCAGAGGTTTGTTAAAGAGCCTTAGTGAGCAAACAGCATCATGAAGGCTAAGGCACACACTAGACAGGTCAGGGATAAGGTTGTAGAGAAGTTTAAAGCAGGGTTAGGTGATAAAAAAAATATCCCAAGCTTTAAACATCTCACGGAGCACTTTTCAATCCATCGTCTAAAAATGGAAAGAGTATGACACAACTGAAAACCTGGCCATCCACCTAAACTGACAGGCCAGGCAAGGAGAGAATTAATCAGAGAAGCAGTCAAAATGCCCATGGTAACTTTAAAGGAGCTGCAGAGATCCACAGCTCAGGTGGGAGAATCTGTCCACAGGACAACTATAAGTCGTGCACTCCACAAATCTGGAGTTTATGGAAGAGTGGCAGGAAGAAAGTCATTGTTGAAAGAAAACCATATCAAGTCCCATTTGCAGTTTGTGAGAAGACATGTGGGTTACACAGCAAACATGTGGAAGAAGGTGCTCTGGTCAGAGGAGACCAAAATTTTACTTTTTAGCCTAAAAGCAAAGCGCTTTGTGTGGTGGAAAGCTAACACTGCTCATCACCCTGAACACACCATTCCCACCATGAAACATGGTGGTGGCAGCATCATGTTGTGGGGATGCTTTTCTTCAGCAGGGACAGGGAAGCAGATCAGAGTTGATGGGAAGATGGATGGAGCCAAATACAGGGCAATCTTAGAAGAAAACCTGTTAGGCGGCGTACAGACGATCGGACATATCCGATGAAAACGGTCCGCGGACCATTTCCATCGGATATGTCCGATCGGGAGTTTGATCCGATGGCGTGTACACACCATCGGATCAAATTCCCTGCCGCCGGACGGCGCGGTGACGCGGCGGTGACGTTGACGCCGCCGCATCACCGCCACGTCACCGCACCAGGAAGTAAAACACTTCCACCCATGCGCCGAATCCATTCGGCAGCGGCGCGGCGGCGGTGGGGGCCGACATGTCTGCTGGTAAGTGTACTAACCAGCAGACATGTCGGGCGGACAGATTCCACCGGATAGATTTCAAAGCTTGCTTTGAAATCTGTCGGGTGGAGAAATCTGTCCGCTAGCCCATACACACGAGCGGAGATGTCTGCTGAAACGGTCCATCGGACCGTTTTCAGCGGACATATCCCCTCGTGTGTACGCCGCCTTAGAGTCTGCAAAAGACTTGACACTGGGGCGGAGGTTCACCTTCCAGCAGGGCAATGACCCTAAACATACAGCCAACGCTACAAAGGAATGGTTTAGATCAAAGCATATTCATGTGTTAGAATGGCCCAGTCAAAGTCCAGACCTAAATCCAATTAAGAGTCTGTTGCAAGACTTTAACATTGCTGTTCACAGATGCTCTCCATTCAATCTGACAGAGCCTGAGCTATTTTGCAAAGAATTGGCAAAAAGGTCACTCTCTAGGTGTTCAAAGCTGCTAGAGACATACCCCAAAAGTCTTGCAGCTGTAATTGCAGCAGAAGGTAGTTCTACAAAGTATTGACAACAAATGCATGCCACACTTTTCAGATATTTATTTGTAAAAAAAATTGAAAACAATTTATAATTTTCCTTCCATTTGTGTTTGTCTATCACATAAAATCCAGATAAAATACATTTTCGTTTTTGGTTGTAACAAAATGTGGAAAATTTCAAGGGGTATGAATACTTTTTCAAGGCACTGTATGTGAATGATGTGTGAAAACATTGATAAATACACCCTGAAGTGTGGGCTTAGAAATGTAAGCCATGATGTATTGTAGTGATTTCACTTGTTCTTACTGTCTACCCCCAATGTAAATACACAGCAGGAACTCACACAATATTGGCACTATACACTGATCAAGATTTCAATGATTTTCCTAAATAGTCTATATCTGTCATTGTGCTCTACAGAATCTCCCTTTACTACTGGAGATCGGCCCAAAAAACACTCACTGACCCACCAGCAGCAATCAAATGACTGACATCCACTCTGGCTATAGGTTTTACTGGCTTTTCCAGGGCAGATATGGTTAGAGATTACTGAATACTCCAAAAAATGATGTGCCTTTATGCCCTGTACACATGACTGCAAAAGTTGGATGATTTTACAGACAGATTTCTGCTCAAGCTTGGCTTGCATACACACAGTCACACAAAAGTTCGCTGAACTTTCGAGCGTTAAGAACGCGGTGACGTACAACACTACGAGGCCGACACACACTTCCGACCACGGAATTCCATACAAACAAACAGATTTTACGATAGGAATTTATTCTGTCGGAAAAATTGAGAACCTACTCTCAATCTTTTGCTGGAGGAAATTCCGAAAGCAAAAGTCTGATGGAGCATACACATGGTCGGAATTTCAGATGAAAAGCTCATATCAGACTTTTGCTCACAGAAATTCTGCTTGTGTGTATGGGGCATAAGGCTGACATCAGCAATGACCTGTGCAATGATTTCCTTAACAACCACCTTTCTGTCTTCTAGGCCATAGCATAGGTTCATTCTCAATCTTTGGGACTTGGCTCTGGAACTGTTCCCTCTCCAAGCAGCAGGCGTGGGAGGCAACAGCTAGACCCTTCCTATTGTCATCCTTTCCAGGCAAAGGCTTGGGAAGAAAGGATCATTCTAGAAGGGTTTTCAGAAAGGCTATCTCCTTCCCAAGCCCATGTCACTGGCAATAACCTCCCACTGATTTGTCTGAGTGAAATAAGTGTGCACAACATGTATCTTCTTATCTATCTACTGAAAAACATATCCTAGGAGAAGGGAGAAGTAAACATTAATGAGGCTCTCCATTAAATTTGTATTGGGGATACTTTAGATTATGACATGGTCCCTACGTAGTGAAATAATAATTCTTTAGAGTTTCTTAATTAGAGAGTTTTGTAAGAATGTTGTAGATATGTTCCCGTGCCCATAATTGTGCCATCTTAGACCTAGACTCGTGGGGCTTTTCCTACAAATGTAAAACTTATTTTGTATGTCCTATAATAATATACATGAAACTGAAAGTAGGATACTAAAAAATGTAAATTATAATATCAAAAATATTTTCTTGTAAGTATTAACTTTGAAGTACACTTTTCCTTTTTAGCAATTTCTGAAAAAAGCATTTAAAAGTATTATTAAAACACCAAGATTTTTTATTTTTTATTTAGAAATAAACATATTATGCATACTTCTCATAATACAAAATATTTACAAGGAAAAATAGTTGTATGGTATAATTAAAAAAAAAGCATTTTTTAAATGTCTTAAGATCAAACGTGTTTCAGTGCCCAGCGTTATCGGATAGGGATGTCTCCTGAGAGGCAAATGTACTTTACTGATAATGCACAGTTATACATTTCAGTGTTATCTGTTTTAGTTTTTAGTCACTGATGTCATAAAATAGCTTATTTACCGCAGACTAGTAGATTCCACATGTTTGAAATATAGGACTCAGGATCTTAATATATATATATATATATATGTACAAATAAAAAAGTATGAAAATAAGAGTCCACAGGAAAAAAAATAAAGAAATATTATATTAATACATCTCATTTGGAAGACCTGCTATCCCAAAATAAACTGTAGCAATAATGAATGCTGCAAAACACCATTACACAGAAACGTTATAGTCACCTTGTGACAAATGGCATGAATAGATATAAAGGCAGTGGTGACCTGTTATCACTAGTAAGCTTCCACTCTGCTGAATGGAGTCCTGTAGAAGTGGAAAAAAGTTGGCTGGAGATAGGCAGTTGTTAAAACTGGCCAAAGATGGGTAGAATTTCATATGCAAATTTTTGGGAAAAGAAGATTCTAAGGGAAACCATACATGTATTGAAATTAGGCCAGTTCTGGGGGGACTGGCTGAATTTTGATTGACGTATGGGCAGGTTGTTTGTAAACAAGTCTGTTGAGTTTTTCCCAAACAAACAGTGTTGCAGGCTATAGCAGGCAGCACTGATCACTGTAGTTTGGTGGTGGGGAAGTCTCCCCATCGTCAGAACACAACAGTACAGTGCGAGTGATTCCCCCATCCACCTTGAATGTGTTGATAGGAAAATTGGATAATTGTTTAATCTGCTCGTTGAACCCAAAACATTTTTTTTTATACATAGCCATCCTAAGAAAGTTTGTTTTTCTAAGCATTAGCCGGTTAAATCTATGTCTGTTTACTACCAAATTAATGAGAAAATTCAAAAAAGCAGGATGGATTTTTTTTCTCAAATAAACTGATTTCTAACAGTGTATGTGGTTTTCATTTGGTGAAGTACTTCCATTACAAAATCAAATATTAAAAGCAAACAAAATCTTTCAACTAACGAATGAATGTTCTGAAACATTTTCATACTATTTTTCGTAAGACTTTTCCTAAGAATTTTCATTTAAAATTCTATTCATCTATGGCCAGCTTAAGACAGCTATCTATCCTCCAACTCACTGATGCTCCTCTGGGACTTACTGCTAACTTTTTTTGGCACATGAACAGAAAAATTAGCTATTTTCATAGAAAATGGAACAACTGCAGCCTGTTTAGAGAGATGTTCTAACAGGTTTGAAGCATTTGTAATCCACCTTAGGGCATTCCTAAATCGCATTGTGTAAGTAATGCTTCAGTCAGACACATTGCTTGCAAGAAGCAGGCTGCAATGGTTCACCATAAATCTAGATATAGACATAAGGGGCCAGATTCAGGTACACGTACATTTGCGAAGCGTATCTGAGATACGCTACGCAGCCGTATTTTACCAGGCTGTCTAACGAATTCTGGTAGATTTTTGCCCGTACGATACGGCGGCATAGTCTATTTCTCGCCGCGTAATCGAAATACGCGATTAGGGGGCGTGAAGCATTTAAATTAGGCGCGTCCCTGCGGCGTTCCAACTGCGCATGCTCCGTTCAGAAATTTCCCGCCGCGCATTGCGCGAAATAACGTCGATACGTCATTCGTTGTTTGAGTAGCGTCATTTACGGACATTCCTATTCCCGGACGTTTTACGTTAAAAATAAAAAAGGACGTCGGTAAACGTTGATATTCGACACGGGAACGACGGCCATACTTAACATGGGCTGTCTAATATTAGACCAGCAAAAAGCTGGTATAGTATTACGCAGCAAAAAGATGACTAAAGATGCCGTAAGAGATTGCGATAGACGTTCGTAATTTCGTGGATAGTCGGCAAAAGCTCATCTGCATACCCCAACGCGGAAAACGACGGGAACTCCACCCAGCAGCCGCAATTTTATTGCAGCGTAGACCTGAAGGCGTACGAACATGTAAGCCAGGCGGATTGAAGCGAGTAATTAGAAAGTACTCCAGTCTAACACCAGTTAGACAGGAGTTACGGCTCTCTGAATCTGGCCCAAGGTGTTCTTGTGACTTGCAACACACATGTGACTGATGTGATTGAAAACTTCCATCCTTATCTTGCAGAAAAAAATTGCATTAGCTAACAATATGGCTTAGCTCACTGAAAATGATCAGTCAAGGGTTTTTCTAGGTGCCCACTAACATATTGAATATTATGTTATTAACATAATGGGTGCTATAGGTACCTTTTCGGTATCATGCACATGGGTTACTAGACCCATACAAATAAATGACCAGAAACTGTAATTTATCAATATATCTACATTTGACACTTGAAGCTTGTACTTACCGTATTTATCGGCGTATAACATGCACAGGCATATAACAGGCACCCTAACTTTAAGAGGGAATTTTCAAGAAAAAAACTTTCCACGGCCCCCTGCGTATAACACGCAGGCAAAGTTTACCCTCTATTTTAAGGGTAAAAAAGTGAGTGTTATACGCCAATAAATACAGTATATTGAAATCCCTGTTCTTATAGAAATGTTATGTATACTAATGTTAACTTGTACTGAAAATAAAAAAGCAAAACATAACTGCACATCTGTGTTCCTGTACACTAAAATCTGACATTCAAACAAAAACATGGTCTTTTGAATATGCCCAACAATATGACATCAATGAATATTATTTGGGTCATATTATTTTAGTTGGTTTAGTATTATGTTTAATTTTATACCCTGAGAATTAACACTTTTGGATGGACATATAGGCTTATTTATGGAGAATTCCTTTTTCCACCTATTATTTATGCTAAGAATGTTATGGGTAATATTAGTGAAGTGACTTATCCCTTCTGTTTAAATATAGAACATAAGGGAGACATGTGAAAGTTTCCAGCTCACTGGATTTTCTAAAACTTTGATTTCAGGCTTTCCTACATCAGTTGTTAACTTCCTATATGCAGAGACTGTTTCAGAATTGCTCTAAAGTAGTTTGGTCTGTCCTCAGTGGTCCTATCTCTGATAGCAGCAGCAAGAGTATCTTTCAGCCCATGTACAGGACAATTATTGGCAAATTAGGTTTATAGGCTAAATATGTTCATCTTAATCCAAGGAACTATATTCTACAACTGTACACCTGGATAAACTTTTTTTTTTTAAAACAAATGTCAAGCAATAAACATACAAATAATAAGTGCAATATATTTCATGGAATGAATTGGCTAACATTGTAATTTGTACTAACTGAACTGCAATATGGCCCATAATAATGGCCCTTTCCTTCCTTATAACCAGTTAGTACAGAACAAGTGGTATATTGGGTAAAGAGTGGAGAGCTACAGAACAACTGGTATATTGGGTATAACAATAAAGGACCAACATGTAGTGAACCAAGCAGAGAAATATACCCCAAAATATAAAAAACCTTCTAAAAAAAATGTCAAATGAAATGTAATCTCCAGTGATGATAAATAACAGACTTGTTTAGTTATTTAAACAAGAGCTACACTTGGTATTTGGTAGATGACAAAGCAAGTAATTTTCTGAGCTTCCCCCAGACCCTTCACCATCTACAAAACTGATTGGCACTGTGCTATAGAATGCTGAAGGAGATCTAAGATAATGAAGGTCCACCATCACTCTTCAGCAACTCAGTTGTTCTTATATCATATACACATAAATACAACAGTTTGGGATAAGGGATGATGAAGAACATGACGTTGGTCCTATATAACAATATTACATCTCATAGAAGCTGTAAGAAGGTAGTCATTCTCCCTCCTCTTTTATGCGCTGCTGCTTATTTCTGCGGGTGTCCATATCGAAATTGAAATCATTCCAGTCATCTCGTGGAGGGAAGGAGATGGTCTGGCGAAGTGTGAAACGCACTGCGTCAATCACCCTTTCTCCCCGAGACTCATTAGCACCCACACTGACTGAAGAAGCATTGTTGGCTGTCCTTAGCAAATGGGGAGAGGAGAAGTCGTGGATTTGTCTGTGTTCAAGTAAACCTTTCCAGATTGCATGCCGAAACTGATCAGGAATCTTCATATTGATTAAGTCCTTTAATTACATAAAAGAAAGTCAGCATGTAAATAAATGTTGACTTAGCAATTTCACAAAATCCAAAGGAAATCATTTTGACTGATTTAAGAGATTATCTTATTGTTTGCTATGAATTATTGTTTTTAACTGTGTAAAGACTGGCTACATCTAAGCTGGTTTTTACATAAGAAATATATTAAGCTGTATTCTTGTCATGCTGGTCCACATAAACAAAATGCATATGTCTGAGCCCTATAACAATATGCATGAAAAACAGATTTGCATGGATTCACTTGTTACAATAATTGCATTCCAGTGTTACAGGGAATCTTATTTAATTGAATTTCATATTAGATTTGATATACATATGCTGAGTCAAATGAGATTGCATTAAGTACAGTGGATTTCCAGTTAAAAGTAGACCTTTGTTTTAGTGCTACCTATTTGGTTTTATGGATTCCCACTACCCCAAACCCACTTAAAAGCAACTTGTGGACCATCATGGCATATTTTTATACTGTATATCAGTTTACAAATAACAGCATGCAATGTGAGATGACAAATTATATGATAAAATGGGCATCAAAGGAATAAACCCTTCAATTTTTTCCATTCCTCCATTTGAAAGTTGGCTGCTTAAATACACACCTCCATGGAGTAATGTTCAATCTGATAAATGCTGCTCAGACCCTGGGTAGTGAAATAGTCCAGACAAGATGAACATCCCAATCTCGCTAAAAAACTAGACAAGACAGAGTAAGAGAGAGACATTTAATGCATACATAATTGCTAAAATAATAAAAACATAAATATTATTTGGATGAATTATCTAATATAAAAAATAAGTTAATTAATTTTTAGCTGGGTGCTTTCTGAATCTTTTCTAAACTGAAGGCTAGGGAAGCTTAGAAGTTTAGTTGCTGACATCAATTTTAGAGCAAGAGTACATTTTTGGGATTATGCACAATGTTTCTGATTCTAAGTCCACATTTTTGCCACAACCAGCCTGCAGAACATTTAACTATGATAACAATTTACACCTTGTATAATTATCAATGACAGAAACATAAGTCCTGCTTTTTTGAAATGGTTAGACACACGTAAAGAAGCACCAAGAAGGGTCCTACTGATAGAAGAGTTTGACAGAAGAGACATTTCAAGAATGGCAAAGGGGTATAGCATTTGATCAAGCAAGCAGCACAACTAAGAGTGGCAAAGTGGTTGGGCATTTCTGACATAAAAACAATTTTGCCCATCTGCACTATTGTAGCATAAAGTGCCCCAAACCGAGCCATATTAGCCACAGGTATGTTTAAACAGACACTAGCAAAGGACTGTGGTTGTAGAGGTAAAACTAGTGTTATCTCACCTCACGTCTTTCTTTTACTTGTCCATACGCATGCACAAATTGATTAGGGGCGGGGGATGAATCCAAGCCCAGGTGACTATAAGGGGGGTGCAAAATACAACCCCTTACATTTCAGATAGTCTGATTTTGTTTAGATAATGAGCAACAAAAGATGCAGAAGGCACTTGAGAAGAGTTACAAAACAACCATGCTATGCTCATGGGACATGCAGACTGTTAATACACAACAATGCCTACTAATATAATTAGCAGAAAGTGTTCATTGTAAGGTAGCCATAACAACCTACAACAAGAACTGTACGCTAGGAGGATTTACTTTCCATTTGCACATAAAATGGGGATGATTTACCAAAGGAGTTATTTCCACTCTTAATAAACTGAACTGCCTTTCAAACACCCAATCATGAGGATGTTTGAAACAAGGGTTTATTTCGCCAAGAGTGAAAGTTACTTTTTAATAAATTACCTCCTCTGCGTAGTTTAAATAATTGAACTAAAATAAAAAAAACACCATCAAAATCCAATGCATAGATACACAGAGACTGGTAAACTGTGATTATTTCTGCAGTTTACAAGAAAAGGCCTGAAACTGACTGGGAAATATTCAAGTTTAGCCACTATTTCACAACTTTAAAGGACAATACAGAGATTTAATGATGTTTCTAACTAAATGTCCACATTACTCAGTCTATGCCATTTAACGAACCACTGCCAATTGCCAATGACTCAGGTTTAAGGTGTCATAATGAACAACCAGTGAGTTTTCCTACAACCACCAATCAAACTGCATCAGAAAATGACAAAAGGAAAAACAGAATATACGTTTGATGGGTTGCTGTGGGCTAGTTACAGATTGTTTTTTTTATTAAGCACACTTTTTTTTTGATTACTTATAATTGTCCAATTTTCAAGTAGACAATTCTCCCCACTAAATTATAAACAGGTGGTATTTGGTCCACTGGCCAGCATCCTCCCTCCCACAACTCAAAGATGTCATGTGTGGACTTTTCTTTAGACAATTGAAATTACAATGAACACATATTTTTATAAATGCAAAATCTTCTTAATTAAGCCAGTCATTATTTAAATCATTATTTTTATTTATTTTTTGGCTAAAAAATGATTTCTGTCTCAAAATAACATTTCTATTTTAACAAAATAAATAGTTTTAGTCTTCTTCAGAAGAACTGGTAAAGTTGGCACAATGAATGTTTTGAGCTTTGCTGGTGGGGTTGTCATTACTTTGCATTCTTACCTGGCAATGCTGCAGTCTGTGGGGTATGGGGGAGGCGGCGTACAGTGTGATGTGGAAGCCATAGAAAGGGAAGGAGGTAATGTCTGAGGAGGGCTGAGCCCATTAAGATCACCAGGCATTGACATGTGTGTCCCCATCATAGGAACTGTTAACAAGAGAAAAAAAAATGGTAAATATATTAATCTAAATTAAACGGAGTATGAAAAGTACAATGTTTAATCCCAAGATCCTATGATGAATCGAAATATGTCCAACCAGTAATGTTTTGAGGGGCAACAATAGAATCAACTACTTCTAAAACTGGCAAAACAATGCAATCACAGAACCACAATCTTTAAAGGCATTGTATACGATATATGCCTTCCACAGCAACCTAACAATTCCAGCTGTAGTTTCTAAGACAGGTTGAAATATTCAAGAAAAATCAATAAGTAAACGTATTCATTTGTTTCAGATAATGGCAGTGGATACTGCTCAAACACATATCACATATATTTTGCTCTAGTTGCATTCTTTATTGTTTCCAGTCTTAAGACCAGAAACAATTAAAGGATTACAACTTCTGGGAACTGTAGAAAAGCTAATCAACTGCAGCCAAAATATTTGAAACTAATAACAAACCCGAGCACTGCAGGGAAAATGGTTTGTTGCCTGCTTGAAGAAAGAATGTGCAACGTAACAATGTTATGGATGTACTCCATGTAAGTCTGTTTTAATAGGATACCTGCAAACCTGGTAAATGCTTACTCTATGCCATAATTCAAGATGAATTTGGCTCTAATACTTATCTTACATCTATTCAGAATCATGAATTTTCAGTCTTCAGCAATAATTGTAAAACACAGCAAATTCATAAACTTTTAAAGCGATCTCTCCTGCTGGAGGGGAATACTTATGCATCTGCTATTTCTTTTCTTTGTGGATACTGCTAAAACTGATAACTTCATAGTGCAAGTAAATTCAGCATCAGAATCTTCTGAAATCCTGTGCCTGCCGACTGAAGAAACCCAAGCTGCTCTTCAGTGTCAGTGTTGTTAAGGTACTACTTGCTGGAGGATGCCACATCACCCTAGCAGACGGAAAAGCAGATTCCCACACTGAAGGATGTGTGGCTAGCTGTATGGGCTGTACTCTTTCTCTTTAATGTTTAAAGAAAACCTCTATGTGTTTTTTGTATTGTGGATTTGACCCCAATGGATAAACTACTTTTAAAGTGAGCTATCACGAGGGATAACATGTATTAAGTTTACTTCTTAAGTCTTTTCAATTCAAAATCTGGCAAGGTTACAATAACCTAAATAACAATAAGTCATACCATCTCAAATGTCTACTGGATTTCTAATATATTTAAAATACATATATGGCAAGCTTATTGGGGTTCATCCAGCTTATTAAAGAACGCAGCAATAACCAAAGCAGTAAGTGAAAGTTAAAGTACTTATAACATCCAAATACAAATCTGTTTGGTACTAGAGTGACTTCAGTAAAATTAATTCTGAATGTTTACTATGTGATACTGAACTTTGCATTTAGTTCTTTGATGTCTACATTGCTTAATAAATATGGCTGCATGTCTCATTTAAGAGATGAAACCCACCTTAGATTCTGGTATAAATACACGTCTCACATGTCAGTGAACATGAAACATGGGCTAAAGGTATACTTACTGTTTGACCCCATTCCATCAGACATGGCATTTGGAGTAAGAGAATTTCTCTGTTGTGGGTTCATCAGCTGGCTGACAGAAGGTAGCTTGTTCATGCTATTCATCTTGCTGAGGGGAGGAGAGACTGAGCCAAAGGAAGGCTGACTTTGTATTGAAGATCTGCAAAGATACAACATATCTTAGGATTAGGAACTCTCTAGAAATAAATGCATTGGCACTTTTAAAAATGCATATACATTGACATACATTATTCAGATTAGCCTTACTGTCATAACAATTGGAGTTTCCTTTGAATTAATAATCTGTGTTTTAAACTTCTGTAAAATAATATCTAGATGGACAAGCTGAGGAAAAGCTATAAATATGCTTTTATGTAAAAAAAAATAGAAACAAAAGATATGTGGGACAGGAAATGTATTCTTATGAAATAAAAAAATATAGGTGACATGACTATTTTTTTTTTTGTTTATTTAAAAACATGTTTTCAAGTTTGTTTTCTGTGTATGGCTGCAACTCTGTAACATGCTTTGAAGTAAGGTTCTGTAATGACATTTTTGTGTAAAGCAGTTTTACAGAAGAATGCCTTTTTTTTTTAACTATGAGCTTTTCTTTACATCTACATGAAAATCTGGAAAGGTCCAGAATTACCGCTTTAAAACTGCTATGAGGAAGAAGCAATATTTTTGTTTCCATCATTGCAGTATCAGCACACACATCTTCCGGGCAGGTATGTGAAGAGATAGGATCATTCACTGCCCTCCAGGTATATGGCAGCAAGCCAAGTGGAGGAGGCAATGAGCATACATCCTGAGGCACAGACTGTGAGACCTTGAGATTCAGTTTCACACCTCAGATTTCAGTAGAAATTCACTGCTATTTTGATTAGCTGAGAGAATACAAAATGGTGTGTTCCAAATTTGGAGAGTAGGGTTGCTTCAATTATTGTTGTTTTAAGGAGTACATTTGACTTGTACATTACATTCTAGTGAGCCTAAGAAATGATAAAAAAAAAATCAAAACAGAGACCTTTCCCATAATGACCAATCCGATAACATCAGGTTATCACTCTTTCTGGGGAATTAAACAAAAAAAATATGCTCATAAAGGTAAGTTCACCAGATTAACTTTTTTTCTCCATTATTTTTAGTTCTTGGAAATAATACACTTGGCTTGATTGACAAATCTTTAACACAAATAAAGATATTTCCAGCAATGTTTTGCCTTGAACTGAGCTAACTGTGCCCAAAAAAACAGCAAGTGTATTATTATCAACTGCACATTAAAGACTCACTGGAAGTATTTACACAAATAGGTAAGGCAATCGCAATACAGATATACATACTTTAGGAGGTATAAAAGGTTTTAATTGGTACATAATAATAAAGATAGATACCACTGCTCTTTAAATTGTAAATCTTGGGAAGTTCATTAGCCTTTTTTAAAAGAATTGTTTCCTTTTTGGAAACAATTTGTGGGATAAATTGAGCACCCCATTTCCAATTTCCAAAGCAAGAAGTGGAATTGCTTTACAAAATGGTTGAATGAGTTGCAGCAACACTTCCCTGCAAACACATTATGGCTTATATTAATATGCAGTATATTTAAGTTCTTGGATTCTGCAGTGGGAACAATATCTGTGTTTAGCTGACAGCTTGCGTGTCTGCATGTAAGTGTCTGTGTTGGAAAAGAAGACAGGGCCAGGAGGGTGTGGTACACAACTGAATTTTTAATGAGTGTGTGAACTGTGGCAAAATAAAATATATAATAATACCTGTACCCTTGGAGTGCTTGTTTTATTTAAAAACTGCCTGGTTGTAGACAGATATTTTACTGTGTGAGCAACAGTAGTTTTTTATGTTCAAAATCCAAAGAGCTGCTTTCAGCCCACTGTCTATATAAGGATTGTATGTTTGATGGACTGCAGTTCAGATCAAATTCTCTGAGAACCTCAATAGACGTTCATTATCAAATCATTTTGAGGAAGACTTGCCTGTGACAGGTTTTAAAGCTTTTCTGTTGACAAAAGCTACAGTGATGTTTTTGTCTTAGTGAACTCATGATAAGAGTTAAATACAAAGAACAGGAACTGGAACAAAAACACATCCGATGTCCAAGATAAGCTAGCATAAATATTTATTGGCATTTAGGAACATGCAGCCACTCGAAAAAGCACTTCAAGAGGGTGCCAAGGGGAAACCCAGTGGAATTTGACCAAACAGCATTAATATTTTCCCACTTTTTTATTCAACACTACATTTTTTATCAAAATTTCTGAATCGTAGCAGAGTGACCAGTTGCGTTATTAGCATTGGCAAATGGAATAAAGCACAACATTTTTAAAAACACATTTGACATGTTACAGTCAAGCATTTTTGATACTACACATATCTTGACACATTATTATTACAGACAGGTGTATTACAATGGGGACACAAAAACCTTAATTTAAGTTAAATTAAGTGACTCTATGAGGACAGAAATATGAAATCTGCAATTACACATGTATTGTGTGTTCGGGCTCAGGTTCAGGCTGTGAAGTTGTTATCCTGATTACCATTTGCTATCTAATGTTTTCCAGACCCTGAACAGATATATAGAACAGGAGTTCAAACTTTTTAGAATTCACTGTCTGCATGCATCTTACAGACCAATGATTAACTCAGTAGTTAAACCAAGATCAGAAACGAGTAATGGAAGATTCCATATGTTTATCTTTACAGATTCACTGTAAAGCTTAAGTGCTCCATTAAAAAAAAGTATGAAAAATCCTCACAATGGATAGAACTAAGGGGCTGTCACAGGGGTAGATTTACTAAACCTGAAGAGGGCAAAATCTGGTGCAGCTGTGCATGTTAGCCAATCTCTTCTTACTTTTGCTTTCTCAATATGACAGAAAAGCCTGGAAGCTAAATTGGTTTCTATGCAGAGCTGCACCAGATTTTGCACGCTCCAGTTTTAGTAAATCAACCCCACAGGCTTGCATCAAAAGAGCCTGACTGCACTTTCCCTTTACACCCAACTGATCTTTTCACATAAGTTGTACTACAGTTTTTAAGAATAAAACATGATTTATGAATATAAGACAGGTGGATAATTGATAGGATAGGTCTGCCTCCTTTATGGGGGGGGGCATGGATGAAGGAGAATTTCATATAATAGAGGAGGCATTAGCACGAGGGACATGTCCTACTGACTGTTATTTCCCTTGAGTTTATATTTCTGTTTTATTTTTTGGCTGCACTTAGGCTTTAATAATATTGCAATATTAATAATATTGTAAAAAGTAATGGCATTCCATTATTCATAGCAATCAGACATTTTGCACTGAGTATTCAAGCCACACTAAGCTGTTTAAAGCTGATATCTAATTGTTGGCATGAGCTCTGCAGTTCTCATAATTTACTGTTGAACAAGCATGCCACTTGCTTACACAAAAACTAAACTTCCAACATATGTACATTTAGTTTATCTTATGTTACAGGACTAAGGTGGCTAGATGAAGAAGCTAAAAAAAATCTTTCTCATAGGAGCCATTTGACACAAGCTAAAATAAGCCACTGAATAATTCAATCTATTAGTAGCCAGCTATACACGTTCGGTCGACTGGCCATTTTATGTAGAGATTTTTAGGTATAACAAGCTCTGAGATTTCGATTTATGCAATAGAAAAAAAAAAAAAAACATTTATTTGTTTGACTTTGACTAAATTTGACTTAACATGAGTGCTTCAGACAATATGTTAACATTGTCTGAAATAAAAGCAATGCATATTTTTATTTAGATCTGTCCAGCAGTAAATATCTTATATGACCAGCATTCATAAGCTTGAACAGCTAGTAAAAAGCCTCTTTCTAATATGCAACATTCTTATTACAATACACAAAATTATTATAAAAAAATATATGTTTAACATTTGAGACCAGCTCAAAATCCATCACAACATATATTACATAAACCAGACAAGTAATTGCCACCAACAAGCAGAAGCAAAAAGACATATAAACTGTTAAAATGGCAAATCAACACTTGAGTCCCTTTATAGAATGCTACACACAGTTACATTCACCATAGAACAAAAGGCTAAATATATCATCTCATGAACTTGTAAAATGTGCTATTTTAACAGTTCTCCTACAAAGGCATCACTAAGAGCCACTTTACATCAGAGTACTGCACATGAAAATTCACTTTTAGGCAAGTCAATGTGTGACAATTCAGTAGAATGGCAGCTCTTATGACAACTGCTGACAATCCACTGTTGGCAACTGTGCATGACAATACAATGTATTGTCAGTGATGCAAACTGTGCATACAACATGTTTCAACGTTGTGTACTAAGGCAGGTATGAGTTACATTCTTTAGCCTTGTGCAAATGGTACCCTCCAACTGTTAACTACCATTGCAAGTACCATTGTGTTACAAAGCTTCATGAAAAAATGTATGTAGTTCTCAATCCATGTCAGATGTACAGTAGAACTATAGATTAACTATAGATTAAGAATGACTGCCTTTCAAGGGTCCAGAAGTCCAGTAACTCTTAGAAACAAACAGGAATTTATATTATACCAGTAAGACCATCAGTAAACTGGTTGTAAAGAGTTGGTGTACTTTCCTTAGTATCATTGTACTTGCACTGCCTTTTAGTAGTGGTCAGATTTTAAATAATTCCTGTGGTATATATGTTATCAACAATACTTTGATTTAAAAAAGGCCTAAGGAGATAGATATTGTAGGAATGTAAAACTCTCACTTTAAAGCCAGACCTTTATATTGCATATTTGCACATGCAAGGGATATTTTATTTAGGATCTAATGCACTAAGCTCTGCTAGAAACCAGAGTAACATGGGAAGTGCTTATTTCAAGCAGAGTGCTCTAAAGAATTATTTTATAAAAGTTTTATTTAAATTAACCCTGCCTAAAATGTCCCTGCCTGTAGCTCAATGTTAGCTAATAGAAGGGGTCTTTAAAAAGTTTCCACACTTTTACATTTCCGTTGGAAACGGTGAGGGTGGGAGGAGTTACGCTGCTGACATTAAAAAGTTTGTAGAATGAGGGAAAAATGCATCGCAAAGGAAGGTGACTATGTAGAAATAAGATGCATTTTTTTTTTAAATTCTTAATAAAAAAAGTTTAAAAGAAAGTGTGGAAATCTTTTGAAGAACCCTTGTACATTTCAAATACAAAGGCTGAAGACATACATGATAGTGGCAGCACAATTTTGCAGCATTTCAGACTTTGTCATGGAGCAATCTTCTCTTTAAATCCATCAGTCAATATTGCAGAAATAGTTCAAATCTACTTTTTCCCTATGGAAAAGCACCATTCCCCTTACAATGAAGAATGATTCCCCAGAAAAAGTCCTTTTTTTAAGTTCCTTCTTTTTAAATTGTGGGGAAGAGTAGGGCAGTTAGAAAGTGCATACATAGTTCATGGATACATTGGGAGGTGAGAGAATGTAGAGTATTTTGGGAAAGAATCTTTGTCTTTCAGAAGATCTGCCCGGGGATCCATGAGTTCATTCCGGAAACAGGCCGTTAGGAGCCTGTAGAGAAGAAACCAGAGAAGAAAAGAACAAGAGCTGATGACCATGAAGAGTTGAAAGATGCAGTGACACCACTATGACCACAGTGTGATGAAATGATGTATTGAGGGACAGACTGATAATATTTCCTAAATAACACTATCGTGAGGCTATAGTAGGAGCTTTTATGTATGCTATATGAACCTGAAATCTCTGCAGCTAATTAAATTCTAGCTGTTATGTTTAGTATAGATTAGAAAATGGAAGAAAAACCCTAACTGGTTGCTTTAGACAATAAAGCAACTTTTCTTTCCCTGGTAATTATAGGAGAGACCCAAATATCTTTTTGGAATGCGGCAAAAGCTTTACATTCAGAAGTGAATTAAGGACAAAATAAGTAAAATGTTCTACACTGTGCTGGCCAGGAGTACAAGATTTCTAAATCTGTCCCTTATTGTGAGAAATTTGGCACACATAGAACAAATAATCATACAATATTGCCTTTCTGAGAATCTGGACGTGAAAGAGCAAGTGTACCACGTAGGTCTAAAAACAAAGGCTTACAATGTTGGGATTACAACACGTGCCAGCTCTGTAATTTCCTGAAATTCAAGCCAATTGAATGACTGCAGAGCAAACGGCATGCTTTAAGTAGAATGAAATCTAATGCTTCCTCTGAATTTTCATCTTGATATATCCCCAGTAACAAAACAATCTAAATGCCTTAAATTTAAAATAACAAGTCAAGCATAATAGTACAGAAAGCAGCCCTTTCCATAGTTTGGGACTGTAATCCTATATTAGCGTTATCTCTATTAACTGACTGATCAAAAATGTCATATTCTCTTTTATCTTTACCAGATTATAATGTGCAGCTTTACAAACACAGAGAGATGAATGAACCCTACTGTTTTCTCCTAAAATATTTAGCAGACTAACCCTGGCTATAAATGGAAAGGCTATCACACCTGACCAAACTTAAAATTCATCTGGCTGGTCTCTTCTTTATCAGATTCTTGTGTGGGTCCAAATCTGGACACAGGGGCCAGTTAACGGTAGGTTAGACCCCAAAAATAAATAAATCGGCCATACACATCACTTATTAAAATGTTTTATCTAAAACCAAAACCTTTAAGTCTGGTAAGGGCTTAAAACCTCTGTCAAGTGCTGTCTCTGTTCCTGTTGAATTTACGGGACAGGAAGTGAAGAAAATGCTCTCCAAAAGACACATTGCAGAAATAAATAAATACATGTAAATGAAATCTAACAGGGAGTCCAAATCTTTCCCTATTCTATTCAAATAAAAAATAAAGAAGAAAAAATTGGATTTACATATAATTTTAGGGCCACCCAAGAATATTAGGTGAGAAGTCACCCTGTAAACAAAGAGCCCGTTGCGTGTGGTATTTTTTTATATCTATAAAAGATTTAAAGTCAATTTAAAAGTGATAGTTGTAGTGAAGGTCAAACAAACCAAATAATAACTTGGTGTCAACTATTATCAAAATGTCTGTTTACATATACAGGTTGCTGTTGGGTGCAAAATAAAGGTAGTACATCTGTTAATATCTCACACTACTAAATACTTTGAAGATATGGCTCCTTTTATGGGGGATTTTGTTGAATTCCTAATTACTAAACTTAAAATAGGAACTGGTCTTTTCCTTACAGTATTTATTACAGTGTCCTACAAAACATTTACTATAAACTGTCAAGTACTGAACTGATACATGTGAGTATATAAACTATAATACACAGAAAACTTTGCAGATAAAGAAACAATACATCAATGCTTTATTGGTACATTAAGTAATGTTGTTTTTTTTTTTATCTTTGTGGGTGAGCTGAAATTTGAGCAGTCACACTGTGATCATAGAGGTGTGGGGGTTAGTGAGAAAAAACAAATGAAATGCATTAAAAGAAATCCGACATGCAAAATGGAAGACATGAAAGAGGAAGAAAGAAGCCTTATATGCACAGTAATGTCAACCGTGAAAGGGTAGTCAATATTTCTACAAACCATGTACAATGAAAGCTAATCATTTTTTACACCGGGCGGAGAATCTTTCAGTAAAGAGATTCATTCGAATCTGTTTATTTTTTTGTTTTATTTTCTCTTTGTTAGTATCTCCCATTTTAGGAAATGTTAAAGAGTTTGATCTTTAACCATATGCTGTATATTCCATCAATAGTACATCCAATGCAAGAACAACTCTATTTTTCACCAGTCCAGAAGATAACATGTAGATTTACTTAAAACGGAGCTCAAGCCCCCCCCACCAACATTTTTTATTTCAACAGCTACAAATACTGTAGCTGCTGACTTTTAATATTAGGACACTTACCTGTCCAGGTATCCCGCAATGTTGGCACTCCAGTCGATTTTTCAGTCCGCTCTCAGGTGCTGCTGCCGCCATTCCTTGTAAGGAGAACTGGAAGTGAAGCCTTGGGGCTTCACAGCTGGTTCCCTATTGCGCAAAGCACGCTGCTCTTGTAAATGGCCCGGCCGGAGGGGAGGAGGGGGGGAAACTTCTGGGGGGGCTCGCAATGGCGAGGTCAACCGGAAGTGGGGACGATTACGTGTCAAAAATGGTGGGAACGGTGTATCAGTGGAGGGGGGAAGAAAGCAAACAAATGGAGCTTCCCCTTATGGGTGACCTCCACTTTAATAAGTTAGATATTAAAGTGCAGTAAGGTTTAACAACTAATCATAATTAATTGAGTGCAGTTAAATAGAATCTGATTGGATGATTTGATGCACTACTGCATCATTTTTCTTTGCAGTGCCTTACATTGAATCTTCCCCATGTGAAACAGGATTATGACATTAGTCTGAGAAGAATGAAGAATTTGATTTTATCTTTTAAACTCATGATGCCATTGCCAAATAACCATCGGCTGCTTTTTTGCCTTTCGCCTTTTACAGAAGGAGCCTGCATGGATTTTTTTCTCTACTACTCTATGCCTGGATGCTTTAAAGCAGGGGTCTAAAAAAAAAAAGCAGGGGTCAGCAGGCGGCCCTCCAGTTGTTCCAACACTACAAGTTTCGTGAGGCATTGCAAGGCTGGCAGTTACAAATACGACTCCCACAGGCAAAGGCATGATGGGACTTGTAGTTTCGGAACAGCTGGAGGGGTGCCAGTTTGAGACTCCTGCTTTAAAGCATTGTATTGTAAAATTAGTCCAGGTATAAATATATAATACTCTATCAAATACATATGCATTATTAAGAAAGGTACATAGCTATGCTTAACATAACTAAAAAACAATGTCTATGAGATTATGGACTACAATTGATGATAAATAAACTAAGATACTACACTTCTACTATGAAGCCATTCTATGTGTGGAACAGGCTAATCCTCATCTGAATAGATATACAATAGGGTATGGATTATAAATAACTAAATAAAAAAGTTGTTTCATTTACATTTTGGTCTGTCAGAGAATGGTTTCCATAATAATGCATGTTACCTATGACTGTTCTGCATATTTGTTTGCCATGGTAATTGAAAAATTAATCGCTGTGAACTAGGAATGTTGTTTAATGTTTTTCTCAGTAAGCAACCTATTAATGGCCACTCCTAAATAGAATATTTTGCATATATTACACAAAAAATAGAAGTAGTGACAGAAAGTCCTCACTTTTAGCAAAGGTGTTGGGATTTTGACTTGTGCAAATAAACTGAGAAACACAACTTACTGCATCAGAATTGTTCTGATTGACAGGTACAGCTTAGATGACACATTACCACTGGCACTATTTGATTTCATTATCTACATTTTGAGCTTAAGTATCAATTTAAAATGACATCTCGCAATGTTTAGCATTGTTTTTTTTTTTTTTTTGGGGGGGGGGGATTTGTGCAGTGTGAAAACATATACATACGGTATTAGTAATTTGGGGTATAAAAAACTCAGACTTGGGCATATTATATGTCATTTCAAATAATGCATGCATATGCAAACTAAACAGCAGGAACAAACAGGTCACATTTGTAAATGTACATTTAATTGATTTATTTCTGTATTATAAATATACTCACTGTTTCTGCAATAGATGTTGCTGTTGTTGTCTGTAGGTCTCAATCGTGTGTTGGGGAAGGTACTGCATGAGTTCAAGAGACTCTTTGATTTTTAATAAGGTTTCATATATTTCTCTGCCTTTTACCTACATATAAAAAAAGAAAATGAAAGTGATGAGTAGCTTCTTAGTGTTTGTACCATATTTAAAGAAATTTAAAGTGATCTGTATTATCCTAATAAATAGTAAATAGACTGTGCACTTTGCAGTTGCACCCAGAGCTTAGTGAATATAGTGAAGCTAGACTTTATAAAGAATACCCAATCAGGTGCAAGGTAAGTAGAAAAAAAAGAACATTTTTGCTCGCTCATGATTGGATGATGGAAGTTATCAAAACGTCACCACTTTTGCTAAGAAAATGAGTGCAATTGCACTTGCAAAGTGCACAGTCTATTTGCCTTTAGTAAACCAACCCAATGTACACACATATGTATAAACTATACATTTGCTAGGAAATTTGTACAGAGATGTACCAGAATTAAAGCGGAGTTCTACCCTAAAAATGGAACTTCCGCTTTAATGCCACATTTGGTATGTCATTTTTTTTAGGGGGAGCGGATACCCTCTTTTTAGAGGCACTCAGCTCCCACTTCCTCCCGGGGCCCCGCAGGGCCGAAAGTTTACCTCTCCACCCTCCCTCCATGCAATCTTCTGGGACACGTCACAGGCTGCAGAAGATTACTTGGCCAATTCACAACGCGGCTCACACGTGCCTGGCTGGGAAGCCACAGCCGGGCACCGCAGAGAGGAGGGGAGATGAGCGGGGCTTTGTTCGCCCACAACGCTGGACTGTGGGACAGGTGAGTGTCTGATTATTAAAAGTCAGCGGCTATATATTTTGTAGCTGCCGACTTTTATATGGGTGGAACTGTGCTTTAAGTTAGGAAATAAAATACAATTTATTGACTTACAGGTATGTACAACACTTCATCATCTGGTGACCGCCGTTTTTTAATAGATGCCATCTGAATTCCATGTGTGTTCTGTCTAAAACCTGAAACATCAAGAGACACTTTTAGAACGATTTTTTGCAATGTTACTTGTTTTAAATAGTCCTTTATGTTCCCCAAAAAACTGCTTGAATTGCTACTTAATTTACATCTCTGCTCCCAATATATATATAATACATATCTAGTATCCTGGTAATTACATACTCATACAATGCTTGGTGCTACAAGCCATATTACAGTAACTTACATTGTTTCATACCTTCGCCACTCTTTGTACCGTCTGAGACTTGCTGTTTGCGGATGCTGTCCTCATCGGCCTTACGATCTCTTCCAGGACAAGCGCAAATTCGAGCCTCAAAACATCGGCGCCCAAGCACTTGACCACTTTGAATAAAAATGATGCTGTTATAGACTATGGTAAGTAACAAATCAGCATAACATACCGTGATGATGAATATAAATTATGTTAATGAATAACATTTATTTTGTACTAGCAAAGTTGGGCAGAGCAAAATACGAGTTTTTCCAAAAACAATGAATAGCTGGTTTTCTGTTGGGTATTGTACATTGTTTTTTTTTTACTGTGCAAAAGATTTATGTACATGATCAAGCAAAACAAAGCACGTTCACTTACTCTCTTGTTTCTAGCGTTACTATGATCAATATCGGTCGGCGATTCATTCCTCCAACACAGCTGCTGTTGCACATAAAGTTGTATAATATTGTTGTGAACTCAGTGCCAACCTATAAAGAATTTTGTGGAGATAAAGGAACATATTTGACAGTATAGTAACTGCATTGACATGTTTTGAGATACATTGTTTAGAAATAGATACTTCCAAAAATAATTCTGATAACTAAGAGACACTGACCTGTGGGGGTTCATATGGTACCAGAACGCTCTGTCTGCCAGTGATTGGATCTTCCACATACTGTGCATGGCTATTTCCTTCAACTCTTATGAGATGGCTTGGGGGAGCTATTTGCCCTACAGACAAAGAAAATAAATCACTGAAAGCAATAACACCAATTAGATTGTATTTCTGTAAAAGCTACTTATATGATATCTGTTATGATGAAAAGTCTGGAAATGGTAAAACAGGATTTGTCCATACCCTCATTAAATTCCCGGCTGAGCTCATGGTTTGGGCATCGCTTTACAACTTCTGTTACGTGTTCTGCTTTTTTGTAGACTGGCATTGCTCGTATAACTGCTCCTTGTGGTGGAGGAGTCATCACCTTGATCTGAATTGGACAGGTTTTGGCAATCTGGCAGTACAGCTTCTTGAGTTCAGTAGAATACTGGAAACAAATAGACATAAAATTATCATAAAAATTATAAATGATTGAAAATAATTCACCAAAAAAGCTAAAGACAAAACAGATTCATATCACAAATAGTGGCTATTGCATTCTAAAATTGGTCTGTTCTATGCTCATAATCCAAGTTTAGATGCCAGTCATTTTATAACTATACCTCCAGATTTACCATATCTCACATATGACAATGTCCAGCTGCAAGAACAATCAAATAAACAATGGCAAATATGAATCCAATGATGTGTTTCAAGGGTGCAGCAGAGTAAAATATATGATTCACAAAATAAAGTTTATTACTTTCTGTAATGAGAGTACTGGATTAAGCATACATTGTATTATGCATTATACATTTTTAGAATATTTGAGGTAGTATTATGGGCTCCTTTTATTTAACAGTCAATATACACAGTTATGTTTTATATGTTTTTTAAACCTTTGTGGTGGTAACTAGCCCATATAGGAATTACCAGCAAATTAGGATGCCAAGTTACATTTCATATATGGGTGTATAATTGTGGCTCTTGAATAATTGCAGTGGGGCCTCGCCCTAACTATATGGTTGGCTAGCACCTGAAACAATTGTCCTTATTTACAAGAATTGTCCATTTCCTTGGTTGGCAAATCTGCTTCAGGTTAGTTCAGCTATTGCAAATCCAAAATGTGAGTTCTACTTTAGATATTCATAGGCATGAAATGGTGGTCATATGTGCAGGTACAATTTGACCTAAAAAAATGTCTGTGTCATACAGTTATTAAAGCTGAACTGGTTAATTCATGAACATGCACACTTGCCCAAGAATGAATATTCATAAAATAAGGCAAACAACCTATGGACCTGCCTTATTTTGGTAGAACAATAACAATCAGGTGAAAATTCTAACCTAACCTAGCCAACACTGTTTATTGGTACCCACTTCCATATAGGCCTAATGATGTTAACCACTTGCTAACTGTGCTCTAACCGAAAGGAGGCTACATTGCAGATGTCCAGTTCATGTAATTGATGTGTCCTTTGGATACAGCTGATCACAGATCAATGTAAAGGGCCAAGCACATGCAAAAGCTGAAAATTGGATTGGTCAGGAAGGGTGTGAAAGTGTCCAGAAGGCAAGTGGCTAATAATAAAACTTATATTCTATGTTTTTGTGATACAGGGAAATAACAACATATATACACCAAGAAGGATTATCTAACTACTTGCTATAAGCTACATAAATAGTTCTTTCAGATACTTTCATACATGTTACCAATTAGGGCTATTTGCCCAATGAATAATCACCAGTAGTAGTGAATAAGCTGAAGCTGTGTTCACTTTGAATACCCAATCATGTAAAATACTTTTTCTTGAATCTGACTGGGTATTTTAATGATGCAATCAAATATTGGACCTACAATGAGCCCCTTCTTATTCATTCTCTTTTAGAATACACTATTAGCTACATGGACTGATTTAATAGAAGCTTGATTGCATCCTAAAAGAACAAGTAGAAAAACTCCCAAACGACAGACTGGGAACTTAAATAAAAACCTTCATAATCAAAGGTACACTAAATAATAAAAATGCATAAGACACATACGACTAAACAACTAAGGTTAATGTACAATGCTTTCTAATTCTAACTTCTGCCCACACTGTATACGGTTAATATTTACTCTATGATGCATTCTCCAGTCGTGCTGAAGTAAAGGTAACAGAGCTTTCAGAAATCTTGTAGGACATTGTGCAACACAGCTCATGCCTTCAGGCGATGGATTAAAATACAAAAGATCCATGTAGCCTCCGGATACAGAAAATGCAGCCAAAAGATAAACATATTTTAAATGTTAAATTGCGAAAGACTGCCTTAGATTCCTTTTTTTTCCAAACTTGACTAAGAAGAAAGAAGGGTAGGGGGAGGGAGGGGGAAATGAGAAAACAAATGTGGATTAATAAACCTTTCTTCTACATTTATTGACCAATTGTTTCCTACCTTTAACATTAAAGTGGAATTCCAGGCAAGAATGATATTCTCCCCCATATTTCTATGATTAATGGCATCCACTCCTGCATTATCCACTTTTTTTTCAAATGGTTGATTAGAAACAACTATCTAACCAGGCCATTCAGGCCCCCTCCTCTCTTGGACCGACTATGATTGGTTTGTGCAGCCGAATGTGGTTGTTCACTGACACTTCCATGTACCATTGTCGGTCCGAGTTCTCTTAGCCAGCCAGCTCCGCTCTGCCCCAGTCCTGCCTCTCGTTTCCCCTTCTTGTCACATGCCTTCTCATGAATGCCACTGCAGGGGGATTGCAGTCATGTGATAGGGAGCAATACTGCATAGAAAAGGTAAAAACAAATGTGATTTTTAGCTTTCAGGGCGTATTAGGAAGGTTAATGATTGCTTAGGGTTGTTGTGGCCTATTCAAGACATCATTTTAATGACTTGTTTAAAAAAAAAATCATAAAAAACCTTGAGGAAAAATGAACAAATGGAAACTAGCAAATTGTATGTTACATTTATGGACATTTTAAGATATGCAATGATATCTTAAAATTGAACTTTCATGCAAAATTTTTAGTTATAGGTTAGCCTACACTACAGATTACCTATAGGTAGTGTAAATATTTCCTAAATGTGTGCCGTTTAGGAGAAATTTACTGTACATGCAGCCAGTGACATCACTGGAGCATGCGCTCTGAAGCCGTTTCTTTAGAGCCCTGTGCCGTGACCATCGGCTCCCGCATGCATGTGCGAGAGTGACGTCGGAAGCAAGATGGGTGGAGATGGAAGCAGCCTCCAGATCTGACATCTTGGCTCAGGAGCGTTTTAAGGTAAGTTTATCATTATGCATACTAGCACATTGCTCTTTACCTTGCAAGGTAAAAAAAACGTCCAGGGTTTACAACTGCTTTAAACCTGACCCTGACTGAATCATACCTTGTGATTGCCAAATATTAGAGAAATGTCCTGTGAGTAATAATGAACATGAGCTTTTGCCAGAAGTGCTCCTTGACCTAACCTGGTAGAGTATTTCTATGACTAATAAGAAATACATATATTGCCAATCAATTTTACCCAATTGGGCTAATAACAGGTGGTCCATCTATCTTTCTTATTGCCCTTGTGTCCCCTAACCTACACACAGGGTGCAATTATCCCCCCAGTTCATGTTTATTTCACCTGAACATGCCCTCAGTGTGAAGTAATCCAGTCCTAAACAGTCTGTAAATTCCATTACTAGCACCCATCCAACCATTTTGCATTTACTAGAAAATCAGAACAAACAGTTGAAAAAATATAGCCTGAGGAAATATGTCTTGCAAGTGATATCCAGTATGCCTATTGCCGCAATGATGGCTCAAGTTACTTGGCATGCAATTTCCATTCAGCTCCTTGTTTTCAGGTTCACCTGCAATGTCATGTTTAAATAAGCAGTTTTCAGGTAGGCGAGTCAGAGAACAACAGCAGTTTGGGGTACATTAATAATAACACGTTTTAAAAGAACATTCCAATGAATATAACCCTCTCTACACCACCTGCTTGCTGAATTACAGGGTCTTGGCATCATACTTAGAATTCCTATTACAATATGTGTGCATGCCAGGTTCCAATACCAGACACCTGTCTGCTTCCTCAATAAGCTGTACTCAATCTTTGCCATTACTTTTTCAGTTTCTTTTACGGCACAAAACCAATAGTGAATAATAGCATACTATTAAGTTAAGAACTTAAATGACATTTACTTATATGATTTTTTTTTTGTTTGTTTGCTTCCATGAGAGCAATTTTAGAATCCATTAGGTAAAATGAACAATATGAGGCAATTACTGCATCTAATACTGCAGAGCTGTAATAGATGCATTAACTTGAACATAGGCTACGTATGTAAAGGATAACTCATTTTGTGCTTGTAAAAAACAGTTACCTTTGATGTACAACTTATGCCTCCCTTAGACAGTCATAGGCAGTCAAATCTTTATTAGGTTTTGTTGAGTGATCAAACATCTATCCATTTTCTAAAAAACTGCATTACTCAGAACTTGTATTCGTCCTTTTCGTTCTATGTTTGATCTAAATAGCATAAATATGGGAATCTGGTCAATTTTGGATCGAGTGGGGAAGGATCAGAATACCTTTCAGGTTTTTCTTATATCTAGGATTCCAGGTATTTTTTACACACTTCCTGTCCAGTGAAACCGTTGTCGCAGGATAAATAGTGAATAGTCTTGGATAGCACGAAAACCTAATCCTTCCCTACTCGATCCAAAACTAGAAAAATATTTTCAGTGTGACAGACGCTTTAAGTGGTAAACTATTAGGGCTCATATATACCAGGGTGCAGGGCCGATCCTCCCTATAGGCTCACTATGCAAGCCGCTTAGGGCCCCGCAAAGCTGCAAAGGGCCCCCCAAATTATTAGAGGCCCCGCCTGGTGAGAAGTAATTTTTGCCCCCTCACCCCGCTTCTAAACTCGCTGGCTGAGTCATTTCCGACAGCAGAACACCCCTCCCCCCGCTTCTCAACTTTCTTTAATGTGACATGTAACTGTCGTCAGTGCCCCCACTTCTCATTTTTAATGTGCCATGTCATTTTTCTTAGGGCCCCAGGGAGGTCAGGATCGGCACTGCCAGGGTGTTACAGCACACTTCCCATAACCTGGAAATCTCTACATGGAGAGTTCTGTACTGTGGTTTTCAGTGGTATACTTTACACAATGGGGTTGATTTACCAAAAATGGGAGAGTGCAAAATCTGGTGCAGCTCTGCATAGAAACCAACCAGCTTCCCGGTTTTTATTGTCAAAGCTGAAGTCAGCTAAATGGAGCAAGCTGAAGTCAGAAGCTGATTGGCTAAAATGCACAGTTGCACCAGATTCTGAACTCTCCAGTTTTAGTAAACCTACCCCAATACATTTTCAGATGGTGCATTTAAAAAAAAAAAGCTTACTCTTACAATTATTACAACTACCATTGTAAAAGCTCCTTGAACTAGAAAAACAAAGTATTGTATGCATTTATAGGTATGCTCGGAAAAAAAAAAACCCTCACTGAATGTTTATGTTACGTTTAATAACTGAAACACAAGAGATCTTTGTCATTTCCTACAGGTCCTAAGGCAGAAACCATGAACACTATTTACTCAATGTAGAAAGAATTTGTTTAAACTGCTGCTCCAACATCTTCCTGAAATGGTCAATAAAGTGTTGAATGGGCCTATAATGTGGATGGAGAGTTATTTATTTAGTTGTACTTTGTGCTTCTGTAGTCTAGCACTCAGGCTTATATGCAGCCTCCTGCCACCTGTCAGTCATATGAGATTAATTATTTGGGCGGCCAGTGCTGGGAGCGTCACATTCCAACCTGGCCGCACCCAGAGGTGTTGACATCAGACAGGTGAGGTCCCCCTCCTAAAACACTTGGAAGATTGCAGTCTGGCCCCACCCTGTAATGTCCCACTCTCTATATGGCCCCTCCAGGCAGAATGTGAGAGCATTACATCTCTAGCTGTATCTGTTAAACACTCCCTTAATTCAGTTGTGATTAGGCTAAAGGAAAGAAAGAATTATAACCTCAGGCACACTTTGAGAAAATCAGTAAGTGCTGTTGTCTACCCTGCACATATTTTATCTAAAGGGATTTTACGTGAATACATGGTGCCGACAGCTAGGCATACATATATGTATCCCCATTTATAGTAAGATTTATAAAGCTTTCACAATTAAATCTGCACAGTTATACTTAAGCACTGAAAATTCAGATTCTTACATAAGCCCAGTTATTATTGGTTCTCTTTAATATTCAGCTAGATACTTTCTATATAAGCAACATCATTTACAACATTCAGAGAATCTAGATAATCTGGTGTTGTCATAATTTAATTTTTTTTTTTGCAAAAACATTGATGCACTAATCCGAATATTTATCTCATAACACAATTCTGTGCAATAAAAGATTGTTTTTATTTTTATTTTTGCAATACCATTATTTGTATTGTATACAATGGCTTTTTTTTTTTATCTTTATTAATTGTTAAAATTTTACTAAATTGTGTTCTGCTCATATGCAGTACATATACTGATTAGCACAGCTCTGTTTTTTTCTATGCTCTATAACCATTTATATCTAGGGGTGTTCTAATTGCTTTTATTGTTGAATGAACCATAAGCGCAACTCCACAGTTTTTATTTTTTGGTAAATCTTTAATTATTGATTCCCCTAAATATGTGTGTGCAGATGTTTCTTATGTGCAGAGAATTGTGTTATTACATTATTATGAATCCTATTAGCAATTCATCTCTACCATTAAGAATGTTAAGTTTTACAAAAAAATACTCAAGTAAACAACTTTTTTTTTACTGTCTGTGACACAAGCTTCCAAGGTATTCTTTCAGGGCTCATGCACACTACATCTCAAAGAAGCTGCTCCTACAAGGTTTTGAGCTTTTTGGAGCTTTCATTTTTTCTGCCTGGAGACTCCCCTCCATGTTAGCCAATGTGTAAATGCACACTTTGGCTTTTTAAGGAGTTTACAGGCATATGCTCCTACAGGCAGAAACCCCCCCCCCCATTTTTGAGAAGAAGTTTTGAGCAGAAAAGACACCCAAAAACATACATAAAAGCATGAAACAGCATCAAAAAGCTCAAAAAAGCTTGTGATTGCACAAAAAAAAGGAAAAATTAGCTGAGGGTAGGGTTCATGCTCAAAAACAACTCAAAGACGCTCAATAAAAGTGCGCAAAAGAGCAGAAAAAAGCACAAGCTTCTTTAAGGCAGAGAAATAAAAATAAAAAATAAATAAAGCAGATTTTTTTTTTGGAGTGAGCCCTTATTCTCTGGCCAAGCAGTACTGATACACAAAGTTTTATTTATTTTGCTGCAACGAAAAAAAGTATCACAGACAGTACTAATATGTTTACCACCACCTTCAATGTAAAAGCGAATCATGAACATTTCTTGTCAAGCATAGTGTTATACTAGTTAGTATTAGTTAATACTAACTTATCATTAGTAGACTTGTAGGCTGGACACACTGTACTGCTTCCAGTTGTGGCATATATAGTTCTGCATTGTTTCCCAGATTGTGAATGTGAGTTGGAGGGAGGGAGGGTTAGTGCTGTCGTGTGCCTGTAATTGCAGTACCTCCTGCCTGGCTGACTTCCCTGGGGGCTCTGCCTCACCCTGAGGTTTTGGGCCACGTTCCAGCCACGCTGCCACAGTATAAATGAAAAGAAAGGATAATAAGAAAAACCCGATAACTACCTTTAGTCAAACATAGTTCAGTTTACATAGAAATTAAAAGAAAAAGGTTGGAGGGAGGGAACTACATACTTCAATTTCTTTGGCATGTATGCCTCCAGGCTACATATATGGACAAGGGCTGAGAAAGAATAGAACTGTTTGAAAAGGCAAACCACTCAGTCCATTAAGCAAAAGGAATGTGTGTCTACCAAGAAGCCAGCAAGCGTCTCACTCTTATAATACGAGGGGCTATGCCTGTCACATCACTGCCAACCAACTAAACAAACAGAGACTGTGCACAACAGAAAAGGAATAAGCTCTCTGGAGACACATGGATATCACAGAAAAACTCCAGGGAGGGATGCCCCTATATACGATATGCTGTCTTAGAATGTGACAGTACATAATAACATCACTGTACCAGAATAAATAGAATTCATTGAACTGAAGGGAGTAGATGAAAGACTACCTGAGCAGAGAAAGCAACAAAAAACAGCAGGTGGGCTTAATCAGTTAGAACTTGGGAAATATATGACAGTTGCCCGTTGTAGCCAATCAAACTTTTTCTTTCTAGGTTGTATGAATAGTGAATAGTGGTTAGTGGTCATTTTAATAACACAGGTTAAAAAATGGAAGCACAAATCTTTTGGGTTGCTTCAGATTGTACATCCACTGTAAAGATATTGTTTGTGCTGATAGTTCTTTTTTTCATTAATGCCAACAGACACCAGCTAAGATATGGTTGCATAAGATTTTAACTATGAAAGAAGACTACAGTCATAATAACATTCAAGCTTCAGGGTATCACTAAGGTGTAGTTAAAGTAAGGGAGTGTCTCTAGTATGTATAATGATGCTAAAGCTTATGGGAACAAGAAGCCTATTAATTCTAATGTGCTACTATCATGCCGAAGGTAGCAATTGTTATGCGAGTTGCTCACATGGTCCCCATCAATGCCAAACTCATATAAGGAAACAGCCATATCATATTTCGACCACATTTGTATATGTAATATTTATAGTAGAACACAGAAAAGTACCTTTGTGTGTTATAGCTTGCTAATATCTTTAAGGAGTATTTTACAGCTACTGTTATAGGGGATTTTTTTTTAGGAAGAGCGTAGAATTTTTGTATTATTGAATATTATGTATGACTATGCAGATGTAATATTTACTTTTAGATTGTAAGCTCTTATGAGCAGGACAATCTGATTCCTCCTGTATTAAATTGTATTGTAACTGAACTGTTTGCTCTGATGTTGTAAACTGTTGGCGCTATATAAATCCTGCTGCTCTAAATATGGTTAACAATGACTCCACTAATACTCTTAGCGATGCCAGTCCTTTTGGCAAATACCATAGATGCCACACTGCCAGTCCTGGTTTGGAGCTCATAAATAAATCTCCTGGTCTTTTGAACACACTTTATTTGTATAAGTTGTTCCTTAACAATAAAAAGGGCAGAGCAACACTATTATACACTCTTCAAATTTTACTCAAATTAGGTAGCATTCTTTGTGCTTTCAAGTATCCTACTCCACAAACAATCTCTTTTGCAGAAACCCTGCACTTTTTGCCATCACATTGCAACTGTAGTAAAACAGCCACTATGTGAATGCATGGAGGTAGTGTAGGAACTGACTACCTATAAAGAAAAATTAGGAAAGCCAAAAAGCTCACAGCTCACATGGGCCTAGCTGCTGACTCATGATTTGCGGTAGATCACATTGTCAGCAGCATCAGGCCCGTGGTTGGCAGCTGGTTGGGAGGGAATCTGCTGCTTCTCGCATGCTTGTTTGAAAAGGGATTACACTCTGAAAATTTTCTTCAGCCTGTCACAACCATATCCATTGGGCAAGCAGTATCACCTGGCAAACTCAACCAGCCCTATTTTTGGCCATACTGCAAAGCACAGCTTTGCGATCATGACAATGTGTATAAGGCTTTCCAGTGGCTTATGGTTGGTTTTGACAGGTGACTGAGGGGAGTTAAAAATGCACCCCAACTGCCTGTCTGACAGTGTCCATGTGAAAGGGGCTTTAGAGTAAACCTGTGCTTTGCCCATGCTAAACAAACACAGTTTTATATAACTGCCATTCTTCCCTGTTGTACACGCTTAACTACCTTTTGCTGAGCTGCCACCAGAAGCAATAAAAGGAATCCCCCTACACAGAGTTACTCTGCCTTTTGACTAATACTGAGTATAGTATCTGTTCTTAACAGTTTTCAGGAAAAGAACACTGACATCCCTTGAAACTGAAGGGTGCTGGTCAGTAATGCCTGATGTAATAATGCGGGTAAGATGATAGCGATCCATTTCCTCTTGGGTTGAATATGGCCTGGTTTACCAGGTTTGTACCTGGTAAAAGGCAGTACGACCCCTAAGTGCTAATAAGTTTCTGGTAGGAATGGGGTTTCATTTGTCTTGCCAGGGGCTGAGAAGCAAAAGGAGCTCTTAGTGATGTGTCCCCTAGGAGTGGTGTCACAGGGTGCCAGAAAAAAGTGGCACACCATTGAGTCTTTTACTGGCACTAGGACATATCATTTTATGCTCTTCTTTAACATGCCTCTTTTGGCATGTGCATGGGGAAGTTGTCATACTGGCCAGAAGCCCTGACTCGTCATTGCACTTCGCACTTTTTTATTTTGCACAATTTATCACAGGCTCTTGCACTGCATGTGTTTGATGTTTTTGTTTTTTATTTATGCATAGAGACGGAGGGTAAAGTTTATCGGGGCCTTCCTTGAAGTTGGTGTGGGGGATCCCTTTGGGAAAGCCCCCGCCAAGTCAACTACTTGGAGGACCAGCTTTGGCAGATTCCTAAGGAATAGGGGTCCTAGGTATACATGGAGTACCTTGCCTTTCTCAGGAGCCTTGCACCCTGGGGGATTCAGGGTTTCAAGACCCTTACTGGCTATTTCGTACACATTTTTTTAGTGCTTTGCTTTCACAGTTCACTTTTTTGTTTACAGGGGTTCAGCAAGAACCACGCTGCAAATATATATATATATATATATATATATATATACTGTGTATATATATATATACATATATATATATATATATATATATATATATATATATATATATATATATATATATATATAAAATAAAGATATGCTTTAGTACTTTCCTTGACATGAAAACTCAATAAAAAATACACAATTTTTATTTAATATGCATACAAACTTTTCTGGTTTGCACAATGCACAATTGTAGCAAATCAATGATCCTGCTCAAAATGATAAAAAATATTCATATGTTATGGTTATCACTGGTATAGGAAGTGGAGGGAAAATCTTCTAAAGGTGGCACAATTCCAGTGGCAACTGTCTAGGTGTGGATTTGTAGAGGTTTACAGTCACTTCTTGTAATGTTGCTGGAACAGGAAGTAAAAGAAAATGTCCTAAGTGCCGGTTCACACAGGGGCAAGCCGACTTACAGCGCGACTTTGCAAGGCAACTTCAGCGCGATTTTAGCATGACTTGGAGCAACTTACAATGTGACTTAAAGTTGCCTCCAGGATAGGTGACTTTGGCTGTGGGCAATCACAGAATAATCAGCTTTGTGGGAGGGAGGGATTTGCCTGAGTAAACTTTTCTCTTCCTCGAAAGTTGCTTCAGTTAAGACAGAGATCTGACTTGGAGGCAACTTCCATTGAAATCTATGGGTACAAGTTGCCTAGAAGTCACCTTGAAGTAGTACAGGAAACTTTTCTGAAGTTGGAAGTGTATATTAGGATGGCTCTCATTCACTTCAATTGAATTTCTCATGTCGTGCGACTTGGGGCGAGACAAGTCAGATCCCAAGTCGCAGTAGTGTGAACCGGCACTAACTGGTCGCAGCAATAATTGCTGTAATAACACATTCACTTACTGAATTTTTTTATTTTTTCATGAACTGAAAAAGATTTAGAACTTCTGGCAATGTTTTCTTGTTGTCTGTGCTTTTCTGTCCTATTGACAATTGCTCCTTTTCTTCCTGGTACTGGTGTAAAAGGGTCATGAAGTAGGGGTTACAGACAGTAAAAAATAGGAAAATCGTACGTCTGTTTTTTTCACAGGGTTACATGTGTTTTGTCTCAGGGCAAATATCCTTAGTGTTGCTGGCTACAACTGATTTTTGCAGGACTTTTTTTAAGCAGATCCCCACATCCCAAAGTCAAATTGTTTTCATAGACAAATTAAAAATTAGGCTGTTGCTAAAAAAGAATAAAAAAAAAATTGCGCTTCTCTCCAGCTTCAGCTGCTTCTGGGAGGTCTGTGTGATGCCACCATACCTCACTGCTGTACCTGGGATAGCTGAGCACTGAAAATCAATGGAGAATGCACTACATCCCATTGCTGGGGCATATTAATTGAAGGGGCTTTTAATAGAACAGACCTTCCATTTCATGAAAGATCTGATTCAAAGGTGATATATTGGGTTACTAAAAAAAAACACACATACACCCCTCCATGCTGCAGAATCTGTATGATGCTGCAGGTGTTCTACGTGAGTCATAGGACTGAGAGCTAAGCAATCATATGACTGCTTATCAGTCAGCTCTTGGTCTGTTTTCAGTGGAGTACAATAGCTGTCAGCAACTACCCCCTGGTCTGCTCCTTCAGCACTACCTGGAGTAAAGAGCTGAGGCGGGAGCCTGGCTCTGACTCTCAGCCATGTACTGAAAGGTGAAGCCATCTGTCAGTCAGACAGCTGGGTGGATCCCAACAAAATTGTCAGGATCCTTTCTCAACATGGCACAACTCTGCCCCTGGGTCACAGGAGTAAATTAGTAAATGTATTCCTGTGATTTAAAAAAGTGAAGTATAGCCACAAAATGTGTGTATATGGTGACATTTGAAATGAAGTGGATTGGGGTGTCAATGATGTTGTTTTTAAGTCAAGCTAAATGTAAAAGTTTAAAAAACGTAATTACACATACAAAATTTCCAAAGCTAGAATATGATGTTGCTGACAGTTACTGTGATAACTGCACTCTGTGGTAACACCACATACAGCTTACAGGCATCTCCCAAGCATGTAATATAAAGGGTTGGTGTTTTTCCATGTTGCCCTAGAAGTCACAGTAAAAGCACCCTATGTCTGCAGTGTTTTGTTTTTTCATTGCAGTGCCATGGGACGTGGGGTTTGCTGCTTAGTTCAGATTTTGTAGATTTCAAGTTTAATTTGATGTACCGACTGTGAACTGAACCCAGACAGATTCTCTCATCCCTATTCCACACAAATCTTAAAGGAATTATTGTGGGCAACTGTCTTTACCTGTAAATACCTTCATTGTAAATGATTGGTTAAACCAAAAGAGATATATGTTTTTATTTAAGTTACTTTAACTTTTTCTGGTTAATCACCATCACTATTCCAAAGCCCTACACAATGAAAGCCATCATTTTCATGTAAAACACTTTAGTTTGATAAATGGCTTTATATTTTAGACTATAGCCCTGTTGTAAACCAGTGGTCTAAATGCACAGTTGACCACAATGCCTATTTTTTAGGTTTGTTGAAAACTGTTGGCATAAAACTACCATCGGTTTTATGAAAGAGGTGCTTTATTTTCAAACTGAAATATAAAAATGCTTAATGCCTCCAGTGTTTTACAGAAGTTTAATAAACCATTGAAACCCCTGACTGCCAATTGCTGTCTTAACTGCTGATCTTTGTTCAATTTGTTTGTCTTCAGGGTTCTTCTGAAAGAAGATAACTCATGTAAACTAATGGATGTACATCTCAATTATAGAGGAACAGATAAGAAAAATGGTACTCTGTGGAAAAATAATATGTAAGTGATCTTTAATGCCAATAAGACTACACTTTTTCTTGAGCTTGAGAAATGTCTGCATTTCTAATGCCGCATACACACAACTGCTTTTCTGGTTGTAAAAAATTACGTTTTTAAGGGTCTAGAAAAAAAACGAAGTTTTTAATGGTCTAGAAAAAAACGTTTTTTTTCAACCCGACCATTAAAACGACCTTGCCTACACACGATCGTGAAAAAAAATGCTCTAGCAAAGCGCAGTGACGTACAACACTATAAAGGGGAAGTTCCATGCGGATGGCGCCACCCTTTGGGTTGCTTTTGCTGATTTTGTGTTAGTAAAAGACGATTTGAGCTTTTCAGTCTGTTACAGTGTGATGAATGTGCTATCTCCATTACAAACGCTAGTTTTACCAGAACGAGTGCTCCCGTCTCATAACTTGCTTCTGAGCATGCACATTTTTTCACATCGTTAAAACCCACACACGACCATTTTTTACGACGTAAAAAACTACAATATTAAAAACTAGGTAAAAAATTAGAGCATGTTCGAAAATGGCCATTTTTTACATCGTGAAAAATGCTCTGGAGCCCAGACACGTCATTTTTTACAACCCGAAAAATGGTTGTGTGTACGCGGCATAAGACATCAAACTGTAAAAAAAAAAAAAATATCTAAAAGACAATTACCAAGATTCTTTCTTTTAAAAGGCAGCCAATTGCTTCACTTTCAAAGCACGTTCTCCCAAAATATTTATAAGAAACAAAACCAGCAAAAAGATCTAAGATCAGTAAGACAACAAAGGATAATCCACAACTTATTACTGATCATTTTCCGGATGAAATTTTGTCATTAAAATGTGCTGTGTGACTAGACGCTTCCTTCCAGGGGTAATGGTGTCTGAAAAGTCAAAACATAATGACTAACTTCTCTTCAACTACATACATGGTACGTTGACTTAGGCAACATCAGATATTGCACAAGGGGCCAAGGATACAGTCTTACTATGGAAATATTGTATGGCAATTATGCGTTATGCTTTAGAGGGTGTGGAAGGATTTTTCCAGCCCGCATTATATAATTTATCACAGTATAATATCAATTCTATAAGTCTATCAAAGTATTATCATTGCCAGTAAAACACATCATTACTCAGTGAGTAATTCCCCTGTTTACTTCAAACACTTTTTTCCCAACATGGGCAGGTCTCATCAGGCAAAGTTTTGGAACGAGTTGCAGCGTCCCCATTTCTACATAATGCTGTAGGCCACAGCAGAAAGGCAAGTCTCAACTGCGCTCCATACAGTAATCAAGCTCTGCGGCGCCTCTGGTCTTGCCTTCTGCATATTTCACATGTATCGTCATGTCTTTCAACTCAAAATCTGTCTCATCTGCACTACGTACACATAAACATGCTTCTCTTGCTTTTACATCTCTAACCTCCCAAAGGCTAATGGATTTCAGTTTTACTGATTTTAGCTTTTATATCACAAAAGTATATGTGGTTTATCTTTTATTGATATAAATTATTAGATGGTTACGATACAAAGTCTAATAAATTGCCATTTGAAACTAAAAAGCAGTGTGGGGCAGTATGCGTCAAGCAATTCAACAAATAACAAGCGGCTGTAAATCATATTTCATTAGAGTGCAGTAAACTAAAATAATATTGGGTGCTTGGGTTAGAGCACTTTGCACATCATCATTGCACTTTAAAGGATACGTTCACTTTTTGAAACAATGTTTTAATAAATGCACATTTTTTTTGCAGGTAAAAAAATGTGCATTTTTTATTTTATTTGGAGCCTGTAAAGCATTGCAGCAGTGATCAGCAGATGGCTGGTGCCGTGTACATACAGACATACACACACACTCCTAGAACTAAATTAAAACAAACATTTTAAATATATTACAACATGGACGGTGTCAGTAGATGGTGTCAGTAAAGCAGTGGATGATGTCAGTAGAACAGTGGACAGGTCAGTAGAGCAGAGATTTTTGTCAATAGGATAGTGGATGGTGTACGTCATTAGTGTTGTGGACGTGTCAGTAGGGAAGAGGTTGATGTCAGTAGGACAGTGGACAGTGTCAGTAGTTTTTTTATTGTATTATTTTATTTTTTATTATATTTAAAAAAAAAATTATAATTTTTTACAATATTATTTTTATTTTTATTTTTTTAATTACTTGACGAGCCCCGTTGAGTGCTTTATGAAATTTTAGGGGTCTAAAAACACTGGTGTCTCACTTTTAAAGAAAAAGGTACTGAGGACAGAAATTCCCTGTTCCTTTCTCTGCAGCTTCAGCTATAGTGGACAGTGAATGAATGGGAAGCGCTCTGTGCTGAGAGGCTTCCTGTTCATTCACAAACTGAAGCATAGTAAGCACAGTTCACCACGCTTCAGTTATTAACTCACTGTATTCATTCACAAAGGGAAGGGGCCAGTAATGACATATTACCAGCCCTTCACCTGCTTTCTATCCTGAAACAACACCATGTGTGCCCCCAACAGCAGCTAGTGGGAGAGGAAGGCAACTGGCAGCACTGCGAGGGGGAGGTAACATGTAGAGAGCTCAGGCAGCAGTGCCACACCTGTTCCAGGCACTCCTGCACACCCTGTGTGGATGCCTATGGATGTAAGTTACAGTATGTCATTTATTTAAAAATTTCATAAGCCTGTTCATGATGGGATGGGGGGGGATTCAGATATTAGGGAGATTAGACTTCAGTCTTAACTTTACGATTCCTATAGAAAAATTGAATAACTGATTCCTCTTCCTCATAAAGCTGCCTATGAATGGTTGATCTGGCAACATAACAAGATCAAACAAAAGTTATATAATGTGACCCTATAATCAACTGTTAACATAAAATGACATGTAAAAACATATTTCAAGATCAATCATGAGTTTTATGCTGAGTATATTTATTAACTCAACATTAGCTGCAAATATCCATTTACCTGCTGGGAAAGCATCATTTATTATTGATTCTATTTCATTTAAGTTTACACTGATCTTTAATACCCCTCCCTTGTTATGGTTCTTTGCGTTAGTCTAGACAGCATTAGTAATAATATGGGGACAAATTAAGTAGGTGGGCCTACCTGTGCTTGCTTATGGCAAAGAAAACTGGCTTAACAATACAAAGTACCAAGCCCAAATGTATTGCATGACTTCTCAAAAACGAGCAAAAAATATATTCTTATTTCTATAAAGGACTTTTTTGTAAATCCCATTAATGTTTACTTTACAAGGATGAAAAATCAACAATCTACAAAAGCTGTGCTGAAAACCCACACCCCCTTGTTCCTAAAATGACATTTTAAATCTTATTTAACTGATATTTGTACAAGAAACACAAAAGATGATTGCAAAATGCTGACAAATACAAAATGCTGTTTCAGACCAGTACATTGATTTTCAATGCTGCACCCACACTTTAACATTTAACTTAACCTATTGTGCACGCTTAACATCTAACCTGACCCTACTTACCTAAAATAAACTCTGACCTGCCCCATCCCCTCTCCTCTACCGGAGGGCCATACCACACAAGCTATCGTAACGCTTGCCTGACATGGCCCCTAAGTACAGGAGGCAGGATGAGGCCTGCACTACCAGCCCATTAAAAATGAATTTGCTGCTGCAATGCAGTACACCTTAATGTGAGAAATCAACATAATGTGCAACCTCACTGAACAATAATGAGGTACAGAATGTAGAGTAGGCAGATCTTCAGTGCATGAAACAAAATCCATACTTGCGTAACTGAGGGCCCAGGATTTCAGGGGTTAGAGGTATTAGGCCTCGTACCCACGATAGGATAGCCAGAGGACAACGGTCTGATGGACGTTTTCTTCGGTCAAAACCGATCGTGTGTGGGCCCCATAGGTTTTTTAACCTTAGGTTAAAAAAAAGCCAACTTGCTTTAAAATTAACCTATGGATTCCTAACTGATAGGTCAAAACCGATCGTTAGTAGGCACGACCATCGGTTAAAAATCCATGCATGCTCAGAATCAAGTTGACGCATGCTTGGAAGCATTGAACTTCATTTTTTTCAGCACGTTGTTGTGTTTTACGTCACCGCGTTCTGATACGATCGGTTTTTAACTGATGGTGTGTGGGCACATCAGACCATCAGTCATCTTCATCGGTTAACCTATGACAATGGTCCTTCAGACCATTCTCATCGGATGGACTGATCGTGTGTACAAGGCTTTAGGGCCCTACATTTCACCCTGCTAGCAGTTTACTACTTTGAAAGACAACAGAGATTTACTTTAACAATATCACTTGACCATAGGAATCCAAAAAAAGCAATCACTTATCAAGGTAAAACCTTATTTGTTGGAATGGATTTGTTTCCCCAGGTGCCCATGAAGATATATGAAGGTAGATGCAGGCATATCTAAGTGCCTGCTTTATAAGTCTAGTAGCATTTCACAAAAGCTTATTCTGGTTAAAGACTGACTTTAGGAACGCATTTTTTAAACTCCAGGCCAACTTAAATAAATTATATTAATTTGCAAAAGATACATTAAAGGACAATTCATACTTTTTTCGCTGTATGAATGTACTGAACTTCCTTACACCACCTGAACCTATAGATATATATTTTTTTTTTAAACTTCATCGCCTCCTTCATTTCCAAAGAAAAATAGCACCATTTATATTGCCAAATAGATTGAGTAATGGACTGCACATTCATTTTCCAGACATAAATCAATATGCACTGTATGATTTCTATTCTGCAGAAGTATAGGTATTCTTTCTGCTCTGTACGTGTTATGACAAGCATCAGGACACAAACAAGTCTTGGCCCCATCTCATACAGAACGAGCTGGCTGCAGATGTTCTTCTGCAAGCTCCATCTTGTCTGTAGCAAGAACAGTCATCTGAAACACATCATTTCTTTGCCTGCAGCTAAACTGAGGAGTGGTTTTATTAATAGTGGCATAAAATACTTTCCTACAGGAACTTAGAACTGTATAGGCTGTCTACATGCCTAGTTGTTACAAAAGTATATGATATAAACAATGAACCCTACACAGGGTTATTTACTATAGCAGTGCAAAGGGCAATAACTGTATATAAAATGCAGTAACTCATAGCAATTTCAAATTTGGCCACCTTAAGACTGAATTTCCATTCGCGTGTGGCCACTGCTGTTTAACAGAAGTAGATCTACCTATCAACTGCTTTTTAACAGCTCTGTTGGGTAAAGGCCACTTGATCAGCGCTTCAGGCAAAAGGGCTCTATCCCCGTTGTCACAATACAATAGCGCAGTATGGAGGATTTCCCCATCTACCTCAAATGTATGGATGGATAATTGGTTTCGATTTTTTAATTCAACCTGATGGCTGAACAAACAAAAAAAAATGAACCATATATGGCCAGCTTTGTAGTAATCAGGAAGTTAAATATAATAGCTGATCGATATTTATTTTGAATTAAAATGTGTTTGCTAATAGAAAACAATTCTGTACTTTAGTGTTTTATTTTTAATCAAGACTAAAAGCTATTAAATGTTGGGGCGGTATAGATAGGAGTTATTGCACCTGCATCCCAAATTTATATCAACTTTTGGTGCAGAATAATGTGTTGACTTGTCTCTTCTGACATTTGTGATAAAATAAATGTATCTTAGACTGCCCATCTTTGATGCAATGTACTTTCCCTTTCAAAATATTTAAAGGGTCAACAAACCCAAATAGATGTTTTCGTTTTTTTGTAGCTGCTAAGGAATTTAACAAAATCTTAGTTTCTTAGGCTTTTAGGTTAGGAACCTAACTTTCCCTTTTGCATTTTTAATATATGTTATCTTCTAGAGAATGCAACAGTAAGAGATTGAATACGCTAGATTTTGCAGGAGTAGTAGGAATCCAAGGTAAACATCACAGACAGGAATTTTGTTGTACAATAAGTGACCACTACTATTCAACTTTAACTAAAATTTCCCTTTTTGATTTAAGACGTTTGATTTTAAAGTTTTGTTTTAGTATTAAGTGTTGATGGCACAAAGCTTTAAAACAAAAAAATTACAATGCCACTATTAGATGATACTGGACCTTATGGTTGGTGTCACCTGGGTGGTTATATATATTCACACAGAAGTAAGAACGAAACAAATGGCTGTACAATATGAATTGCTAACGATGGTATCTTCAAGGTAGGTGGTAAATCTTTAAATTATTACTTGGCAACAGACAAGAAACCAGGTGCTCCTGTTTTATAGCAAGTTAAAAGCCAGGAGCTAATGTTCTGACCACCTGTCTGATCACCAAAAAGTTTGCAGAGTTAACATGAAAGCAGACAAAAAAGTCACATCCCTTTCCCTTGTAAAAAAAAAGACAATATTAAAAGCAGGCTACGTACAAGGTAAATGCTTCTTCCAGACAAGCACTAGCTGTATTTATTAAGCAAAAGAGAGAGACCAACAAAATCCTAACTTCTGTCATGTTTGGTAATCCAATAAGCTGGCACTTTTAGTAACGTTGGGAAACATTTTTATGTGTTATGTCTGCAGTCTACACTTGGCTTGTAAACTCAAATCTCAGCCTAATATTGCCACAGGCCTTGGAATGTATTTATTGTTCACCTTCACACAGTGATTTCATTTTTTAATGTGCTGAAAGCAGTTTTAATCCAGGCTTCCAGTTGCATTTTCTATAATGATATGGGGTGGGGTCTGTTTTTGTGCATGACAATTACGGTATATTTGATGAACATCACAGTGTACTCTGAAGCCTAGGGTGTATTTTCTGAAGATATAACCTTGTGTGCTCTTGCATCTCTAAGCAACAATTTTTGTGTTTTGTATATGACACATATGCATAGGATACTTTTATAGAGATAAAATATACCCTATATTGTCTTTCACTGAGAGGAACATTAGCATAAAAATTCCCATTAAAGGTCTATAAGTACACCCACTGTTTTTTTAACAAATATTTTGTAAGTTATGTAAGAACGTAAACTGCAGTCAGATTTTTTTTTTTGACCTTGCAAAATCCATCTACTGAGATCCATACATTTTACAGAGAAAAGTTTCAAGCCAAGAGCAATAAATTAGGTCGTCTGTCTGTTACTGCCAGGTTCCTACAGTTAGGCCGCGTACACACGATCAGTCCATCCGATGAGAAGGGTCCGAAGGACCATTGTCATAGGTTAACCGATGAAGCTGACTGATGGTCTGATGTGCCTACACACCATCGGTTAAAAAAATGATCGTGTTAGAACGCGGTGACGTAAAACACAACGACGTGCTGAAAAAAATGAAGTTCAATGCTTCCAAGTATGCGTCGACTTGATTCTGAGCATGCGTGAATTTTTAACCGATGGTCGTGCCTACTAACGATCGGTTTTGACCGATCGTTAGGCATCCATCGGTTAAATTTTAAAGCAAGTTCTCATTTTTTTGACCGAAGGTTAACTAACCTATGGGGCCCACACACGATCGGTTTGGACTGATGAAAATGGTCCTTCAGACCGTTCTCCTCTGACGATCCTATCGTGTGTGCGCGGCCATAGTCTGGAGAAAATATGGTTTGCACAAATCCATGAACAACTGGTGGTCCACAGCCAATCTCTGCCTTTCCACATCACTTATTTGGGAAGAGGGTATTGTGATGTTGGGAGATTAACTAAATGGCGTAGAGCTTGTTAGCGAGTTCATGCCAATCATGAAGTGCATTTTCAGAACTTGAAGGCCCCCTTTTATTTAAAAATAAAGGAGACATTTCTTATATCAGGTTTTCCCATGCAGGGGTGTCAGCTTCATACAACATTCCAGGCAGAAACAAGAAAAGGGTCAAAATAATACTAAGCCCCCTGGCTCCTTCTTTTTGTAGCACTGCTGCTCAGGCCTTGTGCTGTGATCCTCAAAGTGGACTAACAGCCCACCTGTGCTCACATACTCTAACTTCAGCTTTCTCAGCTCAATTTAGTTACAGTTCCCTGCTGCATGGGGCTACTCCCTGGCCTCTCTTCCTCTGTTCTCTCAGTCCCCTAGACTCACTCAGTCATTTCAACTATCTCAGTTCTCTAGACACAGAACCTCCTGACTCCAACACGGGTATGGTACAGCACACTTATCTCCTAATAGGAACCCTGATCTACTATCAGCCTTTGATTATAAAGGCTGTGCACACCTGTACACAGACCTGGACACTGGGATGGAGGTTTCTTCCAGGAAGAATTAGAAAGGCCAGAGAAAACTTAAAAAAAGTTTTCTCTACTCAAAATCAATATTCTGCACTCTGCATTCTTGTGAACCCTGTGTCACTTGCACCTACTTTAACACAGCGGTGCCTCACTCTGTCACAATATTCATATACATGTTCACATACTTTTCCTACAATTCATTTTTTTACTATTTACAGGTGATGAAGAATTCAAATTTAGCTGTATTGTCATGATACAATAATTGTATCTTAAAATACAACTTCAGTCAAATATGTTAGTTGTGGACAAAGTCAGGAGTGGTTGGAAAATCTGTCTTTTCCTGTCTGGTCCCTGGCACAAAGAGAGCAACATTTTTTCATAGCACTCATTGACTGTAATAAAACATTTTAAAGTGGATTGGGGTAGGGTGAGAACTTCTAATAGTTTTTTTTTTTTATAGGTTTTATTTCTGTGTTCCTGTTGGGGAGTTCTCCTCACTTCCTGTATGATCACCAGTGCAAAAAGTGAGATGGAAACTCCACAGCGGGGACACATATAGCAATAAAACCTAATGGATGTTATAAACATTTCCCAATCTGGCTAAAACCCCCAAAAATGTTTGGCTTTAAATTGTAACCAACCTCACCTTATCAATTACACATTGTTCAATAAAAAAATCTGAATGCATTTGGCATCCTGCACTAAAATAGCCAAGACCATGTCAACCTATGTCACATAGAGCTGACAAAAAAATCTTTTTTTGCCTAGGAATGTTTTGCAAATTGAAGATAGCTAGAGGTGTCTGTACTTAGCCTACTTCATGGGCTTATAATGTGTTTATGGACCTAGATGCCTATAGGTGGTTGAATTGTGTCTGTCTATGTCCATTGGAAGACAGTTGCCAAACATGGCTGATTACAGTATGTGCCACTGCTCTCCAAGTTAAGCAGCAACACTAGTGTCTACCAAGAGTTTACACTTCTCAACTGCACAGACCTAAAAATAGTGTTTAATCAAGCCAAATGGTCATGCTTTTGTGTGTGAAAGCAGACAGCTGTGCCTGATCATGCCTATGCTCAACTTTAGATTTTTTTTTATCAGCCAGACAGGGTAGACATACATGTGTACAAGACTTTGGTCTAGTCGCATCTTGAGTATGCCGTCTAGTTTTGGACACCAGTCCTCAAAAAGGATGCTCACGAACTGTAAAGGGTTCAGAGAAGGGCAAGAAAGCTAATAAAGGAACTAGAGGATCTCAGCTATGGGGAAAGACTACAAGCATTGAACTTATTCTTGCTGGAGAAGAGACGATTGAGAGGGAATATGATAATGATATACAAATACCTTACCGGTGACCCAAGCATAGAAAAAAAAACTTTTCAGTGAAAGGGAGTTTAAAAAGACATTCATTGAACTTGTAATAGAAGTGATTTAACCTTAAACTACGCAGAGGATTCTTTACTATCAGATCAGTAATACAAAGAATTCTCTTCCACAAGCAGTGGTATCAGCAAGGAGCGTCTATAGTTTTAAAAAAAACTATTAGATGTGCATCTTAACTATCACAACATACAGGGATATATGACTTACTATTGAAATAAACACATGCACACACATACCACAGGTTAAACTGGATGGACTGTTGTCTTTTTTCAACCTTACCGACTATGTATATGTGTCTCAGAAGTAAATGTAGAAACAGACACTAGATGATTATTGCATTGGCTAGTACTTATCATTGGACCCTGCAGACACTGATGAGCCAAGGAATTATGCCTGATGTCCAAGAGAAGCCAACGATTGTAAATGTCTGCATGTGCCTCCCTCCTTCCAGCACTATTGTATAAACATCAATATTCAGATGTCTAAGTGTCTAAGTTTATGCATGAAATTGAACCAAGACATCTTCAGATGACTGGATTGCAAAAGCATGCCAAATCACCCATTGATCATTAGCACAGATCTGACTGGCATCTTGAGTCTCTGACCATTTTATAACCTTGTCAACCATAAAGCTTGGATTTCACGTTCTGCAATTTTTCTTACATGTTTTTTTCCTCAAATAGAGTGTAAGTTGTTTAAGTTTTGTAAACATGGTATATACTTTATAGCCCGATGGCTAAAATGTATGTGTCACCTTAAACAGGTTTTACTAGAGGCATGTGATGTAGAGCATGTTTGGAAATAAATAATAATTTAGAGCTGTTTTGCCCTTCAGTAGTGGGCGGATTACTTTATCTGGTGAGTGCACAACAATTCCAGGTGTAACACATTCACATCTCAACTCTCATGTCTCATCTTTGTCTACCAAATATCTGGGAGGATATCAAGTGATTGTCAAACATGGGAATCTGAGTATTGTCACTGTCTCACCATACACAAGGAAATAAATCATACGTTGCTAATTATATGTTCTTCATAATGCCACTAACTACACAGTAGTAATGACTGAGGCGGCGTACACACGATCGGATATATCCGATGAAAACGGTCCGCGGAATTTCCATCGGATTCCGATCGGGATTTGATCCGATGGCGTGTACACACCATCGTCAAATTGAACGTTGAGCCACCACCACGTCACCGCCACGTCACCGCACCAGGAAGTCAGGCCGAATCCATTCGGCATTCATGTACTAACCAGCAGACATCGGGCGGACAGATTCCCAAAGATTTCCTTTGAAATCAGAAATCTGTCCGCTAGTTACACACGAGCGGAGATGTCTGCTGAGTTTTTTGGAAGTACGCCGCCTCAGACATTCTTAACTTTCTATTCTAGTGAAAGCCATTTCAGGAAAATTCATGGTCTAAACCTTTGCATAGTTAGTAGTTTTTTGGAAGTAAAAGCTTCCTCTGCCACCAAATTTTATTTAAGGCTGTAGTCAGCTGAACCGAATACGAATAGTTGAACATACCTTTCATTTTTTAAAAGAGGCAAACAAGGAAAAGGCACATATTAGGAGATTAACAAAAATAGATGCAGAAACTAAATGCACTGAATGCCACTTTTGGATACATTAGTGAAATATGTTGGGGTAAAGAAAAAAGCTGAAAGTGAATCTTTCAGACCCTTAAAGAGTTTTACCCTCACTTTCTGTCTGGGTGACAAAGGTTTCACCAGGCAGGAAGTGAGGGGGAATCTCCAAAAACAACAGACAGAAAAAAAAAACATGTTTCCTCATTTTCAGTGTGGCAGAACCAATGTCCCCAGGACTTAAACTGCAAAGAAATACCCAGAAAAAAAAACCTGATCTGTGTCCTAACAGTTCTTTACTCTGTTCAAAACTAAAATAAATTGTTGACTTACCGTCCAAGTTGCAGATTTTGCTGTGCTAGACTGCTGAAATGAAACATCAAAGCTGTGAGGTCCTGGGTAATCTGTATTTGATGGGATGGCAGGAGAAGGAGACATTGCATCGAATGTAGAACTTGGCTGAGCATATGGAGATGGTGCTGTCACACTGTTTTGAGCATGCTCATTGGCGTATGGGCTTGTAGAAGATGAGCCATTCTGTATCTGTTGTTCCATGCTATTCAGCAACCCCAAATTTGTATATTGAGGCTAGAAAAAAAACACAGAAAAGCTAGATGAAATGACAGGAACCATGATGTACATGACACTAGCATTAACACAGTACTGTATATTGCTGAAAAACTGCTTGTAAACATGAAAAACCATCGGCAGAATATTCATAAGACACAATGGCCCAGATTCAGAGAGAATTGGATTCTCGTAGCGTATCAGAAATACACTACGCCGCCGTTTTTTACCTTGCTCTACGTGGAATCTAGGTAGATTTTGTCCAGTAAACGACGGCGGCGTAGTGTATTTCTCCCGTCGCAATCCATCTACACGAGTAGGGGGCGTGAAGGATTTAAAATAGGCGCGTTCCCGCGGCGATCAAACTGCGCATGCTCCGTTCGCAAATTTCCCGCCGTGCATAGCGCGAAATCACGTCGTTACGTCATTCGTTGTTTGAGTAGCGTCGTTTACGGACATTTCTATTCCCGAACGAGTTACGTAAAAAAAATAAAAAAAAATAAATTCGACGCGGGAACGACGGCCATACTTAACATGGGCTACGCACCGTTAGACCAGCAAAAAGCTGGTCTAACAGTACGTAAAAAAAAACAGAAGTAAGCGATTGCGAAGACCGCTCGTATCTTCGTGGATCGCCGTAAAAACACATTTGCATATCCCGACGCATCAAAACGACGCAAACTCCTCCCAGCGGCCGCAAAAATATCGCAGCGTAGATCCGAAGGCTTACGAAGACGTAAGCCTCTCGGATCGAAACCCGAAGCCGCCGTATCATGGTTTGAGGATTCAAACTAGTGATACGGCGCGCAAAATTTGAAATTACTCCTGTCTAACACCAGTTAGACAGGCGTAATTGCTTTATGAATCTGGGCCAATGAGAGGAATTTGTACAATATGGCATCTTCATTCAGATGTGCTTAGGACAGCAAGATATCGTAATACAGTCCTGGCCTGAGGTACACAGGTCATATAACTTTAACAGAAGTGGAGATTTGTGAATATTTACTCTAATCACTGTTTATCCTCACTCAGTACAATATTTTATTTCTGTGCACATGCAATGAGAGGTATGAATATTGTTTTTATGGGGAAAATCTTTAAGTGAAACAAGACAAGGTCAACCTGTGTGACGCAAGAGTTCTCTCAGATGGTCTGTGTTACCCAACAATAACCAATCAGACTCATGTACTGTAAAATGAGACTTGTAAAAAAAAAATGTGATTGTTATTGGATGCTAATGCCGCGTGCACACGATCGGTTTGTCTGATGAGAACGGTCCGATGGACTGTTTTCATCAAAACAAATCGATCGTGTGTGGGCCCCATCGGTTATTTATCCATCGGTTAAAAAAAATGGAATTTGTTTTAAAATTATCTGATGGATTCCCAACCGATAGGAAAAAAACGATCGTCTGTAGGCACGTCCATCGGTTAAAATTTTTTCCATCAGTTATCCGATGAAGCTGACTGATGATCAGTCGTGCCTACACACCATCAGTGACGCGGTGACGTAAAACACAACAACGTGCTGAAAAAAATGAAGTTCAATGCTTCCGAGCATGCGTCGACTTGATTCTGAGCATGCTCAGAATCAAGTCGACGCATGCTCGGAAGCATTGAACTTCATTTTTCAAGTTCAATGCTTCCGAGCATGCGTCGACTTGATTCTGAGCATGCTCGGAAGCATTGAACTTCATTTTTTTCAGCATGTTGTTTTGTTTTACGTCACCGCGTCACTGATGGTGTGTAGGCACGACTGATCATCAGTCAGCTTCATCGGATAACTGATGGAAAAATCCATCAGACCGTTTTCATCAGACTAACCTATCGTGTGTACAGGGCATTAGATGCAGTGCAGTATATATGGAATGTTCTTCCATTAAATATTTTAATACATTAAACCAAATGATCTTTTTCACTACACTACCTATTTATTATTAGGTCCCAAAGTACACCATCAATAGTTCTAGCTTACATAAAAATAAATCACATCACAAATAGCCCTTATACATTACAGTGAGAATTCTTTACTTTGAGAATGGTTTAAAAAAAAAGAAAGTGACCTAACAACCCATGGGTGTTAATCTGCCATTTCAAGATTATATGCATTAAATTTAACAATTATGAGAACCAGTCTGACTGCTTAAATATTAAAAACAAACAGGGAAGCTCTAGTTAATAAAATACTTTCAAAAGAAACAACTGAAAGGCAGTTTTGGAGATCAGAGATGTAAAAGTGCACATTAGGACACTCCCTAACGCATGACAGATGGCAAAAAGAGAGATTATCTGTGAATTTTGTTTAGTGCCTTAACCACAGGTGAATAAGTTTAAGGTGTCCAGTTGGGGAAACGTTCACATTTAATTCATCAGTTTCACAGCCTAAACCTTAGTGTAACTTTTCATTAAGGTGTCTCAAACTGTGAGTGAGAAATTGGCATTCATTTTAAGGGGCTATGCATACAGGTTAAGGGACGGGGGCAAGTAGACCTCCTTTGTTTGCTGTTGTGTAGAAGGTGGGTCTGGGTGGATTCTCCTTCAGCCCCTCAAATGTGTCACTGTGTAACTAATAGCACAAGGCACATGGAAAGATGCTAAAGGTAAAGTATAAAAAAAATATGTCCAAATGGAAAAGTAGTGCAGAGTTACTGGGTAAAACAGGCACATGTTCCCTTCTGTAACAGAAGAGTGAAGCATCTTTTTAATATAATTTGTGATACACTCATGTGAAAAAGACTTGTATGTCATCACATATTGCCAAATTCAATAATTTAAGAGAGCAGTACTTCACATAAAGGTTTAAGGTTGGCAGGAGGTTTGGCTAGTGAAGTTTGGTCAAAAGACCAAGTAATGTGTCAATATCCTTATCAGATAAATTACATAGAGATACAAATGAAAGGACTTGCTATTTTGTCAGTTTGTTCCAGGAGTAAAAAGAGTACTGTAGGACTTTCTAAAAGACAGGTTTTAGCAAAAAAAAATATTTGGAAATGTAAGTATTGGCTTCTCAAAAGACTGGATCTAGCCATGGAATGGTGTGTTTGTAGCCTGTTGGTGTTTGCAATAAAAGATGGTCAAAGCCTTCATCTGTGTCTATGTTAGTACCCTCCTGCCAGTGTGTCTTCATAACATACACTTTCAGAGTAATACCTACCCTGCAACTGTTGCTGAATGTATGTTTAATTTAGATAATATGAATCCTGTAAGAAAATATTGCTAAGGCCTAACTGACATTTATTGCTGCTGTCAGAAGTCATGCCATGACTATTGAATCTTACTTAGACCCCTAACTACAAAATCTGCAAGTTTTGTGCCAATCGTGCTGAGTAAACATGGTGTGCGGGGGATGTCAAAAGGTGGCTGTCTAAAAGCAGGATCTCTATTCTGTCAGAATCAGTAATTGGCTGAGTTTGTCTAAAGACAAACCATTTTATCCCCCTTCCACTGCTACAGCTTTGATGGCAGCAGCTAAGGAGTGTCCAGGACAATTGTAAGGTAAATATTGTGGTCATGTCAGATAAGGGATAGGAAAATAGTGTCGTTGACCAGAGGGTTTAGGTCCCGATATAAATTCCCCTACATCCTCCTTCAATAGAGTTGGAGCAGGGCAGGGATAGGCTTTACTTTTCACACTTCACAAAGGCCAGTTCTTTTGTCTTCAGCAGTCATTATTGTCTACTACAAACTATCAGGTCTCTCTATATTATATTATGTGTTAGGCTAGTAGAGAATCAGACAAGTATAGTAACTAATAAATAGTCGGTTTTTGAACCATAGGAGAGAAAAATGGTTAGCAACCAAAGCAATATTATGTCTAAAACACCATTAATTAAAGTCTTTTGGATGAATCATCAGGAAGTTTAGGCATAGAACAAGACAGTTTAAAAGTGGGTGAGTCAAGTAGTCTGTCATGTTATAGACTCACAAAAGCACAGTTGACCCACCTTTTAAAGCTCAAAGCCTAAAAAATTAATTTCAAAGGAAGTGCTGTATCCTTTTCTCTTCCTTGTATGGCATTTTGCAGGAAAGAAGTGATTCAGAGGAACTGATATAGCTAAACAGGAAGCACCTCAATTTTCAGAAAACATGATTTAGGCATTTCAATAAATTCTGTTTTGGTTCTAACACAATTTGTCAACATGTTACCTTGGTTCAGGGTGTGTTTTTTTTTTTGTTTTTTGTTTTTAATTTAGGGAATAAAGTGACATCTGAAATATGTGTCCCCTGATATGAGTGTTTTTAAACAGGGACAAGCCAGGACAAATCTTGATCAATCACTCACTGTTCACATGCTCATTTCTACTGATCAGTTGGGTATATATGCATTTTAACTTTTATAATTTACTAGGGCCCAGATTTGCATGGAGTACACAACCAAGCAAGATGTTGATTCAGCTTAACTAATGTTATTCTAATTGTCACTACTTCAGGGATGGACAATTCTTGTTTGATAGGTCACCATAGCAAATAAAAATGTTTACCATTGACAGAGTCCAAGGCCACTGTCCAGTGCAGGGAAAACCACCTGTATCAGGCCTTGGTCTCCTTTGGGTCATCAGAGGATGCCATGCCTAGCTGTATGACAAAAACGACTGCAGTAAAAAAGTGGGCGACGCTACACCAGGGTCTCTTCTGCACTGGAATCCTGATGTGTATACAATGTCCTGTCAGTAGGTGGCAATAAAAAGGTAGTGACTGGAAGTATTCTCCAGTTGCTAGAGAAGAGCATGGAGGAATAGCAGCATGTATGATGAGGAGATTGGTCTTTTTGCACACTGATAACTTGCACACATGGGTGATTATAGAGTGGGAGCAGACAAAGGGCTGTGACAAAGCTTGGTGTGGCTATAAAAAAGCAGGTAGAAGCTGGCAAAGGGCTGTGGGACAGTGGTGACTAGCTGCATGCATTGATGGGTATGGAGAAGCAGATGGTTGAAGTTTCCAGAGGACTGTGGCACAACAGAGACTGGCTTTATATATTAGTTGGCGTAAAGAAGCAGCAGGTGGAAGCTGGCAAAGGCTTGCCTGAATGTGCATAGTATAGTCACACTATGATACATGCCAGAGGGCACAGATTTTTTTCTAATAGTTCTGGTTATAGGCCTAATACGATGTTACCTATGGGCACAGGAAAGCCTGTGCCTGGCACCTCTGATGGCAGCATGCTTTCTCTATGATGTCTATAGAATGTGTATATATATGACACACTGTTAGCCTCTTTGTGATGTGTATTGTATATATTCTGCATATGATGCAAATAGCCCATTGGATTATGGTTGCAGTGTCAGTTTAGGCAAGATTTGTCATGTTATAGCAGTGCTGTGGAATCTTCCCAGGGATCCCTTTCTGCCTTAGGACAATTATTACTAGCAATGCCACCTCCACCCAAAAGGTAAGAGTTCCAGAAAAGATGCACGTGAGGCTTTCACTCCGGGCTGTAGTGGAGCAGTGTTTCAGTGTGCATTTTTGGGTTCACACCAAGTCATTGAAAACGAATACCAGTGGGGTGGCAGCCACTGAAATGCTTGGCATTTGTTAGGTAAAGCCAACAGTGCATGAGAACATAAAAGCTAATGTGACTGTGTTGGCAACCATTGTTTCAAAGCATAGACTGAGCTAAGTCCTGTTGGTGTGTGATAAAGTCACACTCAGCTCAGTCTGTCTCATGCAATGCCAGCTATCAATACAGCCACATTAGCTGCTACATTCTCAGGTAGTGTTGCCTAACTTAATGATAGTCTCTGCATTTCACTATTAGCAATAGCTATATCAGAATATTGGGGGAAATCCCATGCCAAAATGCTCCCTCCCCCTCCTCAGGCCAACATTTCTCAGCTCCATAACCATGACTTGCCTCCATTGTAAGAGACAGGAGAAACTACAACAATGCAGGCAAACCTTGGGAACATTTGGCACTTTCTGTTTATTAGTATTTATGTTTTAAAATGGTTCTACTGGTAAATGAATAGGTTTTTCTGTATTTGTATTGGTACTATAAATATTAAAATAAATTCAGTTCAGAATTAACAGAACAAATATTCTCCATTAAACTGCTACCTAACTTGCATCTTTTTGCTCCTATATAGTCATATGAAAGTTGCACAGTACAGGGCCCAAGTGTTTAAAGATGGCTCCTAAATCTGGGTGAGAGTTGTTCAGGCCTATACTGATTCATACCTTCAGTACTTGTCAATTATCAGGACAAAGTTTCCTCATTTAAACTATAAATACAGAAATACATTGACAATGACCAATTGTTTTGTGGTTCATACCTCTGGATGAAACACTTAGCCATATTCTTTCGTTTTCCTACATATCATCAAGTAATGAGACAGAAAACACAAGATGTTTTTGGCGTAGACTTTAAAGTCATCAGTAGAGAGGAATCTTAGGGATTGTGTTTCGGAAGGTTAGATGAAAAGCTTAGTCTGGGATAGTGTGATGCCCACTGAGAAGAGGCCTGCATCAGACGCTCTCACATTGCTTACTTAACAAAAGAAATGTCAACAACAAGACAGGCATGAGTACTGAGGGCAGGAAGTGTGAAACCCATAGTCTGAACCAGGTGAAAACCTGAACAAATTCAAGAGCAAAGATCTCATGACAAAATAAACAAATGTCCACATCTTGCTAACCCTAAGCCTTCTTGTAGAGCCACATTATGTCTTAACCTTATTATTTACATTCTCAATACACATACTAAAATAAATATGCAGCAATGCCATGCAAAAATACAATCTGACTCCATAATGATTTAATTCAAACCTTTAATCTAAAGCAATTTTGTCTCCTGCTAACGACATGCACAGGATAATTTAAGGAGGCAGGCTTTAAGTCTTTTAACATTAAGTTCTTTCTCATTGTGGGTATATCTGCAGCATCCTTCTGTGCCTTAAGGGCTGGAATTTAAAGGGCAAAGACTAGACTCTCTCTACCACATTCCATGTCATAGAAAAGCACCTGCAGGGCATAACTGAAAGTTTAAGTCTCATGAACACTAGAACAAGTCTCTTTAAGAAAGGGTTCAGCCTGAGTAACATTATATATTACTCATAAGTAAGACATTTCTAACAAAATTCTATGCCATAGAAATCAGCGGGCAATTTTATGTCCCTATATTTCACTGTCTATAAAAGAATAATTATTTTAGTAAAAGGGCTTTCTCTTCGGCAAAATCAATATTAATCTTACAATGTATTCAATGAATACATTGCTAAACCATTTACATGTATGGCACCCAAATACATGATTTTCTCAATCTGAATTTAGCTAATGTGTAGGGGGTCCATTAGTGAGAGATTGCCAACATACATATATGTTTGTACAATAGGCAGAGATTTTCTTGTGTGTTGGATTAGTTGTTCTATTTTCTCCATAGCTGTTATCTCTGTACTGGATTCATGTTTACTAAACTGACAGAAATTGGCAATGTTTTCAGTGAAAGGTATCTTTGGGTAGCCTGAGTTATAGTGTCCATAGACAGGTGATAACAGAAAGTATGATCGCTCATTATCAGTCTTGAGAGTGTTAATAAAGGCATACATGCTCATATTGGACAAGAGTGTGCCCCGACTTTATTGTGGAAGAGCAAGTGTGAGGCTGTGGCTATATTCATAGACAATCATTTAATGTTTTTGGCTAATTTGAGTGTGAGCAGGGTGCTAAAGTAAATAATCTGATTTAAATACATATATGCAGACAGTCTCTTAAGTTTACAAACGTGACAATGTCTAGAACAATTATCACCTTGCATTGAAGCGTTATGAACAAACAGACTGCATGTGAAAAAAAAGAATGGAGATGAAAGGTTTTGAAGCATCTCCAGCTGTATCTTGGATTCACAGGCAGTTCCCATAACTGGCCAGATAATAAGAAGGAAGCACTTTCAAAGCAGTATCTCAATTCACCCATAGACACCCACCCACATGCATAACTCCCACCACGATCTGCTCTAGCACACTTTAAAGCAAGTCTGGCTACACCATCAAGACCATCATGAAGCAAGCTGTGATTGAATAAATGACAGGATGTGACAAAAAAGAATCATCTGACCACTATACTAATATCACCAAGTCCAAAGTGGAAGTGCCAATGAACCATGTGGTGTCTTTTTACAACAGCATACAATTGCATGAATCACAAAAAGAAAAATAACTATTAGGTCTTTCGCACCTGAAGGCAATCTTCTCAGCTGGTTAACCTACTCATTTACCCTGACATGTAGTGTGGTTAATTTGATAACTATATGGAAAATTAGTTTAACCGAGGATTGGCTGTCACCATAATAGCCATTTGTGCCAGGGATAAGGCATCATATCTAAACTTATACAGAACAAAACAGAAACATTGCACAGTAAGGCCACGTACACACGATCAAATTTATCTGCTGGAAACGGTCTGCTTTAAAATCTGTCTGCTGGGAACCCGTCCGTCCGACATGTCTGCTGGTTAGTACACTAATCAGCGGACATATCTGCCCGCACATGCGTCGAATGGATTCGACGCATGTGTGGAAGTTTTTTACTTCCTGGTGCGGTGACGTGGCGGCGTCAACGTCACCGCACGTCACCGCGCTGTCTGCCGGTGGGAATTTTGGTTTGATCGTGTGTACACGATCAAACCAAAATAGCCCAGCAGACAAATCCGATCAAATCGGTCTGTCAGACCGATTTGATCGGATTTATTTAGCCGTGTGTACGCGGCCTAACTCTTAACACCTAATCAGAAACAATCTTTTACTGTTTTGTCTGCTCTAGATTGATAGGGGGTGTCAGTTGACTGTTACTGTGAGCTACTACTAATTTATTTAACAGTATTAAAAATTGTACACACTGTAGATTCTTCCTCTTTCTTTCTTTCATTCTTATAAAGCAATCTGATGCTATGATACACTGCATGTTTATGTATTATAAAAATATACCCCTAGCACATAGTAGGCATAAGTATATTGTATTCTTATGCTTGTTAGGTGTATTGCGCATTACATACTAACTTTTATCACATGACACAGGACTCAGCACGCCTAAATGACTGAAAATAAATATATACTGGCCAATGAAAAATTATATATGCTATATTCGGCAGTCTTCAACCAAGCAATAAATTTATAGAAAGTGAAGATGAACAATGCATCTGGAAGTAATGCTCTAGCCACATGTTATCAATGCATTAGCCATACATTTAGGCCACTTTCAAACTGAGACACTTTTCAGTCATTTTAGCACTAAAAATAGCGCCTGTAAAGCGTCTAAAAAGCACCTCTCAAGCCACCCCATTGTGAAAGCCCGAGTGCTTTCACACTGGGCCGGTGCACTTGCAGGATGGGCAAAAAAGTCCTGCAAGCAGCATCTTTGCACACACTGCTCCTAAAATGCCCTGCCCAGGGAAATTAATGGGCAGCGCTGCCAAAGTGCCTGCAAAGCACTTTGCGAGTGCTTTTAACCCCTTGTTAACCCCTTCTTTGGGATTAAAAGTACCCCACTATTGCCCGCACATCGCCAGCAAAACAAGCAGCGCTAGCGTGGGGCGGTGTTCAGTGTGAAAGTGGCATTAAAATGACTTACATAGCAAGCTGGTTCTTTTGATTAACAATCCATTTATAGGTGAATGTTCTTTCTAAATTGTTAGAAATTTAGGGTTTAACAAAAAGTCAAAACAATTTAAAACATTAAAAAAAAATAAAGCACTGATACTAGACAGCAGGTAAGTTAACAAATTAGACCTAAATATAATTGTAACTGCATACAGCCAGCATAAGTTTGTATTTTAATTTTATGCACTGTAAAATGGTTCCTAGGAACACAGAGTTATAGTTTCAACTGTGGATGGATGCTTCCTTTGAACAGCCAAATAACAAGAAGAGCACCCACATGGAGGCAGCACAGAATGCATAGGGGTATGTTTGCATTACCATTTTTCTGGTGCTATGAGATTAAAGGCAGATGGGGGTGGAGGAAAAGTTGACAAGCATAAATTCCATTCCTCCCAGCCCCCTGGACACTATTACCCCTTAATCATCCAGTCTTATCCTTTCCTTCTTCTCATCTTTTAAAAACTGGTGCATTAGCAAAACTCATTCACTGGGAATGCATTGTTTTATTTAATTGGTTTATAGAGAATTTGGGTCTTGGCTTGCTTTGTTTGGCTTAAAGAATTGTGAACTAAACATGTTTTTTTTTTTTTTTTTACAAAAAACGTGAACTAAACATGTTTAAGATACTGCCATTAACTTTACAACTCATAACATGATCATTTCCAATGGTTACCATGGCTTAAGCTGGCCATACATTATACATTGAACATTGTTCAATTTCCTTTAGATTTACCTTCAACTTTGTAGTGCAAGGGCATGCCTTATTGTATACACATTAAAAGTGTTTAGGTTTGACCTCATATTATATGGTTTTGGTACATCTAAAGGAAAATTGCACAAGGAATTGCATAAAGTATTGCCAGCCTAACATGTTCACATTGTGCTTCACCTTGTTTAACATCTCCCAAATCACAGCTTTAAATGATTTAGATTGTTTCCACTGATAATAAAGAACAAACAGATAGAGATACTTCAAATTGTACACCTCCCAAAGCTTTAATTACTAAATTCTTTCACAAAGACCTTTTCTTCTATTAAGAATCAACCATAGATTTTTTTTTAAGCCAGCTCATGTGTTGTATTTAGTACAACCACTTTTATCAGACATAATAAATGATGGCTACTTGGCAATTGAAAAAATAATGTTTGACAATCTGTGATAAAGCCAATATTAACTACTTTTAATACTTAATACCTGCTAACTGCAATACACTCCAAAATTGACTGGTGAATGTAGACGCCTGCCTTGACCATTAATGAAGAGAAGAGTCTGCCTTACCCTAAATGGAGATTTCAGTTACATGAAACACATTCCAATACTGGAGCTGAGCTTATTATTATGACTAAGTAGAAAAATGTCAAAGGTTCTCATTATGTAAAAATTATAATGTATATAGCTTATTGCTCGACTCCAAAATTTAGATACTGAGATCAGTGAATAGAAAGGTTTAACCTTTCTCTATGTCAAACCAAAGTAAGCAATCTTTTGTCATTTAACACCTCATTAAAAGCTAAATCAACCCTTTACGGTGTGGCTGTTAGATCATTGTTAACAACCACATCTCTTTTTCCACCTGCTTATAGAACAAATACAGTCACCGCCAACAAGTGACATACAAATCTTTGGACAGTTTCCAGATCAATAAAATGCTGCCCATGAAAAGGAATTCTCAATACTCTTGTAATCAAATCCGCCAAAACTTTAAAAAAAAAGTATAAAAGGGACACATTTTTCCCATATAACAATAGCTGCAAAATATTTTAAATACACTACTTAGAGCTTTGTAGTCTAAACACTTTACTTTTTGTTTCGTGACACAATACCGCACAATCTGGGCCATTCAAATAAAAGCAGCAGCTGTCCTTTTACATTCACCGACAGGAATGTCAAGTCATTATTTTGCAATATGTAACCAGATACATTTAAGTTACTCTTTCTATTAATTATTTCACCTTTAATAAAAATGCATCAATGAAAGGCACTTAGTAAAAATTGAGTACAAACAAAATGTACATGGGGGCATGTACATACAATAAAAGAAAAAAATATTGAAATACAAATAACTGTAAATACTGTAATATGAATGTATATAGTTAAATATTACCATATGCATGCCTAAATATGAGAAAAAAAAATAAGAAAAAAACTAATGCATATCTAGGAGACAATATACATCAAATGCAAAAGCACAGAAATATATACGGTAACTGAGTTGCAATACTTGCAACTTGTACAAAAGCCGACTGGCTAGTTTTATATTATATACACATTTTAAATATATATATATATATATATATATATATATATATATATATATATATATATATATATATATATGTTATATTGGAGTTGGCCATATATGCCAGTCTTTGACATTTTCGCATGCTGCGCAAGAAAAGTAATTTTATACTTTACCTCATTGTACTGCGCCTGGGCATTATTTTCCAGGTACAACATCTTTGCTGTTAGATCAAACAGCAATTGCGTCCTCCTTTCAGTCTCCAGGTTTCTTTGTACACCCCCCTAAATGTCCCCCTACTATGTACAAGTTGTGTTAAGAAGGCACCAGTAATAATGAAGTTTCTCTCCCTCCCTCTGTCACATCAATTATTTAAAAGTCTGTTTATATATATACACCTGCATTCAGGTAAGGAGAGGGCGGAGCGTCTTCCTTTTACCTGCCCAATCTGTCAAAAGTTCCACCTTGGTCCCAGACTTGCAATGGGATCAGCCTCTCCCACCACATTAGGTAGTTAAAATTCCTTACAACTCTTACAAAAGAAACAGACAATAGAGACTCCAGACATCTACAGAGGGGAGAGATGGGCAACCTAACATGCAGAACTATACTGGCTCAGCAATCCCATACATTAGGGCAACCAATCAAAATAGGTTAGGAGCTAATGTTTTTTCTCCCGGCAATGAGTTGTAACCTGTAACTAAAAAGAGTGATATTGTATGTGTACTCATCTTGCTCTGTAGTTCTGTATAGAGTTTATTAAATGCTGTGAGTTTGGTACATGCAGTAATAAGATGAATATACAATTTACACAAGCCTTTTACACATGATGAGAATATTGGATTAATAGTAATTTGTTTTAGTTTTTTTTTGCATGCTAGTCTCATATCGAAAATTAAGAGGTTACTAAAGATATGAAAATTCTCATATGACAGAGTACAACTTCGGAAGTGATGTCATGTGTTGTATCGTAATGTAGTCTTTTATTTCCAAGCATGCGCAGTCTTGGTCTTTCGACTGATTTGGATGACTACTGTACTGATTAAATGAATTTGTTCATTCTGGTATTGTTTGTGTTTGTCCCTTTGGATGATTTTTCATGAACTGTCGTCAGCTGCTCTCAAAAGCTGTGTTACTAGTGATCAGATTTTAATACAATCAATTTAAAAGCAGTATTTTTCATCCGATTTTCTGATCGTGTGTACTAGGTATAAAACCTACAAGTGGAGGAGCAATTATTCCAGCATAACATTCAAATTTTTCAACAATTTTTAACCATAATGAGTGGAAAGATTTCTCAGTATTTTATACACAAATGTATTAAAAGGCTTAATGCTAATTATTAATGTTATTATATTTAAAAATCTTCTTTCTGTGTAAGGCTGGGTTCACACTAAACACAGATGCGGCTGACAGCAGGGGTCCGGCGCTTCCCCTGTTCCCTGTTTCAGGGACAAATCTGGCCCAAATTTTGGACCTTAAACAGAGCCAAAGATCCACAGGATCCATTTGTAATCCGCTTGCAGCCGGCACGGAGGTGTGTGAACCAGCTCCATAGAGAGCCGGTCACAATCTCCTGTCATGCGAATTGGATACAGACAAACCACATCCAATTCGCACTGGTGTGAACCCAGCCTAAACTTTGTATTTATATATGATTCATATATATATATATATATATATATATATATATATATATATATATATATATACATACATACACATGTATTCAGCCATATCAGCCCATTACACACTCAGGCTTTGCTGGGGACATTGCTGCAGTACTAAACAATGGCTGTGACCTACCAATACTATTTGCAATGTAAGCCTATGTAGTACATTTTTTGAAACTGACCATAGATGATTTTTGTTTTTTGTTTAGTTTTTCAGCACGAAGGCTGAATGTAGACAATGAACAGATTCCTTCATCCACACAAGCAAAGTAGATGGCGAATTCCCCCTCCACTAAGACATTGTATTCTGACAGTGGTACCCTCTGCTGTCAGAATACACTGATCAGTGGTTGCTGATTCACACAAGTTGCAACATTCCCATTTGACAGAAATCAATCTAACATTTGATTTCTGTCGAACAGAGTAGGCTACATATGGATCGAAATTTGGCCATTAACGGCTGAACCGGACACATTTCAATCCATCTATGGCCAGCTTAAGAAGTAGCCAAGGATTTACTAAGGAAAACTTTAAGGAGTAGAGAATATTTAGCAAACTGAAAGTGAAGCTGCTTTCTTGCTGAACAAACATTTTGCAGGGAAACCTGATGTTTGCATTCCACATGACTGAAGTGAACACAGCTCCAGTTTTCTCACTGAAACTGCCTATGGACTCTACTGAAGCGAATGAACAAAAGCAGGGTTAAATTGCCGCAGTGTGCTTAAAATGCAGGTCTACATGTGCACAAAGATGTTTGCATACACATTGATTTCGATCCCTGAACTTATCTAGCTGCATGTACATTGTTCTCCTGTGTGTATGGTGTGAAACTCGTTTGACAATGCGTGATGTACATCCAAATGATATTTCTTTTGTGCCTGATTTTCCTATAAGGTGAATGTGCGTATCAATACTTTATTTAAAATAGTGTAAACTTAAAAAAATAAATGAACTATGGCACAATAGTAAAAGCAGCAGCATATATCTGGTATTTATGATTGGAATCCCTATTCCAAGCAACAGTATATAAAATTTTGTTTGCAGACAAGTGCTAATAATCTGATGTTAGTGCAGCGATCTCCCCTGCTGAGCTATTGTGTTCTGACAGGGGGGTGGCCCCTCCCACCAGAACACTCCGGTCAGTGATCTCAGCCATTGGCTGATAGTTCTAATCGGCACCTGGTCGGCGGGCCTTTTTTAGTCATATCCATTTGACAGAAGCCAGCTTCTGTCGTACCAGCTGCAGTACACGCAGGCCGAATGTCAGCCGGTTTCTGTTGAATCGGCCGATGCCGCCCAAAATTTAGCCCATGTGTACGGGGCTTAAGATTGATTACAGTCTCCTCATATTTCGGCCCTGCACACTTGATCTGGTTTTATTTCTATATGGATACATTTAAAAATGCAATTGTTGAAGAGAGATCATGCTGATAGAAGTATAGAGTTGAGTGAGCAGATGATGACTTCCTCAGTCCAGGGCTCTTTTTCCTCTATCCACCATGCAGACTGGGGGTGAACAGGGGACACCACTCTATTCTTTAAAATTAAATACTGTATACGTGGTGTCATCCACATGGCTGTGTTTTGCAATGGGTAGTGTAAATCTTAGAAGTGGATGGACAGAAATACAAATGCTTTAGCAGGTAAAACAGCTCATTGGTTGTTCACACAGATGCTGCTGGCTACTAACTCTCCTAATACAAGAATTAGCTTCCCTACATAGATTCACACAGGAAAATCCTAATGAAGGAGGTATTTTTTCTCACCCTAGAAATGTATTGGTTGTTTTTGATGTAAACCAATAAATACATTTGAACCATTTTATAATTTGGTCTGCCACTCCTTCCAGTGGTGCATGTTTTTTCTGGAACATATGTCTTGTGTCAGAGAAATGCTGAAAAAAAAGCTTGCTAGGGACACCTTTTTTTGTGGAACTGTATATAATAGCAAAAGCTTGCCCATTTTACAACGGGGACATTTTTTGAGAGGAGCAGAGTGTGGCAGATAGCAGCACCAGATGGGGGAGTAAGATTGGAAGGTAAGCATTGTGATCAGGTCGGGTTAGTCTCATGCTTGGGGAATGTGAGGTGAATCACAGGGAAGCAGAGTGGTGCTGTGCCTGAGAAGAGGTGGATGGAGAAAAGCAGCTGAGAACTGGGGCTTGGGATGTGATCTGGATGGGATGTGGATGGGAGAGACCTGATGTGACTTGAGAAAGTAAGGTGGCTGGCAAAAATGTGTTGTGATCACGGTGAAGGGGAGGTGAAGTGTGGGTGAGGCTAGGTGAATTGAAGAAGTGTCGCAAACTGGGGCGTTTGGTGAATAGCAGAGGGGCATTAAGACCAGGGAGGAGGTGAGTGTGAAAAGCAGTTTAAGGTGGGGATTTGTAGGGAAGAAGTTTGGAACCACCAGGACTCTTCCTAGAGCGGGCCGCCTGACCAAACTGAGCGATTGGGGAGCTTTAGCGTTCCCCTGTGGTCACCTTCCAGAAGAACAATCATCTCTTCAGCACTCCACCAATCAGGCCTGTATGGTAGAGTGGCCAGACGGAAGCCACTCCTCAGTAAACTGCACATGACAGCAGGCTGGAGTTTGCCAAAAGGCACCTGAAGGACTCTCAGACTATGAGAAACAAAATTCTCTGATCTGATGATTGAAGATTGAATCTTTGGTCTGAATGGCAAGCGTCATGTTTGAAAGAAAACAAGACACCGCTCATCACCTGGCCAAAACCACCCCTACAGTAAAGCATGGTGGTGGCAGAATCATGTTGTGGGGGTGTTTTTCTGTGGCAGGAACTGGAAGACTAGTCAGGTTCGAGGGAAAGATGAATGCAGCAATGTACAAAGATATCCTTGATGAAAACCTGCTCCAGAGCGCTCTGGACCTCAGACTTCCAACAGGACTATGACCCTAAGCATACAGCAAACGTAACAATGGAGTGGCTATCGGACAACTCTGTGAATGTCCTTGAGTGGCTCAGCCAGAGCCCAGACTTGAACCCAATTGAACATCTCTGGGGAGATCTGAAAATGGCTGCGTACCGACTCTAATATTAAAATATTTTACAAAACATCTACATAGCATTATCGCATTATGGTGGTTTTCAATCTCACAGACATGTCTTTTAGGATCTTAGAAAGTCTTTTAGCCCTGGTTAACACCAGTGCGATTAGTCATGCGATTTGAAAGTTCCAAAACGCATGACAAGTCACAGCCCATGGTCAGCAATTGAACCATTCAAAAAACTCATGACTTACAGTATGTCGTAGTGACTTTGAAAAAGGTTGCTGCACTACTTTTTTTCGATTGCCACAGTGAAATTGGAAGCACAAATTTGCACTAATCGGTGGCTTTGAAATCACGCTGAAGTAGTACAAATTCAAAGCCGCACTGGTGTGAACCAGGGCTAGAGATCTCAGATGATTTCTGATAAGCATCCATATTTAATAAATCTTAAACAGCACTACAATGATTCACACTTCCATTGTCTAACACACTTATGGCAATGATTCAGCAGAAGACTTGTGATTCACTTGTGATTATTATATGATGAATTGGTAAAGGTGTGGCATATTTTTCCAAGAGGTACAGCAGCAGTAAGCTGCTAGCCCTCTCACTGCAGCTCAGGTAGTTATTGAGCCCTGGAGCAGTGTAGTAATAGATGGAATGAATACACCTTAAAGGGTTTATTTATATATATTTATATATATATATATACACACACACACACAACATTGCACACACTTTGCTACAATGTAAAGTAGTGAGTGTACAGCTTGTATAACAGTACAAAATTGGTGTCCCCTCAAAAAAACTCAACACACAGCCATTTATGTCTAAACCACTGGCAACAAAAGTGAGTACATCCCTAAGTGAAATGTCCAAGTTGGTTCCAATTAGCCATTTTCCCTCCCGGTGTCATGTGACTCGTTAGTATTACAAGATCTCAGGTGTGAAGGGGGAGCAGGTGTGGCCAATTTGGTGTTAATGCTCTCACTATCTCATACTGGTCACTTGAAGTTCAACATGGCACCCCATGGCAAAGTACTCTATGAGGATCTGAAAAAAAAGAATTGTTGCTTTACATGAAGATGGCCTTGGCCATAAGAAGATTGCCAAGGCACTGAAACTGAGCTGCAGCACAGTGGCCAAGACCATACAGTGGTTTAACAGATCAGGTTCCACTCAGAACAGGACGTGAGATTGTCGACCAAAGAAATTGAATGCTCATGCTCAGCATCATATCCTGAGGTTGTCTTTGGGAAATAGACTTATGAGTGCTGCCAGCATTGCTGCAGAGGTTGAAGGGGTGGGGGGGTCAGCCTGTCAGTGCTCAGACCATACGCCACACACTGCATCAAATTGGTCAGCATGGCTGTCATCCCAGAAGGAAGCCTTTTCTAAAGATGATGTACAAGAAATCCTGCAAACAGTTTGCTGAAGACAAGCAGACCACAGGACATGGATTACTGGAACCATGTCCTGTGGTCTGATGAGACCAAAATAAACGTATTTGGTTAAGATGATGTCAGTCATGTCGGCCACCAGGTGAGGAGTACAAAGACAAGTGTGTCTTGCCTACAGTCAAGTATGGTGGTGGGAGTGTCATGGTCTGGGGCTGCATAAGTGCTGCTGGCACTGGGGAGCTACAGTTCATTAAGGGAACCATGAATGCCAACATGTACTGTGACATACTGCAGCAGAGCATGATCCCCTCCCTTCAGAGACTGGGCCGCAGGGCAATATTCCAACAGCATAACAAACTCCAAACACACCTCCAAGATGACCACTGCCTTGCTAAAGAAGCTGAGGGTAAAGGTGATGGACTGGCCAAGCATGTCTCCAGATTTAAACTCTATTGAGCATCTATGGGGCACCCTCAAATGGAAGGTGGAGGAGCGCAAGGTCTCTAACATCCACCAGATCTTTGATATCATCATGGAGAAGTGGAAGAGGACTCCAGTGGCAACCTGTGAAGCTCTGGTGAACTCCATGTCCACAAAGGCAGTGCTGGAAAATAATGGTGTCCACACAAAATATTGCCGCTTTGGGTCGAATTTTGGACATTTTCACTTGCTGCCAGCGGTTTAGACAGGGGACAGCAAATGTATACTGTCATTCAAGCTGTACACTCACTACTTTACATTGTAGCAAAGTGTCATGCAGAACCACTGGTGTACAGTGCAAATATATATAATATTTTGCACCCATTTATTTAACACTGCGCAATGGCAGTGTTAAAGGCTTTTTGGTCATTTTTAGTGCAGGAAACCATATTTGATTTGTTTTACCTTACTCTGTGATGTAGAGTAAAAAAGGTAAAACATTGTTTTCTTGAATAGAAGCAGTCTGTATGCTATTGGTGTACAGGACTCCTCAAAATGTAATTGCTTATTGGTTATTGATTGGCTCACTGTTGCCAGCATGTTTTCTATAAAACTAGAAACTGATAGTGTGCTGTGCCTATAAAATTGCAAGAAGAAGGACGCAAGTGGAATCAATATACATATTCCTACACAGAAGGCAACAGATTGAACGCTACAATACAGTTCGTTAATACGCGCAATGTATGTAACCGACCAGTGAAAAAAAAATTCTCATCAAAAGTACAGTCATACAGTATCGTATGCCGCGTACACACGACTGTTTTTCATGATGAGAAAAATGCAATTTTTTAAATTGGTCGTTAAAAACGGTCATGTGTACGCTCCAGAGCATTTTTCTTGACGTGAAAAATGGGCATTAAAAATTTAGAACATGCTCAATTTTTCTCGTCGTGAAAAACGGTCGTGTGTAAACTATAACGATGGGGAAAGCAAGTTATGAGAAGGAAAATGTGCATAATCATCCCAAAGGGTTGCGCTATTCGAATGGAGCTTCTCCTTTATAGTGCCGTTGTAGGTGTTGTACGTCACTACGCTTTGCTCGAGCATTTTTTTTCCACGATCGTGTGTATGCAAGGCAGGCTTGACAAGAATCACGTTGAGAAAAATTTAGTTTTTTTCAATGACATGAAAAATGGTCGTGTGTACGTGCCTTTAGGCTGTACATTGTATAATATGAAAAGCTAAGATATACGAGATGGGACCAAGGACACTGCCTCCAGATGTATCTACTAAGATCAATATAAATGCAGTACAAAATCTATTCTGTTTTGGAAATTTATGGATATATTCAACAATGCAATAAAAGAAGAAGACTTCATAGGTTGTTAGCACTGTGCATGCCTGTTGCTAGCAGTTCTTACTATTCAGTACTGAATCCTGCTATGTGGGTACAGAGTTTTGCTGGCAACAGTATAAACCACTGCCTAGCGCTTAGTTAACATGCCACCTTAAAAAACGAATATTTACTAAATTAAGTTGGGATGTAGAAATGACTTGCAAAGCTGTAATTGTCTTTGAGCAGACGGAGTCAAAATATACTGTAGACCTGAAACCAAGGGATGGCATAAAACTTGACGTACAACATAAGATGTTACACTGAATAAACTGATGCACTCAAGCACCTATAAGTATAGTTTATACTATAGTGATATGCATGTACTCATACTATTCAACTTTTATTGTAAAGTTACCTTTTTAAAACCATATTCTTGCTTAAAAGATATACAGACAGAGCCAGGAGTGTGTCATCTCTGAGTGCGTGTCACAATAGCTCTGCCCTTTGACCTTGTTCAAACAGCTGCACATGCTGACTCTTTTAGCAGTAATCGGTTACCTTGTATCATAGCAAACTGCCTTCAGGCCTAATTAGAGAGTTAATCATGTGAATGTTGCAGATAACAGAAAAGAAAGGGAACCATCTGAAGCTGGTAACAAATATTTTCAGATAGAGTTTTATAGTTTATGGTCTCAGCCATGTTCTATTGTTACTGCTATGAGTTGTGTAGTGATCATCCTATCCGCCATATTCAAGAAATGTGCAAAGAGCAAAGTCTTATCACCCCTGGCTCGGACTGCCCATAGGGAACACTGTGCATTTGCCTGGTAGGCCAGAGCTGCCAGGCCACATGTTCTCACAAGGGCTGGCTAATGCAGAGGTCCCCAACCCCCGGGCACCAGGTCCGCAACCTGTTGATGACCAGGATGCACAGCGGGAGCGCTAAGCGGTGACTGCAGTCGCTGCGCACCTCCTGATATGGAACCACGCCTTTGTCTGCTCTCCCAACTCTCCCACCCCCACCAACAATGTCATCCTATCAGCAGAGTAGGGGAAGGAGGAGCTGAGGATCTGCACAGTGAGCCAAAACCTTTTTATATTAACAAGTGGGTATACAACCGCTTGTTAATTTGATCCAGCTCCTCTCGCCCCCCCCCCCCCCCTGCTCTTCTGATAGGGAGACCCTGGAGAGGACACAGCCTGAATCCTACCAAAGGCAGGACTTGCAGGGGAAGCAGAGAGTAAAAGGGTGCACTGTGATTAGAGAGAAATAGGGGGCAGACTGCAGGGGCATTGTGATGGGGGACTGTGATAATATCACAGTGCTCCTTTACATTATAATGCAGAGGACCATCCCATCATCAACTGCCCCTGTGAATGACAAAACAGTGCACAACAATCCACAATGTACAGGTAAGCGGTATAGCATAAAGCTGTATGCTATATCCCTCATCTGTATATTGTCGTTGTGAATTATGTATCAATAAAGGTGATTTTATGGAAGCGCGGCCAACCAGATTTTTCTTTACATCAGGACTTCTGTGACAAACAGGAACGGCACCCATAAGTGTGCACTGGGGTTGGGATATGTGAAGACTCACCTTGAGTGGGGTTTCACTCTATCTATTTGAAATACTTACTTGCAGCATTTCCTTCCCATAAATGTTTTTTATTGAATTGCAATGCACCTCTGAGCTTGCACACATATTTGACTACTTCAGAAGTAGTCAATTCTACAGCACAGCCACTCCCTCTTCTCTTCTAGTATTGCCTAATTACTATCTGTGCTGCCCAAGCTCCTCCACCCATCCTCTCTCCCTTCTACATAAACTTTTATGCAGCTGGGGAAGGAACAAAGGGAAAAATGATAGCGCAACAGGGTTGCCAACCGCTAGTACATTTACTGACAGTTTGTAAAATCTGTGATTTTTTTTTTTTTTACAACTGCCAGTAAATATCAGGGGCTGATAATTTCATGCTGTGTTGACTTTTTAAGTGTAAATTAAGCAAATAACTGTTATAGGTATTGTCAGTGTTTCCATATCATATTTATACTGTTTAAATATTCACTGCGTTAGTTTTCAATAGGAGTTCTGTAATTTCTTAGGTTGCCAGTAGTAAAAAATGTGCTCTACCAGTAAAGTTTTCGTTTGTTGTCGGTAAAAATGGCTGTGGGAAAAAGTCAACAAATAGTCAACAAGTAACTATACAGGTATAGGACACCCATTTGCCTATTTCTCCTCTAGGTACAGATTGTGTGTGTCTAATACTACATTCTGTCATGCCTATATCTTCATTTTAAGGACTGAAAATACTTGCTGCTGTTCCTCTACAATAGTCTGATTATTGCAAGTAGTCTTCAAAACTGCTTTATTGTATTGGTCCATGTACAAACGTAGAAAACATGATAGCCCCTGGCTGGTGTTGGGATTAGCACAATAGTTCTAACTAGACAAATGTTTAAAAAAAAGGATTAAAAGGAAAAATGTTTACAGACAAGGGAGAGAAGACTGATAAGACAGAGTGAAAAGATAAGATAAACCTCAGGACCTGAGGCACAGTGTTAGAGAAAGGGCAGGGGGATGTTAGCACATCTTCAACAATCCTAATTCAGACACTCATCCTGGGTTCACACTGATGTGATGCGGGAACCAGAGTGATTATCAAATTAATAAACGTAATAAGAAAACAACAAGGTTCCAATTAATTCTGTCATTAATTTAAGCCGGTACACACTATTAATTTCTGTCAGAGCCACTGTACTAACCATGCAAAGTTAGTTCAGCGATCTCCCCCGCTGGGCTGTTGTGTTCTGACAGGGGAAACACTCCAATCAGTGCTCTCTGCCATTGGCTGATTGCACTGATAGGGAGTTTGTCGGCTGCTGGTTTTCCAGCATGCACGTTCGACATGGCTGGCTTCTATCTGACAAACCGACATACACACGGGCCGAATGCCGAGAAAATAACACCAGAACAACAGAATAGGAATTGAGCCTATAGTCAAATTATATATCAGACAGGAGGCTCATATCTTATGCATTATCTCTCTTTACTAATGCTCATAGCAGAAATACAGTGAAACGTTCAAATAACTTAAAACTTAAAGAACTACAACTCCCAGCAGGCCCTGGGCTCAGTTAGCCCCTCCCCGATCCTAGACTGCATATAAGGGCCTGCCTGTGGTAAACTAGTCCTCTTTCTTTCTGCTCATGGCAGCTTTCAGATAAGTGCTTTTTACTATTTATTTATTTGAGTGCAGCTGTCTCTGTGTGAAGCGGTGGGAGTGAGGGGGGACTCCTCACCCCCTCCCCCGCTGGCGTCACATGGTGACATATTCATTTATATTTTAATTGGAATGTCATTTTATTCCTGCTCTCTCGTTTTTTTGTACATTGCTCTTGTTTGTACGTTCTGCGTACATTCATTTATGCACTTCGCTGTGCCTTCTGTCGTGCGGACGCCTGTTACCAGCGCCGCACTTTTCTCCTCTGTCCTTTGCGCCTGTGTTTTCCCCTGCGTGGCGAGCACCGTTACTTAGACGCCGCCATCTTCCCCCCTTCTTCCCCATTACCTCACGCGCGCTCCGGGGGCGGAGCCTTTCGGCTCCCTCGAGGACAACCAATCACAGCTCAGCAGGACGTAGTCTCGCGAGACTTCGTCCCAGAGCACAGGGATCGCGGGCTTTCTTCCTCACGGCGGCCAGTGCGACGCTGACTGAGGAAGGAGAGGAGCCTGTTCATCATCTCCCTCAGGTTTTTTCCTTCTGGGCACTTAAGGGTACAATCCGTGCGCTCGGACCGCGATTTACATCGCGATCTTCACAATCCTTATCCCTAACTTCTCCAGCACTGCGGAATTTATTCCGGCTGGGAGTTCCCTTTCCTAACATTATACTGCCATATAGTACTACTGTGTAACCATGGCCGAGGAACACATAACTACCCCCCCTAGAGGAGAGGGCTTTTCTCTCGAATCCGTTCAGTTCATGTCAGCCAAACAAATACAAGACCTGATCAATAGGTCAGTTCAGACAGCTCTGGCCTCGCCCATCCCGCCCGCAGGTTCACACTTTGCAATGCCTAACCAGCCCGCCCCCCCGCCCCAGAGTGGCGAACCACCAAGTAAAAGGGGGAAAGTTACACGTAAACTGAAACATACTTTGGCGGCACCTGACTCCCCGACAGGGGAAGTAAATAATATGTTGCAGGCAGTTCCTCCCTCGGTCTGCCAACCCCAGCATCTAACAGACTCTGATCGACCCCTGGGCCTCAGGGAGTTAACAGACGAGAGGCATAAATCCTCTAGAAGGAACAAACCCGACTCTTACATTGATTCCTCTGACGAGGACTCACCAGGCATGTTAGAGGATAAAGAGTCTGACGGCTATGAGTCCGATGATAGTAACAAAGATGCTGGGGATACGGCGTTTGTTCCAAACGCCACCCCTGCCACGCAGGGTGAAGTGGTCCTTGATGCCCTGGGGGAACCTTTTTTCCACCCTGACGCCATCTCCCATCCGAGATCAGGCGAATGGTCCCCCCTCCCTCAAGTTTCCCAATACGTGGAACTCTGGGTCAGGAAATCCCTAGACAGATCGGCCCGAAATAAGCTTCGATCCGAATGCCCTAGACCCTTCATCCCCAATAAGGTGGTGGCTACTCCAGAAGTTGACCCCATCCTCGCCAAATATCTGGCGAAGTCGGGCAAACTCCCCAAAAAAGGGATCGAACATTCCTTTAAACTAATCCAGGAACGCATTTTAGACCTGATAGGCCCTCTGACAAAAATCCTCAACTTATCCGAGCAGGCGGTCGCTTCAGGCCAATCTGTGGACTTAGTCCAACTGCGCGGGTGGGCCCAGAGGGCTATCTGCCTAGCAGGCACCGCCAACACCTCCTGTTCAGTGGAGAGACGCCGCTCCATCCTAATGCGGCTAGACCCCCAACTCTCTCACCTAGCCGAAACCGAACCCGGTCCCTCGGCAGTGGGCATGTTGTTTGGGGACAACCTAATGAAAGACATTAATAGATTTGTGGGCCTGTTCACAGGACTCGACAAAGCACAGACTTCCCTAAAAAGATCAGGGACGAATAGGGTTTTTTCTAGGGCCGGCAGAAGTAGAGGCCGATCTGCCGGCCGCGTGCCCTCCTATAGGCCACAGGGTAGATCTACCCAATACCAACAGGCTCCTCCTTCCTACTCCGCCCCGGTGGCGCAACCAGCACCGTTTTTCCCACCCCGAGGCAGACCCTGGCGTGGACGTGGCGGACGTGGCTATCCCCGTTCCCGTCCCCCTACCGGTGAGTATACCTTACACTCCGCACTCACACATTCCTGTGGGGGGTCGCCTGATGTATTTTACCCACGCCTGGTCTGCGATTACGGCAGACCCGTGGATACTACAGACAGTCACAGGGTTTCTAATAGAGCTCCTGTCGCCACCGGTCCTAGACACCTTACCTCCTCCTATCAGATTTGCATACCAAAACGTTGTTCTCATAGACAACGAGATGTCAGAACTCAGGGCCAAGCATGCAATCTTAGAGGTAGAAAACTCATCCCCGGGGGTTCTTGAGCAATCTCTTCCTGGTGCAGAAGAAAGGGGGTGGTTTCCGTCCCGTGATAAACCTCAGGGACCTGAATCAACATGTCTGCTACAGACATTTCAAGATGGAGGGTATTCACTTCCTCCGAGATCTCTTGCAACCGGGAGACTGGTTGGTGAAGGTAGACCTGAAGGACGCCTACCTCACCATTCCGATCCACCCAGAGTCACAACACCTCCTCCGCTTCCTATGGAGAGATCGAATGTGGCAGTTTACCTGCCTCCCATTCGGCCTGTCGTCAGCACCATGGTGTTTCACCAAACTGATGAAACCCGTGGTGGCATCACTACGGAGCAGAGGGGTACGTCTGATCATTTATCTAGATGACCTCCTCATCATGGCCCACTCCAAAAACCTAGCCTCCCTTCATATGTCATGGGCGGTCTCATTATTACAGAACCTGGGCTTCTTAATCAACTTAGAGAAGTCGGTCCTGGTCCCGGCCCAGGAGATGGAGTTCTTAGGCTTCCTGGTAGACACCAATCTATCCATCCTCCGTCTCCCAAAGTCCAAGTTGGCCCTCATACGCAAGGAAATCAGAGCGGTTCTCCGCAAGGGTTCCTTATCCTTAAGAGTTCTGGCCCGATTAGTGGGACTGCTAGCGTCTTCCATCCAGGCTATCTTCCCGGCACCTCTTCACTACAGGGCCCTTCAGAGGCTCAAGATTATGCACTTGCGTCAGTGCCTCAGGTACGCGGACGAGATTCAACTTTGCCCGGAGGCCACGGAGGAACTACATTGGTGGCTTTGACACGCCGTCGAATGGAACGGCAAGACCATTTTCAATTCCGGCCCCGACATCATCATAGAGTCGGACGCGAGTCGTCACGACTGGGGCGCTCGCTGCGGGGAGGCTTCCACAGGTGGGACATGGTCCACCTCAGAAGCAGAGCTACACATCAATGCCTTGGAACTTCTGGCGGCTTACTTTGCAGTCAAGAGCTTCTTACCACACGCGTCCAACTGTTGTGTGTTGTTCCGCATGGACAATGTGGCAGCGGTTCAATACGTCAACCGCTTGGGTGGCACCAGATCCAGGATCCTGGCAGACCTTGCGAAGGAATTCTGGCACTTCTGCCTTACACGCAACATTGTCCCTATCGCGGAGTATATTCCGGGGGTCTCCAACACAGTGGCCGACTGGAATTCACGTCACCTCGCCGATTCCAGCGACTGGATCGTTCTGTATTCCTTTGCTTAAGTCGGCTCTGGGGCCCTTTATCTGTGGATCTCTTTGCTTCCCGTCTCAACCATCAGTTACCCCGCTTCTTCAGCTGGAGACCGGACCCGGAAGCTTCCGCGGTAGACGCTTTCCGTCTCATTTGGCCGGGAGGAACGCACTACGCATTTTCCCCCTTCCAAATGATCTCCAGAGTTCTCCTCCAGGCGGCGAACCAGCGAGCGACGGTCGTGCTAGTCACACCCTGGTGGCCGACACAACCTTGGTTCCCTCTCCTCCTGGGAATGGCCGTGGATTTCCCCAGGCTGATTCCCCACTTCCCGCACCTGCTGACCAACCCCACCAGGGGCCTTCATCCTCTGATCACGGAAGGCAACCTCCACCTTCTGGCATGGTTGATCTCGGGGTCCCGGGCACGGATAGCAACCTTTCAAGAGCAGCTAAGGATCTCCTCGCCGTGGCCTGGGCCCCTGGGACTAGATCAGCTTACCGATACGCCTGGCACCTCTGGGTGCGTTGGTGTGATCAACGGCAGGTCGATCCCATACATGCCCCTGTGTCCATAGTGGTGAACTATTTGGCGGATTCCTTTGAATCCTGCAAGTCTTATAGTTCCATCAATATTTACCGTTCGGCTATCTCGGCGTATCATGACCCGATAGACTCCCTACCTGTGGGGAAGCACCCACTGGTATGTAGGCTGCTACGGGGTATTAGATTCAATCGCCCCCCTAGGCCTAGATATCAGACAACCTGGGATGTCTCCAAGTTACTCTGCATTTTTGCATCATGGGAGGACAACGACGCCCTACCCCTTAAACTGTTGTCATATAAATTGACTGTGCTACTTTGTCTAGTTTCCATCAAGCGCGTCTCAGATGTGAGAGCGTTGGACATTTCTAGACGACAATTCTCACCTCAAGGGGTCAACTTCTCGGTGGTCCGTAGGACCAAAACGGGTATCCACTCGGTCTTTTATCCGTTCTTTCCCACACATCCCCAACTTTGCGTGGTACGCTGCCTACAGGCATACGAAGCGCGGACAACTACCCTCCGTTCTCCGAATTTCTCTCAGCTCCTAATCTCGTATGTAAAACCTCATCATCCAGTCTCTTCCGCTACATTAGCGCGATGGGTACGCTCAGCCATGGAGATGGCGGGCATAGACACCTCCCTGTTCGGGGCTCACTCTTCTAGGGGTGCTATGGCCACAAAAATCGTCTCCTCTGGAGGCTCTCTCTCTGACTTGCTCCTGGCGGCTGATTGGTCTTCTGAGACAACCTTCCGCCATTTTTATTTCAGACCGGGGGACCACATATCCATGTCAATTCTGTGATTGTTATCTGTACTGTATATAACGTTAACACTGCTCTGTTAGCTTTGAACTTGCATAAGATATGAGCCTCCTGTCTGATATATAAATTGAGATTTTCCTAGCTTGTGACGGAAAATATTAGTTATATGAAGACAGGAGGCGAGTATCTTCCCTCCCTTCCCTACCCTATTACCATTCTGGTTTCTTTCAGGATACTGAACGCTACGATCATGGTCCTGAAGACGGCTGATCGGACGGCTGCGGAGGTTTGAAGTTCCTATAGTCCCCGTTGGGATGAAGTTGATCCGCGTTCGGACATGTTCCCTGTTGGCTTCCCCCAGACTCGGATGTCTGGTTCCGGTCGAGGAGTTCCAGACGACAACGGAGATGTCCGGGTGGAGTTCCTGCTCCTGGTTATGGCGCTTAGCATCAAGAAAGAGGACTAGTTTACCACAGGCAGGCCCTTATATGCAGTCTAGGATCCGGGAGGGGCTAACTGAGCCCAGGGCCTGCTGGGAGTTGTAGTTCTTTAAGTTTTAAGTTATTTGAACGTTTCACTGTATTTCTGCTATGAGCATTAGTAAAGAGAGATAATGCATAAGATACTCGCCTCCTGTCTTCATATAACTAATATTTTCCGTCACAAGCTAGGAAAATCTCAATTTTATGAGCAGAAAGATGCTTTTGTGTTCTGTTACAAAAAAATGCACATTTTCAGACAAAGATATGATATAGAGAATGTTGCTGAAAACATTCTTTCTAATGCACATCATGCCCCAACCATAAATGATATGCTGCTTACCAGGCTAGTGCACATTTCCTTAAGAGCCTCTGCTAGATTCTAGTGTTGAGCAGAATATGCCATATTCGATTTCGCGATATATCTCGAATATATAGTCGAATATTCGAGATATATTCGCTAAATACGAATATTCGTGATATTTTTTCGAAATGAAATGATTGCGAAATTTCGCTATTGCGAATGCGAATGCGAATGCGAATTGCGAATGCAAATGAAATTTCGAGAAATGCGGAAGGAGCACTCTGATTGGCTCAGAATATTCGTGATATTTTATAATACAAAATAATTGCGAATATTCGGCAAATGCGGAAGGAGCACTCTGATTGGCTCAGAATATTCGTGATATTTTATAATACAAAATAATTGCGAAATTTCGAGAAATGCGGAATGGAGCACTCTGATTGGCTCAGAATATTCGTGATATATTACAATACAAAATAATTGCGAATATTCGGCAAATGCGGAAGGAGCACTCTGATTGGCTCAGAATATTCGTGATATATTACAATACAAAATAATTGCGAATATTCGGCAAATGCGGAAGGAGTACTCTGATTGGCTCAGAATATTCTTCATATTTTATCATAATTTCGCAAAAATGCGAATGAGAAATTGATTGCGGAATTTCGACAGTAACACTCTGAAATTGAATATATGTGTTATTTTAGCTAAAAACAATATTGCGAATTTCTCGAAAATAATCGCGCGATATCGCTATTGCCGAATAATCGCATTGCGATTTTTCGGCAATATAAAATGATCGCTGCAGCTACTCGGTCCAAGGTCTCTAATCATACCAGCAATGCTTTTAGACGTCGATGGGGATCTCTAGGATGTGATCTGTTCTAAAAAAAAATTGAAAAAATACGAATATTCGAAATAGCGAATATTCACCGCGAAATTCGGAATATATCGCGAATACTCGAATATGCCATATTCGAGCCGAATATTCGCAATAGGAATATTCGTGAGCAACACTACTAGATTCACAAATTACACCAAACTGCTATTGAGATTGATTTGAAAAGGATCTATAGCAGATATTTTACATTTTTTGTTTGTTTTGGAGTCTTTTCAGCAACAACTTTATTCACTGGAAGTACCAGGTATGCTGCTGCTTGTAGAACAACAACCTCCTAAGTAAGTATACACCACCCCCACCCTCAAATTTACCTAGATCTCTCTGCAAGGCACACAGCATTTTTTACATCCCTCTGCTGGCTTCTTGAATTCAGGGTTTGTGCCTCTGCAGTTCGGCCCCATAGGCGTCTGAAAAGCTGATAGACAGAGAGGAGCCGATATGCCTACCAGCCCCATAAAAGTCTACGTGGTCAAGCTGCTTCGGTGGAGACATTGATTTAAGAAGTTGGTGGAGGGATGTAAACTATGCTGGGGACTCTGGGAGTAAAATCTAGGTAAGATAATCTGGGTAAGAATAGCACTTTAGCAGAGAGGAGATGAGATAGACCCACTAAGGTCGTAGGAAAAAAAAGTTAATGAAGAAACTCCACGGTAAAGTTTCCTTCCCCTTTAAATACAAGTAAACAGAACCATAACCGCAAAGACTATCCTTATGGCCAATATACATCTTTCCATTCGCTTTGAGCCTTCAAGCATTCTACAGCATTGTCGCCTGTGATTCCTATACCCTGGTTCTTTCCCCCACTACATCCTGCACAACAAGCCTCTTAGGCCGCATACACACGACCGAGAAACTCGTCAAGCAAAACTGTTGTTTTTCTCGTCGAGCTTCTCGTTCGGCTGTCGAGGAACTCGTCGAGCCAATTTTTCCCATTCCCGTCGAGGAAAAAGAAGACATGCTCTCTTTTTGGCTCGACGAGTTTCTCGACAGTTTTTTTGGCGAAAAATGTACACACGACCGGTTTTCTCGGCAGAATACGTCTCCCATCAAGTTTCTTGATGGATTCCGCCGATAAAAACGGTCGCGTGTACACGGCCTTAAGCCCCATACACACTATCAGTTTTCCTGACGGTTTTCTCATCAGGTTTACCAAAACCATTTAGTGCAAGGGCCTGCCTGATTGCATACAAATTGAAACTCTTGAGGTTTGACCTCATATTAGATGGTTTTGGTAAACCTGAAGAGAAAACCGTCAGGAAAACTGATAGTGTGTATGGGGCTTTCCTGTGAGTTGAAGCTTTTTGATTGTCAATAGTAACACCCAGAAACAATGCAAGCAGTACATATCTCTCAAATAAATTATGTGCAGAGACTGACATTGATAAAACTCTTGGCAACTAGTTAGGAATGTTACTACTGTATTGATTTTAAACTAAGTGATATTGGAGCCTTCTTAAAAGCATTTTGGCCCTCTAAATGGTAATAAAAGGCTTCCTTTTAGAATGTATGATCTACTCTTTGGTGGAGTTTTACTAAAGCTGGTGCACATAGAACCTGGTGGAAATGTGAAACAGCTTCTAACTTCAGCTTGTTCAATTAGGCTTTGACAATAAAACCTAGAAGCTGTTTGATTACTATGCACAGGTGCACCAGATTCTGTGTGCACTAGCTTTAGTTAGGCCCCTTTCAGACTGGAGCAGGAGCCGCGTTGGCGGTATAGCGCCGCTAAAAATAGAGGCGATATACCACCGGAATTGCCACGGGAGTCAGCCGCTAGCGGTGCGGTATTAACCCCCGCTAGCGGCCGATAAAGTGTTAATACCGCCCGCAATGCGCCTCTATAGAGGCGCATTGTGGGCGGTATTGCCGCAGTTTCCCATTGTTTTCAATGGGAAGGAGCGGTGAAGGAGCGGTATACACGCCGCTCCTCTCACCGCTAGGAGATTTTTTTTCTCCCGCCACCGCATAGCCTCAGTGTGAAAGCCCTCAGGCTTTCACATTGAGGTTGCTTGGAAGTAGTTTTTCAGGCGGTATAGCAGCGCTATTTTTAGCACTGTACCGCCTGAAAAACTCCTCAATGTAAAAGGGGTCTAAGTCTACCCTCATATCTTATAAAAGAAGTAAAACAAAAATGGATATGGCATGCTTATACTGTACTGTGTCTCATGGACTTAATGAATAGACATAGGAAAAATATAAAGAACAATTACCACAATCTGTACACGAAGGTATGAATTATTCTGTTTGTCATGAAACAATAGTATAGTGTAGTTTAATGCTACTTGTAATATCAGGGCTGCTGTTAGAAATCATGGAGCCACGTATAGCCTTCCTGATGCTCCCTCCCAGGTGCAATGTCCCTCCCCTGATTCCAGCTCCTGGGTCCCTCTGTTGACTTAATGGGGCCTAAAGAAATGTAATTTAAGCCCTGGTAAGCAGAGAGGAGCAGGGGTTGCTGTCTAGTAAAATAAAAATAAATTCATTTAGGCAGAAATTTGCAATAAAGCTGTCCTGGGGCTCCCGGTTTAGCTGATGAGGCCTGGGCCCAGTACAACAGTACCAGTTGTACTTCCTTATCAGCTGCCCTGCTTGTAAGTGATGAATGGGCAAACATTTGTTATTAAATTTGGAATATTTGTCATAGAGCACCCTCAGGATCTTAGGGTTATTTATTAGTAAAAATAGCATCAAAGTAAAATTGTGCGTAGAACTAATTTGTCACTGAATTGGCTTAGTTAAACTAAAATCTGATGATTTGTTGCTATGGGTGGCTGCACGTTGGTCTTTACTATTGTACCGGTACTGGGGTTTTCATTGAGTCTGTTTATTTTTCCAACATTTGGATGTCCCCATTTGACCTTACACTTCAGAAGAGTTAAGGCCCATACACACGATCAGACTTTTTGACAATAAACCTCTGACGGACCTGTTGTTGCAGACAATCCGACTGTTTGTACGATCCATCAGACAAACGTTTTCATCGGACAAAGACATACTTTCCGGCAACAAATGTCCGATGGAGCAAATCCGATCGTCTATACACAAGTCCATTGGACTAAAGTCCAAAGTACAAACACGCATACTCAGAACTAATGCTAAAGATCAGAAAACAATAGCAGAAGTTGCCCAAAGGGCGGCGGTAAAGAGCAGAAAAAACACGTAGTACATCTATTACATCACTACGTTCGTGTTTGTTGGCTGAAAAAGTCCTACCGTGTGTATGCATACCAAGTTCACGGACAACGCCCTTCGAAGAAAAATCCACGGCAAAGTCCGTTGGAAGTCCGATCGTGTGTATAAGGGCTCTTTCACATGGGCTGACTGTTCAGGTCCGCCTGCCAGTTTTTTAGGCGGACCAGAACGGGCGCTATGTGCTCCTCTATGGAGCCACAGATGTCAATCTGTCTGGCGGATCGGATCGGGTGAACACGGACAGACGGTCCGTGTTCATCCGATCCCCCCATAGGGGAGAGCGGAGAAAGGACAGGGCGGTCCCTGCTCAGTGTGAAGGGACCGCCCTGTCATTCGCCGGCTCAGCGGGGATCAACGGAGCGATCCCCGCTAAGCAAGCAGAGGTTTCACATGGCGGATCAGGAAGGGCCCTAAGGCTTAACAGAGACACAATTGTTAAAAAATAATAAGCAGCACATTTTTTTAAAGCAGTGATTAGAGTTTTGGAAAATCTCAAAGGCTGATGGAAGACCATTATCTTTTAGCTTTAGTTTACAGCTGGTACTTTATTCATAACAAGAGTTTTTAAATACTCTCTATTCCAGTGATGTGATGTCCACAAGCTCCCTCATTGGCACCTACATCTTCACCTGTTTTTTTTTTTTTTTCTATGTTCAGCATTTTTGGTGATCTTAATTGGCCAGTCACGGTTGAAGTAAGCCCAGTGCGTGTGCACAGGAGTTTATTTATCCCGGCATGAAGAATGGCTAAGAATGTACACTGAGCTGCCCATGTGCAGCTCAATGTACATTCTAAAACTTTGCAAAGAGACAGGTAATATTAAAGGTTTTCCACGCAGGTTTTTACTTTAAAAAAAAACATTGTTTTTAAATAGTTAACAGTTTTTTTTTCTCTCAAAATATACAGTATGTCAATTAATGAGTTTTAGATAAAGTTGAGAAGAGTTTTTTTGCATTAAAATTTCCCCTTTCACCGTGTAGCCTGCTGACAACATTTTACCAGTCACGATGTGAGGGAAATTCTCCATCAGGAACGCAGACAGAAATAAAAACTTTTTTTTGCAGGATTGGGGAAGTCTAGAACCCCCTGTCAATTTTATTTCTGTACCTCTGTTGCAGAAATCCCCTCACATCAAAGGAGAGCAATTTAATAATGGCATGTACTGTAGTATGTATTAATATACCTATGTTAGCTTACAATGCCTACAGTAACATACTGTACATGTATGCCATAATATATAGAAGCATATAGCTTTAATCCATAGTTAAAATATGCCAACGGATTTGTATTAAAAACTTTATTTGCTTTCTTTTCTGGTGCCAATGTGATGAATGTCTCATCGGAATAGATACCCTAAAGCAGTTTTGTAACTACTAAGAAATCTGTTTTTAGGTAAACATTCCTAAAAACAGGTTTATCCGGGAGTGGCTTAAAAGAAAGATCCCTGAGGGGGCTTCTTAAGGAAAGAAAACAAAGCAGGTATCATCACAGAGGGGGAAATTGTACTTCTCAAGACGGCTTTTTCTTCACTTCTCTACTGCAGTGTAGATTGTCATGTATTTTCTAGATAATGGCACCTGCCAGCTTAACCTTCATCATGTTACAAGGTGAAATTTGTATTTTAAGAGAATTTAACCTAAAATAGCAAGTAATAATGATGTCGCCAGAAAGGCTTCATGGTGATATGTCAGAATTCCCTGTTGATAAAATTAAATGATATTTTTTTTTTTTCTTTTCATCCTTGTGAAAGAAAAGAGTAGCATAAAAAACTATAAACAAATGTTTCTAAAGTCAATATCCAATACCAAATACACGTGTTTATTTCCTGATAACCCTCTGAGGTTCTGCTTCCCACTGAGAAAGTAATCTTCCCATTTCAGACTCTTATGCCATGTACACACGATCGGAATTTCCGACAACAAATGTCCGATGTGAGCTTTTGGTCGGATATCCGACCACGTGTATGCTCCATCGGACATTTGCTTTCGGAATTTCCGACAACAAATGTTTAAGAGCTGTTTCTCAATTTTTCCGACAACAAAAGTTCTTGTCGGAAATTCCGATCGTCTGTATATAGTTCCGACGCACAAAAATCCTATGCATTCTCTGAATCGATGTGACGCATGCTCGGAATCATTGAACTTCATTTTTCTCGGCTCGTCGTAGCGCTGTAAACTCGATTTATGATTTTATCTCCTTCAATGTTTCTCCCTTAAGCTGGGTACCCACATATAAAACGTCAGCTGGAACAGCAGAACCGGCCTCTCTGTTCAAAAGAAGCCTGTCTAGTAACTGGCTTCTGTCAAACGATCCTGCTGAAAAATCATCATTCGATCTCACATGCAGCAAATGGCTACAGCTCTAATCTGTGTATTCCAGTGGTGGGAGAAAGGGGGAGTCCCACACTGTCTGAATACAATATCACGGCAGGGATGATCCCTGTATCCTCATTACTTATGTGGATCAGGAATCTGTCCGATTTTTCTTTTAACCCGCTTGTTGAACAAAAAAAATGATGTGTATATCCTGATTTACTACCTCTACTTGAACACTGGTTACATTCCTGGATAAACCTCCCGATGTCTGCAAAAGGGAAAATCAATCTCCTTAAAATGATAATCCTTCCCCTCTTCCTTTATGCGTTCCGTAACTTCCCAGTCTGGATCCCCAAAGCTATTGGCAAGGATTAAACTTGCGGTCCTCCAGCAGCTTTGGTGGGCGGAGGGGAATGACAGTATCCAACTTTTAACAGTATTTCCTAACTGCCTAACTGGTCCATTGGTTTTCGCACATCGTTGCCTAATGACTTCATTTGACCATGCAGTACTTCCCTTGGAAGTGAGGGTTGTTGGCTCCTATGAAGCCTTAATCCACTTAGTCTATAGAAGCTCAGAATCCCTAACTTGCCTTCATGAGATCCAGCATTAAAGCTTTGATTGTTACTCATATATTGGAGTCTGGGGGCCTTCCTCTGCTTCCATACATAGTCTGCTGTTAAAAAGAAATGTTACCCATTTCTATAGTTGCCCAGATCCTGGCTTGTGGACCAGATTTGGTGTTAAGAAACTTCAAGATGTTGTCAGAAATGGTGCTCTGATGTCCTTCGATGGGTTAAAATCTTTATATCAGTTACCTAACTCTCATTTATTTTTCTATTTACAGACACATGCCTTTCAAGTGCAATTTGAGACTGGACAGCTCACCTTTCAGTCAACTGGGCTTGAGCAATTGTTGAGGGATGATGATACTCCTATGAAGGCACTGCTTACTATATATAAACAACTGTTTCCAGAGATGGGTAGACTCTTGTTTTTTCCAAAATGCATGGGTCACTGATGTCCCAGAGCTAGATAATGATAATTGAGACAAAATGTGGTAGGCTCTTGTTACTAGATTATTATCAGCCAGGGATCAACTGATCCACTATAAAATCCTGCATAGAGTTTAACTCAAAGCTTGCAAGAATTTAAAGAGATCGAACTTCTATATGTTTTCAATGCTTCTGTTCCAGTGCAAATTTCCTCCATATCTTTCGGGATTACTGAGCTATTAAACAATATTGGGTGGATATCCTGGCATGTACTCAGTCGGTCACTACCATTTCCCTTACTCCTTCCATTGGATCTGTCTCCTAAATTTTGGAGATCCTTTAGCTCCAATTAGGGCGGCCCATACTTTACTTACACTATTGCTCTTTTACACTAAGAAACTTATACTTATACTGTCTTGGAAGAAGGCCTCAGCACCTCCCCTACTGCCTGGAAGGCTCTAGCTAACAAAGCTCTTCCCTATTAGAATAGGCCACTCTAATAGGAGTGCTTATAAATCCAAAGGTTCTTATTGATCTGAAGGTGACAGTTTGGGGTTATGACTTTTGCTGCTGCCAAGTTTGTATTGTGTTCATTACATTTATAACATAAAAGTACCTGTGCTGCTGTTTCAGTGCATTGAATGAGCTGTGGACGGCATTCAAACTCAGTTCCACAAGTTTTAACTCTACCAGGCTATGTAAGCTGCTAGATCAATAGTTGCACAATTACTGCATGTGCCTGTGGTAATTTAAATATTGAAGCTGGAAAACTTGTAGTAAGCAGAATGCTTGCAAGTCAACAATAAATGCAAATGAGTGAGTTATGGTAAAAATATTCTCAACCGCTGTTAGTTTTTACACTGCCATCGTTTACTAAATGGCAGTGATATGTAAGTATGTAAAGATAAAGAATGAGGCAAAGTAGAAGCCTTGGGTTCATAGGCAGACAAATATATCTTGCTTTTTACTGGCCAACAATGCTTCCTAAAGATTTTCAAACTCTCCATCAAGGCCTTATACTGTCGCTCACAACCTATTTTAGCTAAGCTGGTATTCTGCTGTAAAACTGATCACTTTGATACTAGTGACAGAAACACCAATGCCGGCATTGTCTAGCTGGAATAGGAGTGGCATTGTCTGCTTTTTTCTAAGACTTTTACTTAAGGGTCTTCACTCAGACAGTCATTTAATATGCATCATAATTATAGCATGTTTTTGATTATCAATCACGCAGCATTATCATCACATATTCTTTTTACAGTTGTGATTTTTTTTTTTATAGGGTACATCATGAACACTATGTAACTTAAGTCTATAAACTAATCATTTAAAGCTTAACATCAGTCAGCATTAAAAAAAATGCTATCTAATTGCACCCTCTTACCCTGGAGGGATGGGGTAAGGGTCAACTAGATAACACTTATTCCTAGGGGGTGGGGAATCAGATGAACTACCTTGTTCCATTGCTCTCATGGACTCCTTTCCAGCCCAGTGGTCCTCCATTGTATTTGAAGACATGAAAGTACCACCCACAGAACAGATTATTAACTTTTTACACTTTTTTGGTGAATAGGTAGGTAGCACTGATAGATGGCACTGATGGACACTCGGCATTGATAGGTGGCACTGTGGGCATTGATAGGTGGCATTGTGGGCATTGGTGTGTGGCACTGTGGGCATTGATAGGTGGCACTGTGGGCACTGATGGGTGGCACTGTGGGCACTGGTAGGTGGCACAGGTGGGCACAGATGAGACAGCGGCTGCTCTCCCTGATCAGGACTGATGTCTCTCTGACAGCTGCCGGTGATCACCTTTTTTTTTGCAGATTACCGGCTCTATTTACATCACATGATCAGCTGTCATTGGCTGACAACTGATCACGTGGTAAGGGGTTGGGATCGACTCCTTACTCTTATCTGTGATCAGCCGTTTCTCATTGACTCGATGATCAGAGAGCCCACTGTGTGCACCCTGCAGGGGGTGCGCAGGCTGCTCGAGCAGCCCCCTCGAGCTCCAGACAAAGTAGGTCCACGCTCTAGCCATCATTCATCAATTGTGCGCACGGGAAGTGGTTTTAAACTCTCCAGTTTTAGTAAATCAACCCCAGTGTGTTTTTATTGCTTTCTCTCCCTTGGAAAATGTCTCTTTGCTTCCTGTTCTATCTGACTTCTGTCAAATAGATAAAAAAAATGAAGAGGAATCCTCCAAACAAGTACACAGTTGACAGTAATATAAAGTTGCCAGAACTTCCATGCTGTCGAAAAGAAAAGGTTATAATTTGTGTTTAACAAATAAATGTGTTTCTAATATATTTCTGTTTTAAAAGAACATCCAGGCAATGTCCTACCATGCATGAGCGTTTTTGAAATGTGAGGAGCAATAGTTGTTGTATGTTATTAGATATTAGATAGTTATTAGTAAGTTTCTTAGGAAAAGTCCACCTGCAAAGATATGCAACAAACCTGATATCTGATAAAGTTAAGAAATTCCGATACTTCCCTTCAACAGAGATGTGACCAAAGCTTTCAGTTAACATTTGAATATAGAACTACTTTAAAGAAACACCAAACAAAAGCCTAAGAATATACTGAATGAGTCTAAAATTTAAACAGATGTATTACAGCTGCAACTTTTCTTCCGATAATTAAATCACAGACATAATGCTTTCCATCTATTGCAGAGGACCGAAGAAACATCTAGTGCACTCCCTGATTACATGGATAGAGAAGAAGCCTTTAGGGCAAGTCAGGGAATTTAAAGCTGTATTTCATGACTGGGTGGACATTTTTCTTCCACACCCTGTAAATTACCATGTTACAAAGTACTCTTGCAATGTTTTGTTCTCCTTCAGGTTCACATAATTTCAAAGGCTTTTCCTTTACAGCCTATATTTTCTTTGACATATAGTACAAACTTCTGTTATCTCATCAGCACCTTTAAAATTAAATGAGGCCCTTACCCCTGCATGTGGCTTCCATGCAAAGAGCAATGGTAAAGGGTTACATGCAATAGCCCTTAGCAAGCACATATATCTAAGGCAGACCCCTGAGCTTGATGCTAGAAAGTACAACCAATTGGGAAGGTTGCAAAACCTGAAAAATTACTACTGGTTCCCTTCTGATAAGCCTGCTTCTGATAATGCTCCCCACTCAACCCCTGATTTTTTTCCCAATACTAAGTTGAGGTTATACCTGCTGAATGTCCAAAGGGCAGTCAAATTACTTAAAGCAGTAATAAACCCAAAAGCAAACGTGTATTATATTGTAGCTTACCAATTCTTAGATGTGGGGGCTGTATTAATTTTCTATTTTTAGGCTTTCTTTCTTCTATTTTCATCTGATGATCTGGCCAGTAAGTCTGTTTTTTTTTTTAAAAGAACAAGTTGTCTTATGGTTACAGGGATGAGACACACCATTTAACACTGGCAGGGGTGCTTACAATGATCAACCTTTGTATCTATTAGTGATGAGCGGAATACGCCATATTCGATTTCGCGATATTTCGCGAATATTTCGAAGAATATTCGCGAATATTCGTTAATATCGAATATTCGTGATATTTTATAAAAAAAAAAAAAAAATTGCGAATTTTCGCCAATGCGAATTTTCGCTAATGCGAAATTTCGCGATTTTTTTTTTTTTTTTTTTATAAAATATCACAAATATTCGATATTTACGAATATTCGGTATATTTTATAAAAAAAAAAGCGAGATTTCACATATGCGGTCGCGAATATTCGTTAATATCGAATATTCGTGATATTTTATAAAAAAAAAAAAAAAACTGCGAATTTTCGCCAATGCAAATTTTTTTTGCGAAATTTATTGCGAAATTTGAAAAATGCGAATATTCGAAATAGCGAATATTCGCCACGATATTCGAGATATTCGCGAATACTCGAATATGCAATATTCGTAGCGAATATTCGCAATGCGAATATTCGTGAGCAACACTAGTATCTATATAAAACCTGTATCCAAAATGAAAAAGAGAAATTGTCAGTTTGTAACTGCTTTTAAAGTATTAGCTGGAATTTTTCCTCAACTTGTTAGTGTATTTAAATTTTCTAATACATTTAACACCCCCCATGCAGACTGATAATGCTGTTGTCAAAATGTGCCCCCTGTGCACCTTTATCCAGAGCAGGGAGGGGGATTATAGTGTGGGGTTGTCTTTCAGGGGTTGGGCTTGGCCCCTTAGTTGAAGGAAATCCTTAAGGCATCAGCGTACCAAGACATTTTGGACAATTTCATGCTCCCATCTTTGTGGGAACAGTTTTGGGATGGCCCCTTCCTGTTTCAACATGATTGCACACCAATACACAAAGCAAGGCCCATAAAGACATGGATGTGCATGTTTCAGGTGGAGGACCTTGACTGACCTGCACAGAGTCCAGGCCTCAACCCGACAGAACACCTTTGGGATAAATTAGAGCGTGCCAGTGCCGGACCTCACAAATGCGCTATTGGAAGAATAGTCAAACATTCCTAAGTCTTGTGGACAGCCCCTTCCCAGAAGAATTTAAGCTGTCATAGCTGCAAAGGGTGGGCCAACTTAATATTGGCCAACTCTGGATAAAGAAGCACAGGGGGCATGTTTGGACAATAACATTGTCAATCTGGAGGGGGAGTACTAGAAAATGTAAAAGCACTACGGACTAAGACGTCATGTAAGTGTAAGGTTTCTGTAGGAAGTTTTCCCATGGGGGCAGATGTTCAGACGACAGCTGCCCCAGAGGGGACTTCCCTTTTACTTTGGAGAGATGTCCTTTCCCTTCCTGATATGTCTCTGGACATCTGAAAAAGATGTTAATAGAAATCTCTATAAAAGGACACAGAGAAAAAAATGTAAGGCGGCGTACACACGACCGCGTTTCTCGGCAGAATCCAGCGAGAACCTCGATGGGAGACGTATTCTGCCGAGAAAACCGGTCGTGTGTACACTTTTCGACGAGCATCCCGTCGGGAAGCTCGTCGAGCCAAATAGAGAGCATGTTCTCTATTTCCTCGTTGTTCAATGGGAAAATTTGGCTCGACAAGCTTTTTGACTGCCGAACTAGGAACTCGACGGACGGAACGAAATGTCTAGAGATGATCAGAAGTAGGGATAGGCTCGAAGTTCGAGTTAAACATCAGCTGTATGGGGCGCTCCTGGCAAGTTCGCCCACCGCGAAGCACTCCATAATGCACTGTGATGATTTGCCGTGTGATTACTGAATAGACGGAAATTAGACAGGTAGTGTAGTGTGCAGTCAGTCAGTGTAGAATATATAATACAGTTCAGAGTATATAGTGCAGTCCGTGTAGTATATATAATACAGTTCAGAGCATATAATGCAGTCAGTGTAGTATATATAATAGAGTAAAGAGTATATAGTGCCATCAATGTAGTATATATAATACATTGCAGAGTATATAGTGCAGTCACTGTAGTATATATAATACAGTGGAGAATATACTGTATAGTGCAGCCAGTGTAGTATATATAATACAGTGCATGGTATATGGTGCAGTGTAGAGTATATAATACAGTGTATTGAAGTGGTTAAGGGGAACCTATGACAGAATTAAGTAAAACAATTTGATGGGGACAAGGGCCTCTTCCCGAACAACCCTGGCCAGTGGTTGACAGGGTCTGGGGGTGGGGGGCTTAGCAGAATCTGTAAGCCCCCTTTATCAAGGGGGCCCCAAATACCACCCCCCTATGTGAATGGTTATCGGATACATTGTACCCCTACCCATTCACCAAAAAGTAAAAACCACAACAGACAGTTTTTGACAATTCCTTTATTAAAAAATATAAAAAAAGTGACCCGCAATGTCCATCCATCTTCAATCACACCACCCGATGGACCTGAAAAATAGAAAAAATTAAAAGAGCTCCGCCTCCATGGGAAGCCTCCTGGCGACTGCTGTCTTATTGCTATGACAGCTGTTATATAGGCAATGGTAGGGCCACCCGGTGATGTAACCAAGTGACCCTGACCTCTTCTGATGTCATGTGACATCAGAGGGGGTGGAGTCATCTGGTTACATAAGAGGGTGGCTCCACCCTTGCCTATATGAGAGCTGTCAAAGCAAAAGAACAGCAGATTTTTTTTTCTGGTCCGTCGTGTGGCGTGATTGATAATGGATTTACATTGTGGGACACTTTTAATTTTTTTTTATAAAAAAAAACTCGACAACCACTGGGCAGGGTTGTTGGGAAGAGGCCCTTGTTCTTATCAACATGGGGGCAAGGTGCTTTGGGGGGGAGTCCCCCTTCTCCAAAGCACCCACGGCCCCATGTTGAAGGCATGTGGCCTGGTATGGTTCATATGTGGCTTGGTATGGTATGCACTTGCTAGCCCCCCCCCCCCCATTCTGACCTTCATTCTGCATGCTCAGGTAAGGGTCTGGTATGGATTTTTGGGGGACTCCATCCCACTTTTTTTTTACATTTTGGTGCAGAGTTCCCCCTAAAATCCATACCAGACAAAGTGGGCCTGGTATGGACTGGGGGGGATCTCACATAGTTTTTTTCATGGATTTTTCATCTATGTTGCCAGGAGCCAGCAATACATTACACCTGCAAGCAAGTTTAAGTGAATTTTGTTCCATTATTGCTGCGGCACTGTTCTACACAACACACAGATGCGCCAGTTTACAGACAGACCAAGGGAACCCCCCCAGACTCAATATTTAAAGGAATATTTCATTTTATTTTCACTTTAAGCATTATTAAAATCACTGCTTCTGAAAAAAATGTGTTTTAAAAACGTTTTTTTTTGCATTGATAAAAGTCCCCTGGGGCAGGACCCGGATCCCCATACACTTTTTTTGGCAATAACATGCATATAAGCCTTTAAAATTATGACTTTCCATTTTTCATGTTCGTGTCCCATAGACTTTAATAGGGTTTGCATGTTCGCGAGAACTTTTTGCCTATTCGAGGTGTTCTGGTGCGTGTGGTGGTTTTCGGCCCATCCCTTATCAGAAGAGAGAAACAAAATAATAAGGAAATTATCACAGTTTGTAATGCTGGGGTTTGGTGAAATTTCTAACTAAGCTGCCATAAGCAATGGTGACAAGCACCTTTATGGGATTAAAATCCGTGACTGGGTGTTGTAATACTATATTGTGTATGTAATGCTGTATTGTGTTTACGTAATGCCGGATTATGTATTTTTTATGTGTAACGCATAGATGTATTTGTGTGTTTTGTCACATTATTAAATCCTCCAGGATCTGATATTTCCAAGCTCCTGCAGCACTGGATTCCATGGAGTAAGAAGTAGACGAGTTAACACTGCTAAAGTTACAAGGATTTTAGTGTTGTGTTCCCTGAATGAAGTTTAAATGGGAGTAAATGTGATAAGAGAACATAATAATGGTAATTAATTGGAAGAAGGGGATTTGGGGCATTGATTTGTTGTAGAGATAATACAGCAGTAGTAAAATAGGATTTACCTGTAAAATACGTTTTAAACTCTAGTTTGTATACTACCTTGATATGATGGTCTGAACCCAAATGACTGAAATGTCTTGGGATCAGGTGGCCCAGAAGGCTGGCAGATGTTCCAGCGCTCTGACAAACTGGGTGTGGGTTTGTGCCCAGGCTTCTTATATTTCAATAATAGCGCAATTAGTTAATTTTTTTGTAGGTTTGAAATACATTTTGTGGAAAATATTTTTTTTACGCATACAAACACATAGGGCCAGATTCAGGTAGATGGGCGAATCGTTAAGTTGGAGTAACGTTTCTCATTTACGTTACTCCGCCGAAACTTTAGGGGCAAGTACTCTTATTCACAAAGCACTTGCTCCTAAAGTTGCGGCGGCGTAGCGAAAATGAGCTGGCGGAATTCAAATTGGGCGGGTAGAGGGCGTGTATTATTATAACTAGGCGCGATCCCGCCGGGAACGTACTGCGCATGCGTCGACTGTCAGTGCGCATGCTCCAAATTCTGTCAGTGAACTTCAATGACGTCAATCCCCATTCACAGACGTTTTACGCAAACGACTCAAATTTTTTTTTTTCGCCGCGATGACGACGGCCATACTTAACATAGGATACTCCACTAGGGGGCTGCTTTACCTTTACGCCACGTATATCTTACGGAAACGTCGGAAAGTCACTGCGTCGTGTCCGAATACGATCGTGAATTGCCGATTCTCGCTGATTAACATATTCTCGGTGTTAATCAGCGGGAACGCCCCCGGTGCCATTTTTAAAATTGCAGTTCCGATACGACGTGAAATACAATTACGCCGCTCGTATAGTAACTCCAACCCGGCGTTTCTTGTTTTCTGACTACAGAAAACAGAAACGCCGGCTCAAAGTGACAGTTAGGCTGGAGTATCACTGATACTCCAGCCTAACTCTACCTGAATCTGGCCCATAAACTACAAATCATACCAAGGAACAGTATCTGTTAGGAAACCCTTTAAACAATGTGCAAATTTGTAATCCTGTGAAATGAAATAAAGTCTCTTGTGTCCTTCTTTTGATTCCTCAACTCCACATAATAAAACACCACTGTGAAAAACACAGTACTTCACTTTGTGAATCAACATCGGTTGGTTATTTTACTATTTTAATAAGGTCTAAACATGCTTGATGCAATTATCAGTAGTGATTGTCTTCTTAGGCCGCGTACACACGATCAAATCTATCTGCTGGAAACGGTCTGCCAGACCGTCCCAGCAGACAGATTCGATCGTGTGTACGGCGAGCAGACGGATTTGGCCAGCCGACAGATTTTAAAGCATGCTTTAAAATCTGTCGGCTGGGAACCCGCCCGACATGTCTGCTGGTTAGTACGCTAACCAGCAGACATATCTTCTCGCACATGCGTCTAATGGATTTGACGCATGCGCGGAAGTAATTTACTTCCTGGTGCGGTGACGTGGCGGCGTCAACGTCACCGCCACGTCACCGCGCTGTCTGCTGGTGGGGATTTTGGTTTGATCGTGTGTACAGCGATCAAACCATAACGGCCAGCAGACAGATTTGTTCAAATCGGTCTGTCCGACCGATTTGAACAAATCTATTTGCTTGTGTGTATGGGGCCTAGAGATCTTCCTTAATTTTTATCATTCCATTCATTAATCCTCAGCATTACTGGTAAAACAAGAAGTATTTACAATAGTGTATTACCATTATTAAAAAGTATAATCAAACCCACTCACAGACAATGCGCTGGAAGAGCACTTCCAAAAACAGCTTACAACATAAGCTGTAGCATTCTATCAGAAGCCTCTCCTCTCTTATATGACAGGTCCACCTCTGTGATAACACTGCCAATAGGAGACACAGAAATCAATCAGTCACAGCTGCAGCGTCGCTCACCCACTCGCGCGGAATCTGCCAAACACTCTGTATCTATCATTGTGTAGGTGGGTGTGTGGCTGGCATGCACAAGCTCCTTCCTTTCATCCAAAGCGAATTTGTCAAAGGATATTTCAGAAAAATTTGCATTATTATCGAAATATAAGATTTTAGGGTGTTGGATGTAACGCCATATATATAGCGACATTCAGTTTATGGTAAAGTTGACAGCACAACATTTAGATATTTTTTTTCCCCTAGACTTGGCATGTTTGAAAGTCCAAGTATTAGACTTTTTGCAGAAGAGAGAGTGCTGGGCATGAAAGAAATGAAAGGATTTTTTTTTTGTCTCAGGAACAGAAAGCTTACCTGCAGGAGCTTTGCCATTTGTTTCTGGGGTGAGAAGGTAGCTCTATTATCAGCAACTTCCTTGTTGAAAGTGTCTTAGTAACTAAAAAATGGCCCTGCCTGTCATGGGGCATCCTCTCAAGACACTTCTTGCATGGGGCCTTGCAGACCAAGACTTGAGCCTTCCATCCATCCTTAGCGTAAGGACATAGGCAGGAGCTCCAGATGTTGGGGGACAGATGGATCTGTTAGAATGGAATTTGATTAGGAATGGAAAAACAAGTCACATGTTCATGCCCATACCCAGATGCACTGGGTAATTCAGAGGTTTTTTTTTCTTACTGATAAATGGAGAAGCAGTGGAATGAATAAAAAGAGGAGTAAATTTGTAAATTTGCAGTGAATTTGTTACTTTGACCAGCATCACTTCAAGCTTCTATAGATAATAAAGTTATTAGGTCAGGGGTGCCCAACCAGTGGCCCAGAGGCCACATGTGGCCCGCGGAGCTCTCTGATGTGGCCGCGACCTCCTGCTCTGGAATGGAATAGAATAGAATACTGTTAGTAAATGTCAGTTTATTACTAAAATCACAGTGTATATATGGGCATATGTGTTCTGCAGTGGTTACTGGGCAGCTTTTAACTGATCAACAGGTTCAGAGCAGTGCACCTGTGGATTACTTGCACATATGCCTCGTACACACGACAGGTTTTCCCATCTGAAAACTTGCAATTAGAGCTTTTGGCCGGGAATCCTGGCATGTGTATGCCCAATTGCATTTTTTTTGAAAAAAAAAGGAGAGCAGGTTTTTTTTTCCTCGCCAGGAAAAAATCCTGGCGTGAAAACCGTTCGTCTGTATGCTTTTCCGGCGGGAAAAAAACGCACATGCTCAAGAACAATTTGATGCATGCTTGGAAGCATAGACCTTCATTTTGTCAGCTCGTTGTAGTCTTTTAAGTCACTGCGTTCTTGGCATTAAGCTTAATCGCTTAATCGCCTACAGCAGCCCCTCCCTGTAGGCGATCGCATGGGACACTGACAGGTCCCATGTGATCGCCTGTCCAATCAGTGGTGGGCCGCGCCTTTTGCGCATGCGCAGTGCCGCTCGCGCATTCGCAGTGGGTGCCTGGCCGTTAAGTCGAAGGCTGTCACGGTCGGGTGTCCACACTTAGGATAAAGACGCCGGCCGGGGAGGGGGGGAGAGGAGCGGAGCCCCCGGCCGGCGCGTTGCTGGATCGTGGAGCAGGTGAGTGTGTGTTTATTAAAAGCCAGCAGCTACACTTTTTGTAGCTGCTGACTTTTAATAAACACTAAATTCGGCTGGAACACCCCTTTAAATTATTTTTTCCTTTTGAAAATTTTTGTGCATAGTTCTGAAATTTTATAAAAACAAATCAACATACCACTGGCAAAAAAGCAAATCAAATAAACACCACAGATTTTTTTTTCTATTAATTACAATAAACGTTTTAAACTAAAGCATTTTTTTTCAGGTAGTTTTTAGGTACAGCAAAAGCTACAGCATCTGAGGTGACATAAAAAGGCCATTTTGTATTTGATGAAACAGATTGTAACACAATGAAACATTTGCTAGTTAGTCGTAGTGACAAGTGTAGAAGCTTTAATTAAGCACATGTCTGACATGATATTTTCTGTGTACTGATGCTCCCTAAGTGGACTGATCTCTATCTATGTACAATGTGACATAAGCAGGCTTTCACTGCTGAATTCCTGTATGCGTACCCTGCCCTTTTCACCCCACCCTGCAAAAGCCAGGCCCGCATTACATCTTCAAGGAACAACTTTTAGACTTTTCCATAGACAGGTGCTGCAGGAACGTGTGCCCCCAGGGCTTAAGAAAAGTAACAAGGCACAGAAAGAAATATTTCAATTTACACAGACCAGCAACCCCTCCTCCTCCCCTCAGGACACAAGTGTTGCCAGTGTAAACTTAAAAAAAAAAAAAACATAGCCACAAGGAAAGCAAACCTTTCTTCACCTTAAACACAAGGAACATTATTCCATTCAGAAAGTTGGAAACAGCAACACTGGCATGCATTCTAATGCCAGCATAAATTGGGACAAAAAGTCTTAGATGAAAAAAGCCTTTATTTGAAAGCCCAACTGCAGCCATTTTATTTTGTTTTCTATACCGTGGGGAAGAACCTCTGCCAGGTTTGTATTGTTACTAGTAGGGATGCACCAATACCATTTTTTTCTCAAGTACTTGCAGATTCCAATTACCGATACTTAGCCTGGGTTCAGAAATGTGCATGGCTGGTTTGCAGTACTATTTCAAGCCCCATCTGATGCGACTTCATTCAGTGGTTCAGTAAAGTGTATGCCATTGGAAATCACACCTGAACTGGGCTGAGAAATTGTACCAGACTCTTTTTTGCTAATACTTAGGCCGCGTACACACGATCAAATCTATCTGCTGAAAACGGTCTGCCAGACCGTTTCAGCAGACAGATTCGATCGTGTGTACGGGCGGACAGACAGATTTGGCCAGCCGACAGATTTTAAAGCATGCTTTAAAATCTGTCTGCTGGGAATCCGTCCGTCCGACATGTCTGCTGGTTAGTACGCTAACCAGCAGACATATCTGCTCGCACATGCGTCGAATGGATTTGACGCATGCGCGGAAGTGTTTTACTTCCTGGTGCGGTGACGTGGCGGCGTCAACTTAATCGCCACATCACCGCGCTGTCTGCCGGCGGGGATTTTGGTTTGATCCCCTATCCAGTGTCACAGTGGTCCTTGTTCAGTGCAGAGTTAGACGTTGAGAGAGCAGGACGCTCTCAAACGAGTCGGCTCTCTCCCAGGGATAGCACAGCTAGGCAGGGTCCTCCCCACTGTGCGGCTCCTGGTCTCACAGACAGGCAGGATTTCCACCTCCCTGTCATCTGTCCACTTGCCACTGACCATCTCGGCAGGCTATCGGACAAGCTCCTCTCCTCCCCTCCAGTGACTTACACGGCTTTCCCCCAGTTCACCTGACCCCCCCTGCCTCCCTCAAACAGGTAAGCGATTCCTTGGGAACTGCAGGCGCCCGTCCTTTTTAGGACAAGCCGCAGTATCTTCCCCCAACCCCCACGGCTCTTCCCCTCTCCTCACCCCCACACTACTACCCCCGCTCGGGCGTCCTACTCGCCACCCATCCCCACAAGCCTCTGCTATCCTCGGGTGCTGTATTCCTTTCCCTCCGCGCCGGTCGGTGGGGATTTGCGGCAGCCGCGACTTAGGAAAGGCCGCGGCTTCATCCGCGGCCTAGCGGCACGCCGCTCCCCACCCCCAACAATCGGCACCTAACTGCTCCAATCGGGCCAGAAAGCCCCCCCCCCTACCCCAGTAGAGCCCCCTTGCCCCCCGATCATCCTTTTCAGCCCCCTAGGCGGCACTGGTCCACTTAGCCTGGTACCCCCCCAGCCTGGATCCTGCTGCCAGGTCGGCAGCCATCTTGCTCCACCCAGCCCTATCTCCCCCCTCTCAAATTCATTTAAAAACTTGATCAAGGGTTTAACCCGATCGCCTCTTTAGGGGTCAGGAAGGAATTTTTTTCCCTACCACAGCATATTGGCGCAGCGTGGTCAGGTTTTTTTTGCCTTCCTCTGGACCAAGCTAGGATCAGAGGATTCAGTTATCCTTGAGAATCCACCCCCCCCTCACCCCTTTGTTCCACGGCGGCCATGGTTAATCGGCAATACTCGGCGGAGAACATTTGGGATCTGAGTCGATTTGACGCAACTCTGCCGGCCGCCACCAAAAAAGCCCTAAGAAATCTGCGACTTTTGAGGATCGATCGACGATCGACTACCAAAAATCGCAGCCATTTACCCCAGCCTAAGCACATATCATGTGCTTTGATCAACACTAGAACGGCAGTAAAACACTGATTAGAAATCCATGATTTCTTATTGCAACATGACTTAGACTGCCTCTTTATTACAGAGAGCTGGCTCACAGCCGACTGTAACACCATTCTAGGAGAATTGGTGCCAGAAAACTACCGTATTATAACGGAAAATAGAATAGGGCAAAGAGGAGGAGGACTGGCGGTGATCCATAAGACGCATCTTGCGATCACAAAACCAAGCCTTCAAAACCCTCTTCCATTCATGGAAACCCTTACTCTTCAACTGCAAGTAAACTGCCAGGAGACCGTCCGGATTCTACTCTGCAATAGGCCACCCGGCCCAAAATCGCACCTTCTCCCATCATTGACGGACTTTGTCTCCACCTATACCCTTAACAGCAAACACCTTTTGCTGCTCGGGGACTTCAACCTCTGGGCCAACTCCCCGCAAGACCCCATTCCTGACGCCTGCATCGACCACCTGGAAGGATTAGGGCTTCAGCAACTAGTATGTGGGCCCACACATGCTTCAGGTCACACGCTCGATCTTATTTTCAGACAAGATCTGGAAATAAAAATCTTGGAAAATGAACCATTGCCATGGACAGATCACCATGCAATTAAATTCATTATTTCCGAATTCCCCCCCTTAACAAAAACATCAAATCCAGTGACAACACACTGGACCAAATGTCAGAAGAAGCTCCACTCGGAACTCTTCAAAGCCACGTTAGGGGAAAAAATAAAAACAATTCAGCCGCACCAAACGGCGGAAGAAACACTGGAGGCCATAAACACAGCACTATTGCAGTCAGCTGACTTGATAGCGCCGAAACGTAAGACCCAGATCCGGAAAAATAACTCCAGCTGGTTCAACAACCAGCTGGCGTTATTGAAGCAAGAGCGCAGAAGGGCAGAAGCCGCCTGGAAAAGAAGCTCTTCAGATGAGAACCTCTCGATCTACAAGGCAATAACCAGAAAATACTACAAGCAAATCTTCGAGGCCAAGAAAAACTATTTTTCTCAGGCTATCAACAGTGCCCTAAACCGCCCCCGCGAACTCTTCAAGCTGGTCACTCAGACCATGAATCCAGGATGTCTTGAAGCCCCCAACTTGGATACACAAGAATTTTGCGATGAATTATCGGATTGCTTCATTAATAAAATTGAGGCAATCCGGCAAAGCATTCAGCAAAACAATTTCTCTCCTACCCCCCCCCCCCGTAGTTATTTACACAACACCTGCAGTAATTCACCACAGTTAGGTGAGTTCACGCTGGAACCCATCTCCATTCAGACCACAAAAAATATCATCGGCACTCTGCGCATCAGCACTGCGCCAAATGATATTATCCCCACCAAACTGCTGAAAGAATGCGCCGACATCCTGGCACCTCCTGTCACGCAGCTTATCAACCAATCCTTCAGGGAGGGCATAATGCCCTCCCAGTTGAAGGAGGGCATAATTCAACCCATCTTGAAGAAAGCCACCCTGGATCCTAAGGACCCACTCCATTGGCGCCCCATAACAGGCCTAAATGTTCTCTCCAAGGTAATGGAGAAAGTAGTGGTACAACAGCTGCAACAGCATCTAGATACCCACAACTTACTCGATCCATTTCAATCAGGATTCCGTCCCGGACACGGGACGGAAACAGCATTGCTTAAGATACGGGGCGACGTTCTCGAGGCCGCAGACAAAGGAGAATCTTGTCTTCTGGTTCTGCTGGACCTAAGCGCAGCCTTTGATACAGTAGATCACAAGCTGTTATTGACTCGGCTGGCTAAAATAGCCAAAGTTGCAGAAAGCGATCTATCCTGGTTCTCCTCTTTTTTGGAAAACCGATCGCAAATAGAGAAGTTAGGACCCTTCACTTCTGAAAAACGCACATTATCGTGCGGAGTCCCTCAAGGATCCCCCCTGTCGCCGATGTTATTCAACATCCATCTGCGTCCTCTTTTCGAAATCATCAGCAGCCAAAAACTGCTATATCACTCATATGCAGACGACACGCAACTGTACTTCCGCATTTGCAACAAAAAGGATCACCACCTCAATCTAGAGACTTGTCTCTCTTTGATAGAGGACTGGATGACAAAGAGTTATCTCAAACTCAACGGAGCGAAAACAGAACTTCTTCTGTTTCACGCCAAGCGTAGGAATCAACCGGCAACAACTTGGATCCCCCTGCCCATTCTGGGCTAAATCATCACCCCTAGCGCCAAAGTCAAAAGTCTTGGGGTCATCTTTGACTCCTACATGACAATGGACGCACAAATAGGGTCAGTAGTCAGCGGATCTCACCATCTGCTGCGCCTACTACGCAGACTCACTCCTTTTATTCCCAAGAAAGACATAGCGGTCGTGGTGGGAGCGATTGTAAACTCCAGACTGGACTATGAAAATGCCCTTTACCTCGGACTCCCCAAGTACCAAATCGCTCGTCTTCAAGTCGTTCAAAATACGGCCGCCAGACTTGTGACTGGGAAAAAACCCTGGGAATCAATATCACCTTCACTGAGATCCCTTCACTGGTTACCAGTAAAAGACAGAATCACCTTTAAAGCACTCTGTCTAACGCATAGATGTATCCATGGGAATTCTCCCCATTATCTATGCGAAAAAATAAAAGCTCACAATCCCAATCGTATTCTACGATCCACCAATCAAAATCGGCTTCAGATACCGAAAGCCAGATACAAGTCCAAAGGAGACAGGAGATTCGCTGTCCAAGGTCCCAGACTATGGAACGCCTTACCAGCCAGAATTCGGAGGAGAACCACTTAGTCTTCAGGAGAAAGATCAAGACTCATCTCTTTTGATCTCAAAGGAGACAGGAACAACAAGCGCCCAGAGGCGATTTACTTTGCATGTGCCGCGCTATATAATTTTTCTCTCATTCATTCATTCATCGTGTGTACAGCGATCAAACCAAAACAGCCCAGCAGACATATCAGTTCAAATCGGTCTGTCAGACCGTTTTGAACAGATGTATTTGGTCGTGTGTAAGCGGCCTTAGTGTTGGCACCAATACCGATACCGATACTTACTAGGGGGAGATTTCCCTAATATGTCCTGTTCCAGTATCCAAAGAGTGCCACAAGCAAAGAAAGTGCAAACCTCCAAATGTGCAAAATAGATAATGAAAACAACCTGAGATGGGATCTAATTATTTTTCACTCTATCAAAAAAGCTGTTTTTACTGATGCCAGTGTTCAAAAGTACCTTCAAAATGGACTGTCCTTGGTAATCTATAAGCACTGTGAATTAAAAAAAAATAATAAATAAACATTAAAAGGATTTAAATTAAAATTACGTCCGTATTTAGCAAGTCAGTGCATATGTCTTAATCTATCAAATTTGAAAATATAAGAGCATGTATTCTTGCCTGATCTGCTCAATTCCAACTACAATTAGCAGCACAGTGGTATAGAGAGTAGCACTCTCGCCTAGCAGTAAAAAGGGTTGCTGGTTCGAATCCCAACCACCACACTACCTTCCTGGAGCTTGCATGTTCTCCCTGTGCCTGTGTGGGTTTTCTCCGGGTAATCCGGTTTCCTCCCACACTCCAAAGATATGCTGGTAGGTTAATTGGCTTCTGCCTGAAATTGGCCCTAGTATATGTATGTTAGTTAGGGACCTTAGATTGTAAGCTCCTTGAGGGTAGGGACTGATGTGAATGTACAATGTATATGTGAAGTGCTGCGTAAATTGACAGCGCTATATAAGTACTTTAATAATAATAATTAATTACATATGCTTCTAATGCCGCGTACACACGATCAGGCTTTTGCCCAGCCAACTCACATCGGAATTTTGACGGAATCCAGACGGAGAAAAATAGAACATATAGAACGCCGATGGAATTCATTGAAATTTTCGTTGAAAAAAGTCAGATGGGGCTACACATGATCGGAATATCCCATGGAAAAAGTCAGTCGAACTTTTTCCATCGGAAATTCCGATCGTGTGTAGGTGGCATAAGAGTTCTGCTTCACTAAGAATCTGAAAATGAAAACTTATATTAATGCAGTGACCTCTCATTAGGCTTATGACCCACACTGCCAATGGCATGGGCCTACGTATTTGTCCTAGCAGCTGTTGTGACTCTATTTTGTATTGCCAATTTATATTGACATAAACTACATTATGATCCACTGTTGTACGTACAGTATCTATCGTCTGAAAACAAATCTTCAGATGATGTTGTCCCTGTACCTTTACAACATTAATCCCCATTGAGTTCAGTTCCTCATTTTGAATTTTTGCTGTTCTTCGTTTATTATCTCTTCACTTTAACCTGCAAAGTTAATTTTCATTTACCAGTCTTTAATGTTTCCAATATATTTACCATCTTTCCCAATATAAGATGGTTTGTCTCACTTGACAGTAAGTAAAGCAATACAGCATTGGACTACAAGGCAGTGGCTTGAGAAAAGGTAGGATGTGTGCAGATGGCCACAATCAAGTGATTTTGAAAAGTGCTATAAACTGCTTCAACTGGAAAATATTAGAGGGAGGTTACAGAAAATAAGCTTAAAAATGAAGTTTTTCATCCCAGTCTACATATGTCTTTTGTAACTAACTTACTAGAAAGACGCAGACGTAAAGTGATTGTTAACTCACATTTCTTACTTTATACAATCCTTATCTCCAACGAATATGTCCATCTGTGTCTGTTTTTTTTTTTTAAATAAGCAGTTTTTTAACTTATCTCAGAGCAGAGTGCCGATCGCTGCTCATGTGACCCGCCGGCTCTCTCCGCTTCCCATCTGACAGATGCAGCATGCAGGGCTGAGATTCCCCCACTGTGGAGGAGAGGAGAAAAGAGCCAACGGGTAATGTGAGAGCCGAGTGACAGATTATTTTAATAAAACACACGCACAGTGGGACATATCCTTAGGAGACACGGAAGATTGTATAAACTATGAAATGTTATTTCAGCAGCAGAGGGGGGGCCTGACCCAGGAGCCGACAGGCAGGGAGGGAGGGGGGAGAGGAGGACAGGAGAGACAGGAGAGCTGAGGATGATGGAGGCACGTAAACTGACCATGGTGTCAGGGCACAGCAGCCATAATACACTGTGGTCAGTTTACAGAGGGGGGAGTGGCAGAACTGTCAAGATCAGGCAGGTTTTTTAGGTGACACAGCACAAGCAGGGCACTGTAAAAACATGTTTTTAAGGGAACAGGATCCATTTTTTTGGGGTTACCAAACAAGTCAGTCCACCCAAACTGAATACTTCAGGCGCTGGACAGTTCAACGTTCACAATGTCTTAAATTGCACATCCACTCTAATGTTGGGATTTCTGTGACAGGTCTGCACACCTTGTGCTTCCACAGCAATAAGGATCTCACTCATCCAGTTTGATTTCTTTTCAGTTATAAAGATAGCTACAAGGGAAATTGGAAGTGGGAATACTACAACAGCAACACTGAAAATGAAGCAAAGATTCAATAGTAGGAAGATCTGGTCACTAGAGGCATTCAAAAGGTGTAAGAAATTAAAAAAAACGTAAACCTAAAATGACTTCTACAACTAATAGTAGTAATACCAACAGGGCATTAAAAAACCATAAATGCAATCTGTCACCAAATAAGGTATGTATGGCAGCAGTTAATGTAACACAGGTCCGTACAGTCTGTCAATGTAATTCTATATTAAATGCTCATGTATCTATCAAGATTAAAATGTCCAAGAAAAGAGTAATGATTGATGAGAGCTCCCAAACCTTTGCAGCTTCCTTCTTCAATGTCAAATATTTAAATTGAATATATAAAAATCGTTACATTTTGCATTGATGAATTTAAATTTTCAATGCCACTACAAAGTCATGTAAAATGTATCTTTGTGCTATAGCACTCGTGTCTACATCACATGAGACAGGAGATGGTTTCTGCAAGACAGACATAGATCGGTTCCACCTGCTGGATGTTTAAATAATTGCATCCTTTCATAAAATAGCTTAGATCAAACATTCAACAGGCGTAAAATTTACTTAGATTGTCAGTTTTTGTGACACACGTAAACCTTTCATTGCCCTCTTCATTTTCTACATGGAAAGTTGCTGAAGAAACTACACTTGTGCCATACCCCACACATGGAATGAAAAACAAATAAAACAAAAAAAGTATAACTAAAGCCCCATACACACCATCAGATTTTCTGCAGATTTTTGTCTTTAGATTTACCAAAACCATCTAATATGAGGTCAAACCTTAAGAGTTTCAATTTGTATGCAATCAGGCAGGCCCTTGTACTACTGTACATGGTTTTGGTAAATCTGAAGACAAAAATCTGCAGATAATCTGATGGATGGGGCTTAAGGCAATACTTTTTTTTAATAGTAATGAGGAATTAGAACTGCCATCAGGTATTGGTGCCCGTATTCCTATTATGGAGAATCACTTTCTCTAATTGCTTGCTCACCAATGTAACCTGGTGTGAAATTGAGGTCCTCAGAATTTAAATAAAGTGGACGTTTTCTAATGAAGACCCTTGTTCCCGTGACATCTGTCTAAGGGTTTATTCACACTGGCAGTGACTATGAATGAGCCCAAGTTTCAGGTTCAAACTCTGAACTGCCAAATGCTTGAATATTTACCCTTTCGACAGGAGCCAAACGTGTAATGTATTACTACTTTTATATACTTGACAACTTCCCACTGTCAATGGTTGTTAGGGATGCCAGCAGGTACAAGTACTGCTGAGTCCTTAACAACCAGTGACATCAACAGCCCCATTTAGTTACATGCATGGTAATCCTTGGCCATGTAAGTAATGAGACAGAGTGGTGTGACATCACTGACAAAATATTGCCATGGCCAAATATGACTACAGGTATATTCATATTTGGTCAATTATGTCACCACCCTTGCCTGCTTGTATAAAAACCAATCTTTTGACGATCAGTGGTGACATTCATTGTGATTGCATTTGCAATGGTGTATTCTTTTGAGGGGGAGTGTAATTTTTAAAATAAAGGACTTGTCTGTGTTTATTCATGATTGAAGTCTATTCTGGCTAAAGGAAAAAGATGCATGCAGGGACCACCATATGCCTTTTTAACCTTTTCCCACCGGCAAGGCGCATATATGCAGCATATTGGCAAGTGGATTTTAATGCATATATGTAGACAGTTTTCTGTGCTAAGAGCACACTTGCATAATTGCGATCAAGAGCTTACTGATCATGTGACCGAAGTGACAGCCAGCCACAGTGCTCCCATGATTTAAATGCCCTTCTCTGCCTTTCAGAATTTAGAAGCGTTTAAAAGGCTCAGAGGTGGCAACAGGAAACGGTTACGGTAGATGTAAACAGAGTCACTAAACTTTCATATAATTAGTAACATGTTACTGCATTTTCAAAAGTTTTTTTCAAATCTGCAGTTTTCATTAAAGTAATACCAGATGATCCTGCCATTAAGGTCCTAGTTCAGGCACTACCTGTTTTAGGGTGACAACTATCTCCCTTTTGTGCCACACAAGCATACACATTGTGCAGGCATAGTCAACCACTGTCACTATCAAAAAATCAGTCCAGAGTAATGATGTGCAGCCAACACTGGAGCAATTGCAGGTAAATAGGGAGAGGCTAACGAATAAAAATATGTTTTGGGACTTTAAATGAAGCAGTTGACTGTTAGGGGCCGAGATAAAAATCTCAAATTTTATTGCATAAATATATGGTGATAATATATCACATATTATATGTATAAAGGGTAGCATGTACATGCACTTATAGCGTAACCAACACAATTCATATACAAAGTGGTCAACTTGGTAACATATAGCAATGGATGTTATAATCAAAAATGGCATGAGATAAATACATGTCTAAGTTAGGCAGCACATGACAGATGATGTAAAATAAGTATACAATTGTATAGATCATATGGGTCATAAAATTGGTATATCTCACCAGATATGTGTCAATTCTGGGTACTTACAAGATATATAGAGCTGTGGCGTGAGTGGGAGCTGAGCCAAAAGGGGTGTCTGTGTCCAGGGCCGGATTTGCTCTCCCTGCCGCCCCAAGGCCAGGTTTCACAATGCACCCCCTCCCCACCAACCGAACCCCCCCCCCCCCCAAATCAACAGAGAATGGCAACCGGAGGGGACAGGGGTGGCACAGTTAGTTCAAATATTTTTTGTTTTTTGTTTTTTTACTTTTTTAGCACGTTTTTTCATTTTTATTCATTTTTAGCTTGTCGTTTACTTGTTTTTATTTTTGTGTAATATTCTTATTATTTTGAATATTATTGTTCTCATTCTTTACTTTTTAGTTACTTTTTTAATTTAATTATTATTATTTTTTTAACTTTTTTTTCACTTAACTTTATTGCTATCACACAGGAGAAAACAATTCCCTGTGCGATAGCAATTGGAGGTGACAGGTTCTCTTTATTGACCCTGTCGCCTCCAAAACAGAAGTCCTAGCACTGTGCTAGAACTCCTGTAACAGCTGAGATGGGAAGAGCACAGCTCACCCCTCTCAATGTGTACATCGGCGGCAGGGACAGGAGACAGACTCGGCGGCTGGGGAGAGGACAGAGGAGTCCCGAAGGCAGAGCGAGCCGAGAAAGGTATTTGGGGGTAGGGGAGAACGGACAGCAGCACACATTTGATAAGTGATTGTGACGACATCGCCGCAATCACTTAATGAGCGAGCGGATTCCCCCACTCAATTCTCCCACACAGCAACTTACCGTCCTCAACTGTATGTTACCTCCGTCGGGGGACTCCATCCCACTGCCACCCCTCGGCACCCTGCTGCCCCGAGGCCTGGCCTTGGTGGCCTTGTGGGAAATCCGGGCCTGTCTGTGTCACAAACTATGGTGAACGGGAGTGAACCACAACTGCGGTTTAAGGAAAGGATTTAATGCACCTCCCTATGTTATGTGAGATTTCCGTACTAGCTCCCAGGCGTCACTCCAATCAGGGAACAGGAGTTTGGTGGGTCACTACATCATCTCTCTCACATATAGGAATGCATTGGGCAAATAAGGGAGGAGGAATTACAACATAGCTTCCAACCTTAGTCAGAAAAAGATAAAATGAACATATCCAGTATTTAAGGGCGAAAGCCCGTATACAAGCAGCAACGTATGTCAGGCACGTAGCATATGATAATACTGTATGCAATAGCAAATTACTTAAGAGAGACAACTTTAGCGTAACTGAGTTGAGAGTGTATGTCCCTTTAAGATATTGCACAGCGGTCAGCTGAAAACACACCAATATAATCCAAAGCAGTAGAAAAGCATTAAACAAGCCAATTTTAAATACAGTACTTGTAAAGGCTTTATGTGAAGCGGGTAATTCTAGAGCAGAAATAGTACTTATCCGTTTTGCAGGGATGAGTGTTTTCCAGAGTATTTTATTTTCCTTATATATGAATGCACCAACAGTTCCCTCATAATAGAACATAATCCAAGCTTATCAATTAATAAGCAAAATATTGTCTCTCCAAAATCCTTGCAATGTACATTGGTCAGCCAGAGGAAAATGTTCTTTTCTCATCACAAGTGGAGTTACTCTATAAATCTTTGCAGACTAATGGATTTTAAAGAAAAAAAAAATCAGAAATGGAAAACAGAAGCTCTGTCTGACAGCGGTAATACAATTCGTCTGACAATATTTGCTCTTGAATGTTAATGTTTAATTAATGAGGAATGCCTGCTCTCTTTTCATTGCACACCTGTTGATAAACAGTGTACAGAGTTTGGAAAACTGTGTGGCTAAGCATCAGTCACTCTGTTACACACAAGACCAGACTGTAATAGGCATTTTAAAGAGGCTATCAATGATTCACAAATCAAGTTCTGAATCATTACATAATCAAACACACTATAAAGTAGAAAGTAAACACCAGAGCAGATGGACCAAGAAAATATGTATTATAGATGCAAAGAATACAAAGCAAAATGAGATCTGGTCTCTTAGGGCGGATGTACTTGAACTAAGAGAAAGCCGACATAGAGGGGTTGATTCACTAAAGGTAAATACCCTGCAGGAAGAGTTAAAAGAGTTGCAAGAGAATTTTCCCTAGAGTTTCCTAAATGTGGTGAAATTTCAGTTTGCAAAAATACCCAATCATGCACAGGGAAAAAGAAAAACAACATGTTTTGCTTGCACATCATTGAATGAATGACGTTAGCAGAGATTCACTTCATTCACTAAGTGAAAATTCCTTTGCAAAATGAACAATCTATTTGCTTTTAGAAATGTAATCTCAAAGTCAACTACTGTATTTGTCGGCGTATACTGCGCACTTTTTTGCCCTGAAAATCAGGGCAAAATCGTGGGTGCGCGGTATACGCCGATACCCGCTTTCCCGCGCCGCTTTCGAATACTGCGCCGGCATATACCGAGCGCAGTACACTCGGGTATAGTCGGGCAGACTCGGCTCCTCTCGCGCTGACGTCCTGGACGTACAGGACGTGAGCGCGAAAGGAGCCGAGCCTGCCCGACTATACGCGAGTGTACTGCGCTCGGTATATGCAGGTGCAGTACACTCGTGAATAGTCGGGCAGACTCGGCTCCTCTCGCGCTGACGTCCTGTACGTCCAGGACGTCAGCGCAAGAGGAGCCGAGTCTGCCTGACTATACCCGAGTGTACTGCGCTCGGTATATGCCGGTACTTACACATAAAGTGGATGCAGATTCACGGGGCGAATCACCTGTTCCACCAAATCCCAAGGGTGCTCTATTGGATTGAGATCTGGTGACTGTGGAGGCCATTGGAGTACAGTGAACTCATTGTCATGTTCAAGAAACCAGTTTGAGATGCTTTGAGCTTTTTGACATGCTCCATTATCCTGCTGGAATTAGCCATCAGAAGGGGTGGACATGGTCAGCAACAATACTCAGGTAGGCTGTGGCATTTAAACATTGCTCAATTTACTTACACGTAAAGTAGATGTAAACCCTCACATATATCCAGTGAAGTGAACAGCCTCAGTGGATACACAGAGATGAAACAAATCTCCCTACTAAGTTTTACATGTATATCTGCAGTCTTCATCTTTATATATTCTTTAGAAAGTAATGATTGTGTTAGGAGATTTTTTCTTCTTGTTCCAGCAATGCAGTGAAGCCTGGGCACGCAGCCAAGATAGCTGATGATTGGAGGAAAGGCACACACCCCTTCTGCTTATAGGTAGAGACTTTAAGCTCTGTTTGTTGAATAGTTCAGCTCAGTGCTAATCTATTTATAGCATCCTCCTCAACACAAAATTCAGGCTGCTTTTAGCATATGTGACGGAGAACTTGTCAGGAGTTATCATACTGATAACAGAAGAATGGAGCAGGAGACATCTACGGAACATAGTGCTTTGAAGAGAGATAAGAAAATACTGCAGATATATGTGCCCAGCTCATGAAATCAGGTTTGCATTCACTTTAAGCCAGCCAACGATGGTTAATATCTCGGCTGGTTCAGCAGGGACCGGCCAAGGTTCAAACGATCTATGGGCAGGCTGATTGTACCCAAGTTGATCCATCAATTAACTTGGGTACAGAGACTCTAATCTAAACAGGAAGAGCAGTTTATCGGTTTTTCCTCACTCGCATCTGACAGACGCGAGTATAGGAGAGCCGATTGGTTGCTTCTCTGACAGGGGGGTCTGCGCTTCCCAAAACCGCTAGAGATGCTACCAGGGATGGCCACCACTGATGACCCCCATGTATGGCATCTCTAGTGTCCATGTGTGGCAATGTGTGCCCACATATAATGCCAATGTGTGCCCACATATAATGCCTACCAGCAATACATGCCAGTGACTCAATAGCAGCGATGCCCATCAGTGCCATCTATCAATGTAAATCAGTGCCACTCATCAGTGTCCAGCAGTGCCACCTAACATTGCCCATCCGTGCCCATCAGTGCCCACCTGTCAGTGCCCGTCAGTGACGCCTATCAATGCCCATCAATGCCACCCATAAGTACCAATCAGTAAAGCGTATCAGTGCCCATTATTGCCTCCTATCAGTGCCCATCAGTGCTACTTATAAGTGCCCATCTGTTCCACCTATGAGTGCTCAACATTGCTGCATATCAGTGCCCATCAATGCCGCCTATCAGTGCCCATCAGTGTCACATATCAGTGCCTATAACCAGTGCCCATCAGTGCCACCTCATTAGTGCACCTCATTGGATGATGGAAGTCATCAGAGCTTCACCTCAGGCACTATGCTCTGGGCAAAACCTTACTGCTCACAATTTAATTTTTTACTTTTTTTGAGGAATGTTCTGTTAGAACTTCTGTATATAACCCTTCAGAACAGACAGTAAGTGCACAGCCCACATGGCCTTCGCTGCTTACCTGCAGACAGCAAACAGGAACTTTATTCAGGGAAAAGACATAGGGCCAGAGGTAGAGTTACTCTGGAGTATCAGTGATACTCCAGCCTAACTCTCACTTTGAGCCGGCGTTTCTGTTTTCAGTAAGCAGAAAACAAGAAACGCCGGGTTGGAGTTCCTATACGAGCGGTGTAATTGTATTTCGCCGTCGTATCGGAACTGCAATTTTAAAAATGGCGCTGGGGGCGTTCCCGCTGATTAACGCAGAGAATATGTTAATCAGCGAGAATCGCCAATTCACGATCGTATTCGGGCCCGACGCAGTGACTTTCCGACGTTTCCGTAAGAGATACGCGGCGAAAAGATAAACCAGCCCCCTAGTGGAGTATCCTATGTTAAGTATGGGCGTCGTCATCGCGTTGAGAATTTTTTTTTTCGAGTCGTTTGCGTAAAACCTCCGTGAATGGGGATTGACGTCATTGACGTTCGCTGACAGAATTTGGAGCATGCGCACTGACAGTCGACGCATGCGCAGTACGTTCGCCGCGGGATCGCGCCTAGTTTAAATAATACACGCCCCCTACCCGCCCAATTTGAATTCCGCCGGCTCATTTTCGCTACGCCGCCGCAACTTTAGGAGCAAGTGCTATGTGAATACAGTACTTGCTCCTAAAGTTTCGGCGGAGTAACGCAAATGAGAAAAGTTACTCCAAAATAAAGATGCGCCCATCTACCTGAATCTGGCCCATAGAGCATATCATAGATGCAATACTGACTTAGAATTACAGCCATCTACTGGTTGAAGAATATATCTTTACTAAATACTAAAGTACAGTAGTTATTGCACAAAATACAATTCTGTATTCAAACATGGTCCAGTTTCCAAAAGTATCCAAGGACATGTACACTCACCGACTACTTTTTTTTTTTTTGTTACAACTTGCTAGTACCAGGTTGGACCCACTTTTGCCTTCAGAACTGTCTTAATTTTTCATGGCATAGATTCAACAAGGTGTTGGAACCATTCCTCAGGGGTTTTGGTCCATACTGGTCCATATTGACATGATAGCATCACACAGTTGCTGCAGATTTGTTGGCTGCACATTCACGGGGCAAATCACCTGTTCCACCAAATGCCAAGGGTGCTCTATTGAATTGAGATCTAGTGACTGTGGAGGCCATTGGAGTACAGTGAACTCATTGTCATGTTCAAGAAACCAGTTTGAGATGCTTTGAGCTTTTTGACATGGTCCATTATCCTTCTGGAATTAGCCATCAGAAGGGGTGGACATGGTCAGCAACAATACTCAGGTAGGCTGTGGCATTTAAACATTGCTCAATTGGTACGGGGCCCAAAGTGTGCCTAGAAAATATCCCTCACACCATTACATCACCACCACCAGCTTGAACCATTGATACAAGGCAGGATGGATTTGTGCTTTCATGTTGTCTGCGCTAAATTCTTACCCTACCATGTACAGTAAATGTCGCACCTGAAATCGAGACTCATTAGACCAGGCAAGTTTTTCCCATCTTTTATTGTCCAATTTGGATGAGCCTGTGCGAATTGTAGCCTCGGTTTCTGGTTCTTAGCTGACAGGAGTGGCACTTAGTGTGGTTTTCTGCTACTGTAGCCCATCTGCTTTAAGGTTCAATGTGTTGTGCATTCAGAGATGGTATTCTGCATATTCTGGTTGTAACAACTGGTTATTTACTGATGCCTTTCTATTATCTGGAACTAGTCTGCCCGTTCTCCTCTGACCTCTACAAGGTATTTTCCTCCACACAACTTCCACTCACTGGATATTGTCTTTTTTTTCGGACCATTCTCTGTATACCCTAGAGATAGTTGTACCCTAGTAGATCAGCAGTTTTTGAATTACTTTTTGTTACATCTGGCACAAACAACAATGCCACGTTCAAAGTCACTTAAATCTCCTTTCTTCCCCATTCTGATGCTCTATTTGAACTTCAGCAAGTTGTCTTCACCACGTCTTGATGATCAAATGCATTGAGTTGCTGCCATGTGATTGGCTGATTAGCAAATTATGTAACCAAGCAATTGAACAGTATATTACATTTCACACTAACATATTGTCACACCTAAGATTAAAGTAATTGTAAAGGCTATTTTTAAAATACAAAACAAAAAACTTGTTATACTGTACCTACCTCCTCTGTGCAGTTGGTTTTGCACAGAGCAGCCTGGATCCTCCTCTTCTTGGGTCTCTCCCTGCTCCTGGCCCCTGCCTCCTTTGAGTGCTGCTCAGCCAGCAGCTTGCTACAGGGGGCACCCAAGGCAAGTCAGAGCTCGGTGTATACATTTAGACACAGAGCCCCGACCTGGACCCCTCTCTCCCCTGTTTGGCTGATTGAATTTGATTGATAGCCATGGGAGACAATGGTGCGGCTGCTCTGTCTCAGCCAATCAGGAGGAGTGTCCTGGATGGCTTAGGGGATTGTGGACATCGCTGGAGAGAAAAGGGGCTCAGGTAGGTAATTAGAGGGGTGCTGGGGAGGCTGCTACACACAGAAGGTTTTATATCTTAATATATAGAATGCATTAAGATAAAAAAAAACTTCTGCCTTTACAACTCCTTTAAGATAGCCTTATGTGAGTCATCCAAGATTATGAAAATCTGAACATTAAACCCCCCCTCCCCATTTAGTATAGACGTTATCACATGCAAACCTCATTTCAACTTGCTGAGTGTAGATGAGACTGCATGTGATGTCATGAAGCTGATTTACATAAAAGAATGTTTAGCCACCTTTAACCAAGAAATGTGTTAAAATGTCAATATTATTATTATTATTATTAAAATAAATAGCATTAAAGGATCATTAAAGGAATTTTAGCTAAATAGCTTCCTTTACCTTAATACAGTGCTGTTTTCCTGTTCTCATTGTTCATTTTTGCTTTAAAGTTACTGTAATTCTGCTCTGATCTCCACACATCCTGCTGGTCTGGCTCCTTATGAAAAATCGCATGGCAGCTTTTCACTGTGGTCCAAGCTGTGTGTCTAAAACTCCTCAGAACCAATCAGATTAATTTTAAAAACAAAACACTGCCCTGGGATTCAATTTAAAAACAAAACACCGCCCTGGATTTGTTTGTTTTTGTTCTGTCTCTCTCTCTACTTCACATAAACACAAAACCAGTTTAAAAACAAAAGTGAAACTAGAGGCATATTATATGATTGGTATTTATCTATTTTTAATAATTTTTAAAAAGAGTTAGTTAACTTTTATGTCTCTATAACCTGTAAACAGTAATTTCAGCAAAAAATGTTTTTCATGTGCACAGCTAACTTTCCAGTATACCCTTGGAAAATATTGCCAACTGTAATTGGCCAACTTTAGCTTACATTGGATGTTAACACAAAGCACTAAATTCTAAAGCAATGCTGTCCCTAAATCGCTATATAGATGAAAATGAATACGTTAATATTTACATTGATACTACAATACTTACATTGATATTAACAATCCTCCACTGGCAGCACATAGTAACACCTTCAGCTGAATTAGCTGCTGCTTATGAGTATGGAAATGCAAGCTTGTTTTTTGTTTGTTTTTGATCATTGTAAAGAAGTCTCCATTAAAGACACAGGTTATGGTTGAAAAACGAAGCCCCTAACACAGACTATGGGCCAGATTCAGCAAGACTTGCGCTGGAGTAATTCGATATGCGCCGCGTAACTGTGAAGATGCGCCGTCGTTTCTATGTGGCCGTACCCACCAAACTAGATGCGACAGAAAACGGGCCATTTCCGATCGGCTTAACTTTCCGACGCCAGAGTCTCGTCAGCGCATAATTTCGCTTGGCGCATCAGTCGCGCCTATTGATTTCCCCTGCAAATATGCAAATGAGGGAGATTTCCCGATTCGCGAACGGATTAGCACCATACGCTGGCTACATGCGCCGTGCGTATCTCGTCCGTCCGTCGCAAAGTTATTTCTACAAATAGCTGCTTTATCTTTACTCCAGACGGCCACAGGTCAGCAGGAGAGCAGCTACAGCAGCGTTACCGACGATAAGAGCTAGCTGAGCACCCCCACTTGCAGGACAACACCTCTGTCCATGCTTGTCTGTCAACTTGTACAGCTATGGAGGAAGACATCATAGGTCTCCATAGCCGAGATGACGGCTGACAGCTCCTGGCCTTTAGAGTTCAGCTTTCTCCTGTGTGTTTGCGGGGAACGGGAGCAGCCATCTCAGAAAAAAAGTAACTTCACTGCGGGGAGGGGGAACAGGATATACTTTAGTGCCGGAATGGCGCATCTACGGGCGCATTTAAACGCCCAACGGAACGCATTGCGCTGACGTTTCCCGTGAAGTGGTGCCGACGGAAGTTGTGAGCATGCGCACAAGGGGGCCGAGTGAAGCCTCACTTACTGCGCATGCTCCGTGGATGATGCGCTGAACGTAAGCCTCTGCGCTGGGCTCCGCCCATCATTTACATATGATCACACCCACTTCCACTTGCGTCGGGTTACGCCAGCGCATTATCGTTACTCTGGCGCAAGTTTACGCGCAACTGCTATGTGAATAACAGTACTTGCGCCGAATATGTCGGCGGAGTAACGTAAATGAGAAACGTTACTCCAAAGTAAAGAAGCGCCCATCTACCTGAATCTGGCCCTATGAATATATATGGACACTGATCAGAGAGATGCACACCTAATAAATTCTTTTTTTTTTTTTGCACTCCTAAACCGATGATCATGACAGCCGCTAGGTGGATGTTCAGCAAAGAGCTGAAAAGCAATGCTTTTACTTTTGCAGCCCTATCCTAGCTGGCATCTAAGTGAAATTCCAAAAGCTGCACTATAGCACAACATATCAGGCTTATTTGATTTGATTTTTGGTTTAAATGTGGATATATCCACAGCATCCATAAATACAGACACGTGTTCAACATAGTGAACAGCTTTTACTATGTTGGGTGCTGCTTAAAAGAGTGTTGAGTACAGGAATGCTTAGACATGGGCAGATGGAGCATTTGAGAATTATGAGTATGAGCCTATAGATCGAAAAATAATATAAAAAATGTGAAAACCCTTCACAAAGGCACAGACGACCTTCAAGAGACCATTGATTTTAAAAACAGCAAGTACCGACTGAAATCAGTCACTCAGCTGCTTACATTATCCAAGAACACTGTAACAATGCTAATAGTCAGAACATTAACTTAACATCTTTTATAGAATCTAATATCTGGGAATATATCATGCTCCTAAAATGTACATCCTTGGGGATCTGCAGGCTTTAGTCATATGTGTGTACAACACTGATCAACATTTTTAGACAGCAGAGTTTGTGAATGCAGTTGCAGTGCAGAGTGCCCAAACACGTGAGCTTCCCATAAAATTTTTAGACTCAAATTAAAACGTATTTAAAGATGAAGACATTCCAAACGAGAGCAATATAGCTAGAAAAATGGAAAATTTGAATCAGTGACTTAAAGTACAAACTGGGACTTCAATAAACTTTTAACAACACTTTTCTGGCCGAGAGTCCCTTTAAAACTACATTCATCTTATTCAGGCAAGTCTTTACGACAGTATTCGAAAATTCAAGTAGTTCTTACTACTGCCACTTTAAGAGCCTGTAATATGGCTGTGACACATTCAAAAATAATTACCCAACTTCTTGTTTCGGCGCCACATGTGAGGGAGTACAGAACGGCAGCTCCGGGACAAATCTCATATAAAATTGGCACACAATGCTCACCGGCAGTGAGCGATCCTCTGTCCCCCCTCTCTCTGCCATAGTGGCCACGCCAAATGGACCAATTTCTGGTCCACGGACCCTCCGGCGCTTCTGAAGCCTCTTGCTCTGAGCTCTCCCCGCCAGTCTCCCACACAGCTAACATGGTGGATGGGGTAGATGTCCCAGCAATGCCACCTGCCACAACAGACTCTGCACTACGCGCAGCCGTGGCTCCTCTCCCTCCTGAAGATCAATATAGTAGCCTGGCACAAGTTGTTGCCGCTCTGCTGTCTCCCACCATAACAGCAGCGGTAGACAGGGCAGTAGCTGTAGAGATAACCCAGCTTAGGAGAGAGCTAGGAGACTAAGCAAAGAGGCTATCTGAGCTAGAATTCCGCATGTCTGACCTAGAGGATGAAGTCCAATTCTCTTTCACAGCAATCAAAGCAGGCATGGCAATTCATATTTGACAAGCTAGATGACCTAGAGAACCGATCCAGATGTAATAACCTTTGAGTTATTGGCCTCCCAGAATCCATTAATGCGGAATCTTTACACAACACAACATTTGCACCTCAGGCATTCCGGGCGCCCTGGAAATATCAGTGCCATGTAGGTTTTTTGTAGTCCGACACTAATAGAATCACCCATCTAAGAAGGCACCTAATCCGAGATAATTATAAAGTTTCAAAATGGTGGAGGAAAGGGGATAATTTACGGTGCGTTTATACTGTTGGTAATAATGAGAAAGAACAATGTCTTTTTTTTATAAAAATACAAAATAGGTTTTATTTAATACATAGGAATATAAAAGCGCCATGTACAGTTAAGAGGGCTCACTGGCTGGGAGCACCCTCAAACAACAGCTGCACTCCAAGACCTGTCATTATTAACTTTTTAAATTTAGCAATTTAAACTCCATATTCAAACTATCGGGGATGGAAACATTACACTTTACTCTTTTATCCTATCATACACTGTTGACTTACATCTTATGCCAATTTAGATAAGATGCCATACTGGGGTATTCCTGTTCCAATTACAATATTAGGCTCTATTTTGGGGTTGATGCATAGCCATATCCGGGAGCTGTGACGAGCGTTAGCTATAAAGGGAGGGGTTAGGTGACTACTTATAGGCAATGTTTGCGTGTATGTGGTCGCCGCTTCTCTCCAACACGCCGCGTGACATTAGTGGGGCTCTGTCGGCTGGTGGGGTGTTTCTCTTTTGGCTAGTGTCTATGGTCACTACCTTTTTTCCTGGACACTTCTACACCATGGTTATCATGGTTAAACCTTCTAATTCAGGTACACTCACTTTACAGTTGTTTCTGACTCCTCTATATTGGGTCAATTCATTCCTTACCACTTTGTTGCTACCTTCACACATTAAGGTGTTTTATACGCCCTGACCTGATATTTTCACTTTTATCATTATAGTTTTTGCCTTTCACTAGTCCAGTTTATTATTCTTATGCACAATTTATTATTTGTTACAGAAACTTTCATGGCTTTCATTGTTATACCTACCACTACATTATTACCTTGTCAATTTGGATGCTCCCTGCCGCCGCTTTACAGCCACTTCAGCTCCCGTGGATATGATCTCTCAGCCCCCAAATGCCTTCTATCAGTTTTGCTACTGCTTATACTGTTTTACCAAATACCCATAGGTAAGATTGTTAGGAATCACTGTGTAGTGTTCCCTCTCTTCCCTTTCTAATGAATTACCATTAATTAGTTTCTCATTATCAACTATCATTTACTGTAGGTTACCCCAGTCCCTAGCTGCTCCTGATGAGTGGAGATATTCCACGAAACGTTTTGAGCATACGAACATACAATATAGCTGTCATGTCACACTGAAGATGCTTACTACTATGGGCTTGATATTGTCTGAATCATCAATTGTATTTTACTATTTATCATGGTTATATGTCATTCTGGGTCACATTGCTGGTTTTATTGTTCATAATGTGTTATTATGTTTGTTTATGTTACTATTAGAAAGCTATATGATCTTTTATTGATCTAATAAATATTTTTTATCATATTGATTGAGTGCCCTAGTGTTCTGTTTCAACTAAAGTCCCAACAACTTATTTTCCCTATTTCATCATTCACTTTTTGAACTATGCTGACAGATTCTGAAATCGTTCAGAAATTCTAAATCTTTACAGCTGGGCGGCCACAAAATACTACTATTTGCAGACTATTCCCAAGAAGTTTCCCAGGGTGTTTTAATCCATATGCGCTGCTTCCTACCAAAAAGGGATGAAGTTTACTATGGCCTACCTGGCAATATTTTGCTTCACAGATCCGTCCGGTGACCCCAAAACCTTCTCCTACCCTGAGGAAGCAATACAATACCTGCAAGCGTACCTCCACACCCGATGGATACTTCCACAACCTTCATGTCTGGCTGCTCTGAGAAACCAAAGTATCCCGAGAAAAGAACCGGTCAAAAAGCTTAGTCTCTCAGACTCAGTCTGTGTTTCCATTTTGCCTCCCCTCTTTCTCTGGTTCTGCCAACTACACATGATTTTAATTGTTAATTGATTTTAAATTGGTGGGGAATGGATATCTTTTCTATATAAACGTAATTTTATTGTAAACCTGTATGCTATGAGGAAGGCTCCGGTCGAAACATGTTAGCACTTTAAATGTTGCACGGCTGTTAGTGCTCAATAAAGATTTAAGAAGAGGCAATAGAGTTTCCAGCATTTTTTGCTATTATAATCTCTCCTGTCTCCTGAGAGTGGGGTTAGACTGGTTAACACGGGCATCCATATATTCCAACTATGATCTAGAGTCGCAGATGTCCCGCCCCTATGGTCTAACCTCATTGCTGCACTGCGGGACTAGACTGATCCCCTCCCATAAGAAACACAACCTACTCATTTGGGACACAGCGGTGGTCTGAAGAGAGATTGGGAAAAAAATGGGAATTTCTCCTCTTATGTCAAACCATCTCCCTTTTCGCTGCCATCATCTGTTCCCACAGGCGCAGCAACACCCAATATTCTCATCATGGGCATCACAGGGTCTACTTAGGTTTGCGCAACTGTTTGGTGCCTCCTCAGGGAAACCTCTCCCTTCCTCCCAGATTCTACACATATTTCAGCTGCCCTCCCATCATCGGCTCTACATCCACCAAACAACTAGTTTTGTGACTATCATGTGTTCCGTGAGAACCTACCTTATAAATACTCTATACTAAACACATTTTTGGGGCAGAATCATCACAAAATCTCAGAACTTTGTAAACCCTTGAATTCTCTTTTCAAGCCTTCTGCCCACTCCACCACCTCTACTGCGTGGAATAAGGAACTTGAATCCCCAGAGTCTCTGAACACAATCCTTGCAGGATGCAATACCACATGTGCTTTTGTAACAAATGAATTCTGGCGTCAACAAAAGATATCCAAGGAATTGAAAATGCCAAGCAGCAGTGTTTAAACTCTAATCAAAAAGTGGAAAATGAGAGGTTCTGTTAAAACCAAACCACAGTCAGGTAGACCAACTAAAATTTCAGTCACAACTGCCAGGAAAATTGTTTGTGATGCAAAGAAAAACCCACAAATAACTTCAGATGAAATACAGGACTCTCTGAAAACATGTGGTGTGGATGTTTCAAGATGCACAATAAGGAGGCACTTGAAGAAAGATGGACTGGATGGTCGAGTAGCCAGATTAAAGCCATTACTATGCATATGCCACAAAGTATCCTGCTTACAATATGCCAAACAGCACAGAGACAAGCCTCAAACCTTCTGCCACAAAGTCATTTGGAGTAATGAGACCAAAATTAAGGTTTTTGGTCAAAACCATAAACGCCACATTTGGATAGGGGTCAACAAGGCCTATGATGATAAGTACACCATTCCTACTTTGAAACACTGAGATGGATCCACTGAGATGGAAATGTGCTCAAAATTGTTGGCAAGATGAATGTAGTATGTTGTGAAAAAATACTGGAGGAACATTTGCATTCATCAGACAGGAAGCTGCGCATGGGACGTACTTAGACATTCCAACATGACAATGATTCAAAACACAAGGCCAAATCTACCTGCAATTGGCTACAGCAGAATAAAGTGAATATTCTGGATTAGCCATCTCAGTCTCCTGACCTTAATATCATCAAGCCACTCTAGAAAGATCTCAAACGTGCAGTTCATACAAGACAGCCCAAGAATTTCCAGGAACTGGAGGCTTTTTGCCAAGAGGAATGAGCAGCTTTACCATCTGAAAAGATAAAGAGCCTCATCCACAAATACCAAAAAAGACTTCAAGCTGTCATTGATGTTAAAGGGGGCAATACATGGTATTAAAGGGGTGTTCCAGCCCAAAATTGTGTTTATTAAAAGTCAGCAGCTACAAAAAGTGTAGCTGCTGGCTTTTAATAAACACTCACTTACCTGCTCCTGCGTTCCAGCGACGCGCCGACCGGGGCTCCGCACCTCCCCCCCCTCCCCAGCCGGCGTCTCCATCCCGACTGTGGGCACCCAGCCATGACAGCCTTCGGCTTCACGGCCGGGCACCCACTGCGCATGCGCGAGCCGCACTGCGCATGCGCGCGCGGCGCGGCTCGCCGCTGATTGGAGAGGCGATCGCATGGGACCTGTCAGTGTCCCATGTGATCGCCTACAGGGAGGGGCTGGTGTAGGCGATTAAGGCTTAATCGCCTAACCAACCCCTTGGCGGAAGCAGGAAGTAGGACAGGAAGTCCCACTCCTACTGAAGCCCCCACTCCCCCCCAAAAAAATTACATGCCAAATGTGGCATGTAAGGGGGAAGGGAGGGGATTTAAAAAAAGTAACATTTTAGGGTGGAACTCCTCTTTAAGACCTGGGGTGTGTAAACTTTTGATCAGGGCCATTTGGGTACAGTAGCTTCTGTTGCAATTATGATTTAAAAAGAGTAAACACAGTTGATTGATAATAAATGGCTTCAGCCAAACACTAACCATGAGTGGAAGAAAAGTTTTTGTGTTATCATTCATATTCTCTGAAAAATGACCTAGAAATCATAAATTCTGCCAGGGTATGTAAACTTATATGAGCACAACTGTAATTTGAACAAGCCTTCTCTTCTACACAGGCTCTGGTCCTGCCCTCACATCCTACGATTCTGGAACCAAGTGGAACACTTTGTAGTGACAATCACAGGACTCTGCCCTCTGAAAAACATATTCCTATTACTATTTGTATCCTTGGATGCCCCCAAACTAGGCCTGCATAGGTCTCAAACCATAATCATACAACACAACAGCCTAGCTCTCCTCTTGCTATATGGCGGCCAGGAGAGCAATCCTCAAAAAATGTATATTCTCCCTTCCTCTTACCATCAAAGACTTAAAAAACGACTTACTGAACCTCCTCAAGCTAGAGAGATTGGATCCTCTCCAGCCACCAAAAATATTTTTGTTTCCAACATAAGTGGGCCTCTTTTATAGACTATGCACTCCCAACAACAGACTGACGGGCTTCTATAGACTGAATACTCATGAAAGTCAACCATAGTTCTCAGGGTATTCTTCCAATGCTACATCAGGGCCACATCCTTGTCCATGCCATCCTGACACCGGTATTCGCATACATCCCCTCTGAACTTCAATCACAAGGTATACCTAGCCATCACCTACTACATGCTAAAGACCTGCCTTTGGAGACATGACAGTAAGAGAATCTCTTGGGAGGACATAAGTGACTTGGCAATGATCCCATTACTAACGTCTATAACAATTCTAACAGTTTAGCTATGTCTGATATATTGTTAATATACCTGCTATACTATACAAGCTCCTTGATGGCTCTGATGATGTAAAATTGGCTTGGGTTCACTTCACTTCCCCCCCCTCCTCCCTTCAACTTTCTTTCCATTCCCCCCCCCCCCCCGTTAGACATTCTCGTGCGGATCATCTTTGTTCTGTACTGTGACGTTATGACTCAACCGCATGCTTATATGATTACTTGACTACTGTATTGTTATTTTGAAAAACCAAATACATTTGTCATGAAAAAAAAAATGACCACCAGTGTGCAGATCTGAGTGGTCATACAGAGAGACACCAATGTTCAGATTAGGGAATATCTGTCCTGGGGTCTTGGCTGCCAACATTTCTTAAATGGCAATGCAGAGACAGTTTACAAATAACCCGGTGGGAAGGCAACCCAACTGTGAACACTTATGCCGCATACACACGATCGGTCAATCCGATGAGAATGGTCTGATGGACTGTTTTCATTGGTTAACCGATGAAGCTGACTGATGGTCCGTCGCGCCTACACACCATCGGTTAAGAAAACGATCGTGTCAGAACACGGTGACGTAAAACACAACGACGTGCTGAAAAAAATGAAGTTCAATGCTTCCAAGCATGCGTCGACTTAATTCTGAGCATGCGTGGATTTTTAACTGATGGTCGTGCCTACTAACGATCGGTTTTGTTCTATTGGTTAGGAATCCATTGGTTAAATTTAAAACAAGTTGGCTTTTTTTTAACCGATGGTTAAATAATCGATGGCGCCCACACACGATTGGTTTTGACCAATGAAAATGGTCCATCAGACCATTCTCATCGGTTTGACCGATCGTCTGTACGCGGCATAACAGTTCCAACAGTGGGTAGAGCAGAATGCAGCCAAACTGACAGCCCCTGTAGAGATGGGTAAAATGCAGCCTGTCTGTCTTGTGCCCAATATGGCAGGTGTCCAGAGAAATTGTGAGCACTACGCTTTCCCTCCTTGTCAGGAATCTTTCTCTGCCACTAGTTCTGTTCCTACCAGGCGAGTATCTGTCCCTAATCTACCAACTCACAAATGCACACCAAAACTGGCAGCCAGGGCTTTAAAGGGGTGGTTCACCCAAAAACCTTTTTTTAAACATTAGATTGAGGCTCGTTTTGTCAAGGGGAATCGGGTGGTTTTTTTTTACAATCGAAGCAGTACTTACCGTTTTAGAGATGCATCTTCTCCGTCGCTTCTGGGTATGGTCTTCGGGACTGGGCGTTCCTATTTGATTGACAGGCTTCCGACAGGCTTCCGACGCGTCACGATTTTCCGAAAGTAGCCGAACGATGGTGCGCATGCGCCGTATAGAGCCGCGCCGGCGTTAAGCTTCTTTTGGCTAATCGTGACGCGATGTATGCGACCGTCGGAAGCCTGTCGGAAGCCTGTCAATCAAATAGGAATGCCCAGACCAGAAGATCATACCCGGAAGCGATGGAGGAGATCCATCTCTAAAACGGTAAGTACTGCTTGGATTGTAAAAAACACACCCGATTCCCCTTGACATAACGAGCCTCAATCTAATGTTAAAAAAAGGTTTTTGGGTGAACCACCCCTTTAAATTGGCTCTGACTGACCAAAGATAACAGCTTGATTCACATGGGGTGGCCGCATCCAATTGGATGCTTCCCCAGTGACTCGGGTAAACCATAGAAAAGCAAGGTTACTCTTGACTTTCCCTCCAACTGCAGTGCCGCTGTGGAAGACCATTACCTGCAGTGGTGAAAGTAGACTGCACCTGCCTACACACCTGTCTGTGTTATGGGCACAGTAAAGGCGGCCATACACGGTTCGAATTTCGAAAGAATTTTCTTTCTAAAATCGTATCAAAACCAGCCGATTTTCGTGCGGCAAACAAATTTGAGAAATCCAACATGTTGGAAATTTTTTGAAAAACAAACAATTTTCTGATCAATGATGGGAGAATCGTGCGAGAAATGTAATAGAAAAAAATGCGCATGTGCAAAAAAAGAATATTCCCTGAGAGAAACTAATATTCCCAGCAACATGAAGGTTTTGTCGGCCGAATTTCAAAAATCAATTGTGGCATCATTGGATCACAAAAAAAAACTTTCTGGGCCAGATTCTCATATGAGATACAACGGCGTATCTCCATATACGCCGTTGTATTTCTATTTTTTTTGCTGGGTATCTATGCGACTGATTCTTCGAATCAGTTACGCATAGATTTTGCTTAGATCCGACTTGCGTAAGTCACTTACACCGTGGGATCTAAGTTGCAATGTTACGCTGGCTGCTAGGTGGCGTTCCCGTCGATTTCTGTGTTAAATATGCAAATGAGCCTGATACGCCAATTCCCAAATGTATTTGCGCGCCGTCGTCGTAGTTTACGTCGTTTGTGTAAGCGTAAGGTTACCCCTGCTATATGAGGGGTAACCTTGCGTAGGTCCGGCGTACCCCATGCTAAGTATGGATGTCGGGACAGCATCATGTTTTTTCGTTGTTTACGTCGTTTACGTAACTTGTCGCGAATAGGGCTGTGCAAAAATTACGTAGACGTCAAAACCAATATTTGCTGCGTACTATGGAGAATGGGCTACGTTTACGGCCGGCGCATGCGCAGTTCGTTCGACGCGGGGGCGCGCTTAATTTAAATACAGGCCGCCCCCTTTGAATTACACAGGGATACGCCAGGCCATTTACACTACACCAATATTCAAGTTATTGTTGAAAAACGTCTTTGAGAACCCGGGTCTTGCCCCAGGGAACATGTATCAATGGAAAAAAGTAAAAAAAACGGTCGTTTTTTCAGGAGCAGGACTCCTGAAAAAGTGACCGTTTTTAAAACTTTTTTCCATTGATACATGTTTCCTGGGGCAAGACCCAGGTTTTCAAAGACGTTTTCACAGGCAAGCTATAGACACCCAGCAGGTACAATATTTAAAGGAATTTTATTTTTATTTTATTTAAGCATCATTAAAATCACTGCTCCAGGAGCAGTGATTTTAATAATGTTTAAATAAAAAAAAAAGAAAAATTCCTTTAAATATTGTACCTGCAGTGCTGGGTGTCTATAGTTTGCCTGTGAAAACGTCTTTAAGAACCTGGGTCTTGCCCGAGGGAACATGTATCAATGGAAAAAAGTTTTAAAGACAGTCGTTTTTTCAGGAGTCCTGAAAAAACGACCGTTTTTAAAACTTTTTTCCATTGATACATGTTCCCTCGGGCAAGACCCGGGTTCTCAAAGACGTTTTCACAGGCAAACTATAGACACCCAGCAGGTACAATATTTAAAGGAATCTTTCATTTTTTTATTTTATTTAAACATTATTAAAATCACTGCTCCAGGAGCAGTGATTTTAATGATGCTTAAATTAAAAAAAATTATAGAAAATTCCTTTAAATATTGTACCTGCTGGGTGTCTATACGTGTGATAACGTCTTTAAATAGCACAATCACCTGCCTGCCAGTAAATTAGGAAGAACTGATCTATATAAGCTATACAGTGTATAAATATATGTACAACTCCTAGGGATGTATATATATTCTCTACACACTGTAAATTAAGCAAAACTGACTAGCCTGCCTGCCTGCTCTATCTAGCTATATAAAAAGACAATCTCTCTGTCTCTCTGACTGCTCTCATTAACAAGCCGGAACACACTACACGAGGCCGCCCAGCAGGCAGCCTTATATAGTGTGGGGCGTGTGCTAAAGTCCTGAGCCATAATTGGCCAAAGCCACCCAGGCTTTGGCCAATTATGGCTCTTCGTTTTTTGCGCTCTGTGATTGGCCAAGCATGCGGGACATACAGCATGCTTGGCCAATCATCAGCGTGCAATGCCGCAGTGAATTATGGGCCATTTTGCGTCACTCGAATTTGGCACAAACTACCGCTTTTGTTCGAATTTCGTCGAACGCATGAACAGACAATGTTCGAGTTGAACATACGTTCGTATGGAACGCGAAGCTCATCCCTAATTATCATTTATTCAGTGATATTAGTTGCAAAAATTAGAAGAAGTAGTACAATCTCTAGCAGCAGTGGTGGTAACATCAGGATTATCATTACCATTGACAGGCATCCTGTATTTGAACTTGATATTTTTTAATGGTTCTACTTTAAGAGTACTATATTCCACATTCAAACATGTTGTTCTAAAACTCTGCTTACAAAAAACCCTCTAAGAACAGCTGGAAAATGGCAAATTCGAAAATGGGGGAACACACAAATGCCCTGGTAATCACAACTCTTAAACATGTTTACTAAAACAAAGTGGTGCATACAGCTTCTCAACCAGTTATAAAAAGCCCCCAGTGATTCCACCCAGCAGTTAAAAACAATGCTCTTCCTATTAAGCTATTATCCCAGCAGTTGCTAAGCAGAAAAGTGTCTGATGGCACATGGCCAGAGGGAGCTTCATTTAGTGACTAATCTGCAAATCTCTACATTGAATACCCTAACAAAGAAAGATCGTGTAAAAAAAAAAAGAAAAGTGTAAAAATCATCTAAAAATTACTAGAATTCCAGCCTGACCTGTTCCTATCCCACCTGCTATTGCCTCAAGTGTTTTGCAGAAGAAAAATGTCTTAGGTCGCTTTCACACTGATTCATTGTGGTTCTCCTGCAGGTGCAGTGTAGTTCCATTAGGTCCCGTGGTTTTTGTGTGCTTTCAGATAGTGCACCAAAACCACAGGACATATTAGAAGTCTATGGCAAAGCACGGCTAACCTGCATGAAAACTGCGGGTACACTGCACTTGGGTCACTGTGTCAATTCTAATGGAAGCCCCCCTCCTTTTCCCACAGCCTTTTTGGATACTTCATAGGTCCCAGAAAGCTGTGAAACCATTCTTAAAGCGCAGCACGGCTCGCTCATAAACAATATGAAGCCGAATGTGAATCTGCAAGGAGTCACAGACAGATTCCCAAATTAATCACGCCTGTGCCTGCATCAGAAGATGGTTAAGGAGCCTGCTCGGGTGAGAATAGTGTTGGATCCCTGGAGAGGTAAGTGTCCTATTATTTAAGTCATCAGCAACAGTAATTGTAGCTGCTAACTTTTATTTTATTTTTTGGTTTAAAAAACCTTTTTAACCACAGTGATAACTGCTGTTAAACAGGTTTGGGGGGTTTATTGTTTTTTATTTAAAAAAATGGTTGGAGTAATTGGTTAATAGGGTTTAGGTTAAAAAATACAAATGAAAAAAAGATAAGAAAGGTACCTATTTTTAGCCTTCCTGCAGTGTGTTGGTTTAAACACCACAGTTGCCTCTTTGAGCCAAACTAATTCCCTGCCCTGGGGTCTAGTCATTTTAACTTGCAGGTTATCTTCTTGGGCACTTGTCCCCTCACCGTCCCCCTGCGTTCTTCTCCAATAGGAGAATTGGTGGGGTCACCCAATAATAGGTGACCACATCACTCAGGCAGTGATGTAGACACCCGAAGTTTGATACGCCTACTCCCCAGAAGTTTGATACGCCTACTCCCCAAAAATGGTTTGCTTATGGACTGAAGGTTAAGAAGCATAAGAAAATGCAGCAATGTGATTTTATTGAAAGCAAGAGTAGAGGCAAGTTTCAGCCCTGTGTCCTCTCCTGGGTCTCCCCAGACACTGATGTCATCCTGTCAGCAGGGTAGATATAAATGGAGGACATCATCTGCAAGGAGGGAAACCCAGGAAGGGACACATGTGACCAGCGTCTGCAGTCCAGACAGGACTATCACAGATTGCAGTCGCTGCTTACCTCACGCTGTGGGGCCCGATCATCAACAAGCCATGGTCTGTGGGATTAAATGACAGTCATTGATTCTCCACCAGTGAAGGTTTGGTGAAAGCAACAGCCTCTACTTTAAAAATAGTCCCCCTGGTGACACACTTGCTAGAATTATTAACCACTTGCTTACTGGGCATGTATACCCCCTTGCTGACCAGGTGAAATCTCAGCTTCCGGCACTGCGTCGCTTTAACTGACAATTGCGTGGTCGTGCGACGTGGCTCCCAAACAAAATTGACGTCCTTTTTTCCCACAAATAGAGCTTTCTTTTTTTTTTTACTCCTTGCTAAAAAAAAATAGCCCATTTAAAAAAAAAATCTCAGTTTAGGCCGATATGTATTCTTCTACATATTTTTGGCAAAAAAAAATAAAATTTTTTGCCATCTGTGCCCCACTAAGGATTTTTTCCTTCAATTCCTGTCCTCTAGATCCAACATCCAACAGCAATATGGTATCCTCCAAATGTGGGGAAGATGCCTTATTAGTCAATTGTCACTGGAACATGTGTCCCTATTGGAAGATTTCCCTTCTATTCCTGTACTGGTGGCAACTCAAAACATTTTGGCCCAGATTCAGAGAGCGATTACGCCTGTCTAACTTGTGTTAGACAGGACTAATTTAAAATTTCGCGCGCCGTATCACTAGTTTGAATCCTCAAACCATGATACGGCGGCTTCGGGCTTCGATACGAGAGGCTTACGTCTTCGCAAGCCTTCGGATCTACGTTGCGATATTTTTGCGGCCGCTGGGTGGAGTCCGTGTCGTTTTCACCGTCGGGGTATGCAAATGAGTTTTTACGGCGATCCACGAAGGTACGAGTGTCCTTCGCAATCGCCTACATCATTTTTTGGCTACGTAATGTTAGAGCAGCTTTTTGCTGGTCTAACAGTGCGTAACCCATGTTAAGTATGGCCGCCGTTCCCGCGTCGAATTTAATTATTATTTTTTTTTTAACATAACTCGTTCGGGAATAGGAATGTACGTAAACGACGCTACTACGACGTAACAACGTGATTTCGCGCAATGCACGGCGGGAAATTTGGGAACGGAGCATGCGCAGTTCGATCGCCGCGGGAACGCGCCTATTTTAAATGCTTCACGCCCCCTACTCGCGTAGATGGATTGCGACGGGAGAAATACACTACGCCGCCGTCGTTTACTGGACAAAATCTACCTGGATTCCAGGTAAAATACGGCGGCGTAGTGTATTTCGGAAACGCTACGATAATCTAATTCTCTGTGAATCTGTCCCTTTGTGATTAGGACAGAAATCTGCCTAACAGGGACACAGACAGGAATAACAACTTGACTCTATCCTTTCACCACTCTATCCAAATCTAATAGAAAAAAAGTTTTGCCTTTAGTTATACTTTAAACAAGCTAAATGTATTCATTAAACAAGTCAAGCATCCTGCTCTTTCATTATATTTCCAATGGCCTGTTTCTTTTTTTATTGTTTATACGGGTCTGAGATTACATGGTGACCAGCACTGGTATGACTGCAGTCTATATAATGACAATGGGCTATGAAAACATAAGCGTTATTAGAGATAGTTAAAAACACCAAATTCTTTTGTTAAAAAATAAGAAAAGGATTTGAGGTTTTTGTTGTTCACACGGCAAAGGAACTAACTCAATTCAGAAATCTGGGTGTGTTTGTGTTCCCTAATGTCCCATGAATAAAAAAGCAAACAAATGCTTCCACAAGCAGATGAGCTCTAGTCAAAATTGTTGAACTAAGAAAAGAAAACTGTTCTGAGACATACAAAATAATCAGTCAACATTTGCAATCTATGTTAGAAAAGGTGGGGCCTTACCAGAAACGGATCAGTCACCTCATAGTCCTGCATCCTGATGCAGTCCATACTGATCTCGATCTTATTCGTAGGACCTTTCTCCATTGCATCACTGGTGAAATTCAAATCAATGGGCTGAACAGAATGCATTGGTCTAGGAGTATAATAAAAAAAAAAAAAAAAACTGAATACCTTTAGGCAACTGTCATCAAGCAAATATAGGCATTTACAGCATTACCAATAAGCCCTGCAAGAATATACACTATATTGTAAAAAGTATTGGGACGCCTCCGTAGAGTTCAATATTGAGTTGGCCCAACCTTTACAACAATAACAGCTTCAACTCTCAGACCGCGTACACACGATCGAATATATCTGCTGAAACTGGTCCGACGGACCGTTTCAGCGTACATCTCCGATCGTGTGTACGGGCTAGCGGACATGTTTTCCCAGCAGACAAATTTCAAAGCATGCTTTGAAATTTGTCCGTCGGAGACATGTCCGTCGGATATGTCCGCTGGTTAGTACACTCTCCGTGCATGCGTCAAATGGATTCGACGCATGCGTGGAAGTGTTTTACTTCCTGGAGTGGTGACGTGGCGGGCGTCAACGTCACCGCCACGTCACCACATCCTCAGCCCAAGGGGATTTTCGTCCGATGGTGTGTACACGCCATCGGACCAAAATCCGATGAGACATGTCCGCTGGAAACGGTCCGTCGGACAGGTTTGAGCGGACATGTCTCATCGTGTTTACGAGGCCTAAGTCTCTGCTCTGATTTATGCCAAATGTGTTGTATCGGGTTAAGTTCTGGACAGTCAAGTTCCTCCACCCCAAACTCGCTCAACCATGTCTTTATTAACCTTGCTTTGTGCACTGGAGTGTAGTCATGTTGGAATGGGAAGGATCCATCCCTAAACTGTTCCCAAAAAGTTGGGAGCATGAAATTAAACAAAATGTCTTGGTATGCTGACACCTTTGAGGCTGCGTACACACGATCGAACATGTCTGCTGAAACTGGCCTGTAGACCAGTTTCAGCGGACATATTCGATCGTGTGTACGGCCTAGCAGACAGGTTTGCAGGGAACAAAAGTTTTAAAACATGCTTTAAAACTTGTCCGCTGGAAACCTGTCTGTCGGACATGTCCGCTGGTTAGTACGCCTAACCAGCGGACCGAAATCTCCTGCATGCTTTTTAATTTCTGGTTTGCAGACATCATGGCATCAACATCACCGCCACATCACCGCGCTGTCTGTCCGCTGGGATTTTGGTTTGATCGTGTGTACACATATCAGAACAAAACATCCCAGGAGACATGTCCGATGAAAACGGACCGTCCGAAAAACGCAGAAAAACAACCCCACACCATAATCCCGCCTCCACCAAATGGTTTGGACCAGTGCACAAAGCACTGGAGGAACTTAACTGGTCTGCACAGAGTCCTGACCTCAACTCCATAGAACACCTTTGGGATGAATCAGAGCAGAGACTGTTGTCCAGGTCTTCTCATCCAACATCAGAGCCTGACCTCACAAATGTGCTTCAGAATGGAAGAATGGTCAAAAATTCCTATAGACATACTTCTAAACCTTGTGGACAGCCTTTCCAGAAGAGTTTAAACTTTTATAGCTGCAAGGCTGGGCCAACTCAATATTGAACCCTGCTGACTAAGACTGGGATGCCATTCAGCTCATGTGTGTGTAAAGGCAGGCGTTCCAATACTTTTGGTAGATTCATGCTAACTGCCTTACCTATTTAACTGTTAACTAGCTTTCTAATGACTTGGGTCAAGGTGTGTTGTTCAGACTTTCTGCAGACCTCTTTTCATGTCAACAGGAGAAAAGCATTAACCTTCTAACAGTCTCTGGCAGTAAATACCACTAATATACCAATAGGTTCTGATGATCCATCTTAGGCTCCATTCGCACTATTGAAACTCCAAAGTCACACGATTTCCAGTGCAACGTTGATGTGTCTTCCGGTGCGATTTTGATCAGACTTTTAACTCATGGGATCTAAGTCACATCAAAAGTAGAATCAAAGTACTGCAGACACTTTGTCAAAGTCACTGCAGCTTTACGCTGCACTGATTTGAACAGATGCCAAAGTTGCATGACTAGTTGCACAAGTGTGAATAGGGCATAATGTTATTTTTGTTAGTCTCTTGTAATGTTCAAGCAGCCTTACAGTCTCCTGTGAAGTGCAAGTAGTCACTGATGCTCTCTAACATCAGGTACAGTCCTTGACAGTCTCTTGTAACATGACAACATGAAGCTAGTCTCTAAGGGACGTGTGTCTAAATCTCCCCTTCCTCTGAAGCCAACCCACTTTTGGATCGTGCTTCAGAGGCTACTGACAGGCAGTGAGGAAGTGTTGCAACGCCTCCTCACCACTTGTTTTAACTTCAGTATTGTCAACAAACGTGCGGCAGCCATGTGTACTGCACGCGTTAACAAGGTACTTGCAGCGCTTCCCGAGTCTGCATGAATGTGTAGAGTTTAGCGCCAATCGCTGCGTGTCGGGTAAACTTTACCATGGGCGTGAAGCATTATGATTGCAGCAAGTACACAGCACCGGTCAACTGTGTATTGCAAAGGCAGCTTAAACATGTACTTTTGCAACCCCCCCCGCCCCCCACCACATGTCAAAATGAAGCCTAGCAGTTTTTTGTAACATATCCACAATCTTTTTCTTGCAATAAAGAAGTGCTTTCTAACAACCTCTTTGAAAATTGCTGCAGCAATATTGGGTTTTTGATAGGTCATCCTATTACTGAAAACAAAAAAAGATGCGCCAATCTTGCTTTTTTGTTTCTCTGATTCCTTCAGAAGTCTGCTTCTGCTTCAGGTGCTGCCGCCAAGTGCCCCCTACAGCCACTATATATTGAAACCCAGGACTTTTTGGACATTAGCCCTTATTGGATGGACTTTGTTTTATATATTTTTATATTCTTCTACACCTCTCTTGTGATACTATTTTATTTTGTTATATGCTTTACTAGATTGTGTGCCATAAACCATTTTCTTTACATCCTGATACTGAAAAACTGGAAATGAAAATTGAGTGATCATATTTTTCCCCCAAAATATTATTGATTAATAAACACTTTTTTTTAAGATTCCCTTATGTACTGTGCTCACAAAGAATAAGTCACATTGTTAAGCCATGCGGATCTGCAGTATACCCAACCCACCTTTTATTATGACATCAATAAGGGCACTTGCTCTTTTTTTTGCTGCGCTTTAGGTACCTAACTCTAACATCTGATTTCATTGTGCTATGAAAAGCCAAATAAGCCCACAAGAAGTTTTTCAAGAAACTAGCTTTTTAAAGTGTATATATAATATATACACATATATAAACATATTAACGTGAAAAGATGAAATAACATCACTCTAAACCCTCACGCATACTAGACTCTTCTGAACGCCTTTCTCCTGACAGGAGAAAAACACAGTTTAGGTGCGTTTAGACGCGTTTAGGAGAGTCAAGCATTTGGGCGTTCATTCATTTCAATGCCCAGAATATTAATTTAGTCTGGCCATTGAAAGAAATTACCGTTCAAGTGCTAAACCTGCCTAGTTTTTAGGCCAGTTTAGATGCATTTACAAGCCGTTTGGACCATTGGGCATTTTTTTCTGCCCAAATACTCCTCACCTGAACACAATTTTGATGCATTCAGATTTCTGCCCCTAAACACCTGTAAATGCTTATGTGTGAATGTACACATGGGGAAGATTTACTAAAACTGGTGCACACATAAGCTGGTAAAACAGGTGTTTTTACAGCTGCTGTGCATGAAGCCTATTAGGATCCAATTAAGACCTTTAAAATGTATGGTTTAAGCTGATACATCCCCAATAAAACTTACCCTAAAAACTCCCAAAGACGGTCAAACACCCTAGGGCTTCTATTTTCTGTGCTTTGTGAAGACTGAGACACTGAGGTTCGATAATATCTCTCCTTACAAGAGAAGTGAGATGATGTGTCCACAATCCTTAAAAAAACAAAAGCATAAGAAAGGTTTGTTATAAATGATACCTCTGCTGTGTTACATACTGTATAAAAAAAAAAAAAAAAAAAAAAGCATAAAATATCTAAAGCCCAAAAAAATTCTTGTTTCTCATGACTGTTTTTGGGCAGTGTCTCTTGAACTAAGGTAGGTGAACTCCTGGGATGTGTAAGGTATTATCTCAGGGATTGCATTAAATGTGGTCAACAATCTCATCTTCATCATTTAACCCATAATGAGTGCTTTGGATACCCTCAATAATTTAAAATAGCTATCCCCAGAGCCAGGGGTGGACTGGGACACAAATTTGGCCCTGGACTTCATCCAGACCGGCCCACTTAATTTTTGCAAACACACACACAAAAACAGTATATAGTCTATACGCAATTGCGGAAAAAAAAAAAAAAGTAAAAACATTCTGCTGTAAGTATAAACTGCTTTTTTATTCTGTGACCAGTAAATTCATTCATCTGTAACCGTGACCAGTGGCAGTACATTAAGACCCCTTTCACACTGGAGCGTATTGCAGGCACTATAGCATTAAAAATAGCGCCTGCATTCCACCCTCAAACAGCTGCGCCATTGTCTCCAGTGTGAAAGCCTAAGGCTTTTACTTCTCCACCGCTCCTGTCTATTGAAATCAATGGGACAGCACGGCTATACCGCCCACAATGCGCTGCTTCAGCAGCGCATTGTGGGCGGTTTTAACACTTTCTTGTCCGCTAGCGGGGGGAAACCGACCCGCTAGCGACCGAAATGCACCGCAAATCCACCCATAGCGTTGGCGGTAAAAATAGCGGCGTTTTACCACCAGCGCTATGGGCGGCTCAGTGTGAAAGGGGTCTAATACATCAGTTACTATGACCAGTGGCAGTGCATTTACCCCCCCCCCCCCATGCTGTATATTAAAAACAAAATCACAGACACATACACTGACCACTCCTCCTGACACACACACTGACCCCTCCTCCTGACACACACACTGACACCCCCCCCCGACACCCACTTCCTTTCACAGTCCCCTCCTTTCTGGCATCCTTTACAGCCATCATCTTTCTTTGCAACAAACACAGTTCCCTTTATGTCAGTGCCCCCTCCCTTACCTTACACAGAAGGGAGAAGACAGAGGATGCGACGTGTCCAAGCAGAAGGCGGGAAATGTTCAACTTTCCATGTAACAGAAAGACGATTGGTTGCTAGGAGTGCCCCTAGCAGCCAATCACAGGCTTTTTAACTTGAAAACTTGGACAGCTCCGCCTTCTGCTCGGACATTCTTGTATTAGATGAAAGCAGCTGTGGGGGGGGAGGAGGAGTTACACGGCAGAGAAGAGGACACCCAGGCAGGATGGTCAACAGGTTCACTGTTGTCATCCTGCACATGCACTCCACCCGCCATGCAACCCCTCCAGCAGCGATACTCTGCAGCCTGCACTGGAACCGTGCATGTGCAGTAGTTGCGGCTACGGCTGCCACCTTTCTCCCCAGCCAGCAGTCAGACTCTGCAGCCGCACGACCCGATACTGATGTGCGGGGCCCCTTCGTCCAGTACATAGCAAACACTGCCTGTATACACTCTGAATGTCAGAGTGTAAACAGGCAGTGTTTGCAAATGTACTGGACGAAGGGGCCCTGCACATCAGTATCAGGGCGTGCGGCTGCATTGAGAGTGAAGCTGTCAAATCTAAGCACTGTCGGGGATGAGGAGGGGGGGTCCCCGCATATCAGCCCCGCCCATTCCCGACATCGTTTTGACAGCTCTACTCTCACTGCGGCTGCACGCCCCCGCTTGCGCACCAATCACTGGGGACGAGACTCCAGGCTTTTTGGGGACCCATTTGGGGCTCTAGTCACCCCCTCCCAACGCCCCTGAGACAACTGGCCCACTGACCATCGGCCCACTGGGAAACTCCCGGTAGTCCCGATGGCCAGTCCATCCCTGCCCAGAGCCCATTTTTCTAATACCTTTGGTCATGGAGGGCATTCACATCTGGAAGTATGGTTTTACATGACAGCATAATGGAATTCCCACTATCCCCAAGCCCTCATCCACCTTACCAGGTTTCATAGAGAAATAAGAGTCCTTGCACAGGAGCACCATTTTGCGGTTTACATACTAAGTGAGTGGAGGGGGGTATTAAAATCTTTGGGGTAGGCTGCTAGGGTTTGTAGTGAAATAGTAAGACATTTATCAATATATCTATTTCTGAATGTTTAAAATGATCAATGCCCCATGAAACAATAGGATTTCTTGACACTCCTTCTCCTTCCCTTCTTCCTTCTCCACATGTGAATAAATGTAGAATGTAACTAATAATTAGTTTGGCTTACCTCAGCCAAAACATTACAAACTTATTTTTTTAAGCTTAGAGTATGTTTGACGTGTAACACTTTACAGACAATTAGTCTCTATTGTACCACAGGTTATTAAATTAACTTATACATGTTATTGATCCTCTTAACTTGTAATAAACACACTCAAATGCTGCATGTAATACCTAACTATATCTATAGCAACCTGTAGAGAATGAGCCCCAAACATTGAAGTGTAGCGATACCCCCTTAGGAGCCGCTGCTATTAACTGAACCCCCCCCCCCCCCCCCAAAAGTAGAGAGGTTGCCCACCACCACAAGCATCGGTCCATTCATACAAGCTCCAATAACACAGTCTAGGGAATGTCTTTTTAAGATTTATTACTTGAATAAGCTTTACCGAGATTGCGGTTAGGACATTGGATATTCCAAAATGATTAGTACATAGCAATTAGAGGGCAAATGTGAATGTTATATAGGCTAAACCCCCCCACAGCTGAAGACCATTAGGTCTCTTTCTGAACAGACAAAAACTCACAGCTTGGGACCATGAGGCAAGTTTCTTAGCAGACTAAGGTCTCTCAGCTGGAGACTATGAGGCAACTTTCTTTGGCGTTTGGTTATCCTGCGACTATGCACAACTACTATTGGCCAATAAGATTTCTGTGAAATGCTACATAGTACCAGGGATCAATTTAAGTCTTTAACGACAAGTCCCCGGGACAGCTGCTAACTTCTAGCTTCCTGCAGACATGGTCCAATGAGTGAGGCAATCCTTCTCAAGCCCAGATACTTTGTGCTGATGTCCTGCAATCAGTTTCTAAGCAGATACATCCAGGCCATCAGCCCTGGCACCACTGAGGCCTCTAGCACAGCTACCCAGTACACATGCTGCATAAGAACAGCAACCCCTCAGGCATTGGAAAATTCCTGGGAGAAGGTACACAGCTCCCCAGTGCTCCAGACTATTTATACATTTTCCAGCCCCCTTTTGAACACTCCCCTCTAGGGATTGGCTGGAGCATGATAAATATTCAGTCTGGTTATTTGAATCTCCCATCCCAAGCTCTAGATACTTCTTCCAGAGGCAGGGGGTAGCAATCAAACTCCCAACCTGTGAAACCCTTAACAGACCAGGAGAAACAATCACTGCTCCCTTGCTTATGGAAGGAGGCAAAACTTAAATTTACCTAGCATCCTACACTAGGAGACTGCCACAGAAGCAATGTAATCATCAGTGTTCACATGGCATATAACTGCCCCTTTGTATCAATGTCTGCATGCAACACAACCTGTTTTAGTATCACTGTTGATAAACTTACATGATCTGTAAGGGTTAACAAGACAATAATTATTTTCCACATACATTGTAAGTATTGATTTTTGATTGTGGAGCATAAAACTCACCCCCATTTTGTAGACACTATGGCCTGGATCCACAAAGGCTTTACGCCGACGTATCTCCAGATACGTCGCCATAATTTCAAATGTGCGCCGTCGCCTCTTTACGCCGATCCACAAAGAAAGATACGCTGAAAAACATGGCTTCAGCCGTCCGACGTAACTTGCCTACACCGGTGTATCGTGGACGCAAAGTTACGCTGGACACATTTGGCGTTCCCATAAAAAATAAATGAGCAAGATACGCCGAATCACGAACGTAGATGCGCCCGTCGCTGTAAGATACGCCGTTTACATGAGGCTTACGTCCGGTGTAAAGTTACCCCTGCTATATGAGGCGCAGCCTATGTTAAGGTATAGACGTCGGAACAGCTGTCTAATTTTACGTTGTTTACGTAAGGTGTACCTAAATGCGCCTGGGCGTAAGTCGTATGCAGTGTTCGGCGTATCTTAGGAATTCTAGCCGGCGTAATTTGGAGCATGCGCACAGGGATACGTTCACGGACGGCGCATGCGCCGTTCGTTCGGCCATGCACTCACAGGGGGTCACGCTTCATTAGCACACAACACGCCCCCTACCTGATTACTTTGAATTACGCGCCCATATACGTTGCGCCGCTGTAACTTAGGACGCAAGTGCTTTAAGAATACAGCACTTGCCTCTCTAAGTTGCGGTGGCGTAGCATAAAAAAAGATACGCTACGCCGCATTAAAGATACGCTGCCCTACGTGGATCCGGGCCTATAACATTTGAAACCAAACAATAAACGCTTATTGCGTTTTTTTTTTTACCAAAAATATGTAGAATACGCATCAGCTTAAACTGAGGAAAATGTTATATATATATATATATATATATATATATTTATATACACATATATATTTATTTGGGGGGGGGGTATTTATTATAGAAAAAAGTAATAAAACGTAGTTTTTTTTCAAAATTGACGCTCTTTTTTTTGTTTATAGCACATAAAATAAAAACCACAGAGGTGATCAAATACCACCAAAAGAAAGCTCTATTTGTGGGGAAAGAAGGACATCAATTTTGTTTGGGAGCCACGTCGCACGACCGCACAATTGTCAGTTAAAGCGACGCAGTGCCGAATCGCAAAAAGTGCTCTGGTCTTTGGGCAGCCAAATGGTCTGGGCTGAAGTGGTTAATGCACCAAGAAACGCGGGATAGGGGAGGAGATGGCAGTACAAACTGCACTATGATCGGACCAAGTAAAGCGCGTAATGACTGATAATAGGATTTTTGGGGCCATGCAAACACTTAGGAAGATATGATTAATCCTAGAAAAAAAATTGTGTGGATGGGAGTAATATGTAAAGCGTTTACGAGCTGGATTGAGCTCACGCCAAGAGTCTAACATATTATGCTTACAAATAAGTTGCTGAAATTAAAGCTTAGGGGAACAGGAGGAGAGAGAAGGGGAAGATTTATCCAAGAAAGGGAAAAAAAAGAACTTGGTTTGAGTTTCCACATAATATCACTGCACTTAAAGGGGTTGTAAAGGATTCCCCCCCCCCTAAATAGCTTCCTTTACCTAAGTGCAGTCCTTCTTCACTTACCTCATCCTTCGATTTTGCTTGTAAATGTCCTTATTTCTTCTAAAAAATGCTCACTTCCTGTTCTTCTGTCTGAAACTACACACCGTAATGCAAGGCTTTCTCCCTGGTGTGGAGAAAGCCTCTTGAGGGGGAGGGGGCTAGTTAGTTAGTTGAAAGTTAAAGATATAAAAATGCCTGACCTCAAGTCAAACAAAAATAAAAAAGTCATTCCATAGAGTCCTCAGGAGTTGGCGTAGGAGAAGAAAAGCTACTACGTTTTGATTGCCCCTGGCGACTTTTATTTCCTTCAGTACCAGCTGATTTTTGCAGGGTACGGGTAACCATTCAATTTAGTGCATTGCTTTGGTTGAGAGTACATTCTAGAAGCTGGGTGTTTTGTAAAGAAGATTGGAGTTCTTCAGCAGAACAGCAGACATATTTAGATCCTTGGTAAGTGAAGCAAATTGAAAATGGAAAGCGCCATTGATCGTATTTGATGCAGGGTTGCCAACTTTCAGTAAATTTACAGTTTGTAAAATCCATAATTGTTTCATCTGGTAATGAATGTCAGTTGCGGACATGCAGCCTACATGTCCGTAATGGAGAATCAAGGACAGATGCAAAAAGTACAGATTTTACAAACTGTTTATAAATTTACTGAAAGTTGGCAACCCTGATTTGATGTCGCTGTAAAACTTGACGAAGTGGCTTCAAAGCCCAATGCTTAGAGATGGTGAGCTGAGATAAATCAGCAAAAAGTTAATAGGTATGCCCCTGGAAAATCACTGAATCTTTTGCTCTAGAAGTTGTTCCTTGGTACGGAAATAGTGAAATTTGGCAATAATATTGTGCCGTGGTCTATCAGCTTTGCGAGGTGTGAGGGCTCTATGAAACATGTCCATCTCTATTCGTTTGACTAGTATGGAAGGCTGTAATTCTTGAAATACGGATAGCACAGTGGCTTGCAAATCAGTGACAGATTTAGGTATTTCACGTATATTGGAATGCGGGGCCCTATTTTTGTAATCTTCTAAACAAGATTGAAGTACCACCTTTTCCTCTTTGAGGTTTTCAGATTAAACTGCATAAGCCTGGGTGTTATTTTCAAGTTCATCAACCCGCAGTTCAAGATTTGCAATGCGTTGGCCCAGTTTTCTGATTTCCTTAGTCAGACTGTTTGTTATATGACCTGAGGTCTGTTATAGGGCTTTGTGAATCATTTTTTCAAATTGCTTTATAACAGAAGAATGAGCAGAGTCTGTAAAAGATGCAATTTCTGAATTATGTATAGATGAATCTGAGTCATTTACCCCTGTGTTGCCACAGATACTTTAGAGCACTGAGAGGATTTCACTGAGTGTGAGGTACCGGGGGGGGGGGGGGATGCAGTTAGTGCCATTCTGACTGAAACCTGAGGCAACACATCTTTGTTGTATTTTGGCTTCATTTTCAGGCGAGAACTCCCAAGAGCCATTAGATTAAGTGGCGAGGGTTATTAGCAGACTGAGTAACAATATTTACCGGGTGAAGCTGAGCCGTGACACAGTAAAATAAGGCAGAAACATCCCTTTAGGAGCAGAATTCTAAGCTGGCATGTCTGCTCACTCAGGCTCCTGATTTTCCAAGATACATGAGCACACAATCCCATCAATCAAGATTAATGAATTGCATAGCATTCTGATATAAAACAATGCTTTAAAATTTAACAATGTTTAAATTCTAATGTTTTTTTGCATATTGGAGTGCTGCTTAATATTTTCCAGAGAATGTTTCATTGACGCTTGCCCACTATTCATGATGTGTTAGCAATTAGGTTCAAGTTGTTATCTTAGAGAAGAGTATTTCCAATACAAAATATGTTATTATATCTAAGATAGCTTACATAAAGCACTTCAGGAGGACAGTGTTATTGGACAATATTTTATCAGGTGTACACTATCCAGAACAGAGAAAGGTCATATGAAACCTAAAATTGATAAATGAAATATCAAGGATTTGATAAATTTGATAACATTTATCTGGACGGGGAAGGGTGGGAGGAGGGCGGTAAGTTAACCACTTAAGACCCGGACCTTAAGGCAGCTAAAGCACCCGGCCAGGTTTTGCGATTCAGCACTGCGTCTCTTTAACAGACAATTGCGTGGTCGTGCGACGTGGCTCCCAAACAAAATTGGCGTCCTTTTTTTCCCACAAATAGAGCTTTCTTTTGGTGGTATTTACACACAAAAAATCACTGGCGCTAGATGTGGATACAGATAACCCTGATGTGGTTCGTATGTAAGGTATGGAGTAGATAGTCCAGCGCTGCAGGATTCACAGTACCCGGAAGTACCCAACACACAGAAAGAACACCAAAAAAGTCCGCGCTCATGGGTATCTACAAATCGAATAAAGTCCAATATAGTTGGGAGTAAAATAAAATAAAAATATCAAAAGATTAAAAATTAAAATATTGGTAAAAAATCCATTTAATAAAGATCAACTCTACAAATATAAGGAAGTTATTTTCAGATAGTTCCGTGCAAAGTTATATGCAAAGCTGTAAAGCTAGATTGCCATATGAACAGTGTACAAATTATGTAATTTTCCACAGACAGTCACTTCATAATTCATGGGGTTAAACCTCCCGGGTTCAATACACATGCCATCATATGGAGGAAATACCGACAGTATCTCAGGGGCAGGTGGCAGACTTGCAGTAATGTGGAAATGGTCGTCCGACCTTCAGTAAGTGCCTGGCATCAGATAATCCACACGACCGATGTGTCACCGCAGGGCAGTAAAGACGGAACCATCCGACAGATCCTGCAGCCGGGGACACAACGCGATGAGGTCTGGGAGGACGTACGCTCGTTCCATTCGATCATGTTGACGTCACACGTCTGAGACGCTGCTCTACGTTCAGAACAGAGGAGCAAGGATGTAGTAGACGCCCTCTGGTGGAGAATCCATAGACTGCACGTTCCCAATGTAACGTAATGAAGGCTGCCAGCGGGAAATACAAATGCGATGTAGCTGATCTTGCAAAGTTAAAAGTTAGGAGCCCCCATAAATCAGGGGATCGGGGGGGATGTGTGGTTTTAAGAGCCTTGACGACGCGTTTCGCGCTTCCAATCGCTTTTTCAAAGTCTGGCAGCCTTCATTACGTTACATTGGGAACGTGCAGTCTATGGATTCTCCACCAGAGGGCATCTACTACATCCTCACTCCTCTGTTCTGAACGTAGAGCGGCGTCTCAGACGTGTGACGTCAACACGATCGAACGGAACGAGCGTACGTCCTTCCAGACCTCATCGCGTTGTGTCCCCGGCTGCAGGATCTGTCGGATGGTTCCATCTTTCCTGCCCTGCGGTGACACTTCGGTCATGTGGATTATCTGATGCCAGGCACTTTCTGAAGGTCGGACGACCATTTCCACATTACTGCAAGTCTGCCACCTGCCCCTAAGGTACTGTCGGTATTTCCTCCATATGATGGCATGTGTATTGAACCCGGGAGGTTTAACCCCATGAATTATGAAGTGACTGTCTGTGGAAAATTACATCATTTGTACACTGTTCATATGGCAATCTAGCTTTACAGCTTTGCATATAACTTTGCACGGAACTATCTGAAAAGAACTTCCTTATATTTGTAGAGTTGATCTTTTTTTAAATGGATTTTTTACCAATATTTTAATTTTTAATCTTTTGATATTTTTATTTTATTTTACTCCCAACTATATTGGACTTTATTCGATTTGTAGATACCCATGAGCGCGGACTTTTTTGGTGTTCTTTTTGGTGGTATTTGATCACCTCTGCGACAATTTTGAAAAAAATGCAATATTTTTTTTCTTTTTGCTATAATAAATATCCCCCAAAAATATATATAAAAATATATTTTTTTCCTCAGTTTAAGCCAATACGTATTCTTCTACCTATTTTTGGTAAGAAAAATCGCAATATGCGTTTATCGGTTGGTTTGCGCAAAATTTATAGCCTTTACAAAATAGGGGATAGTTTTATTGCATTTTTATTATTATTTATTTTTTTACTACTAATGGCGGCGATCAGCGATTTTTTTTCGTGACTGCGACATTATGGCAGACACTTCAGACAATTTTGACATATTTTTCACAGAAAAAAATGCATTTAAAATCTTTTGTTTATTGTGAAAATGACAATTGCAGTTTGGGAGTTAACCACAAGGGGGCGCTGAAGGGGTTATGTGTGACCTAATATGTGTTTACAACTGTAGAGGGGTGTGGCTGTAGGTGTGACGTCATCGATTGTGTATCCCTATAAAAGGGATCACACGATCGATGACGCCGCCACAGTGAAGAACGGGGAAGCCGCGTTTACACACAGTTCTCCCCGTTCTTCAGCTCCGGGGACCGATCGCGGGACTCCAGCGGCAATCAGGTCAGCGGGTCCCACGGTCCCGGTCACGGAGCTTCGGACCGGGTCACGGAAGCGCACCACGGGCGCGCCCCCACGACCCACGGCTGGACACTAGCACAGCACGTACCTGTACATGCATGTGCCCAGCCGTGCCATTCTGCCGACGTAAATGTGCAGGAGGCGGTCCTTAAGTGGTTAATAAATAACATGGGGAAGTGAAAAGTTTATGTCATATATGGAATAAGAAACTTGTAGATGGACTAATATGAATGTAACCTGTTTTTTATATGATGAAGAAATGTAATAAAGAGAATTAAATAAAACAAATAAAAAAATAATTGATAAACAAAATAAGTATGCCACTCAATTAGTGACCAAGTAAAGAAAATCACTCCTATGAGAAATGTAGGTGAAACAGGGGCAATGACCCAGTTAACCTCCCTGGCGGTATGATTCTGTCTGGAATTACGTACCAAAAGCGGTACAACTATTTTGCATGGAAATTCTGCGTTTTATACTGTAGGCCTGCAATTTTTAGGAATAACTCGCTTAAATATGTCCAAACCAGAGTCTAGTAGACATCCCGGGTATGATAAAGTTTGAAACACAAAATCATAAAATTATAATATAATAAATAACTATAAATAATTATAACAAATAATAATGTAATTATAATAAAAATTATTCACTAATGTAATCAAATCAAAATCACTGAAATTTGCTCAGTTGCAGAATTGTCGCTGTCATTACTTTTATTTTTTTATGACGAATTTTCCCACAAATCGCTAACGCTCAATTCTGCAAGTGATTATAATTTATTATCGCTGTTTTCTAGCTAATCTAAAATCACTTTTGACATAAAGGGACACTTTTGGTTGCTATGGACAATCTACAGTTTGCAGGGAGAAAAAAAATGTTTTTATTATGTAAAAGAACATGCAGGGCACTGGGCAGACCACTAGGGACAGGGGGGGTGTGTATTTTTTACATACAGTACTGTAATCTATAAGATTACAGTATTCTGTATGTAATGTGTTTGTTTACATTTTTGAATTTGCCGCCGGTCTCCGCCCCCGTGCGCCGTTACGTCGCAGGAAACGGAGATCGGCGGCGCGCGGGCACTGTGTGAGTCGAATGGAGGACGCCACTCGCTCACACAGCGGGGATGCATCGCTGGATCCAGGGACAAGGTAAGTACAGTACCCCGCCTGGATCCAAGGTAAGCCAGCGCGCGCTGCAGGCTCTGCATATTGACCCCGAGCGCGACTCGTGGATATCGCTATTTACATGAAAAATCCAACCCGAGTCGCGCTCGGGTTTACCGGCAGGGGGGTTAATAGAAAAGGTGACACAAGAAAATTGTGTCTTGGTTATGCAATACAAGGTAATTTTAAACATATATGAGGAACATATTCTGTCAGTTATAAGGCAATAGTATTCGATAAGTATGAATATTAAAAATAAATCCAAATAAATTGCATGCATGCCATAGAACAGACTGACTTACACTACACTTATTAATGACGACACTTCAATAAAAAAAAAAAAATTAGTCTCTGTAGTTAGTATTGTGCTTCTGCATTTGGTAATTTTTGATACATTTCGAGAAGTTTAAATCTAATTTCTAGCTGTTCTTATTTAGCATATACTGTATTGTTTGTATATTTGAGGCTTATAATATAAAATAATGCTTGCACGGATAATAAGAGCAGAGACAAGTGTTCTATTCTGCACATTTCTCTAACTCTACTTTCTGTTAGATTAAAGACAAGATGTTCTCCTACTCAAGCCCTAACACAATTTATGCTCCCTTATTACTATTAATATATATATATATATATATATATATATATATATATATATATATATATATATATATATATATATATATATATATATATTACTACAGATATTATTACAGATCTGGAATTTTGTCTATTATTAATTACACTAGATTGAATTCTTTCCTAGGGTGATTTAAAATCTTTACTGTGCTAGAGAACCTTAGTTGCATGACCCTTTGCTTTGGCCTGCAAAGCCTTTGGGCTATGCACTAGGTGCTATGACCTGATGCCTGAACTCTGAGCCTACTAATCACAAAAAAGGAAAGCCAGGGGCCGTTCAACAAAAGAAACTCCCATTAGAATCTTTCAGCACTTCTGGAGCCAACAGTCAAAACTAGCTTGTTATTTAAAATGAGGGCCACTTTCTTATTTAGAAGAGAAATACTGCATCTTAGTGGAAATAACAGATATATTTTCTGAAATCCTACCTCTGTGTGATGGATATTATATCAAGGGTCACTTTACCAATCTCTTCTTACCTGGGGAATGCTGGGGTGAGGGTCATATTTTGGGTCCACAATTTGGTAAACTAAGTGTGTGGTATATGATATACATATTGTTGCCAAACTGTCATTGACAGTCTCCTGCAAAATGTAGTGTAGTCTCTGACAATCTCTGACAACTAACAAGCAATCTTTGACAGTCTCTTGTAAAATGTACAGCCTCTGACAATCTCACAATGTGCGGGTTCTGACGGTATCTTGTATTAGGTCATTTGTTTCTTGAAGCAAGGGATCACTTTTGAGCAGCCTCTTGGGAAATGGCTGCAGTAATAATAGATTGCAGGTACACTATCCAGCAAAAACTGGTAAACTACTATGATAAACACACGTAGCTAAGCTTAGCACGTAAATGTCAAACTCCTACACTTAACCCACATGGAAGAGGTGCTAAAGAGTGAACCAATCATCAACATATAGTAATAATGAACATACTGAATAGTACCATTATATAGTGAATCTCCACCAACCCATTACATATCATTGTGCCTCATTTAATTTCATGGGCCCACACAAATTACTGCCAGTGCTAATGACAATATAGCATATAACTTCCACCAAGTTTTAGGCATACATGATCACATATAAGAGGAACTCCAGTCTTCTTTTTAACACCCTTTGTAGACTATTTATACCTGCTGTACTGGGACATCTGTTGTTTACATGGCTCAATTGCTAATGCTGAAATTTGCATCCACAAATGAATGGGTCAAAGCTATTACTTACACCTTCCATGTTGTTTTTGGACAGCTCTGAAAGAATTTCCAAACATTAAAAGTTAAGGAACGTTAGATTCTAGTAGTACATTAAACATAAATTATATAGGGACCCGGTAAAAAGGTAATAGCAGGGTTCATATGCTGCTGTCTTCTGGATAAAATCTCAAAATTGGGGTACATACTGTATTTTCTTTTGGAAGACTGTAACCTCTGAGCAACACAAGGTTTATCTCAGATGCAGAGCGAGGAGCTCCAGAGTACTGAGAAAAACATTTTTTGGGGGTTTTGTAATTCCCTGATCAGTGGCTGGAGTCCAGGCGCTTCAAAAAGCTTTGGAAGGAAAGAAGCCCCTACTCCTGAATCCAGGTCTTGCCAGAGAACAGAAGCGTGTGTGAGCAGGTGTGCACAACCCTTATAATCAAAGGCCCCACAGCAGATGAGGGCTTTACCCTTCTGAGGAGTCCAAGAGACTGCAAGGGAGCAGCCAGAGGGGTGCATGTCTGAACCGTACAAGTCTGTGGATCAGGGCTTGACAAATTTGCTTGCAATCTAGGAGCCAGCTAAAAAAGTTAGGAGCCAGAAAACGCGTCCCATCGAGCTTGCGCGCAGAAGCGAACCCATACGTGAGTAGCGCTCGCATATGTAAACGGTATTCAAACCACATGTAAGGTATCACCGCGATCGTTAGAGCGAGAGCAATAATTCTAGCCCTAGACCTCCTCTGTAACTCAAAACGTGCAACTTGTAGATTTTTTTAAACGTCACCTATGGAGATTTTAAAGGGTAAAACTTTGACGCTATTCCACGAGCGGACGCAATTTTGAAGCGTGACATGTTGGGTATCAATTTACTCGCCATAACATTATCTTTCACGATATAAAAAAAAATTGGGATAATTTTACCGTTTTATTTTTTAATTTAATTTATTTTATTATTTTTTTCCCAACAAAGTACGCTTGTAAGACCGCTGCGCAAATACAGCGTGACACAAAGTATCGCAACGATTGCCATTTTATTCTCTAGGGTGTTAGAATAAAAAATATATATAATGTTTGGTGGTTCTAATTAAATGGAAGGAGATGGCAGTGAAAATAGTGAAAAATTACATTAAAATTGCTGTTTAACATGTAATGCCAAACGGCCACCACCAGATGGTGCCAGCTCACAGAAGGGAGAGCTTGGGACATCACAAGGCTCCTGTGCCTCCGTGCTCCCCCACCTCCCCCGCCGCGCGATCGCGGCAGGCCCATGGCGGCCGGTAATAGAGACCGCGGCTTTGCGGACTTGTAGGCCGCAAAGCCGCGGCCTCAATTACCAGCCGCCGCGGGCGCCAGGTCACAATTTCTGGTCGCAATTGCGACCTGGCGCCCAGACATTGTCGACCCCTGCTGTGGATAAACAGACAGACAGAGGCCCTAAGCCTAAGGGCCATAGAAGCAGCACTGTAAGAGGTGCAGAGGTGTCAGATAAGTACGGGGTGCTATGAGGTGGTCTGTGGGACCAGACCAAAAGCCTAGGCTTGAGACCTCTGCAGCAGCACTGCCAGAAAATGCCAGGAGGATTAGAGCCCATTCACACCTGAGCGGCAAAACGCCTGTCGCGCGACGCTCGTGCCGCTGGAGGGGAAATTTCCCATTCATGTCTATAGAGATGGTTCACATCTCTGAGACGCCGAACGCCTGTCGCCTGAAAAAAAGTCCCGGACCCTTTTTTTCAAGCGACATTGGCGTTCGCCCATAGACATGAATGGGAAGATTTGTAAAAAAAAAAAATAAATAAATAAATAAATCGAAGCGCGGCAAGTAAAGCCGCGTATGCGGCGTTACTTGCCGCTCAGGTGTGAATGCAGCCTTAGTATTTATTTTGTGTATGACGTGAAGGTGGAAACCCCTGCAAGGGCAACAGTTTGTTTTTGAACTGTTACTGTATTTTCAAATAAAAGTGGGTCAACAAGTCCTATAACTAGAATTCCTGGCTGGAATGAACTCATTGGTAGCACCACATCTTGAGCAAAACCCCCCACATATATATATATATTATATATATATATATATATATATATATATATATATATATATATATATATATATATATACACACAGTAATCCTATACTGTATATCCCATATACTATATATCTCCTGGGATTACGTGTAATTTACACCATGCCCCTTTAATCCAGTCCACCTACCCATCTCCACATTTGAAGCAAATTATTTTTTATTTTCCCTCCTATGAAGGACCAAAAACCCAAACAAACAGTATTGAGAATTAGAGGCTATGATTTTACATCCACAATATAATGTACAGGGATACAGCAAAGCAACAGCAAATAAAAAAAAGAGAACAGTGCATAGCATATAACAGCACAACACAAGGCAAATATCAGGGGGAGTTCAACGACTCCACTTAGAGGCAGTCAACCTAAAAACACAGTCTGCCAAAAGACAAAAGTAAGCACATGTAAAACAAGCCTCTAAGCAGCAGAGGCAGAAGATGTAACAAAACAGAAAACAAAAAATTGAAACGAGGGTCAGAAAAGAGAAGAGAGGAAGAGAAAAAAAAAAGGGGGAGCAGGTAGACAGGGAGAAAAGAGGAGGGGGGTAAGGGGGAAGCTCCACTCACGGCTCAAGGCGGGTCCTCCCGACGATGCCACTCCGCCCAGACTGCATCATGCGTGTCCAAGCTATCCCGCAACCTGGTCGTCATTTTCTCCATTAGTTCAATATCTTTGACCCTGGCATAGAGTTCAGACTGAGAGGGGGGTGGGACAGGCGCTTCCAATGGAGGGCAACCAGGCATCTCGCTGCCGTCAATACATGCCTCAACAATTTCTTGGATGACTTAGGAATCCGCAGGGCCGACACCCCTAGTAAGAAAAATTTCGGGGACCAGGGAACCGGCACTCCCAGGAGGCAAGACAGCAACTGCTGGGTCTCCATCCAGAACGTCGCTATCTTAGGGCAGGTCCAGAATATATGGAATAAGGTTCCCCTGGCTCCCTGACAGCGCCAGCACCTGTCCGAGCTGGGTGGATAGATAGCGTGGAGAGCAGCTGGCGTCATGTACCAAAAGTACAATATTTTATAGACATTCTCCTTATACAATGTACAAAGAGAGCTTTTAGCCGCCTGAGACCAGATTGTCTGCCACTCCATCTCCGAGATCTCCTCCCCGAGCTCTCTTTCCCATCGCAGAATGTATGCATGCTTAACCTGGGTGGGGAAAGAACGAGAGTTCAACACCCGATACATATCAGATATCAACCCGCGGCGAGCCGATCCCTCCAGTACCAGTCTTTCTAAAGGGGTTGGCGCTGAGAATTGGAGCCCGGGGGCAAATGATTGTGCATAGTGTCTAATCTGCAAATACCCATAGAACACATGGCGGGGAGGTCAAATTTCTTTTGCAAATCAGAAAACGATAGAAGTTTTCGTGTTATGGGGTCCACCAAGTGGTCAAAGTGGAAAAGGTCACACGACGCCCAGGGCGACGACATCTGATGGGTCAAACTATCAGGCATTCTGGGGTCGAACAGTAAATAGGTCAAAAGAGACCGCTCCGAGCTCAGGTTATGCGTCCGGTACAGTCTGCGCCAAAGCGTCCTGAGGTGAAGCATAGGCCCCAAAAGTCGGCCCGGATCCACCTCAGCGCCTGCGTTCCACAACAAGCTATTCGGGTGCACGGGGGCCAGCCATATTTTCTCAATTTCTGTCCATTTATTATAAGAGCACTGAGGGAACCAAGAGGTAACGGCGCATAGTTGAGCAGCCTGATAATATTTAAGCAGGTCAGGGAACCCCAATCCCCCGTCGGTGCGGGATGCTGTCAAGACCGTTCGGGGGACCCTGTGCCGCCCATAATTCCAGACGAAGCGGATCAGGTCCGCTTGGAGCTTACATAGGTCTTACACAAATTTTATGACTACAACATAACCAAATATTTTGGACATACAAGATATGTGATATTCAATATATGCAACTATGTAACGATAATATTTATTTAATGGGGTCGTAAAGGTACAAGTTTTTTTACCTTCATGCATCCTATGCATGAAGGTAAAAAAACATCTAGCAGCACCGGCCCCCCCCGAGCCCCCGTTGTACTTACCTGACCGTTCGAATCTCCCGGGCGCGTCCACGTCGTCCTCTTCGGTTCCCAGCCTGGCCGTTGATTGGCTAGGCTGGGCGGATTGATAGCAGCGCAGCCATTGGCTAGCGCTGCTGTCAATCAGGGCGGATGACGCGGCGCGCTGGGGGGCGGAGCCGAGTGATACAGTCGGCGGCAATGGCCGCCGCTGTATCACGGGAGCGTGCTCGCAAAAGCTTTCCTCCATGCGAGCGCCCTCGCATGAAGAGGGAAAACTTTTGCAAGGAGGAGCCCAGACAGCCGCCGAGGGACCCCAGAAGACAGGTTTCCGGGCCACTCTGTGCAAAACGAACTGCACAGTGGAGGTAAGTATCACATGTTTGTTATTTTAAAAACAAAAAAATCCTGTGTTTAGTGTCCCTTTAAACAAGATCAGCTAAAATGTATTGGGCCAGATTCACATATACTTAATATTGCGCTGCGTAATCGAAATACTCTACGCTGCCGTATTTTACCAGGCTCTACACCGAATTCTGGTAGATTTTTGCCCGTACGCTACAGCGGCGTAGTCTATTTCTCGCCGCGTAATCGAAATACGCGATTAGGGGGCGTGAAGCATTTTAATTAAGCGCGTCCCCACGGCGATCGAACTGCGCATGCTCCGTTCAGAAATTTCCCGCAATTTGGCCGCAATTTTATTGCAGCGTAGATCCGAAGGCGTACGAACACGTAATCCAGTCGAATTGAAGCCCGCAGCCATCTATTCATGGTTTGAGGTTTTCGACTAGCTAAAAAACGCGCGTAATTTGAAATTACTCCAGTCTAAAACCAGTTAGACAGGCGTAATGGCTCTGTGAATCTGGCCCATTGTCTCTTTAACAAGGAACTTTGCATGGTTATTTTTGAAAGAGCAGCACAGATTAGTAAAGCCAAAGAACATTCAGGGAAAAGATTACAACAAAAACATTTCACTTATACAGTGGGCAGAGGAGGTCCATTTGTGTGCATGTTACTAAAACGTAATAACTTGGCAGATCACTGTGTACTGGAATTCCCCATACTCAGCAATGTCTGCCTTGTAATGCAGCTAAGGTAGCCATCATTATTCAGCAGGGTACAGCTGTGCAGAGAGCAAAGGGCACATTTTCCTGGCAAAGACAATCTTAAGACTGGCAATACATTTCAAGTGGAAATCCCCTCAGTAATTGGTCTTGCTACCTTGGCATTTGTTAAAGATGAACTCCAGGCAGATATGTAAGTTAAAATATAACACAGTACTGTATTAATGAATGTATTAGTAATGTATTCTTTTAAATGTAAGCAGAGTTAAATTTAACTTAATATTAGCCTTGTGCCGCCCCTGTATGTAGGTGGGTGGAGCGTGGTGCGGCGGCAATAATTCACACCGAAGGTGCAATGTAGGACTTGTATTAAGGTAATGCAGTAGCAGTTCACAACAAAATCTGGAGGGAAGACTGCCCAACCAGGTGCACTCACAGTCTTTAACAAAGAGAATGGAACAATGTTCATCATGACTGACAGCGCCTGTAAAGAGAGCAGAAGGCGGCCTGGCCATTTAATGCCCATTCGGAAGGATGTCCAGAGGGGTAGCAGATCCTATGCTTTCCCTCCTCACTAAAAACCTTTCCCTACTGCTAGTACCGTCCCTAATAGGTGGCGTTTCTTTCCCTACACTGCCCACTCACAAATGGGCCCCAAAACTGGGAGCCAGGTTCTGCTGGACTCAAGATGGCCACCAGAATCACATAGGGTGGCATCATCCAATAGGATAGCTCCCCCACTGACCAAGGAAACCATAGAAGAACCCTGTTCCTCCTGACTTTCTCTCCAACAAAGGTATCAGCGTAGAAAAGCGGCACCTGGCGTGGAGAAAATAGACTGCACATGTACACCAGAGCTTCAATTAGAAGAGGGAGTAGCTGAACATGTTCTACTGCAGTGCTAATGCTAACACAAAACATCTAAAAGGAGAAGAGAGCTTATTGACAGATAGATCAGCTTGTCAGTCTGCTGCTTCTCCTTTTACTGTACAGTCACAGGCTGGGGAAAGGATATGGAAGTATTCCAAACAGCTTGCCAGCAATGGATTTCAGAATGCACCAATATGGCTGCCACAATTTGCTTGGGCAGCATGTGACATAGCAAACAGTTGTGAATGTTCTTTAACACAGCCTGTGAGTAAGGAGATTGGTGAGAGAATGTTCTTAAAGGGGTCGCACATGTGTTGGTTTTTTAGCATGTACTGTAGTCAAAGAGGCAGTACTACCGCAGCTGCTTTGCTTCAATGGAAAGGACATTGTTATTCTGCAGTGGTTCAGGGTTCCTCACAGATCTGTAAGCTCACCAATGGACACATTTGGGACTTTTAAAGAATAAATGTTATAGTTAGGTTAACTAGATAGAATGAATGGAACTGCAATATTGTTATAATGCCCATGTTATGCAATGATTGAACTTGTTGCCCTGCTCACATTAACCATTTCTTCTATTTTTAATGTGCAGCCACTGCTATACAGTATAACGTTTCATGTTACTGTCTGCTTACACCTAGCTGTACCAACATAATTATCAAAGCCAACACTTACAGGTGTACTACACACATAATTACTTAAAGGGGTAATTCCCCCAAAAACCTTTTTTTAACATTGATTGAGGCTCGTTATGTCAAGGGGAATCGGGTGGGTTTTTTTTAGAAACGAAGCAGTACTTACCGTTTTAGAGATGCATCGTCTCCGTCGCTTCCGGGTATGATCGTCTGGTCTGGGCGTGCCTATTTGATTGACAGGCTTCCGACAGGCTTCCGACAGGCTTCCGACGGTCGCATACATCGCTTCATGAGTAGCCGAAAGAAGCCGAGCGGCGGTGCGGCTCTATACTGCGCCTGCGCACCGTCGTTCGGCTACTTTCGGAAAATCGTGACGCGATGTATCCGAACGTCGGAAGCCTGTCAATCAAATAGGAACGCCCTTCCCCGATGACCATACCCGGAAGCGTCGGAGACGATGCATCTCTAAAACGGTAAGTACTGCTTCGTTTCTAAAAAAAACCCACCCGATTCCCCTTGACAAAACGAGCCTCAATCAATGTTAAAAAAAAGGTTTTTCGGGGAACTACCCCTTTAACAACAAGAATACCTTATGTCTATTTAATAAAACTGACCAGATTTAGGACTAGAAAAATGTACATATCCCCATGACGCTCAAAATCTGAAAGTCTACAATTATGCCTCATTTAAATATTCATAAAGTGCAGTGCTCAAAAAAATTAAATACAAACAAATTCATATGAATAAAATCACATAAATGATGTGAAGAAAAACTGTGTCCATTCAGAAAGGAAATTAAACCTCCACAAAACAGGAAATTATTACAGATATAAGTTAATATATATGATTATTCCAAGCAGATGAAATCCTAATAAAAGTTTCCAAACAGATGAGCAAAGAATATTCTAGAACAGATTCCTACCAAAAATAATGCTAAAAAGCATCCACCACAAAACATGCTCTGGGGAATTAATGCATTACCAGAAAACTTGACCAGCTATACCGGATGGCCAAAAAAACTTTGGATACACTCCATGTCTCAAAGGAATCATCAGACCTCCAGGGAAAACACTCTCCTTGTAGTCACTCAAAAGTGCCCAATATGGTAAAAAAAAATAGAAGAGAAACTCTCATGGTGTAGTATTTAACTAAAACAATTTAATGTAAACGGTTAAAAGTTTATGCTATGCGTCCACTTCCGGGTTGTGGCTGCCGTGATCACGTAGACTCTCTCTAGCCAGACCCTCTGGAAACCCTCCTCCTCACACCTCTTGCACTTTACTTTTGTCTAATCACCAGCTCTATTTCCTATATACTAATGTAGCGCTTCCCACCGCAGGAGCCGTTGGATTGTAGGTCCCCCTGTTTTTGCACAACCAAGTAACATACGTTTTTCAACTCTCTTTCAGAGACAAGGAATCAGTCCTTGGGTTTGTTTTTGTTGTTTTTTTGGGGAAAATAACTTGATTAAGGTATATGGATTATGGCATGCCCAACTTCACTTGAAGAACAATCATGAGGACAACTTTCTTCCATTTTGCGTGCACTTTTGGTGTGTTTCCAATGAAGTTTATAGGGTCAAAATCACCACTGCAAGTGCACCAACGTCCCAGATAGCAAGCAAGTTTGAAAATGACTTGTTAAGCACTTTCTAGACTTGCCAGTCTTCACAAGTTTGTTGCACAATTGCAGCAAGTCCGCATTGCATGACTCCAGATTAACTTTCTTTGAAAACATTCTGCAAGTCTGCTGCAAGTTCTGGTTCAGTTATGTTGTGCAATACTGTAGTCATCCCACCACAGGGGTCACTGTGACTTGCAGAGTTCTTGTTGTAGGCTCACCATTGCAACTTTGATCTTGCTGTAGACTGCAAATGTGTTACAAATTGAAAAAGTGTAAAATAGAACTTGTGTTTCAAGTGCTCTGCAGGTGTACAACTTGCCAGTAAAAAGACTTTCTGGAGATCCTGGACATCCTGGACATCCTCTCTAGGGATTGTCTGGAACCTGATAAATATTAAGGCTAGTTCTTTTGAATCTCCCACCCTAAAGCTCTGGAAGCTTCTTGCAGAGGCAGGGGGAAGCAATCAAACTCCCAGCCTGTGAAACCCTGAACAGACAAGGTCAAACAATCACTGCATCCTTGATTACAGAAGGAGCCAAACAATGAAATTCACCTAGCATGGTAGGAGGGTGCTATACTTATTTTTGTCAATTTGGGATCATGCTGTGGCTTTAAAGCCAATACTTTGCCCCCACTCAAATACCATAACCTGGCTATATCAATTTGGCATACTATAGCTAAAGTTACATGCAGTGTTATCACCCCATTATTACAATACTGATTTTGTCTCTTGTAATACAATACTGTTCTGCTTACATTATCATAGCTCTAACGTAAGGTTTAGTAATGTGATCCGGACTGAGTTTATCAGCCAGCAAAGTATTATTATAATGCATGGCACTCCACTTTGATTTCATTCCTATACTCTATTCAACAAAGAAACAGGCCTAGTTGACAGTGGGGTCACATTTGCGGGTTTATGATTATGATTTAAAGTGATGACACACAATGCACATACAAACTGATACAGCATACTCAACACATTTACATCATCATCATCAGGTTGTTATCTGTGGAGCAACTTACTAAGGCTGCATACCACAGTGTTCATTTGAGTAACATGGCTCAAGATATGCTGAATTATTTTTAGTTTACCAGAGCTACATCTCTATATTAATTTACATCTATCTTCTGAGTTACGAAGATGACCCATCTTACAGTAAACAATACTTTGCTGAGTATGCTAGAAGCAAAGAAAATTCTGTGTAGAATATTCAAGCTTAGGTAATACTAAATGGCATGTATTCATAATAGCATGTATACTGCCTACACTGCTGTTCTTCTTATTATACTGCTACAATGTTTTTTACACATAGCTAGTCAAAAAAATGGTGATGGTGATATTGGCAGAGCATTCCCTGGCTTTGGAACATCCAAAAACTGGTTTATTGAGTTTAAAAAACTGAAAAAGTAAACTGGACCTGAAGTCAAAAAGTGAAGATTTGTTATCTTGTCAAGAACATCTAGAAATGGTAATTCAGCCTAAGCAGTACCATGAAACAGAAATTCTTCCTGAAAAATACCACTGTACTTCTTGTGCTTAGCCACGCTTTTGTGTCTCTAGCCTTAAGCCTATTACACACAGGCATGAATGTCGGTTGGCATCTATTTTCTATTGAACTGGCCGACATTTGGCCCATGTGTACTGCAGCTGGTCTGACAGAAGCTGGCTTCTTCCGATCTACCGATCAGTTCCCAATCAGCGCTCTCAGCCAATGGCTGAGATTGCTGAATGGAGTTTCCTGGCAGGCGGGGACATCCTCTTGTCAGAACACAATAGCACAGCAGGGGAGATCGCTGTACTAACATATAGTTAGTACAGCGGCTCCTCCTGAGCTTTCAGTTTTTTTTTCGTTCAGCCCTGCTGGGTTGAACAAAATAAAGTAGTGTGCACTAGGCTTTATAGCTATAGTGTTGGATTTGAAGGCAATGCTGCCTGTGACTTCAAGTTTCATGAGATTTGGTGACATCACTACTGTGATGCTTACAGTCCTACTTGTTGGAGAGGGAGACGTAGCCAAGGACCTGAAATTGCAAGGGCCTCTCTGCTTCTGCTTCATTTATTCTGTACTTTCAACTTTCCCCACCAGTCATCAGGGAAGCCAAGCCCTGCCTTGACCAAGATAGATGCCTCCAGACAGAAACATAGTGCACTACAAGGAGAAGTTTATCAATAATGGGCAAAAGATCAGCTAGAATGAGCCTATAAGAAACACTGATGACTCATTTTTTGCATTTTACTAGACTTTGAATACAGCTTTAACATTTCAGGTTCTAAAATAAATTTACCAATATTTTTTACTTTAACCTCTGACCCTTTAGCCAAATCAGCCTTCAAAAATCTTTTGCCCTTAAATTAACCCTAAACCTAACCCAAATGGCCCATTCACACAAATCAAGTATATTGCAGTGCACCTAACATAAGTGCAGAATATGTGTTGCATTAATGCAACTCATTCATTTGAACTGCCTGCCTAACACACCACAACAGAACACTATTTGAACTGTACAGTAAATAGAAATACTCCCTTTGGGGGGGGGGGGCTGCAATGGCACTACAAGGGTTAAATGCTCTTTTAGGTGAACAAGTAAACCAGTTTTACTTACCCAATCCTCTGCTCCCACAGGCGCCCTCCACGTTGCAAGACTGGTGCCCTCAATCTCCTCTCTCCTATGCTCCAGTAATCAGATGTCCTCTGACATTATCAAGACCAATGCAAAGCCCTTATCCCTGCAAGGCACAGTCAAGTGTAGGTTAGCAACGGTTGCTGCTGGAGCGTAGGGTCAGGTAAGTAAAAAAGCTTTCCTATCTCCTAGATCTAAATGTGCATAGGTAGCCTCTCTGTAGAATTTCCTGGAGTAACGTTCCCTGGAGTTGGCCTTTTAGTTATGTAAAGCCCTGTACACACGATTGGTTTGTCCGATAAAAACAGACCGATGGATTGTTTTCATCAGACAAACGGATCATGTGTGGGTGAAAAAAAATAGAACATGTTTTAAATTTTTCCTATGGATAAAAAACCGATAGAAAAAAACGATCGTCTGTGTGGAAGTCCATCGGTCAAAAATCCACGCATGCTCAGAATCAAGTCGACGCATTCTCGGAAGCATTGAACTTCATTTTTTTCAGCATGACGTAGTGTTTTACGTCACCGCATTTTGGCACGGTCGGATTTTTGACTGATGGTGTGTAGGAAAGACTGATGAAAGTCAGCTTCATCAGATATCTGATGAAAAAATTCATCGGATTAGATTCCATCAGATAAACTTGATCGTGTGTACGAGGCTTTAAGCTTTCCTTACACCCTGAACCTAACCTATCTAACTTGTAAAAGTCCCTTATTGGGCAGATGTTCTTGCCATGCTGACTCTGGACCCATCCTGCTTCTTCTGGATGAGATAGTCACATACTGGTTGGTTTTAGGTACTCCACCATATTGTGTCACACTTCTTGGCAGGAAGCCTGCCTCATCATATTCCTGGTGGAAGGTCTATTGCCCAGAATAAAAAAAAGGAAAACACATAAAAAAATGTAGCGGCACCTGCAGTTGTGTTTTTAGTGTGTCTTTAGAGTCAAATGTTCTTTTTTCACAGGTGTGAAAGTAGCCTGAAGCTCCTGTGATGAGGGAAATGCACTATAGGTGTTCTTGTATCAGATTATTGGTGCATCAGTTTGTCTTAATAAACTGACTTTTACAGTGAGCGATTTTCTTCTTCTCTGCTTGGATTGCTGCTATGTTGTACTTCTGTTATCTTGGTAAAAAAAAAAAAATGTGATAGTGAAAAAAAAATGTGGACAAAGCTCTGAGAGAGAAAAAGAGAAAGGGATTTAATGTGCATAGAGGCCAATCTCTATCTGTGTAGCTTTCACTACCGTTAACAAAAAATAAATAAAAAAACAATAACAAAGGACAATCCAAAGTTTGTTTTCAACCCTTCCATGTAAGGAATTTCCCTTTCCTGAAATGTGTGTTTTTCAAGCACAAAGTGCTACTAGTGAAAGGCTGACTGCAGGTCAGCCTGTATTTGTAGGAGGAGTCGGGGGGTATTTAAACCCGCCCTCCTTCCTCCTTCTGGGCGTCGGTTTTCCTGTGTGCTGCTCTGTCATTTCCCGTGCGACCTGTCTGACGTCATTTCCGGGTTCCGGCTCTGCTAGGAGGACATGCGGCTACGAGGGGGTCTCCGTTACAGGTTTGAGGTGTCAGTCGGGGGGGGGGGGGTCTGCGATTCATGCAGAGCCAGCAGCACTCACCGGGCACATTACCATTAGCCATGGCAGCGCCAGCCTTTTATCGTAGCGGAGGGTCGCGCTCCGATGACGTCACCCGCCACGGCGCCCATACTAGGCTGGAACCTCACATGGGGAGATGTTGCGCTCGAGCCCCCTCCCCCTCCCCCCCCCCGTCTCAGCTTCTCAGCAACACTTCAGTGTTTGTGCCAGGCTACCCCTGAGCCCATTCTTTTTGTCACCACATGAACCGTGGTGTGGGTGGTTTTGTCCCATGGTTGCAGCGCAGCATGGTCTCACAGCTGGGTTCACTTTGACGGTTGCTAGGTTACCCAACTTCCCCAGGTGGTCTGGATGAAACTCTCGGGTCAAGGTGGACCCAGGTCCAGACGGCCGCACTATTGAGGAGTGAGCTGGTGGTTACTCTTCTGTGGTGTGTGGGTGTTGTGCAAGCCAGTGTAGTAGCATTGGACAATGTTACTCACCAGCCCCCCCTCTTCCCCATCCCCCCCTTTTCCCCATCTTGCGCTCCACGGTCACAGCACTAGGCATAGCTTGGTCAGCACGTCCTTGCTTCCCCCATAGTAGTGCTGGCAGTGATCGGACACTTGCTTCATGCTTCCACTTTCCCATCACAGTCACATTCCTCATGCGGTCATGTGTCTCATGCGATCATGTCTCTCGTTGAGTCATGTCCTCATGCGATAAAGTTTCTCATGGTCGTTGCCCGTGCATTCACGCTTTGCATGGTAGTTGCTTTGGTTCATGTGTTTTCTCATGGTAGTTGCTCATGCGTTACCGCTTCGCATGGTATTTACTCAGGCGGTCATGTTTTTCATGGTAGTCGCTCATGTAACTGTTTTGCATGGCAGTTGCTCATGCGTTTACTTCCTCATGCTAGTTCTCATGTGATCACGCATCGCATGGTAGTTGCTCATGCGGTTGGGTTTGCTCATGTCAGTTCATTTCTCATGGTAGTTTCTCATGTTGTTCCTCATAAGATTACGTTTCTCAATGCAGGTGCCCTTTGCGATCCCGCCTTCGCTCGGCAATTACCCATGCGGTTACGTTTTCTCATGCGTTTACTTACCTCAAGCGGGTTCTCATGCGTTCACGCTTCGCATGGTAGTTGCGCATGCAGTTACGTTTCTCATGATTATTGCTCATGCGTTTATGTTTCTCATGGTAGTTGCTCATGCGTTCACGTTTCCCATGGTAGTGGCTCAGGTGGTTACGTTTCTCATGCTAGTTGCTCACGCTATCACGCTTCGCGTGGTAGTTGTTCATGCCATCACTTTTTTCTCATAACTAGTTCTCATGTGGTCATGTTTCTCATGCGGTTACATTTCCCCTGGTATTCTCATGCGTTCTTTTATCATGCATTCACGTTTCTGCATGGCAGGTCCTCATGCGATTACATTGCTTCCTCATCATGCGGTGATGTTTATCATGCAATTTTGTTTTCGCATGGTAGGTTTCTCATGCATTTGCATTTCTCATGGTATTTTCCAATGCGTGATGTTCATCAGGCGTTTACGTTTTCACATGGTAGGTTCTCATGCGATCATGGTTAGCATGGTAGGTTTCTCATGCGATCTCGGTTCATGGTTTCATGTTCTTGTGCTTCACGTGGCTCATACCAGTCATGTCCTGGTGTGGTTCGCGATTCATGTTCTCGTGCGATCAAGCATGATGTCATGTATTCACATCTTCTCGTGCACTCATGTTCCAAGGGTGCTCATGTTGCTCATGCAATTCACATTTCATGCAATTCATGTTCTCATGTTTTTCCGTTTCTCATGCAATCCTACGTCTCTACTCTCCGTCACGTTACGTTTCTCACGGTTCATTCATGTTCACAGGTGTTACGTTCCTCATTCAGGTTTCTGTCATGATGCCGTTACGTTTCTCACATTCTCATGCGATTTCAATCACGCTTCTTATGGTATTTGTTGTTTACGTTCTCATCGGGTGTGTACGTTTCATGAAAAAAAGGAAAAAAAGTAGTTCTCATGCAATTGTTTCTCGTGATAGTTCTCATGCGATTCGTTTCTTGTGATAGTTCTCATGCGATTTGTTTCTCGTGATAGTTCTCATGCGATTACATTGCTCATGCGATTTGTTTCTCGTGATAGTTTCTCATGCGATTTGTTTCTCGTGATAGTTTCTCATGCGATTACGTTGCTCATGCGATTCGGTTCTCGTGATAGTTCTCATGCAACTCGGTTCTCGTGATAGTTTCTCATGCGATTCGTTCCTCGTGATAATTCTCATGCGATTACTTTTCTCATGTGATTAAGTTTCTCATGCGATTGCGTTGCTCATGCGATTGGTTTCTCATGATAGTTTCTCATGCGATTTGTTTCTCGGGATAGTTTCTCATGCGATTTGTTTCTCGGGATGGTTCTCATGCGATTTGTTGTTTGGGATAGGTTCTCATGCGATTCGTTTCTCGTGATAGTTTCTCATGCGATTCGTTTCTCGTGATAGTTTCTTATGTGATTTGTTTCTCGGTATAGTTTCTCATGCGATTACATTTATCATGCGATTACGTTGCTCATGCGATTCGTTTCTTGTGATAAGTTCTCACGCGATTTGTTTCTCGTGATAGTTCTCATGCGATTTGTTTCTTGTGATAGGTTCTCAGGCGATTTGGGTTTTCGTGATAGTTTTCATGCGATTTGTTTCTCATTATAGTTTCTCATGCGGTTTCTCATGCGATTCGGTTATCATGGTGGTTCTCATGCGATTACGTTGCTCATGCGTTTACGTTGCTCATGCGATTCGTTCTCGTGATAGGTTCTCATGCGATTGCGTTTCTCATGCGATTGCATTGCGCATGCGATTGCGTTGCGCATGCAATTACGTTGCACATGCGATGACGTTGCTCATGTGTTTTCGTTGCTCATGTGATTACGTTGCTCATGCGATTTGTTTCTCGTGATAGGTTCTCATGTCGATTACGGTTTCATGCTTGTTCTCGTGCGATTATTGGTTTTTTAGGCTAGTTCTTGGGCGATTATATTCCATGGTGTCTCTCATGCGATTACATTCTCATGCGTTACACTGTTCATGATATCTTCCCCTTCTCATGGTATTTCTCTTGCATTACGTTTCTCATGGATTTATGTTCTGGTGCAATTGCATGGCTCAGGCTAGTCGTGTTCTTGTGTGGTTACTGTTCATGTTCTCATACGAGCACGTTTGTCAAGTGTACACATTTCTCTTGCTATTTCATGTTCTCACGTTGCTCATGCTATTTAGGTTCTCTATGTTTTTCCATGTCTCACGCATTTCTATGTTTCTACTTTCCGTTTACGTTACGTTTTTCACGCATTCAGATTCTCAGGGTTACGGTTCTCATGCAGGTTTCAGTCACGATGCTTTTACATTTCTCACGTTCTCATGTGATAAGCTTTTCATACGTTTAAGTTTCTCATGGTTTTTATGTTCTTAGGTTTTATGTTTCTCATGTTTTTGTTTCCCATGCTATTCATGTTCTCGGGTATGTACGTCTCATACAACTTACGTTCTCATGCAGGGTTTCAGTTGCGACATTTTCTAGTCGATAGCATTGGCACGTTTATTTAGGTTCATAGCGTTCACCGCTGGGGGGGGGGTCACCCATCACGTTTATGGGTGCTTACGGATTGAGATGAGCGTTTTATAATTGGCTTGTATGGTGGCAAGTCTCCTCATCCGTTTCTCATACATTTCATGCATCTTGACATTTCATTTTCTCATACAATGACCTGACACGTCTTCAGGTTCATCAGGCCTGAGTGTACGTTTTTAATTTGCCTGCTACGCCTCAGGTTGCTCGGCCTTTGCAATTTTGGGGTGGTCACGTTCTCAGTCCAGCGGCAGTGGTCCTACACTCAGCTACAGTTTATTTTTCATAGTCCGTGCATACATGTCACATTCATATCCTCACGTTAGTTCATGACCACCCTCCACTGCTCGGTTACCCGTCACGTTTACGGGGTACTGTCGGATTGAGATGTTCGTTTCTAATTGGCTTGTGCGGTGGCAAGTCCCCTCATCCGCTTATCACGGCTTTCATTACATACGTTCATACGTCACGTGATCTCACTACTTGCATCACTTGCCTGACACGTCTTCAGGTTCATAGGCTTGAGTGTTACGTTTTTAATTGGCCTGATTTGCCTCAGGCTTGCTCAGCCTCGCTAGTTTCCTCGGACTGACACGTTTTACAGTCTTGTGCTATGTATTCTTTTCTGCTCTACGTCACTGCATGTGTTAATCACGGACACCTGCACAGGTAGTGGTGAGGGTAGGTTGGGATTTTCATTCTCCTGAGGTAAGTTGGGGCGTGTTGGTCATGTTTTGTTTTAACAATGTTCTTCTTCTTTGCAGAATTCATGTCATAGGCGGCAGATATTGCAGATTTTGCCGCCATTCGTCCTTCTCCAGTTACGGGTTCTATACATGGTTGAACGCCCTCTTTGAACCTCCCAATTTAGCCTCCTCCTTTGTTACAGACGGAGCCTGGTCTTCAAGTCCTTTTTATTTAGCCTAGGAAGTCCCTGACTCTGGCCTGGGATATCTTCCAGGCGTTTCTATCTCGGTATCCTGGGTCCTTTTCTCACAGACATTCAGTACCTACTTGCGTTTTTGTTTTCTTTTGCCACTTTCAGCTCAAACAGGTTTTTCAAGCTGGTGCATAGTACAGTCCGGGCACCAGACTTTGGTGAATGTACTCAGGGGGAGGCTACTTTCCTTTCCCTAGTACTCCCTTCTCTGCTAGCATAGGGCTCGACATGTAGCCATTCCCTGCCGACTAACTAGGGTAGCACTTTAACATCCACTCTGGGCCGGCTTTCGGCACAGGTGCAGTTTCTTGGGCCATTAATCGGGGGGGGTCTGTATTCTTGTGATTGAGGAGTTAGATCGGCAATCGTCAGCATTCCTTCCGGTCATATCCCAGTTCCGCATGTCTGTCACAGGTATTCTTGCGTTGGAGGCTTTGGGTTATTTACAGTTCGTTCATTTCAATATCTTGGTCAGCTCATCCTACTGGTTTATCTTTGCCCCCTTTTAGGCATACTGACCACGTGACCCCGGCACGCCTCAGGTCACTTTCCCACCTCTAGGTCTATTTCCCTGTTTCCCCTCTGATCTTTCCCTAGCACGATTACCTGAGACTCCGAGTACAAGTGAAAGGCTGACTGCAGGTCAGCCTGTATTTGTAGGAGGAGTCGGGGGGTATTTAAACCCGCCCTCCTTCCTCCTTCTGGGCGTCGGTTTTCCTGTGTCCCACCCACCCATCCCCTTTTTTATTGCTATTTCTTCTTTTACTTCTACTTGGGTATGCCCCCTTTTAGGCATACTGACCACGTGACCCCGGCACGCCTCAGGTCACTTTCCCACCTCTAGGTCTATTTCCCTGTTTCCCCTCTGATCTTTCCCTAGCACGATTACCTGAGACTCCGAGTACAATTATGGATTTCATTTTCAGAGCCACCTGTCTGTGAAATCTGGTATTGCTTGAGCTGGAGAAAGCCTGCAATCCACGTAATGCCTTGAAAGCCAGAAGACGCAGAAAAGGCACATTCTTTTTTTACCCCGTACACAAATTATATTGTACAGGCTTTATATAGTGCCAATACTTTACAAAATAAAGGAAGGAAGTACAGATGCAATTGTGGAGATGAGCTGTTTGCGCAAGTAACATTTCTGTTGTTAGGTAATTTGCAGGATATACATCAAACATGGATAAATGTAATTAATCATGCATATTTGTCATTAGTCTATTGGCAATAAATGTATATGTACCCTATTTTTGAGTTTTATTTGCTCTAAAGAAAGATTACAGATATATTGCCATATAATGATCCTTCTTAAAAAAAAATTAAATAAAAATGAGATATTGTGTAGAGGTAGCTGCCTGAGAAAAGTTCTAACTGTCTACAACCAACAGAAAATTTTAAAACAGTGAAAAACTTTGTTACAGTATGTATACACTTCATTTATGTATGCATATTCAAAAACATTAAGAATAGTGGAGCAAATTATTGCTGTGTGGCACATAGAAAAGGGCAGTATGGCTAGAGAATGAGCTGGAATTCACAGTTGTAGTATCAGAAAAAAAAATCTTGTAGTATTATGTCCGAACATATACAGGAAGATACTTTACAAGACTGTTGCATGGTGCTTAAAATACACAAAGTAATACAGTAAATTGACACCAATAATACTAAAGCAGTAAATGCAACAAATTGACAACTAATTAATAGAGGTAATCGTAAAATTCTAAAGGAAATTACGCTGTAACTATGTGCTACATCTGATGTTTGAGCAAGATATACAAAGTAGTTACTGTACCTAATATCAATAATACTAAAACAATAAGTGTATCCAACGGACCATTAATTAAAGCGGTAATAAACTCGCTTGGTCATTTTTACCTACATGTAATGCCGGGTACACACGATCATTTTTTGAGATGAAAAAAAACGACGTTTTTTAAAACGTCATTTAAATTGATCGTGTGTGGGCAAAAAAAACATGCTTGAATTTTTTGTGTCGTTTTTCAAAACGTCGTTTTTTGTGTCATAAAAAGTGATGGTGTGTGGGCAAAACGATGTTGAAAACGACGTTTTTAAACCCGCATGCTCAGAAGCAAGTTATGAGACGGAGCTTCAATGGAAAAGAGTGCCGTCGAACGTGGTGTACGTCACCACGCTTTGCTAGAGCTTTGTAGAAAAACAATGGTGTGTACGCAACGTCGTTTTGGAAAATGAAGTTTGAAAAACTTTGTTTTTTTTCATGATTGAAAACGTCTTTTTTTTTCATCGCAAAAAACGACCGTGTGTACGCGGCATAAGTCTATAATAAGGCTTACCTGAAGGTAAAATAAATATCTCCTAAATGTGCACCGTTTAGGAGATATTCACCCTGGATGCAGCCAGCTACGTTAAGGGGACAGGTGCTCTGATCCAGCCTACCATGCCGGACCTTCAGAGCTTTATGCCAGAACCGAGGGCTTTCGCACCCATAAAAGTGACGTCATTGTGGCTCCGGCCAATCACATAGCTGGAGCGAGCCAACCCAGAAAACAGACCTGGGGAACATGTCAGCCTTCTCAAAGGTAACAGTACAGCGCTGGAGGACTTCATTCCAAGGTGAGTATTTCATAATGTGCTAGTATACAATGCATACTAGCACATGATGCCATTGCCTTGCAGGTGTTTTTTTTACTACATTTGCGGTTTACAATTGCTTTAAAGGGGTTGTAAACCCTTGTTTGTTTGTTTTTAAATAACAAACATATCATTCTTTCCTCCATTGTGCAGTTCGTTTTGCACAAAGTTGCCCCGATCATTATTCTGGGGTCCCCCAACAGCGCTCGTGGCTCCTCTCCGCATCCGTAAACCCCCTAGGAGAAGCGCTCTCCCTGGGGGTTACCATACGAGCGTGCTTCCGAGTCCTGCATTTGCGTCCATAGACACAGAATGCCGGACTCTGCCCCGCCCACGTCATTGAATTTGATTGACAGCAGCGTGAGCCAGTGGCTGTGGGAGCCCCAGCCAGACAGGTAGAGCACGTCTTCGGCATGGGAATGAATGTGCTGGGGGGCTGGTCAGTGACAGAAGTTTTTTTAAGGTGAAAAAACACGAGGGTTTACAACCCCTTTAAGATATTGCTAAAACCACCATTTGTAAAGCATGGCACAGTACACTTACAGAAAAAAAAAGAATGGCACAAAACATGCAAACATATTGCTTTTTGTTACAGGACCGTATTTTCCAAATAGAAATATACCATACCAAACAACTGGAGGAGGGTCTTTCAGAGTAAACTGTACAGTACAATGCCACCCTCCTTCTGCCAGGAAGACCTATTTACATGCTTACTCTGGTTAGCTCCACTGTGGCATTCATAAAATTGGTATGTTAAAATGAAAATGAATGGCCTTAATATAGGAAAGCAGTATGTGCCTAATGGCCAGGAATTTAGACGTTCACAAAAAAGTCATTACCTTTGCACCTGCCTAAGGCAGCAACAATTATCCCTCACCCTGCTCCCAGAGACCAGACATCAAAAGATAATTTTCTTGGCCCACTATTATTATTTGGTGACCTCACAAATCCATTCCTGAATATCACAACAACTGGCAGCTTAGTCTTACTATAGCTGTTGTCTCTTAGCAGTGCAAACACGGTTTTTGCTTATAAGAATATTTAGAAGTTGCAATATGTATACATTTACATTGCTATTTGAGCAACAACAAAAAAAAATCACAATTGCTTCACAATTACTTTTTGCATCTTTAAAATGTAATAGCCAAATTTTAAAAAGTGCTTGCCACTAAAGCCCCATACACACTATCAGTTTTCCTGATGGTTTTCTCTTCAGGTTTACCAAAACCATCTAATATGAGGTCAAACCTTATGAGTTTCAATTTGTATGCAATCAGGCAGGCCCTTGCACTACATGGTTTTGGTAAACCTGATGAAAAAACCGTCAGGAAAACTGATAGTGTGTATGGGGCTTTAGTGAACGTGTAGATTCTGAACAAAGTTCACTAAAGCAGTGGTTCTTAACCACAGAGGGACTTAATTAGAATGGACTTTAAAGGGACACCTGCTGTATCACTGTTGTCAGGACCGCAGAGTTGCAACGGCTTCCTGTGCTAGAACAAAGCAGAGAAGAAGGCGCTTCTAAGTGCAGTAACAAAACACTTTAATGACAAGCAAGGGTTAAAAACACTTACAAGATGGAAGTGAAAAACAGGCATATCAATAAATCCATAATGTCCAGCGGAATGCCTCCTGGGAGTAAAGGCGGAAGTTCCAGCCGACCAGCAATGGTACACACTGTGTCCCTGATCCAAGATGGAGGATGTGCTGTCAGGACCAACATGGAATCCAGGCAACCGGAAGTGACATCAGAGTGTGCGATACATGTTTGGGAACATGCCCAGTCACATATCCAGTCGCTCCTTCTTCAAACCATTTAAACCAATGGTTGGTTTGAAGAAGGAACAACTGGGCATGCTTCGTACACTCTGACATCACTTCCTGTTGCCTGGATTCCATGCTGGTCCTGACAGCTCGGCTCTCCATCTTGGATCAGAGACACAGTATTTACCCCCGCTGGTCAGCTGGAACTTCCACCTGCAGCTCTCTTACTGCCAGAAGACATTCCGCTGAATGTTATAGATACATTGATATGCCTGTTTTTCCCTTTCATCTTGTAAGTGTTTTTTAGGCCTTCATGGTCATTAAAGTGTTTTATTACTGCACCTAGAAGCACCTTCTTCTCTACTTTGTTTTTCATATAGAGTGTGCTTTCCTCTTCTGAAGTGCTGCTGTGGTGCAATAATCACATTACAAGACCCAGTCATCTACTGTTTGTTAAAGTCTCCTTGTTAGCCAGAGCGCCCTATTTTCCACACTGCTTCCCTGTGCTAGATAATAATTGGGGCTCCTGATTTGAATACCTTGATCACATATTTGGTTTCACTCCAGATATTATTTAGCGCTGCACTTTTTTTCTTTTTTATTTCTGTACACAACATGGTCCATTGTTGGTGCTGGCTGCTATATTCCTACATTTGTTTTTAAGTCTAGCGCAACTTTTTCATTATTTTCAATTTTTGTCCCTGTGCTAGATAGCCGAGGGTTCCTGCACCAAGCAATGCTTAATTAGGTGTCAAGAGGAGGCATTTTAGATTAATACCTCTCTTCATTTAGAGCAGCGTAAGGGATACCTACTGTGCAGCTATCCAGCAGCAACGGCAACCAGTTCAGTGTAGCTGTACTTAGGCAACAGAAACGAAACTGTGCGCAAATCAAAGAGGATCTCCCTAATTTTTTATAACCCCCTTACCTGAGGGTGGTATCTACACATTTCAGAAACTTACCTATCCAGTGGATCCAGCAGTGTCCCACTAAAATCTTCTCATGCCTGGCCAAAGCTCCGTCCCACACCGTCATGTTCAGTCTAATGTCATCGAAAAGGCCCTCTGGGTTCAGCAGGTGGGCATCTCGATGAGTTTCAAAGTTCCCGCGTCGTATCTTTAGTTACCCGCGTCGGGTATGCAAATGAGATTTTTCCGCCGATCCACGAACGTACGCGCGGCCGTCGCAATCTCTTATGGCGCCTCTAGTCGGCTTTTTTCCGGCGTATAGTTAAAGCTGCTTTTATCCGGCCTATAGTTAGACTTGTTAAGTATGGCCGTCGTTCCCGCGTCGAAATTTAATTTTTTTTTCATTTTTGCGCAAGTCGTCCGTGAATAGGTATGTACGTAATTTACGCTAGTCCAAAAAATAACGTCGTTGTGACGTAATTTAGCGCAATGCACGGCGGGAAATTTCTGAACCGAGCATGTGCATTTTGATCGCCCTGGGGACGCGCTTCATTTAAATGAATCACGCCCCCTACTCGCCGATTTTAATTCTGCCGCCAGAAATATATTACGCAGCCGTAACTTACGGCGCAAATTCTTCCAGGATTCGAAATTAAGCCAGGTAAGATACGGTGGCGTAGTGTATCTCTGATACAGTGTGCCGATCTATTTGTATGTGGATCTGGCCCTTAGTCTTTAAGTGGTTAAACTGACCTAATTTAGAGACCGAAGTTCATTCCTTTGATCTAAGAACAACATGTTTACAATGTTTCTCTTTATCTCCTGATGTTGAGATAAACTTGGCAGGGTGCCTGTATTTTTTTATTTATTTTTTGTCAGCTGTCAGAAGTGAGCAGAGAACTTTCTTCACTTGTTACATAGAACCGGGAAATGCTGTTTTTAGGTCGGGAGGGGAGTAGAATCAATTTAGATTTTTTAACAATTAATTGTGCAGCTTTACTTCACAGCAGCCAGCATCAGGGGAAGACGCATTATTGGGTTCAGCTGACAACTGGGAGACACCTGCTGGTGGCCTCCAGAACTGCACCTTTCTTCTTCTGGAACCACACAGTGCCACTAGTTGGTGATCCAGGTCCTGACAAGCAGAAACAGACCTCTCTCAGTACAGTACAGGCGCCCACTAAGGAGTGACGTTGTAAAGTACACTGGATTCCTAATACCAAAAAGCCAGTGCGAACTTGTGCTCATGTGCGTGCACATTGCACATGTGCATATTTTTCCAAGCAAAGGGGCAATGTTAGATATACTAAGCCAGTTTGTTGAGTGCAATTAGCACTCTCCCAGTGGCCTATTTAAACTGGTTGTTCACTATGAGCAGTTGCTGAATGATCCTCAGCTTGTTCCTGTGTTCCTGAGACCTGATCCATTGTACCTGATTACGTATGTATGACCCAGCTTGCCTTTGGACTTCGCTTCTGCTCTTGCTTTAGCTCTGTTTACCTAACTTCTCTGACCTCTGCCTGTTTACTGTATTTGTCATTCCTGCTGATTTGTTTCCTCACTGCCCAGTTGTTGCTGACTGCTGCTCGATTCCTGGTCCAGCTTTTCCATCTCCTGCTCTGGTGCTAAGCTGCTCCTGCATCCTGTCCCAAGGAATGCGACTTCCAGCTCTACCCACCTATGGGGTGGACATCACCAGCCAGCGACTACAGCACTTGTGCCACTCCTTGACCTTTCACTCTCTGTCTCCACCTTCAGGAGTGTTGGGTGAGAGCTGCAAGAGAGGCTTCCAAAATATTCCAGTCTTCACGAGGTACATGATAGAAGTCCAATACTTTCCTGTCCCCAGCCATGTGACCCATCAGTCTGTCAGCCCTTCACCCAAGAAAGCTCCCTGGTTAGAGCCCTAACCTTCTCCAGAGACTCCATTCCCTCGAAGTTGATTGCAGCCCCTTTCAGAACCCTCTAGTACTTTTTATTTACTTTTTTTTATTTACAGGAGCATGGCGGGTTTAAGAAGAAATTGCTGGGCCCTAGTATCATTAAAGGGGTTGTAAAGGAAAATTAATGTTTTCATAATAAGCATCCTTTACCTGCAGACAATTGTCTTTTCACTTCCTTATTGTTTGTCTTTGCTCAGAAGTTGCTCTATTTCTTCTCTGTTCACTTCCTGCTTGTCTGATTGTTACTCACCACTGTGAAGGGAGGCTTTACTGCGGTGGTCAGTGATGTGCTCATCCCCTCCTGGGAACTACATCTGTGCGGCAGGACGCTCTCTACGTGTTAGAGGCTTCAAGGAGGTGTGAATTACTGGGCGTGCCGCAATGCATACTGGGAAATGTAGTTCTTACATGAACGAGCGCCGCAAACCAGGAAGTGAATGAGAGAGCAGAAACTAGAATGCTGGAGGTGATATAGATGAAGGAATTTAATAGGTATTTACTCGTTTTTTTTAGCAGAATCATTACACTATTCTGTCTGTCTACCTTGCAGACATAAATTTTAGGCAAAACATTTTTTTCCTTTACAACTCCTTTAAGTTTGTGAATCACTGCACTAAAGTGCACTATAGTGTTTGAAACAGCAGGAACAACATTCCCAACTGTAGACTTCCTGACAGCATTCAAATAAATTTAAATCGGCCTTGCTGGATTATAAGGAAGGATTCTTTATCCCCTTGTCAAGTGTCATGCTATTTACTAATAGCAAGTTTAGCAGCTATGTGATGACAGTCATCTTTTGAAGGGCTCATGTGAACTGGTAAGGGATCCAAAGAATCCTGGTTAATTTCCACGAGAGGACAATTATTAATCCATTTTAAACATAGTAATAAAAATATTAAACAAAATACTGCAGTTGACTGAAACTCCAGGCTGACAAATCTTTAAAAATACTTTGAAGTATATTTTACAATGGGCAGTGAAGCCAAAGATATCTGGAATTGGGCTATTAAAATGAACAGTGACATTCCCAAAACTCGTTATACATATTCACCATAAGCAGACAGAGGCCACTGGTTTTAACTGGTTCTCCCCCAAACAGTATAGAGGCCACAGTCTACCCAAGCAACAGTCCATTCACTCAGACTCCAATAAAACAGTCTAGGGGTTTTCTTTTTTAAATTTTTTGTTTGTAGAACTTGCAACAGGAGAGGGCATGGAGTACTTCAAAATGGCTAGCATCATCAATTAGAGGGCAGTCTATACCCTTACACCTGGGGAGCATAATGTATCTTTCTGAACAGTCTTAAAGCGGAGTTCCACCCAGGAAAACAACATTTTCCCCTTTTGGTTTAAAAAAATTAAATAAAAAAAAAACCTGAAAAAAAAAAAATACTCACCCGAAATACCTGTTGCTATGCGGAAGTCCGTAATCTGCCTCTTCCACACCGCGGTGTCTTTTCTTCTGTTTCTTCTGCTTGTGAATGGGGCGCGCTGCTTTCTGGGAACTGTGTGTGTTCTCAGAGAGCAGCCGCCCATTCACAAGCCAGCGTGAGACTCACGCAGGCGCAGTAGGAAATGGGCAGTGAAGCCGTACGGCTTCACTGCCTGTTTCCCATAGTGTGGATGGCGGTGCGGGACCTGTATCGACCGTGGGACCGGCATCGGGGGGGCCATCAGCGCGGGCAAGTAGGACAAGGTAAGTGTCCCTATTTAAAGTCAGCAGCTACACTGTTAGTAGCTGCTGACTTTAAAAAAAAAAATAAAAAATTGCGGCTGGAACACCCCTTTAAGGCCTCACAGCTAGGGACCATGAGCCCAAAAATCTTTGGCACCTGGTTACCCTGCCCAATTGCACAGCTGTAGGTAACCAATGCAACTTTAGAAACACTGCAAAGTACAGAAAAGCACTCTTTAAATAGTTCACAGTCCAGGACATGGCTGAGGACAGGGAAAATGCCAGTATCTAAGACCCTAAAAGAGCAGTCTTAGTCACAGCAATGTCTAGAAACTTATATCCCAAAAACACACATTCACCAGCAATCAGTACGTGGTCATTACTCCCCAGGACAACTGCTATCACCCAGCTTCCCTTGGACACCTCCCAATGCATGAGAAAAATCATTTTCAAGACCAGATCCTTTTTGCGAAGTCCTGCAGCCAGTTGCAGGTCCCTTCTAAGTATAAATTCCCAAAACCTCAGAGAGCATCAGCTAAATCCAAATCTTGCCTCAGAAGGGCACCAGCCCCCTCTAAGGCTGGTAACTTCTCCTTTCTGGGGAAGAAATCTCTCCAGGGCTTCAAACTATTTAGCCGTGTTCAAATCCATCATCTGGGCACACCTCCCTTGGGATTCGCTAAGATCTAGAAACTTCTTCTAGCAGCAGGAGGAAGCAGTCAAAATCCCAGCCTGTGAAACCATGAACAGACCAAAACAAACAATCTCTGCTTCCTTGATTATAGAAGTCGACAAAGACTAAATTTACCTAGCAGTCCAACTAGGAGGGTGCTACAATAGCATACAATTCTAGATTTTCCTAGCTTGTGACGGAAAATATTGATTATATGATGACAGGAGGCGAGTATCTTATGCATTAACTTTCTTTATTAATGCCCATAGCAGACATATTTATCTTTCTTTAATCAATTTCAATGTAAAAAAATTCTTCTCCAATAAACTAACTCTCAGCAGTCCCGAGAACCTAAGCCACACCCAGGTCAGTGGCCTCTATATAATGGACTGCCTCCAATGGTTCCTCCTCTTTCTTGATGAGATAACATTTCATACAGGAGCACTACAAGCACGGAGAATCATAGTGTGTCTTCTGGACCTCAGATCGTCCGGCCGACATCCAACAGCTCCCGGAAGGGACTTGACCATTAACTGTGCCCCAACGGGGGACTCCGGGAAGAAAATGTATCCCAATGAGGAATCCTCAGGAAAACTTTGTCCCAACAGGGGACAGGGACCCAACGGTCTTTTGAACCGGATCTTCCAGCATCAGGACCCACTGTCGGCACTCAGTAACCTGCGAAAGATCCAAAGATACACGTAATAGGGTGGGTGGGTCGGGAGGGAAGATACTCGCCTCCTGAAATCATATAATCAATATTTTCCGTCACAAGCTAGGAAAATCTAGAATTATATATCAGACAGGAGGCTCATATCTTATGCAAGTTCAAAGCTAGCATTTTAAATATGCAAAATAACTAGTCATAATACATTCTTAAAACTAAGATAGGACCGACATGGATATATGGTCTTGTGGTCTGAAGTAGAATTGACGGAAGGTGGTCTCTGAGGACCAATCCGCCGCCACTAAGAGATCGGAGAGAGAGCCTCACGATGTGACTACCTTAGTAGCCATAGCTCCCCTGGTGGAATGACCTCCGAAAAGGGTAACATCGATTCCCGCCATCTCCATGGCGACTCGCACCCAGCGCGCCAGAGTGGCAGACGAGACGGGTTGATGTGGTTTGACGTAGGACACAAGAAGCTGTGAAGAGTCTGAGGAACGTAAGGTAGCGGTCTGTGATTCGTATGCATGTAGGCAACGAACGACACAGAGGAGTGGGTGTGCAGGAAAGAATGGGTAAAAGACAGAGTGAATACCGGTCTTAGTCCTGCGTACTACTGAAAAAGTGACACCCTGCGGCGAGAATTGTCGCCTAGAGATATCTAGGGCCTTAACGTCAGACACTCTTTTGAGGGAAACTAGACATAGGAGAACTGTCAATTTTATGGATAGTAATCTCAGTGAAAGGTCTGTGTTGTCCTCCCATCTGGCGAACATATCAAGCACCTTGGAGACATCCCAGGTCGCCTGGTATCTAGCCCGTGGGGGACGTTGGAACTTCACACCTCTTAAAAGTCAGCATACCAGGGGATGTTTGCCAATGGGCAAAGAGTCCACGGGCAATGATATGCCGAGATAGCCGACCGATATATGTTAATGGAGCTATACGATTTACCGGATTCTAACAAATCCGCCAAGTAGTTCACTATTAGTGATATAGGGGCCTGTACGGGATCAGCCTGTCGTTGGTCACACCAACGAACCCAGAGTCCCCAGGCTGATCGATATGCCGATCTAGTCCCGGGGGCCCAGGCCAGGGTGAGGAGATCTCGAGCTGACTTTGAAAGGACGTTATCTGTGTCCGGGATCCCGAAACTAACCACGCCAGGAGCGGCATGTTGTTCTCCAGAACCAGGGGGTGGAAACCCTTGGTCGGGTTGGTGAGGAGGTGAGGGAAGTGGGGGATCAGCCTGGGGAGGTCCACAGTCATCCCTAGTAATAGGGGAAAACTTGGTTGGGTCGGCCACCATGGTGTGATCAGTACTACGCTCGCTTTCAGATTGGCTATCCGTAGGAGGAGTCTGGGGATGAGCTGGAACGGAGGGAACGCATAATGCGTGCCCTCCGGCCAAGGCTGGCGGAGGGCGTCCACCGCATACGCCTCCGGATCCGGCCTCCAGCTGAAGAAGCGAGGCAGCTGATGATTGAGACAGGAGGCGAAGAGATCTACAGATAGTGGCCCCCAGAGTCGCTGCAACTGAAGAAACACTGAATGATCCAACCTCCAGTCGCTGGAGTCGCGAAGATAGCGTGAGTACCAGTCGGCTACTAAGTTGGAGACACCGCAATGGGGGTTATGTTGTGGGTCAGACAGAAGTGCCAAAATTCTTTCGCGATATTCGCCAGAATTTTGGACTTGGTGCCTCCCAGGCGGTTGACATATTGTACCGCCGCCACATTGTCCATGCAAAACAGTATACAGCAGGTGGATGAGTATGGTATGAAGCTCCTGACAGCGAATAAGGCTGCCAAGAGTTCCAGCGCATTGATATGGAGTGTGGCTTCCACGGTGGACCACGTCCCTCCTGTGGAGGACGTGCCACACCGGGCGCCCCAGCCCTGGCGACTGGCGTCTGATTCTATGACGACGTCCGGGCTGGGGTTGAAGATGGTCTTGCTGTTCCATTCTACGGCGTGGCGAAGCCACCACTTCAGCTCCTCGGTAATTTCCTGGCAGAGGGGAACCTCGTCTGCATATTTGAGGCCCTGTCTCAGGTGCATAATCTTGAGCCTCTGGAGGGTTCTGTAATGCAGCGGAGCCGGGAAGATGGCTTGAATGGAAGCTGCCAGGAGACCCACTAGGCGTGCTAGTGTACGAAGGGACAGATAACCTCTTTGTAGTGCTGCCCGTATCTCTTTGCGGATCAAGGCAAGTTTGGATTTGGGGAGGCTGAGGGTGGATTGGACGGTGTTGACCGTAAAGCCCAAGAACTCCAATTGTTGAGAAGGGACAAAAATTGATTTTTCTTGGTTGATTATAAAGCCCAGACTTTGTAACAACAATATTGTCCATGACATGTGGAGGTGGGCCTGATTCTTGCAATCGGCCATGATGAGGATGTCGTCCAGATATATGATCAGACGTACCCCTCTGCTTCTCAGTGCCGCCACCACTGGTTTCATGAGTTTGGTGAAACACCATGGGGCGGACGATAGGCCGAATGGTAGGCAGGTAAATTGCCACATCCTGCCCTTCCACAGGAATCGAAGTAGATGTTGTGACTCTGAATGTATAGGGACCGTGAGGTAGGCATCCTTTAGATCCACCTTCACGAGCCAGTCCCCGGGGTGGAGAAGGTCTCGGAGGAAGTGAATTCCCTCCATTTTGAAGTGTCGATACTCGACATACTGGTTTAGGTCTTTGAGATTTATTACTGGACAGTAACCCCCTCCTTTCTTGTGTACTAGAAACAGGTTGCTTATGAAGCCCGGGGAAGAGGGGTCTACCTCTGTAACTGCTTGTTTGGTCAATAGGTCTCGTAGTTCGTTGTCTATGAGAACTACATTTTGGTTTGCAAACCGGATAGGGGGGGGGGGGGAATAATATTGAGTGTCGGTAGAGATTGTATTTCTATAACAAACCCCGTGACTGTGTGTAGAATCCACGTGTCTGCCGTAATCGCAGACCAGGCGTGGGTAAAATACCTCAGTCGTCCCCCCACAGGAATGTAAATGAGTGGAGTGTAGGGTATACTCACCGGTAGGAGGTCGGTATCGAGGGTAGCCGCGTCCGCCGTGTCCGCGCCAGGGTCTGCCTCGGGGGGGGGGAAGAATGGTGCAGGATGCGCCACCGGGACGGTGTAGGGTGGAGCCTGCTGGTACTGATACTGAGTAGGGGCTCTGCCCTGTGGCCTGTAGAAGGGGGGACGGTCGGCAGAACGGCCCTTATTTCTGCCGGCCCTGGTAAAAACCTTAGTGGTCCCATATCTTCTCAATGAATTTTGGGCTTTATCAAGGCTGGTAAAAAGACCCACGAATTTGTTGATATCTTTTATCAACGTGTCGCCAAACAACATGCCGTCAGCCGACGGTCCAGGCTCACACTCTGCCAAGTAAGACAGTTGGGGGTCTAGGCGCATAAGTATGGAACGGCGCCTCTCTGTTGAACATGCCGTGTTGGCGGTGCCTGCTAGGCATATTGCCCTTTGTGCCCAACCTCTTAGTTGCTGAAGATCTACAGGCTGCTCAGATGTCGCAGCTTGCTCAGAAAGGTTTAGGATTTTAGTTAAGGGGCCCATCAGGTCCAGAATGCGGTCTTGGATGGATCGGAAAGAGCGCTCTATGCCCTTTTTCTGGAATTTTCCAGACTTCGACAAGTATTTAGTCAGCACGGGGTCTACCCCTGGGGTAGCCACAACCTTCATGGGGATGAAGGGTCTGGGGCATTCTGCCCTCAGCTTATTCCGGCTAGTTCTGTCTAAATGATTTTCTAGCCCATAGCTCCACGTATTGGGAGACGTGAAGTAATGGGGTCCATTCCCCAGAACGCGGGTGGGTAATGGCGTCGGGGTGGAAGAAGGGTTCTCCTAGAGCGTCCAGGAGAACCTCGCCCTGTGTGGTAGTAGGGGTGGCGGCTGTGTCAGGCGCCGTATCCCCAGCATCGTCAATATATGACTCTGTTTCCGATAAGTCCGACCCATCAGAAGGATCGGCCGAGTCCTCCTCTGAGGAGTCCACGTAGGAGTCTGGTTTGGCCCTTCTAATGGCCTTATGCCCCTTGTGTTGTATCTCCCTGGGGTCCAGGGGTTCGAGAGTTGTCTGTCAGATGCTGGGTGTGGTAGCTCGTGTTAGGGGCTACCTGGAGCAGATTAATTTCTTCCCCTGCCGGGAAGTCATGTACCGCCGGGATATGCTTCCTCTTATGTAAGGCTTTCCCCTTCTTTATGGGCGGTTCGCCGCACTGGGGCGGCAGTACTGGCGGAGCCATAATTTGCTGAACCCTGGAGGATGTGGCAGAGGCCAGGGCAGCTTGGATCGACAGGTGTATTATATCCTGTATCTGAGAGGCACTCAGGATTTGGGCAGAGTCTATGGGGGAGCTTCCCCTCTGGGGGGTACTGGGGCGGGTTGATCAGACATTACGGTAGTTTCTATATAGATAGTGGTTCTGAGATGTACTGGGTAATTGTCCCAAGGATAGTTAAATTAGGCCAGGAGATCGGACCGTCTTAAATAGGGAGTGAAAAGTACCTGAATAGGTTTTAAGCTGGTGCTTAACAGTATGTCTGTAAGCCTGAGAGATTGTCCCGATTCGCAGGGCCGCGCAGGGCCAGGCTCTATCCAATTTGCCTAAAGTATCTGTTTACTATCAGGGGGTACCTAGTAGCATGTATCAATTCGCAGAGTCGCGCAGGGAAAGGCTCCTATCCTTTCCTCCCCACCGTCGGCGTTGAAATGGCGGCGGAGGGGAGCCCGAGATCCCTTGCGACCCGAGGACGAAGTCTCGCGAGAATACATCCCCAGGAAGCTGATTGGCCGAGCGGCGAGCGGCGAGAGCTCCGCCCCCCCGCCCGCGCGCGAAGAGGAGTTGTGAGGAGAAGGGAAGGAAGTAAGATGGCGGCGCCTGGGGGTGGCGCCCGGCGAGGGGATGGAGAGCGGTGCGGGGACAAGTAGGAGATAACACTCCGGCGTCGGGGGGACGGATTCCCCGATAGGGGAGGCGTGCATACAGCGTCAGGAAAATATAGCAATAATAATACCTGGTACAAAAACGTATGCAAATATAGAAAATAAAACAGAGAAAATAAATGAAATACAGTAAAATCGAGTTGGAAAGGTATCAGGGGGCAAAATTTCCCCTTATCCTCCCCATGTCGCAAAGCAATACTATAAGAACAATATATATGGAGGAAAGTACTTATCTCATGCCATGAGCAGAAAGAAAGAGGAGGAACCATTGGAGGCAGTCCATTATATAGAGGCCACTGACCTGGGTGTGGCTTAGGTTCTCGGGACTGCTGGGAGTGGTAGTTTATTGGAGAAGACATTTTTTACATTGAAATTGATTAAAGAAAGATAAATATGTCTGCTATGGGCATTAATAAAGAAAGTTAATGCATAAGATATGAGCCTCCTGTCTGATATATAATTACAGGGTTAACTGAAGAAAAAAAAAGATGAGCATAGAGATTTTAGTAAAAGAAGATAAATAGAGAGGGATGGCAATAAGCCAGTTTTAAGAAAGCCAATGGAAGACATATAAAGAGGCCTTTGGGTATAGACAGCAATCAAAGTTTTAAACATTAAGACAATGTAATCCCTATTTAAATTCTCCTACAACACCCCTAAAATGCTGACTGGTGAAGTGCAAGCAAGTATCTGAACCCAATCTCTTAAATCTCATATGCGGGGAAATCCCTCTCTTCCTTTACCTCTCTCAGGGCCCAGATCCGCAGCTATGAGCTGCCCAGGGGATTATGACTCTAAAGCATATTATTTCTGAAGGGAGGATATCTTCCCAGCACTAAAGTCTAAACACTCTCAAGTCAGGAAAATGTACTTTTGATATCTGCAGCTGTGGTACGCACTAAATGCTCAATTTCCTGAATGACTACTTACTTCAAACATGATGAAGAAGCCGTTATCTTCTCTCTACCTTTTGTCTTACTGTAGCCTATGCCACTAAATTGACCCGGACCTATACATAGTGGAGGGAGTATATGAACTTTCTAAGGAGGACTTGCAAAACTGTATAACCACATATATTACTCCTATGACAGGGGTCGACAATATCCGGGCGCCAGGTCGCAATTGCGACAAGAAATTGTGACCTACAAGGCCATGAAGCCGGTGTCTCCGTGCGCCCCCACCTCCCCCGCCACGCGATCGCGGCAGGCCCGCGGCAGCCAGTAATTGAGCCCCCGGCTTTGCGGCCTTGTGAAGTTCCAAGCTCTCCCTTCTGTGAGCTGGCGCCATCTGGTGGTGGCCGTTGGCATTACATGTTAAACAGCAATTCTGAGTGAAAAATTACAATTTTCACTGCCATCTCCTTTCCTCACATTTGAACCCCCAAACATTGTATTTTATATTTTTGATCCTAACACCCTAGAGAATAAAATGACGATCATTGCAATACTTTCTGTCACACCGTATTTGCGCAGCGGTCTTACAAGCGCACTTTTTTTGGAAACATACACCTTTTTTTAATTAAAAAATAAAACAGTAAAGTTATCCCAATTTTTTTTTATATTGTGAAAGATAATGTTACGCCGAGTAAATTGATACCCAACATGTCACGCTTCAAAATTGCATCCGCTCGTGGAATGGCGACAAACTTTTACACTTTAAAATCTCCATAGGCGACGTTTGAAAAAAAACTACAGGTTGCATGTTTTGAGTTACAGGGGAGGTCTAGAGCTAGAATTATTGCTGGCGCTCTAACAATCGCGGCGATACCTCATGTGTGGTTTGAATACCGTTTACATATGCGGGCGCTACTCACGTATGTCTTCTGGTCGGGACGGAGCGCGTTTTCTGGCTCCTAACTTTTTTAGCTGGCTCCTAGATTCCAAGCAAATTTGTCAAACCCTGTCCTATGATACCTGCTAAAGACAGATTCATAAAATTTAAATTCCTCCATAAGGCCTATTATACTCCATGGAGACTTGCTAAAATTTACCCCACTGTGAGCCCTATGTTCACTAGGTGTATTTCTTCAACTGGTATGTTTATACATTTGGTGTGGTCCTGCTACCTTATCCGTCCACTCTGGGAATCGGTTGCTGGTGCTCTACCTGTAAATGATATTTGTGATCTTACCTTCCAACCAATTCCACTATTTCTCCTACTAGGCATAATAGAGGATGTGGTAGTAAGTGGACAAGTTAAATTGTTAACTTTCATGAAATTTCTGTGAATTCATCTTGCTGGTATGATTTCATTGAAAGCAGGACATATTTGGTTTAAGTGTTTAGGTTTAGAAATAGACTTCAAAGTGCATGTAAAACCTAAGGCCCCTTTCAGACGGTCGGATAGAATGGTGCTTTTAGTGGCAGATTTTCTATTTTTCTACCACAGCTAAAAGCACACAATGTTTTCCTATGGTCCCATTCACACACAGCGATTTCGTAACATGTGGTTTAGTGCGAATAGAAAAAATAGAATTGAATGCGTCCAGGTGCGATGTAGCGCAGCTATATGCACAAAACCGCAGGTAATCGCAGTGTTTTTTGTCAACTGCGGATAGCAGCTTTGGAAAAAAAAAAAAACAGGAAGCACATCATCATTCATTAGCATACCTGGGACATGACACAGGAAATACTAGGGATAGAGGAAAGAGGAGAAGACAGCATGGCGGCTAGAGACATCTCCCACGAGGCCAATATAGCCCTGGTGCATGCCCGACCGGAGTTATGGGACCCAGAATGCCCTGGATATGCCGACAGAGTGTTGAAGAGGTCAAAGTGGGAGGAAGTATACAAATTTGTCACACCGAACTGGGACGAAATGTCTGCAACTGATTAAGGTAACCGAGGTGAGTGCAAAGTTTCTGGTGTTTATGTATGTTTATGTATCAGGGTACACATGCATTATAGCTCTTTCCTTACAACCAGACTAATGAAGATTTACCCCCTAAATGACAAGGCCATTTTTTTGCAATACAGCGCTGCGTCAATGACAATTCTGCAAACAAACCAAATTGTTGTTCCTTTTTTATTTTCACACAAACGTTTGGCATTTGTACTGTCTGGACAATTTTTTTTAAAAATGCCGGAGGGGCAGCTACATTTTGGCATACAGATTAGACACTTTTGTTTGGGACAATAAAATATAGCGACCGATAATGTATTCATGTCACTGGCAGTGAAAGGGGTCAAATGGTTTGTGTATTCTCTAGTTTCTGTTTGCAACTTACCGCTCCAGTGTGAAAGGTGTAGACCCATTTTTTTATTTTCCCCCAGCTCCAGATAGAGGGCTATTCTGTTGTGTACACATGACACTATTCATGATAATTTTTTTTAAAACTTGTAATGTTTTTACCTAGAACTGTCTCAAGTGTTGCTGCAAGAGACAGCGCAAGGCGTGAATGTAATCACCAGAAAATAATGCTGAGACCAGTCAGGAAACAGAGACAGTTTCATCTCAAGAGTATCAGCCAATCACTCAAGAACCTCCAGAACCTCAGGTATGTAATTTGGTCACAAGCTCCATCTTTTTTGGTCGTACTTCTGGCTTTGTACAGTGACAGGTTTTTGGCACTACAAGTGCCTGTGTCTGATCGTTTCAAAACGGGTGCTGCAAGCTCTGACACAAGCACTGGCACATATATTTGAGCAAGCATCAGGTATGCTGTTCACCAAGTGTGACCTCAACATCAGAAGCGTAATCTATGTATTCTATCTATTTTCAGGCAAATTTTGACAAGAGAGCGCGGTGTACTCCCGCCACTCGTCGACCACGCCAACAAGAGACACCTTTTGAGGAATATTTTAATCGTACCATTGCAGATATTAATAAACAATCACAAAGTCATGCCAAAAAAGATTATGAGTTCCTCAACATCTCAGATTCCGATGTCATGTTATTGAGAATGTTACTTTGTGTACTCAGGGAGATTCCTCCAGAGAAACGCACTGATGTTAGGGGTGATATACCTGCCTATTTAACATATATAGGGCCATATTCAGGTAGGAGAGCAGATCTTTATTCTGGAGTAACGTTCGTCATTTACGTTAGGAGCAAGTACTGTATTCACAAAGCACTTTCTCCTAAAGTTGCAGCGGCGTAGCGAAAATGAGCCGGCGGAATTCAAATTGGGCGGGTAGGGGGCTTTTTCAATTCGACGCGATCACGACGGCCATACCTAACATAGGATACTCCACCTAGGGGGCATGTTCCATCGCTTACGGAAATGTCGGAAAGTCACTGCGTCGGGCCCGCGTACGATCGTGAATTGCCGTCTCTCTCGCTGATTTACATATTCTCGGCGTAAATCAGCGGGAACGCCCCGAGCGCCCACTTTAAAATTGCAGTTCCGATACGACGGCGAAATACAATTACGCCGCTCGTATATGAACTCAATCCCGGCGTATCTTGTTTTCTGCATACAGAAAACAGATAAGCCGGCTCAAAGTGTGAGTTATGCTGGCGAATCTCTGATACTCCAGCGTAACTCTACCTGAATCTGGCCCATAGTGTCTGCATGCAAAGAGCATCACCCATATCCAAAATTTTAACCATGGGCTCTGGTTTTTAATTCACCTAGTGGCTCTTTAAGTAAGCCAATGCCCAGTCATGAGTGCCGTGACACCACACCAGTCATGAACTTATATGCAGGGCCACCACCAACATATACACCCTTCCCATCTTATCCTGGTTTTCAGAGAATGCATGGGCAGCCCCACCCAGTCAGTTCACCTTCATCTTCACAATCCGTACCACATATAGATGTTGGCAGTGAACCAAACCCTTCTTCCTTGCGTTCCTCTTACCCAGTGTATGAGAACTTGTAGTTTTTTTTATTTGATTTTTCATTTTTTGTTAATGCGATGTTTTATTGATACCTTTGCACAAAGTAATGTTTACAACCCCTTAAGTTAAAGGGCTTGGTTCATCTGGCAACCCTGATGGGGCCCCCTAGTGACATGGGGCCCTCGGGCAGTGCCCGAGTGACTCAATGGTCAGTCTGTCCCTGCGATCGGATGATCCGATGAAACACATGTTTTGTCGGGACAATTTGAGAGCATGCACAGCCAACATTTGTTGTTGGAAATTCCGACAACAATTGTCCGATGGAGCCTTAAATGTCAGTTACATTGGGGATCAGTGTAGGGCGCCCTCTTACATTGGTTGTTAGTGTAAAATATTATTCTGTTATATTTCATTAAATATTTTAGTACACCATTTGGTTCAGATTTTTTTCCCTGTTTACCTCCTTTAAAAATGAAGTGTATCTTATGGTCAGGTGTGTTTTATGGCGCAAAAAATACTGTACATTTTTTCTCAGCTATGTCTAAAAACAGAAACTCACCCCTCTATTCTATTGAGAATAAGAGAGGGGCAGAGGTCTATAATCATATCTTGTTTCTATTGTCCTGATACAGAAGGGTAAGTGCATTTACCCTAGAAGAATAAGGCCCCTTTCACATTGAGGAGTTTTTCAGGCGGTACAGCGCTAAAAATAGCGCTGTTATACCGCCTGAAAAACTCCTTCACTGCATCCTCAATGTGAAAGCCTGAGGGCTTTCACACTGAGGCGATGCGCTGGTGGGAGAGAAAAAAATCTCCTGTCAGCAGCATCTTTGGAGTGGTGAGAGGTGCGGCATGTATACCGTTCCATCATCGTTCCTTCCCATTGAAAAGAATGGAAAAACTGCGGCAATACCAGGCGCGGCAGAGGCGCATTGCGGGCGGTATTAACCCTTTCACGGCCGTTAGCGGGGGTTATTACCGCATCGCGAGCGGCCGCAACTCGCGGCAATTACGGCAGTATACGGCAGTATAGCGCCGCTATTTTTAGCGGCGCTATACCGCCAGCGCGGCTCCCGCCGCAATGTGAAAGGGGCCTAAGATTGTTACTGGCAGAATCATCAGGTGAATATAAAGAAATAAACGCGTAAAATAGTGGAAGGGACTGGTAAGCTGCAATATACAAAAATATTTGTTGTTTTGGTTTAGTATGCTTTAACCTCCCTGGCGTTATGATTCTGTCTGGAATTTTGTACCAAAAGCGTTGCAATTGTTTTGCAAGGAAATGTGGTGTTATGTATTATAGGCCTGCAATTCTTAGTAAGTACTTACTTAAATCTATCTAAACAAGAGTCTAATAGGCATCCCGGGTATGATTTTTTTTTTTTTTTTTTTATTAAAAATTATAATATAATAAATAATTATAAAAAATTATAACAAATAATAATATAATTATAGTAAAAATTATTGAATAATGTAATCAAATCAAAATCACTGAAATTTGCTCAGTTGCAGAATTTTTGCTGTCATAATTTTTTTTTTTTATGACGAATTTCCCCACAGATCGCTATCGCTAAATTCTGCAAGTGATTATAATTTATTATCGCTGTTTTTTAGCTGCTCTAAAACAATTTTTGCCATAAAGGGACACTTTTGGTTGCTATGGGCAATCTACAGTTTGCAGGGAGAAAGAAAAGTTTTTATTATATAAAATGACATGCAGGGCACAGGGCAGACCACTAGGGACATGGGGGGTGTGTATTTTTTACATACAGTACTGTAATCTATAAGATTACATTGTACTGTATGTAAAGTGTTTGTTTACATTTTTGAATTTGGCGCCGTTCTCCGTCCCCGTGCGACGTAACGTCGCAGGAAACGGAGCTCGGCGGCACACGGGGACGCTGTGTGAATCGAGCGAGCACCCGCTCGCTCACACAGCGTGGATGCATCGCTGGATCCAGGGAGAAGGTAAGTAAACAGTCTCTGGATTCAGCGAGGCGAGCCCGTGTCTGACACGGGATCAACAATAGTAGCAGCAAATTTTTACCCCGTGTCAGACACGGGAAAAACGCCAAGGAGGTTAAAGTGTTACCAAACCCATTACCCTGCATTCACTATATCTGGTCTCCCACATGACTGAGAGACCAGCATAATGCAGAGGCTCTGATTATCTATAAGACATTAAACACCTGACCAATCCCCCCTTCCAAAATGACCAGACGACACATTTTATTTTAAGTCGAATGACCATAGCAGCCTTTTATTACAAAAAATTAAATACAACATTCACAAGAAAACAAGTTCAATGCATATAATCCAGTCAATGTATAACAAATAAACCAGCCTTTGCTTGTCTAAGGTCGTATAGAGCCTATATACTCACGATTAACTGGTGGTATCTGCCACCCAATCAAAGGCCTCAGCCGCAACTACACCGACTCTGGGACAATTAACCACTTATGTACTACCAGATACAACTTAATTAATACCCTGATGTTACCACCGTATTTCCAGAAAGGGACAACCATACCTCAGATTGGCCCAACCCACAATTCTCCACGGTTAGGAAGGGACACCCATACCTCAGATGGGCCCAACCCACAATTTTCCACAGAGAAAAGCTGTCTGATGCTGCGATGAGCTCTGACTGAGCTGTGACACAATCCCCTGTTAGCAGAGAATTAAAATCATGCTGGAAGATTGTTGGTTACAGTAATACGAATTTACTTTTTTACTTCATATTTTGGAGAAATATCAATGCATGTCTTTACAGAATGGAGGAACATGGACACAGGAACAAGGAGCATCTAAGTACATAGAGAGAGGATAGACAATCATCTTGTTATATCATATATATAAAATAACTATACACTATAATACTACAGCGCCACCTGCTGCTTACACAGGCATAATGCATGTGCAGTATATAGTCAGTTTATAACAACTTTGCTCTTGTACTTTTCCAACACCCCCTCCTCTCTACCCACTACAGCAGTGGTCATCAACCCTGTCCTAAGTGCACACTAACAGGCCAGGTTTGAAAGATAACTGCAATACATCACAGGTGATATCATGTGTTGCTCAGTGATTGCAGTATTCTAATCTGCATCTCCCCAGGGTAATACATAAAACCTGGCCTGTTAGTAGGTCCTGATGTTGATGACCACTGCACTACAGGATGCACCCTCTACCTTGAACGTTTCAATCTGCTAAGCAGCCTGCATCATATCAAAATCACCCACTAATACTCTGCCTCTTCTGCAGGCCCCCAGTCATGCTGGCCCTCCTCCTAATTTTACTTAGCTCCAAGGCCATATACTGTACACAGAACATGGAACTGCAATTAATTTGGTAAAAATAAACAGCTAAATACCTTGGCCCAGATTCACGTACATCTGCGCATTATTGGACCGGCGTAGCGCACCGCCTTTACGTTAGACTTGCGCAATTTTGCCGCGTAATCACCCTATTCTCGTAGCTTTTGCGCAGGAAATTGCGCATACGTAACGTTTTTCCAGAGGCGTAAGGAGGAGTAATACAAATGGGGAAGGACGTGGGCGTGTTACATTGAAATGAGCCGTGACCCCATGCAAATGAAGGGCCGGCCGGCTCGCGCATGCACGCTTGAACGAGACCATGTCAGCTCCGATGTGCGCATGCTCACAACTCGGGAGCGGCGCAATCAGTGAAATTGGAAATGGACTAGGGCAACGTTGTGAACTACGCAAACAGCATAAATAGACACACACAAACGCACTTCCTTTGCAAAAGTACATCCCTTTGTCCCTTCCCATTTAACAAAGTGCTTTTGTTCTTGTTGTTCGTTGCGGTGTGTTTTGTAGTTGTCAGATTAGTGTTCTGTGTGATCAAGTGGTTGTTAGTAGATTTTTGAAAGTGGTTTTTGATAAGTGTTTGAGAGACTGTTTGTTTGATTGATACATTTCTTTTTGTTTATTTTCCTGCTGAATTTTTTTTTTTTTGTCTTTTTTTTTTTGCTGGAACATTTTTGATTTTGCAGGTCATTTTTTTTTTTTTTTTTGGGTTGTGAATGCTGTGTGAATGTGGGGGTGACATTCCTGCCGGAAAAGGGGTGTCACCCTCAATTTAGGTGGAGAAGGGTTCCCCAGGACCAGGGAGAAATGATCCCCAGGTCCGTGTGAATGGTGTATGAATGTACAGTGACATAATTGGAGCCTTGGCGTGGCGTTGCTGCTCACAAGTCCAGCATGGTGGACTGGTGCCGATCCAATTTGATGTGGATGTGGGGTGTGTGTGCTAGGGACCACAGTGGTGTGCATGCATGCATTCTCATTGTGCCATGATTAATGTGTATGTTTAACGTGCAAAGATGCCCAATGTGAGCTGTCTCCTGGCTGCTCTTCCCTCAGAAGACGGGTTAACCTCGGTTAGGGGGGGATTGTCTGGTTCAGGGGTCAGGTCATCACGTAGGTCAATCTGCAGGCCCTTTCTTTCTGCAAAGTTGTGCAGCATGCAACATGCACCGATGATCTGGCACACAACGTTTGGGGAGTACAAGAGGGTACCCCCCGACTTATCCAGGCATCGGAAACGTGACTTTAGGATGCCAAAGGTGCGCTCCACCACTGCTCGTGTTTGAGCATGTGCTTGATTGTATCTTTCCTCTCCTGGAGTTTGGGGGTTCCGGATAGGAGTCATGAGATGGGGTCCCAGTGGATATGCAGAGTCACCTGGAAGGGAAAAGACAGGAGGATGTTAGTCATGCATGTGCCCCTTGTGATGTGCATCATGGGAGGGGATAGTCATGCCTGCCACCCATGTCACTCACCAACCAGCCAGGTGTCCCCATACACGTTCTGATCGAATTCCATTCGGATGTGGCATTGATTGTATATGTAGCTGTCATGGCTGGACCCTGGGTGTTTGGCACGGACGTGCCATATGAGGCCTTGGGCATCGACTATCACCTGTACATTGATGGAATGCCAATGCTTCCGATTGCGGTACATGTGCTCTGTCTCCTGGGGGGGCTGGAGTGCCACATGTGTGCAATCAATGGCCCCCACAGTGCGTGGGAATCTGGCAATTCTGTAGAAATCTGTCATTGCCTTCAGCCGCAGGTCCTCAGTGGTGGGTTTGATGATTTGGTTAGCCATGCGTCTGAGTATTGCAGGGACAACCTGGTGCACACATCTGCTCATGGAGGACTGTGACATCCCAGCCACCACTCCACTTGTACGCTGAAAAGAGCCACTGGCAAGGAAATGGAGTGTTGCCAGGACCTTGACGAGTGGCTGCACTGCATGTGAGCGGTGTGTTGGGCTGGTGATGTCCTCCTGCAAGGTTGTGGTTAATTCCAGGATGGCATGAGGGGTGAATCTGAAGATGCGATACACCTCAGAATCACTCATGCCAAACAGGTCTATGCGGGTACGGTATATCCTCTCCCGTGCCATCCTCCGTGCCATCCTCCGTGCCCTCCTCCTTCTTTGTTCATCTAAAGTCAGTAGTATAGCTATGCGCGACGATGCCCCTGGCATGTTGGCATACAGATTGTTGAGCAACACGTGTGACTGCTGAGCTCCTCACTAACAGTGTTGCTTTATCTAACAAGTAGACTTTTTTTCTTTTTTTAGACCAGCTTTTATCAGCTCTAATTTTAGACAGGACATTTTGCTGTTGCGCACACTGCGTCGCCTGCGCTGCCCCAACGTTGTTTTGTGGATCCCCGTAAGTCCCTCATTAGCATATTTGACTAGCAAATCAATGGTGTGTCTATCGCACTTTTGCGCGGACGGATGCGCCAGTCTAACGAAATTACGCGGGACAAAAAAAAGTCGATTTTTTGCGTATCTCGTTCTGGGGATGCCGCGCAACGAAACGCACGCGCACATTTAGACTTACGCACGCGCATCTCCTGTTGCGCAGGCGTAATCGCTCTGTGAATCTGGGCCCTTTTTTTCATTAGCAGTATATAGCAATCTCATGGCTTCTATACGTTCCTGGTAAAGCTTGTAGGAGGAGTTTTCATACTGTACTTAGCTGTCCTATCAGGATCCAGGACCTATGACCCTCTGTCTGGACAGTGTTGATTGGCCCTGTCCTGATCATGTGCACTCTCCCAAGAAAAGAAAAACCTCTAAAGCAATACAAACCAAACTGAGCATATGCAGCCTGACTCCAAAGGCTCTGTACACTGGACCTGTTCTGGAGTCAGTAGACGGAGAGGAGGATCTGTGCATACAGGATCAAACAGCCTTTTTACAGAATGCAGAGGATTAACCTGTCGTGGGTTTAGTAACACTTTAAGTTCCCTTTAGACAACTGACTGCTGACTGAATGCAAGTGGTACCACAAACCATTATGTTCAGCATATCATGGCACCTCCCTATCAAACAGCTCTTGTTTCAAACATTATACAAAGTCCAGTGTAGTAGCAAACATTTATTTTCACAGGTTGAGAGTGTAGAAGCAATTGTTTAGACCTATGGGTAGAATTCAGTAAAAGAATTTGTAATGTTTAGCTAAAAAACAATTAGCTAGTTACCAAAACTGGAGCACTTACCAAGTGCCATAATACATTATGATCTTTCTAAAACACATTAGCTTCAAAAGCAGCACATCCGTATCCCTGTCGCTAATTACATCCTGGATACACCCAGCTGTTTTCCAGCTGCAATTAAATTCAAAGCTCTAAGCATTGATGCCTCCAGCCAACAAGTCATTGTGCTGCTTGTTGATCCACCTTTTATCGTGGATTACCCAAGACACTTCAAACATCCGTAAGGATTCTATCTGTGCATTTCACTTGTGTACACAGATTCTCCTGAACACCACAAGTATGGGGAAGTATTGAGGAGAAAACAGAATGAAAGAATATGAGATAACACAAATAAAGGTTTTCTCACCTGGATGATAAGCATTGTGTCGATAAACTACACCCTGTACTATAAGTATTGCCAGCTATAGTACAGACCATTGAAAACATATGGGGCAGCACAGTGGCTTAGTGGTTAGCACTTCTGGCCTTGAATCCCAGCCAGGACACTGTGGGGTTGATTTACTAAAATTTGGAGAGTGCAAAATCTGGTGCAGCTCTGCATAGAAACCAATCAGCTTCCAGGTTTTTTGACAAAGCTTAATTGAACAAGCTGAAGTTAAAAGCTGATTGGCTATCATGCACAGTTGCACCAGATTTTGCACTCTCCAGTTTTAGTAAAATCTCCCCTGTGCATGGAGTTTGCATCCTCCCCATGTACTTGCCTGAGTTTTTTCCCACATGAAGACATGCTGGTATGTTGATTGGTTCATGTCTAAATTGGTCCTCGTATGTAATAATAGGGAATTTAACCACTTCTAACCAAGCCCCTTTAAGTGTATCTTTCTGTCCATAGGCAGAACGGATTTCCTGACCATGTGACCAGGGCTGCTGCTAGAAATCACGGGTCCCTGCACAGCCTACCTGGTGGGGCCCCCACCAATATATCAAAACAAGATTTTCACAAAAAATACACAAACATCATTATTAGCGGACACAAACATAATAGAGAACCTGTGCGAATTAGCCCTTTTTTTTACATTGTATAATTTTAGAAAAAATGTTTTAAACAATTTTTTTAGCAGGGCAGGGAAGCCAACAGTGCCATGGGGAAGGGGGTTGGTGCAGCACAGTGACAGGGGGGCACATGGGGGGATCAGAAGTTGGCATAACAAGGAGGGAGATCGGTGCGGGGGAAGGAATTACAGGAACGATGCCCTGTGTCTGTGTCTCTCTTTGCAGCAGCTGAAAACCAGTGGGAGTGAGAGAAACTGACTTTCAGCAGCTGCAGAGAGTCGTACAGGGCATCTTTCTGTAATTGCACCTCTGCCCAACCACACCCATTCCTCCTGCTGTCTGGGCCCCCCCTGTGTGCCCGAGCCCCCCTCCGGAAGACTGGTGGTCCGCCTATCAGCGGCCCTGCATGTGACCACCTGACTGGGAGCCTGTCCCACTGATTCACAGTCAATACTAGAGAATGGGAGTTGTCTATGACAGCTCGAACAGGGTCCATGCACACTGGCTTAAAAAAACGATGCTTCTACGGGAGTTTTGTTGTTCTGCCTGTAGAAGCAGCTCAATATTATCCTATGTGTCCATTCACATTAAGATGTTAAGAGGCATATTTTGAGTTTTTACGTTTAGGGACAGGGGAAAAAAAATTCTGGTTCGTGTTTAAACTTCAAAAAACTATAGGTACAGCGCTAGAAAAATCATGACATAAATAATAATGAAAGGTGATACTAATTGAATGTAAAATAACTTATAAATAAGGTGAAAATAATGTGATTATAAGAAGTGAGATTCAAAAGTGATCCAATAGATATAGTCCATAATCGGGTTAATCCTCTTCCTCTCATTGGCGGTCATTCCTACCGCCAATGAGAGGAAGAGGATTAACCCGCTCATTGCTGCCTTGTATTATTTCACCTCAAAAGGTGCCACGGATCCTTCCTCCATCCATGTTTCAGGTCTGCCCCTGGACGAAGTCAAGTTTGACGAAACGACGTAGGGAGGAGCAGCGTGCTGACATCACCACTACATACAATGCATTGTCCCGGATAGGAACGGGCTGTGAGAGCCGGCCTGCTATTAGCTTCACTTTTCCTTTGAAAACATCCCTATACCTTGTTCAAACAACGCCGTGGAACCATCATATGCTCTGTCTGTTTGCTCTGGAGAGGTCTGTCTGGGAAGACTTTAATTATCCCTAGGTTCATCTGACCAGTGTATATACGGTCTATCTTTGTGGTAAGGAGCCAACCTTATTCACTGGGTGTCGTTTGGTGGAAGAAGATATTATGTTTAGTTTCACAGATTATGGACTATATCTATTGGATCACTTTTGAATCTCACTTCTTATAATCACATTATTTTCACCTTATTTATAAGTTATTTTACATTCAATTAGTATTACCTTTCATTATCATTTATGTCATGATTTTTCTAGCGCTGTACCTATAGTTTTTTGTATTTTCGTGGATTGCTTTGGTTTAAGTAATTGGTACTGGCAGCTTGTATATTCAATATATTTAGAAAATTTTTTCACTTATTCACGTTAGCGCAGTGTTTTTCTCCCTTAGGGGGGATTTTTTTGTTTCGTGTTTAAACTTTATACAAAAAATGCTCTATATGAGCGTTTTTTACTCCAGAGAGAACAGACGGTTTTTTTTACCCCAGTGTGCTGGAAGTGTGCTCTCAGCACAGAAACCTCAGACCACCCTCTTTGTCATTGCACATATGTGTTATGTGAACAACAAGAGCTTAAATTGTTTACTACCTGCTGGCAGGGACTGATGTGAATGTACAGTATGTAAAATGTCGGTGCTATATAAATGTCTGTAAAAAAAATATATATTATTATTTGTTAACATTGTTTTGTAGCTGTGGATATGTATTATACATAGTTCTGTTTCTGAAATGTTAAAGAATAAGTTCACCTTTTGTAACATGTTGCATGCTACACCCATATTCAGGGTGTAACACAAATTTTTGCACGTTTGCTTGGCAAAAGATAATAATAAAGGTGGTTTTCTTTCACAAGTAGGGCTTTATATTTTTTTACTTTATGGCATGTTATTGAATTATGTCATATTTGATATCATTAATGTAACAATGTGTTTCTTTTTCCATTGCATACTGGAAACATTGCAAAATTTCACCCACCTCACTGAATCTGTACCCTGCTCTACCAATCATTCACCTTTCAATCAGCTCCTGGCTAAAACATTCAACCTCCTCCACTGCTCTCTTTCACAGTCCCAGCAGCGCCCCTATCCCCCCCCCCCCCCCACCGCCCATAGCTTCCTCCTTCAAAGGACCCAGAGGCTTTGCTAGAAGTGAGCCTTGCTTCTTTCAAATTTGACCAAGGCTGAAAATTCTACCTTCAGAGGGTAGGAATAAAATAAGGGCTGCTATTTTTTTTTAAATGGACAACATTGACCCTGGCCCCACTGACATCTCTGTAGGGTTGATTTACTAAAATTGGAGAGTGCAAAATCTGGTGCAGCTGTGTATGGTAGCCAATAAGCTTCTAACTTTAGCTTGTTCAATTAAGCTTTGACAAAAAAAAAAAAAAAAAAGCTGGACACTGATTGGTTTCTATGCAGAACTGCACCAGATTTTGCAGTTTTAGTAAATAAACCCCTTTGTCTAGCTACAATGGTCCTTTTAGCCAGATGACATTGAACACTTGCCAAGGGACTCCTCTAAAACAGCTAGTTTTGACTTTAAAATCATTCGACATCAGCATATCATTGTTTACCAAAATAAAGCTGAAGACTTTAATGGCGTAATGTCCAAAAGATGCCCATCTTTCCCTTTCAGAAACCAACTTACATCTGTTTGACAATGCTTTGAATGTGGACTAGGATGTCCGAACTTGGAATTGATATCAACATTCTACAGGAGATATACAGTAGTTCAACTGTGAACTTGGAGAACTAGAGGTTGGTTGAGGGAATATCCGCTGTGTGGTTTATTATATGGACTAAGGGCACTTTCACATGCGGCGGATCAGTAATGATCTGCACCGTGAACCTCCGCATGCTCAGCAGGGATCGCTCCGTTGATCACTGCTGAGCCGGCAGATGACAGGGCGGTCCCTGCACACTGTGCAGGGACTGCCCTGTCTTTTCTCTGTTCTCTGGGGGAATCTGATGAACACGGACCATCTGTCCGTGTTCACCCGATTTGATCCGCAGACGGAAGGAAAAATAGGGTTTTCCGCCGTCTGCAGAATTGGAGGAACGTGGAAGCGGGCGAGATCGGGTGCTAGCAGATGTTCATCCGCTGACACCCTCAATTTCATAGGGACCAATGTATGTCCCTTTTTCATCCGCACACGGATGGATGAAAAAGCGGACATACGGTCCGCAGGTGTAAAAGGGGCCTTATGGTTCACTGACAGTTGCTGTGGTTCTTCTCAATTTGTCATGGAGATTATAATTCTAAAGTTTGACTGGAGCATACCTTTAATATCACTCTGTGACTTTTCAAAGTACAGTAGAACTAGTCGTTTTCACCTGTCACAAAATTAATAATAAGGCGGATAGCCTTCTGTAATTACTAGTTAGTTGGTAGTGCCTGCTTTAAATTCTTTAGAGCCACAAAAAAAGTATGCAATAAATGAATGTGACTGAAAACCTGTGTTCATTTTGATGTCAAAGTCTTTTGACTAAAATGCCATTTTAGTTTTAATTTTATTTTAGTCATCTGTATTGTTTTAGGCATATTTTAGTTGACCAAAATCCTCAGTACATTTTAGTTAGACTAAATCAAATGGATTTAGTTAAATTGTAATGTATTATTTAAGCATTTCTCTAAAATTGCAAACTCATTATATACTCCTGGACTAAAAATCGAATCTTTTGGATTAAAAGTAAATACACAAGTTAACACTGCAGTATAATATAAGGCTAGCTGAAGGCATCCGCAAATTAAAGGATCACTAAAGGAATTTTTTTTTTTAGCTAAATAGCTTCCTTTACCTTACTGCAGTACTGGTTTCATGTCCTTATTGTTCGTTTTTGCTTTGAAGTTGCTGTAATCCTGCTCTGTTCTCCACACTTCCTGCTTGTCTGTTTCCTTATAACCACCATACTGGGAGCCTTCTCACGATGGTTTAAGCTGTCATTACTGTGTGTCTAAAACTTCCCAGAACAGATTAATTTTAAAAACAAAACACTGCCCTGGATTTGTTTGTTTTTGTTCTGTGTTTCTATTTCTACTTCACAGAAACATGAAGCCAGTCCAAAAGTGAAACTAACCTTCAGGCACATTATATAATTGATTTTTATCTATTTTTAATCATTTTGAAAAGGAATCAGTTAATTTTCATGTCTCTATACCCTGTAAACAGTCATTTCAGCAAAAAAAATGTTTTCCTTTAGTGACCCTTTAAGAAACTTATTCTTCTACAAAGCTTTACTACTCTAAGGCCTCGTACACACGAGGCAATCTATTTGTTCAAATCGGTCGGACCGACCGATTTGAACAAATCTGTTTGTTAGGATTTTGGTTTGCTCGCGTGTACACACGAGCAAACCAAAATCCCCGCCAGCAGACGGCGCGCTGACGTGTCGATGACGTGGCGGTGACGTTGACGCCGCCACGTCACCGCACCAGGAAATAAAACACTTCCGCGCATGCGCCGAATCCATTCGGCGGCGGTGCGGGACGACATGTCTGCTGGTAAGTGTACTAACCAGCAGACATGTCGGGCGGACGGATTCCCACCCGATAGATTTCAAAGCATGCTTTGAAATCTGTCGGGTGGCCAAATCCGTCGGCTCGGCCGTACACACGGTCGAATCTGTCTGCTGGGACGGTCTAGCAGACCGTTTCCAGCAGACAGATTTGATCGTGTGTACGAGGCCCAAATTGAACATCTACTCTGAACTGCAACCCAGGGGGAGCCATTTAGTAAAATATAGTCAGATATAGTCAGAGGAACTTGCATTGTATTACTGTATTCACTGTTTGTGCATTCTCTTTGTGTATTGGTTTGTGTGCTGAGGCCTCAGTGGGAAGGTATTCAATACATGTGTTAAAAGTATTGAAGACCTATCTCCCTGTGCACCTGTTCACATATACCCCCATCAGGTTGTTATTGGGTACAAGTGTATGATATAATTACACTGAACAATACTTCTGTATATCATAACCTGTGTTCATGCATTGTTTAATCATACCATTTCCTTGTGTTATTCTTTACCATAGTAAACATTTTTGAGTGGTTCAGTGATTTTGTCTGAGTTTCTCATTATTAACATGGTATTTCAGAATGGAACCCAACGTGTCAGAGGTAAGAGGGGGTCTGCAGAGTTGGGGTGGCCAGTGGAGTATAGAGTCAATCAGAAGCCCCCATGGGGGTACCGCTACACATGTTATTAATTATAGTATTAAGGTTTGAACATGTACGACTGACACAGATTTAGCCATTATACAACGTCTTTATAAATACAACCAAGTTTCATAAACAAACAAAATATTGCTTTTTGGCAAACAGAAGTGCAACTTTACCCCAAAAATTTTTAAACTCTATTGGCTGTAATGCGCATTGCACATATTATCTGAATATATTGCCAATAATAAATATTAATTAAAAAAAAAAAACAAGAAAAGCCTTTTTCTTATTTTTTTGTTGTTTCAGCAGTAGATGCCCCTCACCTATTCTTATAGGGTAGTGCAGTGTTAATTTTGACGTCAAATTTCAATTTAGTTAGCATGCATATTTTTTTTTTTTACTAAAATGCCATTTTCGTTTTAGTCGTATTTTAGCCATTTGAATTATTTTAGTTATAGTTGTGTTTTAGTCAACTAAAATAGTGTTAATTTAGTGGATGAAAATATTTCAGTCAATGAAATTAACGCTGCTGAAAAGTCTGAATTCCGAAATAAAATGTTGTCTTAGCTGATATTTTCTTGGTGTAACAATTGATTTGTTAAATTCAAAAATGTTTAACTAGAATGATGATCATTATTGGGAAAAACATAGACGTTTGAATTTATAGTATTACAATGGGTGATGCTGTGATATATTTCAGTTGCACCTGATGTAAATGCCTGACAAATGACAGTCTGTCAAGCAGTAAATAAAGCCTGAGGTAATATAATAAAAATGTCTTGCCCACTGCTGAAGACTAAAAACAAATTGACAACTTGTAATCTGCTACCAGATGCTGCCTGACAATTCTCAGAGAGAAATGGATAGTGACAAACTAGGCAACGTTACTGCAATCCCACAGTGAGCTTGTGCTTTGAGGCAGGATACCAAAGCATGCATATTTTATATAAAAACTTTAGAAGCATAGCTTAATTGGTGAACAAATGGGATGAAAGATGTATGTAATTAAAGTGATTGTAAAGGTTTATATTAAATTTTTTAAAGATTACAAACATGTTATTCGAACCTGTTCTGTGCAATGGGTTTGCACAGAGCAGCCCCCATCCTTCTCTTCCCGAGCCCCCCATTGATCCTACTTCCCTCCTCCCCTTCTGAGTGCCCACCATAGCAAGGCACTTGCTGTAGGGGCTAACTGTGCTTGCTCAGTAGACACACAGAGAGCAGATTACCCCACCCCCAGTCCCCAATCACTGGCTGTGATTGACAGCAGTGGTAGCCAGTTGCTCCCGCTGCTGACTCCAAGAGCCTCTTTTCTTATGCACATTGCTGGATTAAGATGGGGCCCAGGTAATTAGGGCTGGGGGCTGCATTAAATCCATTAAAGTGCAAAAACCTAAGCCTTTACAACCACTTTAGGATTGTAAATGTGTTCTGAGCGCACACATGTTGCCCAATTGAGTTATTGCGATTCTATTAACTCAAGTTTGTAATTATAATTGTACATCGAGGGACACTGTTTTTTTTTTTTTTTTTAATAGGAATTGTCAAAAACGGTCTGTGTTTTAATTACTTTTTGACTCTTTTTTTGGTGAATGGTTAGGGGTACTATCTACCCCATACTCATTCACATGGGGGTCCGGCATTTCAATAAGTCCCCTTCCCGCAGACACCCACAACTACAGCCCAGTGTTGTGGGGAAGAGACCACATTGCAGACAGACTACTAAGGGGACCCCCATGCAATATATTTAAAGGAATTTTTCATTTTTATTGTTACACTTTAAGCAGCATTAAAATCACCGCTCCTCTAAAAACTACCGTTTAAAAAAAAAATTGTTTGCATTAATACATGTCCCACTGGAAAGTACCTGGAACCCCACACTCCTTTTATGGATAATTACTTGTATATAAGCCCTCAAAATGGGCACGTTTGATTTCTCATGTTCGGCTCCCATAGACTTCAATATAGTTTGCGGTTCAAGGCAGAACTGCTCCTGAAAAAACTACAGTTTTTTAAACTTTTTTCCATTGATACATGTTCCCTGGGGCAAGACCCATGTTCTCAAAGACGTTTTCCAACAATAACTTGAATATTGGTCTTTAAAATTATCGTTTTTGAATTCAAACGTTCAAGTCCCATAGACTTCAATGGGGTTCTAAATGTTCGCATGAACGGTCGCTCTGTTCGACGGTTCTGGTGCGAACCGAACACGGGGGTGTTCGGCTCATCCCTAGTCACTATTACAACAGATGAAGTCAGAATACAAATTGATACTTTGTTACTAGTGTTATATGATTGATGTATCTGATAAATTAATAACCACTACTACTGAAAGAACAGTGTTTTTTAGCAGGAGTCAGATGCAGTATTGACAAATCAAATAATGAAAAGCTGAAAAACTACACCCCCTATCCCCTAATTTAAAAAATGTTAGGCATTCATTGCTGCATCATCTGTAATATTTTACTTTGCGAAATAAACCCATAGCCTATGCGGTTTGTCTCTATTAATATCAGGTTTAGCCTCGGACAATAAAATTGTTCTTCTTCAGGCCATTTTTACACTGATATGTCATCTTCATTATCTTGGTTCATGTGATAAAACACCTGTACTCTTTTACTCTAGTATATTTAGGCCACTTCTCCCCAATTACAAACATTTAGATAAAAAATAAATAAAATAAAAAACTTGTTGCTGTGTTAAAACAACCTGAACAAATCATATTTTTCAAAATGAAATTATTCAGATTGATGTACTACTTGCTGTATGTAAGCCAAGCTAATTCTAAAAGAGAAATCAGTTTCATGGCCTAATATGCAGTGCTAGCATCTGCTGTCTCTAAATTTGTCCTTAAAAAAAGTTCTATAACACTGCACATGTTATAAATCATGTTATATATTTTCAATGTAACCTTTAAAGCCATTTGAAAAGATCCTCTTGCCCTGTGCATTATTTTTAAATTTTGAATTGGTTCATAGCAGTGTCAGCTTCACTTTTTCAGCTACTTTTACTTTTTTTTTTTTTTTTAACACTAGTTTGCCTATTAGCTCTAAAATGACCAGGATTTTATAACAAGATTTACCGCCTATAAACATCAATGAGATTCATCATTAAGTTTGAGATTGCCAAATTTCAAACCGGATTCACTGAAGCCATGGCAAATTAAACCTGGGCAGATTTGGCCATCTCTATTTGAATCTTATTCAGTATTCTTATTTTGGTTTAGGGTATGTTTGCAGCACATTGCCATCCAAATGTGCTTTATAGCAGTTTTTTGTAACAATTTTTTAACCAGTTGTCTAAGGATAAGCTCAGTTAAAGTGGTTGTCAACTCTTGAATATACCAACTGAAGTGACTAGCCTCAGGTGATAAACATAGATGTAACTAATCCTCCTATATAAGTTGTACCTGTTGTGTTTGTTTTGTTTTTAACAAGTAGATTGTTCAATATCAAGCAGTGTACAATCTTACCAAGTGCCAACAGAGGCTAAACTACATAGTTACAGAAACATCCTAAAAATTGAAAAAAGGAGAAAACATGTTCAAATTACTCATAGGACAGTAGAAAAACCCAGGACTAAACACAGATCAAAATATCAGACGTCCATCACATAACTAAGTATAATTATACAGCTCATAGCAAAATTCAAACTACTGCCAGACCAAGTTGAAGGAATGAGGGGGGGGGATAAAGGAAATACAGAGACAGGACAGGGAAAGGGGTGAGCAACACTAAAAAAGGGAGACAACCATCTAACGGGCGGTTCATTAACTAGCCTGGGAGAAGATGGGAGATGCAGTGTCCTCATTTGAGCCCCATAAATCTAACAAAGTGGATCATAGTTTGTCATTTTTTTTTTGGTCAGTTCCAGAATGAGGGGTTGAGTAACTGTTGGCAGGTTAACAGATTTCCAGTTCAATAGCATTTCTCTGTAAGCATAAGATGTAGCATAACATACAAACAGCTTAGTATAAAATCCCATAACCTGGTCATTAAATACATTTAACAAAAGCCTCTTCGAAATGCAGATCCAATTTAAGGGTTAGGGTACATACCCAGGTAAGATCTGCCATCCAAAAAAGGATAGGAGGGAAGAGCAAGACCACACCATATTTAAAAAGGTCACCTCAGGCATACTACTTTGGGTACAAGGAGAGGAAGAGGGATAGATATCGCTAATCTTTATGGGGTTCCTATGCAGGAATTTAAGTTGATTGAAACAGTCCCCTAGCTGAGATCAGGGTGGGGATATAAGAACTGAGACAATCATCCCAGTCATCATCTGTCAGGTTGGGGAGATCAGCCTGCCATTAATAGTAAACTCTAGTAACCTTAGAAGCATAAGCCAGGGAAAGGTGAAAGTAAAGCAAGGACAATGGTTTATCTAGCACCATAGAGGTCAACAAGTGCTCTACTGGATCACATTAGGTAAGAAGAGCTGTACATTGTTTATGATAGCCATGACGCAGTTGCAAATACCTGAAAACCATCCAATTAGGATGGTCAAAAGTAGCTCTGTGGTCAGGAAATTGCCGTAACTTGCCAGCAGTAAAAATATGTTTCAGATCCACCACCCCCTAGTCGCTCAAACTTTGTTGTCTGGAACACTATTCATATGCTAAAGAGCTAGATTGCCCCATAAGGGTATTTGTGGAGAGAAGGTCACGGTGATCAATACTTAGCCCTAGCTTTTTACCACATTAAGATGGTAGTCCTCATCAGACATGTGACCCCAGGGTGAGACCTTGGGCCCCAGAATATTAGTTTGCTGAGGGAGGAATAAGAAACCTACAATAGCCCCCGCCAGGGTCACTGTGAGATTTTCCACCACCTAACTGTGACCAAGATTACCACCCTGTAGTACACCAGAAAATTTGTCAAGGAAAGCCCACCCTGTGTAAGAGGTAATTGGAGGGTGTCAGTCGAGGTGTCTTCCCAGCCTACACAAAGGAGGTGATAAGCTTTCTGAAGCAAAACTGGACAATTCTAAAAAAAAAAAAAAAAAACATTTTAGGATAAATATCATCTTAATAAATTCACGCTACCCACCAAAGTAAGAAGGAGGGATTTCCATGCATCACATTTTTGGGAAAAGCGTTTAAGCAAGGGAAGCAAATTCAAATCAAAATATTTGGCCAAAGGGCCTCCAACTACTATTCCCAAGTATTTAAATTCATCCACCCAGCATAGAGGACTGTTAGGCTGCGTACACACGATCGAACATGTCCGCTGAAACTGGTCCACATGTTCGATCGCGTGTACGGCCTATCGGAGCGTTTTCCAACAGACCAAAGTTTCAAAACATGCTTTGAAACCTGTCCGCTGGAAACCTGTCCATCGGACAGGTTCGATGGTTAGTACACGAAATCATCGGACCAAAATCCCACGCATGCTCATAATCAAGTCGACGCATGCTTGGAAGCATTGAACTTTGTTTTTTCATCACGTTGTTGTGTTCTATGTCACCGCGTTCTGGTCCGAGGGGATTTTGGTCCGATGGTGTGTACGCATATCAGACCAACAGACCACTTCAGCCTGGTCCGATGAAAACGGTCCGTTGGGCATGTTTCATCGGACATGTCTGATCGTGTGTACGCGGCCTTAGTGGGTGGTTTAGGATGGCACGGATGTAGTAGGAAAAATTATGAGACTTCCGCAAGATAACCTTGATCTCGGAGTACTAGTCAAAGGTGTTTATAATCCCAAACGCTTGGGGTAGGGAGAAGGTGGTATCACCCAGGAACAAGAGGGTATCATCCACATACAAGGATATTTTCTCAATGCAGCTTGTCCAAATATTGAGGGACATGGGCCTCTTTTTCACATCGGGTTCCCAACAGAATGTAGGGGATTGTGTGGGGGGATTAGAAATCTGGAAGCCCCTTTAGAAAAGGGGGGCCCCGTCATATAACTTAGCCAACTTGTTACTGCACCGCTGTTAAAAAATAAAAAATAAACAGTGCATACCTGGAATTAAAGTGTAAACTCTAAGTATACATTTTTCTTATTTGCTCTCTTTTGGTCAGATAAATATTCCATTGAAAGTGTTTTATTATATCTGTTGCTGATAACTTCTGGACTATTATCATTTAGCATTATTCCCTGCTATCTCCATGGACTACAAACACCTACTATGATGGAGAGGAGAGGGAGGTGTTAGCTAGCCCTAATACACTCCCTGTTCTAGAGTGAAGACAGCATGTGTTTTAATGGAAGTATTATCAAGTGAAAATACATTTAAAAAAACATTTATAAAAAAGAAAACGAATGTCTGAATATCTGAAGCTGTAATACTACCAATTTTAGTCTAAGGTGTTTACATTACTTACACTTTAATTTTCTGGAGGACTGTTTATATTTGGCACTGTAGAAAACATGCAGGGGTGACCAGTGCACCTTTTAAACTGCTCAAAAATGCAGAGCTGCAGAGTCAGCATTAACCACTTAAGTCCCGGACCAATATGCTGCTAAATGCCCAAAGGTGTTTTTACAAATCGGCACTGAGTCGCTTTAACAGACAATTGCACGGTCGTGCAACGTGGCTCCCAAACAACATTTGCGGCCTTTTCTTCCCACAAATAGAGCTTTCTTTTGATGGTATTTTATTGTCTTTTTATTTTTTGCAATATAGACGGAAAAATTATATTTTCTACTTTTTGTTATAAGAAAAATCAAACATTTAGGCCAAAATGTATTCAGCCACATGTCTTTAGTAAAAAAAAAATTGCAATAAAGAAAGAATATATTAGTAACTAATTTGAACTAGTAAAGCATTCCGGGAAGTGTATTTCTCCTGGGACCAGTTGATGGAGTACTTCTACCTGCTTAGTAAAGAAGAGTGATTAAATCCCACACCCCCCAACTATTTCCTCCAACAGTAGCTTCAACTTTTGTGTTGTAAGTGGAGTGAACAGTGTCAATATTCATAAGGACCAGAGATACGCCAATGAAAAAACTGGTGCCTTGGATACCTGCTGTCCTCTAGGTATGTGCCTAAGTGACCTTTTGGGTGATCTTGCCCTGCCAAAGTGGCTTAATTTCATATTATTATTTTTATTATTAATAATATACAGGATTTATACAGTGCCAACAGTTTGTGTAGCGCTTTACAACATGAAGGCAGACAGTACAGTTACAATACAATTCAATACAGGAGGATTTAAAGGGCTTACAAACTAGAAGGGAGGGTCAAATGATACAAAAGGTAATAACTGTGGGGGATGACCTGAAGGAGAAAATGAAAATACAGTTGTTAGGTGGGGGCAGAATAGGATTCTCTGAAGAAGAGGGTTTTCAGGGATTGTCTAAAAGCTAACAGAGTAGGAGATAATTGGACAGATTGGGGTAAGGAGTTCCATAGGATGAGAGAGGCTCTGGAAAGTCCTGGAGGCGAGCTTGGGAGGAGGTGACGAGGGAGCTAGGGAGCAGGAGGTCTTGGGAGGAACAAAGAGAATGATTAGGTTAGTATTTTGAAACTAGATTAGTGATGTAGCTGAGGGCTAAGTTGTGGATGGCTTTGTAAGTTGTTGTTAGTATTTTGAATTTAATTTCTTGGGTGAGCGGAAGCCAATGGAGGAATTGACACAGAGGAGTAGAAGACACAGAGGGATTGGTAAGATTAATGAGCGTGTCAGCAGCATTCATGATGGACTCAAAGGTGGATAGCCTATCTAAAGATAAGCCAATGAGAAGGGAGTTGCTGAATTTGAGGCGAGAGATGACCAAGGATTTAATTAAGAGCTTTGTGGTGTCATTGGTTAACTGATTAAGGCCCGCCTCCTGCACATTTACGTCGGCAGAATGGCACGGCTGGGCACATGCACGTACAGGTACGTCCTCTGCTAGTGCCTAGTGCATTTTTTGCTGTGAAAATGACAATGGTCCCAAAAATCTGTCAAAACTGTCCGAAGTGTCCGCCATAATGTCGCAGTCATGAAAAAAATCGCTGATCGCCGCCATTAGTAGTAAAAAAAAAATTAATAAAAATGCAAAAAAACTATCCCCTATTTTGTAAACGCTATAAATTTTGCGCAAACCAATCGATAAACGCTTATTGCGATTTTTTTTTTACCAAAAATAGGTAGAGGAATACATATCGGCCTAAACTGAGGAAAAACTTTTTTATATATATATATATTTTTGGGGAATATTTATTATAGCAAAAAGTAAAAAATATTGCATTTTTTTCAAAATTGTCACTCCTATTTTTGTTTATAGCGCAAAAAATAAAAACTGCAGAGGTGATAAAATACCACCAAAAGAAAGCTCAATTTTGTTTGGAAGCCACGTCGCACTACCGCGCAATTGTCTGTTAAAGTGACGCAGTGCCGAATCGCAAAACCTGTCCGGCTCCTTTAGCTGCCTAAAGGTCCGGGTCTTAAGTGGTTAAAAAGGGGCATATTTTTGAGATGTTGTGGGGGTTGAGGCAGCAAGATTTGGACAGTTATTGGACATGGTGCTTAAAGGATAGATCAGAGTCCAGGATTATGCCTAGAACCATGGCTTGCGGGGATGGACTGATAGTAGTTATCAGGGGAAGGGTACGTGGCCAGGGAAAAATTATAAATTCGGTTTTAGAGTTTGAGGAAGTGGTGTCACTCCCAGACTAATATATCTATATATAATTTCCTAGACACTCTGATAATTCAGGGGGCGATATTTAATGAAGATTTTTTTTCTTTACTTATCCCAGTGAATTTGTGTTTACTTCTATTCAGCTGTAACTAAATTGAACAATTTGACTTCTTTGGACGAAACAAGTAAATCAATCATGTCCCCGCCTTCCTCCTCTATGAAAAAAGATATTATGACATGACAGGCTGGACAATGTTTAGCATCTAAGAAATATAGTCAGAAATATAATCTTGGAAACATAATAATGTTATTGTGACAGAAGGACTTCTTTGATCCAACTATTTGATACATAACATGAACACATTGAACATGAAGGTTTTATCAGGAATTCTTGGTTTCAATCTACACAATACAGTAATGGTTTTAAGGATCTTTTTAGGCCCCCTAATGTCTCACTAGGAATGAGCCGAACACCCCCCCCCCCCATTCGGTTCGCACCAGAACCTTTGAACGGACCAAACGTTCGCACGAAAATTTAGAACCCCATTGACGTCTATGGGACTCGAACGTTCGAATTCAAAAGTGCTAATTTTAAAGCCCAATATTCAAGTTATTATGGTAAAACGTCTTTGAGAACCCGGGTCTTGCCCCAGGGAACATGTATCAATGGAAAAAAGTTTAAAAAACTATCGTTTTTTTCAGGACTCTCCACTTTTCAGGACTCTCCACTCTCCACTTTCCCATTGATACATGTTCCCTCGGGCAAGACCCGGGTTCTCAAAGACGTTTTCACAGGCAAGCTATAGACACCCAGCAGGTACAATATTTAAAGTATTTTTTTATTTTTTTAAGCATCATTAAAATCACTGCTCCTGAATCGGGAGCAGTGATTTTAATGATGCTTAAATAAAAAAATGAAAAATTCCTTTGAATATTGTACCTGCTGGGTGTCTATAGTATGCCTGTGATAACATCTTTAAATAGCATAATCACCTGCCTGCCAGTAAATTAGGAAGAACTGATATAGCTAAACTATACAGTGTATGAATATATGTACAACACCTGGGATGTATATATATCCTCTACACACTGTAACATTAACTGACTAGCCTGCCTGCCTGCCTGCTCTATCTACCTGCAAAAAATGACACTGTCCCTGTCTCTCTCTATTCTCTCTAACCACCGCCACAACACACTACACAAGGCTGACCTGCAGGCGGCCTTTTATAGTGTGGGGCGTGTACTAAACCCCCTGATCCATAATTGGCCAAAGCCACCCTGACTTTGGCCAATTATTGCTCTACGTTTTTTGCAAGCTGTGATTGGCCAAGCATGCGGGTCATAGTGCATGCTTGGCCAATCATCAGCCAGCGATGCCGCAGTGAATTATGGGCCGTGGCACGTCACTCGAATTTGGCGCAAACGACCCGTTTTGTTCGTATTTCGACGAACGATCGAACATACGTTCGATTCGAACACAAAGCTCATTCCTATGTCTCACTACTAGCAACATGACTTTTACGTGTGTGACAGGGCTAAGTCTGATTTGTAAAATATAATTAAACTCCATCCAAAATTTTGAGCGAACAAGGGATTTTTAATACTTTTCTTTGTTCCCATTGGGGAGGTTTACTCTCTCTATTTGTTCAGGTGACAACAGGAAAGTCACAGTCAACAGGGATGTAGAAGCAATAAAAAATATTTTTTAAAGTCCCTGGCAGCTTATATGTCCCTGTTGTGTGCCTTTTAGGTAGATTTCCCCTAATATTATGTTCCAGGATCTTTTTTTACAGAGGCAAGATATGAGGGTCTTCATGAGAGACCTAAAAAAACACCTGCCGGAGGTATTCAAAAAAATAAAGCTGTGTCTTAATTCTCTCTTTAATCGTATTTGTTGCTGTAACATTTCCCTGATATAAAAATTCTTGAGACCCCCCCCCCCCCATTTGGGAATGTAGGCCCAGATTCAGGTACATCTGCGCATTATTGGACCGGCGTAGCGCACCGCCTTTACGTTAGACTTGCGCAATTTTGCCGCGTAATCACCCTATTCCAGTAGCTTTTGCGCAGGAAATTGCGCATGCGTAACGTTTTTTCAGAGGCGTAAGGCGGAGTAATACAAATTGGGAAGGACGTGGGCGGTTACATTAAAATGAGCCGTGACCCCATGCAAATTAAGGGCCGGCCGGCTCGTGCATGCGCGCTTGAAGGAGACCATGGTCAGCTCCGCTGTGCGCATGCTCACAACTCGGGAGCGGCGCAATCAGTGAAATTGGAAATGGACTAGGGCAACGTTGTGAACTACGCAAACAGCATAAATAGACACACACAAACGCACTTGCATTGCAAAAGTACATCCCTTTGTCCCTTCCCATTTAACCAAGTGCTTTTGTCCTGTTGTTCGTTGCGGTGTGTTTTGTAGTTGTCAGATTAGTGTTCTGTGTGATCAAGTGTTTGTTAGTAGATCTTTGAAAGTGTTTTTTGATAAGTGTTTGAGAGACTGTTTGTTTGATTGATATATTTCTGTTCGTTTGTTTTCCTGCTGTTTTTTTGCTGTTTGTTTTTGTGACTGTTTCTTGCTGAGTAGTTTTCTCTTTGTGTGTGTACTTGCTTGATTGGTTGTGCTTGTTTTTGTGAGTAAATTTTGTTGACTGGGAGTGAGTTTTTTTGGAAGTATGACAGAGAGAAAACGAAAGCTCAATTTTACAGTTGGGGAAAAACAAATTCTTGCCCGGGCCATTAGCGAGTATGGGCGTTTCCTCCACGGCCCGGACAGTGCCAACACCACCCCGGCCAGGAGGAGGGAGATTTTGGATAAGATCACTGAGCAGGTCAATTCAGCGGGGCAGGGGGAGACACGGACCCGGTCTGGGATTGACAAAAAAATCAATGACCTCCGGCGTCTGGTCAAACAGAAGCTGGCCAGAATGCATGCCCATGCCAGGGGCACAGGAGGGGGCCCACCATGCCGTATTAGGCTGACAGCGGAGGAGCGTGCGGTGGCCCTGACCTTTCATCGGCATGAAGTTGAGGGCCTGCCCGGCTTTGACTCAAGTCCGGAGCCCGTGGTGCCAGGTAAGTTTTTTTTTTAATATCAGGTGTGTAGCATGTGTGGGGGAGGGGGTGAAAGGGAATATGTGGCAAGTGTGTGGATCCTCCAACCTGTGAATGTTTTGTGTCATCCACAGATGTGCAGGAGGGTGCAGGGCCATCTGGCCTGACCGCACCAACCCCAGGACAGCAGCCTAATGAGGCCCCCCCAACAAGGCCGGAGTCCGCGGAGGAGGTTCAAGAGGAGGAGGAGGTTCAAGAGGAGGAGGAGAATCATGAGGAGGAGGAGAATCATGAGGAGGAGGAGTCCATGTCAGGCACTGGACATTTGGTTTTTGAGGACTCTTCCCCTCTGGCTGGCAGCAGGCAGCCCTCCCTAAGGGGGAGCCCCCCCCTCCTCCCCCAACATGGCTCCCCTCCCAAGGGCCTCCCCTTCTCCCCGGCCACAAGCATCAGCTGGAGGCAGGATTTCATCCCAGAACACCAGGGGGTTGGCCGATCTCCTGCCCGCCACTCTGAGAAGGGACCAGTTCCTCCAGACCCGCCATCTGGGACAGGTCAGCCAGACATTGGTGCGGATGGAGGAGAGCCTGTCCTCCATCAAGGGTACGCTGGGGAACCTGGACTCCCACTCCCGGGCTTTCACAACCTGCCTAAACAACCTGCAGACTACATCAGCAGGCGTTGGGCAGGATGTGAGGGCCCTTACCCAGGCTATCCAGGCCAACACGGCAACACTTGGTGCTGCCCTGGACAGAATAGCCGTGGCCTTGGAGGGCAGGCCGCCAGGTGGGCAGAGATCAGGGGCTGCTCCTCCTTCCCCGGTTTTACCCCTCCCCCATGAGTCTCCCCTGAGAAGCCGGGGCCGTGGCCGGGGGCTCCCCAGGCGTGGCTCACGTAAAGGGCATTAATATTTTTTTCCCCTTTTTTTTTGCTGGAACATTTTTGCTTTTGCAGGTATTTTTTATTTATTTTTTTGGGTTGTGAATGCTGTTTGAATGTGGGGGTGAAATTCCTGCCGGAAAAGGGGTGTCACCCTCAATTTTGGTGGAGAAGGGTTCCCCAGGACCAGGGAGAAGTGATCCCCAGGTCCGTGTGAATGGTGTATGAATGTACAGTGACATAATTGGAGCCTTGGCGTGGCGTTGCTGCTCACAAGTCCTGCATGGTGGACTGGTGCCAATCCAATTTGATGTGTATGTGGGGTGTGTGTGCTAGGGACCACAGTGTTGTGCATGCATGCATTCTCATTGTGCCATGATTAATGTGTGTGTTTAACGTGCAAAGATGCCCAATGTGAGCTGTCTCCTGGCTGCTCTACCCTCAGAAGACGGGGTAGCCTCGGTTAGGGGGGGATTGTCTGGTTCAGGGGTAAGGTCATCACGTAGGCCAATCTGCAGGCCCTTTCTTTCTGCGAAGTTGTGCAGCATGCAACATGCACCGATGATCTGGCACACAACGTTTGGGGAATACAAGAGGGTACCCCCAGACTTATCCAGGCATCGGAAACGTGACTTTAGGAGGCCAAAGGTGCGCTCCACCACTGCTCGTGTTTGGGCATGTGCTTGATTGTATCTTTCCTCTCCTGGGGTTTGGGGGTTCCGGATAGGAGTCATGAGATGGGGTCCCAGTGGATATGCAGAGTCACCTGTAAGGGAAAAGACAGGAGGATGTTAGTCATGCATGTGCCCCTTGTGATGTGTGCATCATGGGAGGGGATAGTCATGCCTGACTCCCATGTCACTCACCAACCAGCCAGGTGTCCCCATACACGTTCTGATCGAATTCCATTCGGATGTGGCATTGATTGTATATGTAGCTGTCATGGCTGGATCCTGGGTGTTTGGCACGGACGTGCCATATGAGGCCTTGGGCATCGACTATCACCTGTACGTTGATGGAATGCCAATGCTTCCGATTGCGGTATATGTGCTCTGTCTCATGGGGGGGCTGGAGTGCCACATGTGTGCAATCAATGGCCCCCACAGTGCGTGGGAATCTGGCAATTCTGTAGAAATCTGTCATTGCCTTCAGTCGCAGCTCCTCAGTGGTGGGTTTGATGATTTGGTTGGCCATGCGTCTGAGGATTGCAGGGACAACCTGGTGCACACATCTGCTCATGGAGGATTGTGACATCCCAGCCACCACTCCACTTGTACGCTGAAAAGACCCACTGGCAAGGACATGGAGTGTTGCCATGACCTTGACCAGTGGCTGCACTGCATGTGAGCGGTGTGTTGGGCTGGTAATGTCCTCCTGCAGGGTTGTGGTTAATTCCAGGATGACATGAGGGGTGAATCTGAAGATGCGAAACACCTCAGAATCACTCATGCCAAACAGGTCTATGCGGGTGCGGTATATCCTCTCCCGTGCCGCCTCCGTGCCATCCTCCGTGCCCTCATCCTTCTTTGTTCATCTTAAGTCAGTAGTATAGCTATGTGCGACGATGCCCCTGGCATGTTGGCATACAGATTGTTGTGCAACACGTGTGACTGCTGAGCTCCTCACTAACAGTGTTGCTTTATCTAACAAGTAGACTTTTTTTCTCTTTTTAGACCAGCTTTTATATGGTCTAATTTTAGACAGGACATTTTGCTGTTGCGCACACTGCGTCGCCTGCGCTGCCCCAACGTTCTTTTGTGGATCCCCGTAAGTCCCTCATTAGCATATTTGACTAGAAAATCAATGGTCTGTCTAGCGCACTTTTGCGCGGACAGATGCGCCAGTCTAAGGAAATTACGCGGAACAAAAAAAAGTAGATTTTTTGCGTATCTCGTTCTGGGGATGCCGTGCATCGAAACGCACGCGCACATTTCCACTTACGCACGCGCATCTCCTGTTGCGCAGGCGTTATCACTCTGTGAATCTGGGCCATAGTATTTAACTAGCTGACTATGGGGCAAGTTACCAGTTCACCACCATTGCTAATTTTCCCACCAAAAAGATGACAATAGTCAAAAAGCTTATTCATTGCTGGTACCTATGCTAGATCCAGGGCCAGATCCACGAAGCCCGGCTTAAGTTTCTGGCGGGCGTAGCGTATATCATTTACGCTACGCCGCCATAAGTTAGAATGGCAAGTGCCTTATTCACAAAGCACTTGCGTCCTAACTTACGGCGGCGTAGCGTAAATGGGCCGGTGTACGCCCGTGGACAAATCCCAGTGTGCATGCGTGAAATCACGTCGCAAATAGTCAATGAAAACGACGTGAATGTAACTTACGCAAATCCCTATTCGCGAACGGTTTACGCAAATGACGTGAACGATGGAAAATTAGACACTGGCCCGACGTCCATACTTAACATGGTGTACGCCTCTATATAGAAGGGGTAACTTTACGCCGAACATACGCTTACGCAAACAACGTAAAAGGAATGCGCCGGGCCGCTCGTACGTTCATAAATTGCCGTAACTCGCTCATTTGCATATTCAACTCGGAAAAACTACGGAAGCGCCCCTAGCGTAAGTATGCAACTAAGATACGACGGTGTAATAACGTTACGCCAATCGTATCTTAGCGTAATTCCGGCGTATCTTGTTTTGTGGATACAAAACAAAGATACGCCGGCGGGAATTTGAAATTACGGCGGCGTATCTGGAGATACGCCACCGTAATTCTTTGTGGATCTGGCCCAGTAGATAGGAATTTCAATTCTTCAGTGGGGAATGAAAGCTTTTGAAATATTTAATATAGTTTTATTATGGGAAATGTTACAGCTGTCATGCCTGGTCCACTTCCTCACAATTAAAATAATGGTGGTTGAACCTTTGCATTTTCTGTGTATTCCTTGCAAATAATCGCAGTGCTGGTTTTGGCTCATTCCCCTTTTGCTTAGATTAGACCCTACAAATGAGGGCTATAGACCCCATATCTGTCACTGGGTACCCTTACAAAATGTCAAAATGTGCGTCCCTTACAAAATGTCAAAATGTGCGATTTGAATGTATGGCCAGTTTAGGTGAATTGGAGAAGGAAAATGTTTCTAAATTTTCCTGCCCCTAATACACATGTATTGATGCTGTATTAAAGGACAATAATATTTGTATTTGAAATATGAAATTAAGCCATGATTCCCACATGTTTTTAATGATAAACAAATAGTAAGCGGATCATTAATCAAAAGCAGGTTAACCACCTCCTTACTGGGCACTTATACCCCTTCCTGAACAGGTGAAATTTCAGCTTCTGGCACTGCGTCGCTTTAGCTGACAATTGCGCGGTCGTTCGACGTTGCTCCCAAACAAAATTGGCGTCCTTTTTTCCCCACAAATAGAGCTTTCTTTTGGTGGTATTTGATCATCTCTGCGGTTTTTATTTTTTGCGCTATAAACAAAAAAAGAGCGACAATTTTGAAAAAAAATTATATTACTATAATAAATAGCCCATTTTTTTTCTCAGTTTAGGCCGATACGTATTATTCTACATATTTTTGGTAAAAAAAAAAAAAAGATCGCAATAAGCGACTGGTTTGCGCAAAAGTTATAGCGCTTACAAAACAGGGGACAGAATTATTATTCATTTTTATTATTAATTTTTTTTACTAGTAATGGCGGCGATCTGCGATTTATATTGGGACTGTGACGTTATGGCCGACACATCGGACACTTTTGACACATTTTTGGCGCCATTCACATTTATACTGCGATCAGTGCTATAAAAATGCACCGATTACTGTATAAATGTGACTGGCAGTGAAGGGGTTAACACTAGGGGGGCATGGAAGGGGTTAAATGTATTCCCTGGGTGTGTTCTAACTGAAGGGGGAGGGGGGTGACTGGGGGAGGTGACCGATGCTGTGTCCCTATGTACAAGGGGCACAGATCGGTCTCCTCTCTCCCCTGACAGGACATGGATCTCTGTGTTTACACACAGAGATCCATATCGTTGTCCCTGTAACCGCCGATTGCGAGTGCCTGGCGGACATTGCGGCCGCCAGGCACGCGCTCCGGTATCTGAGGAATGCAGCGGGTACGCGCGCGCCGCCGGCGGCCACGCGCGCGCTGCTGGCGGTGCTCGCGTGCCCTCTACTGGCCAGAAAGAGCGCTGGACGCATATATGCGTCCAGTCAGAGATTCAGAAGCACCCGACGGCCGCATATATTCGTACGGCAGTCGGGAAGTGGTTAACTAGAAAATGATCTCTCATACCAGAAGAGCTTGTACATTTATGTGAACTGTAAACTCCTCTAGAGTTCAAGCTTGTTTCAAGGAAACAAAAAATATAATCCAATCTGTAACCTTTCCATCTGAAAAAGGTCTGATGTATCATTCCTATTCTGCTGTGCCCCATAAACATTCCAGCTGTGAACATTCTTGCTGATTTCTGGAGTATCAGATATCAGTCTTCCAATATCCATGTTGGACAACTCATATAAGAATATTTTAATTTTCTTATGAGCCCAGTTTTTACCTTCTTTGTTTTCCTTTAAAAAAAAAAAAGAACGTTTGCAGACAAGAGCAATTCCAGAGTATATAATAAAAATACATAAGGACAGGTAACCTACCGATGTCAGGTAATAAAATTCAATTGCAAAAGTATGAAGATACTGTAGACATTTAAAAAATAGACAAGAAGACAGAGAGATAAGGCTCCATTCACTGATAACTAGAAGAGTTGTTATCAATGACAAACAATGGGTACAGCAAAGAAAATGTAAATAACTTTTTAACTTGCATCTAATTCAGTATTGTCCAAGACTTGTCATTTGCTGATTGTGAAATAACTGCTTTATAAAGCTACATTTACTCAGTTTTCCTCTGTAATTATTCCTCTAGAAAAATCATTAACGTGGCACTTTTTAATTCAGGAAGTCCAAACATACATATAATGCATTGTCTTCTTGATTAAAAAATCTTCCTTGCTGGCTCCCTGGTCAGTCCCCGATGCCGGAGCCACACTTCGGCTGCAAAGGAGACACCCGTGCATGAGCATTTTCAGCAAAGGCTGTGTGTGTCCACTAAACCAGGCAGCACCTAGCAAGCCATGTTAGTGCTCCCTCACCTCAGCTGGCAGTAAAGGAAACACCCATGCGTGCACACTCCAAGCCAGGGCTGTATGTGTCCATTGAAGAACATAGTGTTTAGAAAGCTATGCCCCTGCTCCCTCCTTTGAACTTCTGACAGACAGCTGCAGGAGCCAATCGAACCTTTACACTCATCTACCCTGCAACCTGGAAGCAGGTAAAGGAATTGCGTGAGGGGCGGTTATAATGATAATGGAACATTTTTTGCCTTAATGCTTTGAATGCATTAAGATAAAAAAAAAAACACTGATGCTTTAGTACTATTTTAAACCTGTGGTTGTATCACACACTTATCGTGATAAAGGCAAGCTGAAAATGTATAAATCATCCCTTAATATCATAGGATGTGTGAACCAAAAATATATACACCAGACTGAAAAAGTCAAATTATTTTAATAAATCATCCCTCCTCTTTCTGCCTATAATATATATATTTTTTAATTTGTGTTTTTTTTTTTTTTTTCAAATACTTAACAGAAAACCCTCGCCACAGAGGGTAGCATTTACAATATAATTTAAATGTAAACAATACTCAAAAAAGGATACGTGGCTCTATAGAACGGAGTCACCTTATCTACGAGACCTTTCCAGTAGGACAATGAGGGTGTTATTTGCTTTTTCCAAAAGAGGATCAGTGCCTTTCGAGCACAAAATAAAATAGGCTAAGTAAAGTTCGCTGAGCCCTAGTTGGTGCTAGACCCTCCACCAGGCCAAGCAGACAAGTTGACACCGTCATAGGCACTGACACAGAGGTCGTCTTCATGACACAACATACAACAGTGGTCCAGAACTTATGAGTTACTGGGAATTGCCAAAATATATGACTAGAATTAGCTGGAGAGTGTGAGCAATGCCAACACTCCGATGTAGTCGCTGAGTAAATTTTGGCTATTTTTGTTTAGTATATTATATCCTATGTAAAAAATTTAAATTGGATCAATCTATCCCGTGCCAACATTAAATGGGCAAAAGGGGAGACTCCACATATCATCCCAGTCCTCTCCTCCCTAATCTGGAACCTCCGTCACCGACTACTAAACCTGAATCTGTCTGCCTATAATTTATTTTTTAGAATTAATGATTTAAAGTTTAGTTATAACTTTTTATCACCCAAAAGTGTACCAATATAGTTGGATAATGTAATCATACTCATAGTTTTCCATTCCACATAGAGCAATAAGGGTTTGTTCAGAAATCACTGATGATGGGCAATGAAGCACATCTGCACACAATCAGCCAGATTCAGGTAGAGCAGAGCATCTTTGCTCTGGAGTAACGCTTCTCATTTACGTTACGCTGCTGAAATTTTAGGAGCAAGTGCTGTTATTCAGGAAGCACTTGCTCCTAAAGTTGCGGCAGCGCATCACAAATGAGCCGGCGGAATTCAAATTGGGCGGGTACGGGGCGTGTAGTATTCTAACTAAGCGCGATCCCGCCGCCAACGTACTGCGCATGCGTCGAGTGTCCAAACATCCCCGTGCGCATGCTCCAAATTCTGTGAATGAACGTCAATGACGTCACATTCCCATTCATGAACTTTTTACGCAAGCGACGTGATTTTTTTTTTTCCCGACGCGATGACGACGCCTATACCCAACATAGGATACTCCAACCCCATGTAGGTATATCTATGCGCCGCGTATCCCGTCCGGAAACGTCGTACCGTCATTGCGTCGCGCCGGAATTCGATCGTGAATTGCCGATTTCCGCTCATTAACATATTTTTGAGCGTAAATCGGCGCCATTTTTAAGTTGAAGTAACGATGCGATGCAAAATCACTGGATCCGCCAGCCTAACTGTTCCTGAATCTGGCCCATTGTGTAAATGTGGGGAGGGGGGGTATTGTTCTGTTTTACTTTAGTCAATGAAAGTATTTAGAGCCTGCATAAAGCAGTTTTAGTGTCCTTTACATACAGTAGAGTGCAATGATAGGGTCTTCCTAGGACACTGATTGTTGTGCTCAAAGCGCACTTTGAAAAGTGTAGGGTTTTATGACCTGCATTTTTCCACTCATACATATTGATGGAACTTTGAGGCCCCGTACACACGAGCAAATAAATCTGTTCAAATCGGTCTGACAGACCGATTTGATCAGATTTGTCTGCTGGGCTGTTTTGGTTTGATCGCTGTACACAGGATCAAACCAAAATCCCCGCCGGCAGACAGCGCGGTGACGTGGCGGTGACGTTGACGCTGCCACGTCACTGCACCAGGAAGTAAAACACTTCCGCGCATGCGTCGAATCCATTCGACGCATGTGCGGGCAGATATGTCTGCTGGTTAGCGTACTAACCAGCAGAAATATCGGACGGACGGATTCCCAGCAGACAGATTTTAAAGCAGGCTTTAAAATCTGTCTGCTGGAAAAATCTGTCTGTCCGCTGGTACACACGATCTAATCTGTCTGCTGAAACGGTCTGTCAGATCTTTTCCAGCAGATAGATTTGATCGTGTGTACGCGGCCTGAGTGGGAAACTTTTTTACTGAGCATGAGGGGTTCAAACCGGCTTAAGAGTGATAGCACATTGAAAATAAAATCATTCAACTTAAACTTTAATGTGCTCCTCTAACTGCTCTCAAAAAAAGCTTTCAAGGGAAGTTTGAGATGGATTACCCCAAAAATGAGTATAACTTCCAATTAAAAAGAAGTTTACTTTGCTTTAACTGGAAAACGTGTCTGCTGAAAAACGTATACAGGAAATGCTAATGTCAATCTGTCTTTGTTTCATACATTGAATATCATTTACAAGGCTTTAAAAAAAAACAAAAAAAAAAAACATAATAATAGGATATAGTCAACACACCAAATTTTGATCTAGATGGAAAGTTTACAGAAATCCATATCATCAGAAAAGTTACACCAACATTTCCAGGGAACGGCAACCCTGTTTATCAAAGTGACAAGCAGAGCTTTAAAATTAAACCTGTCATGAGTAAATTACAGAAGCTACCACTGCCGACCTCCTTCTGAAAATGCTAATTGCCTTTCTTACATGCTGACCTTCAGGGGTTCAATCATTTCCGAGTCACCAACCTAAAACAAGTATGCATATTGTGAAAGTCAGGGACAAGTCACAAGTACTTGTTTGCATACTTGTTCAGGGCCACTGACTCAAGGTATTGATACAAGCATATATGCAAGACAGCCAGACATTTAGCATTTTTTACTGGGAGAGGTCAGGTGTGATTGGCTTTTTGCTTTCTCATTGATATGTTTTCTTGTCAGAAAAGAAACATAGTAAACAGATAGTAGGTTATGAGGAAAAATGTAGTTATAGAAATTGAGCATGAAGGGCTTGAAGTCCTATTCAGTGGAAATGTATAGTGGTGTAGCCTATTAACCAATAGTGTCACATAGTTAAATGTTACTTGCAACATTTAAAAAGTGTACGGCTTAATCATTAAGTAATAAGTATATACAGGGGCAATCAAAATGGCACTGCTGGTCACAAAAAAAAAATCATGCAGGAAGATTTATACTTTTCCATACAATCCATGCAGGAAAAAAATGCCACACAATAACATTTTGTGATACTAAACATGATCTAAGCACTGAAAATACACTTTTTTTAAACAACAATTACGTTTTACGTAACATTTTAAGTAACATAATTAAGTTTTAAGGAACATAATTATTAAGTCCAAGAGGTCAGATATACTAGAGTACCTAGTTCCCTCTTTAAACGTATACATATGGATGAGCTTCTTGAGAAGTATAGAGGACCTTAGAATTGCTTGCATAAGGGATTCTGAGTAATAACAACATACTTTAGTCTTCCTATGTCATATAAAATCAAAAGATTTTTATGGCTCTTTAAAAAGCAATAAGGAACACAAATGCTATAAAACAATTGCAAATTACAGTGGTCCACATCAACCAATCAAGATTCTTATTTAGCTTGTGTGACTAAACTGACTGATCAAAGAGCAGCTGGTATGGGTACCTGCACATAAATGCTAAAAGGCCACATAATAGATCAGTTTTTAATAGGGATAGCTCATAATTACCAAAACGTTCAAAGAATAAAAAAAATGTAGGTCCTGCCCATTATACTGCAGACATATATCACTAGTAGGCTGAAGGTGATAGAAAGTTGACTTTGGTCAGGATATGGGAAGCAGTGCATCTAATTATCACTTAACATGGCAGCCCCAGATGTGGGAGGGTACTTCCTTTCTTTATTTCCCAGGGATATGGCCTGCTGTTGAATGTCAAAAAAAACTTTTTTATTATATGCACCATATATTTTTTATAAGTGTACATATCTTTCACAAACAAGGTGCAGCTCTGTGGAACAGCAATATAAATACAAATAAATTAATAGAGAAATCCTTGTAGTATAGGTTACTCATATCCAAAAAGGCTTAAAGTTCACACAACAGCAAAACTGTAAGATCACCATTGCCAACTCATGTAACAGATGCCAAAAAAAAAGAAGAAATGTGGTTGGCACTCACCTTGATATGTGTGGATCTGGGTAGTATGGCAAAGCTGTACAGGATTCAAAATTCATTTTCTTCTGCTTCTTTTGGTTTAAAGACAGAAATAAATATCTAGTAGAGATGTACATGAAGATATTAGGTTTAGTGGCATCTGCTAGGAGTGATAAAAGTTTTTGACATTTGTCAATAGGCGGACCTTGTCACTGCATCAGCCAATGAAATCCTTCTAGTGACAGAGGAATTGATTCTCACCAACTGGACAGCCTCATGTATTTATCTGTTTTCCTTGGTGTCTGAACCAGTCTTGGCACACACGTCACTTTCAAAGCTAAGGAGATTGTTGTGGAGGAACAATGTAAACTGCTCATTCATTGGTCAATTGATGGATGACTTGGAGGCTTAATTTTAGGAGTTCATTCCGTTGATTCGTTTGCACTATATGACTGGTCTTCCTGCACTGCTGAGACTGTGAATTCTAGCTGCAGCCCTATCTAATTTAGAAGTCACTAGTATGCTAATACGTTCAACGGGGGAATTTTTCTGTGTCCTTTAATACCCATCAACCGTTTGTTGTGGTCACAGTTTCAGTGCAGGAAGCAAAATGCAGGGAAATTCCTCCACATTAAAGAAAGTATGCGTGTCTCCCCAACAATGATGTGTACTATATACTGCAGTAATTAGTTCTTTTTTTTTGTAAAGAAATACTATATTCTTAATGGCTCTTCAATTATTGATTTATCTGTAATTAAAAAAAAAGTATTTTATCATTGGCATAAATAAAAAAATAAAAATCTGAAATGCAAAAATGACACTTACATGTGTTGGATAACCGGTTAGTTGTGAACTCCTGACATTTGGCGTGTTTCTGAATTTGTAGTTGTACATCTACTGAGAGGTAATAAGCTACAGTGATTATGCACTGTGTGCCTTCTCTAACTCGGTTCCTACACATACTCCCACCCAAACAGCATGCTGTAAGCCGATCTGGGTTTTGTGGTTTTGGAGAATGAAAGGAAATATGAATCAGGTTCTAATTTAAAATAGATTCCTAGAAGAAAAAAAAATAGGATCAGTGTATCTATGCAACTGAACTGTTACCTCCCTATAATAAGGCGCTGACCCAGGGGCTTCATACCTACCATGTACCTGCATGATGACAACATCAGCACATGCCATAGTCATGAAACATCTTAGAGTACTGCAAATCATTTATGTTGTGTACAGTGCGCCATGTGGAAATTCCTTCACTCCGCTGTCCATGTGCCAGAGTGGTCAGAATGCTATTTAAAACTTGACATTCTCCACCCACAGACAGCTTGATAGTCCTGAACATCTGTGAATTGTGAATCCTATAAACTTGAAGTTTTGAGCCGCCGCCAGCTAAAATACTTTGGATGACAATATGGGTAGACTGCAAGACAATATGGGGTGCACACAAAGGAGATCCATTTCAAAAATAATTATAGAATCAGTACGGTAATTGATTTCAGAACTCTTGGACACAACCTTCAATCATGCACTGAAGGTAATGCATATTTTTTTCTACTGTATTTCAGAGTGTTTGTCCTTGTTTGTATTTATTATACTGCTGATCAATAAATAATTTGTGACTTTTATGCATCACTCATTCGACTACAAACACAGGATTTCATCCATTCGGAATGACAGATCCTTAGAGTGATATTAAAGGCAATCATTTTTTTGTTTATATATATATGTGGCTCTGTGTGGGAAAATATATGTAGCGGCCTGCTCCTGTTGGGCTGCCACTGCTTTAAATTTAGGGGAAAGTCTGAGGCCTCGTCCACACGACCGAGAAACTCATCGTAAAAGAAACATCGTTTCCTCGACGAGTTCCTTGTCAGGCTTGTCGAGAATCTTGACAAGCTTTCCTTGCATACACAATGTCAAGACAAAATCTCGTCGTTCTCAAACGCGGTGACGTACAACACGTACAACGGCACTATAAAGAGGAAGTTCGATTCCACTGGCACCACCCTTGGGGCTGCTTTTGCTAATCTCATGTTACCGCGTGTTAAGTAAAAGTTTGGTGAGAGACGATTCACGCTTTTCAGTCTGTTACAGCGTGACGAATGTGCTATCTCCATTACAAACACTACTTTTACTGAAGGTGCGCTCCCGTCTCATACTTTATTCTGAGAATACGCGGGTTTCTGAGCATACACATGAACGTGTTTCTCGTTGTAAACCAGCCCGAGGAGAACCATGATGAGGAAATTGAGACTCCCAACGAGAAAAAAGAGAACTTGTTCTCTTTTTTTCTCGTCGAGAACCACAACAGTTTTCTCAATAAAAAAACATACACACGACCGTTTTCCTCAGCAAAAAAGCTCTGATACCAAGTTTCTTGATGGACTTTGTTGAGGAAAACGGTCGTGTGTACGAGGCCTGAGAGTTAATTGGCTCAGACATGTGTGATTTTGAGCAAATTTAATTTCTGTTCCAGCCATGGCTGTGCTGTGGATGACCACTATTGTTCGCCTGGGGTGACGTTCCTACTCCAGGCCAAGGGTGGCAGTGGCTGGGTCAAGGTGATTTGGGTCTTGAATTTTGACTGAACTTTGACTGATGCCTCTGCCCTTGAGTAGACCTAAATGAGTAAATTGATGATTTTATTGTTCTTCTCCCCCTATTTTCTATATGCTTCAATGAATATGCTCAATGTGTACAAGCTACGAGAGTTTTATAAAATAATGTAACGGCGATGTTGTACTGTTTGTTTTGTACGTAAAAAAACACAAAAAAAAAAATTATTTTTACCTTTAAAAATAAATAAAGTGATTTGGGTATTTTCCCTCGACAGCCAATCAGTGGGGATTGATCATCCTGCTGTGCATGCTGGGGAGGGGTACTTAATGAACAAACATCATTGGTCCGGGGTCGTCGTCGATCCTGGGTCTGTTGCCCCACCACCCCATGTGTGGCCCTCCTGGCCGGGGGTGTGTGTTCCTGTAATCCTGGCTTCGGATTATGTTGGCCCGGGGGTTGTGATCTTCTAAGTAGGCCCAGTAAGCAGATTGGGTCTGCGTTTTCAAGGGTGATCCTGTGCTGTCTGTCCTGAAGGGAGGAAGCCACTTGATGAAGGACCTATTTTGGAGAGGACTGAGCACGAGGCTGGTATCTTAACTGGTTAAGGATCGCCGCATGTACATTTACGTCGGCAGAATGGCACAGACAGGCACATCAACGTATATATACGTTGGTGCCTTGAGGGGGTTCGGGGGTCCGATCGGAGCCCCCCCTGTACATACGGCGGTCCCTGTAGCTGGCCGAGTGATCCGGGATGAGGGGACGGCTATTAGTTTTTGTCCGCCCCCTCCGGATCGCTCTCAGCCAATCCGCGCGCTCCCCCGCCTGCACTTCCTCCTCCTGTGTAAACACAGGAAGGAGGAAGCGATGTGATCTCTCCCCTCAGCGTTTTTTTCAACCACCGCTGAGGAGAGATCACATCGCACAGTAAGTCTGTACTAACACTACACTGACACACAGTACACATAGTCACATTTAACCCCCCCGATCGCCCCCCCTCCCCCTGTCACAGTGTCACTGAATGCAGTGATCATATATGTACTGATCACTGTATTTAGTGTCAGTGCGACAGGCAGTGTGACAGTCAGTTAGTGTTAGGTTCAGGGTAGCCCCCGTACCCCCCCTAATAAAGTTTTAACCCCTTGATCACCACCCTAGTTAACCCTTTCACTCCCTATTGCCAGCGTCACTAAGCGATCATTTTTCTGATCGCTGTATTAGTGTCGCTGTTCCCGCTAGGTAGCTAATTTTTGTTTTATTGCGATTTTTTTTTACTAAAGACATGTGGCTAAATACATTTTGGCCTAAATGATTGACTAAAATTTAGTTTATTTGATTTTTCTTATAACAAAAAGTAAAAAATATTGATATTTTTTTCAAAAATGTAGCTCTATTTTTGTATATAGCGCAAAAAATTTCAATCGCAGAGGCGATCAAATACCACCAAAAGAAAGCTCTATTTGTGGGAAGAAAAGGACGCAAATTTTTCAGTTAAAGCGACACAGTGCCGAATCGCAAAAAGGGGCCTGGTCATTTACCTGCATTTTGGTCCGGGTCTTAAGTGGTTAAGGGAGGCCTTGAACTTCATTGAAGGACGCACCATTACTGAAAGGCTTGATGGTGATCCCCTGTCAGTTCCGTCACTCTGAAAGAAGTTAATCTGGTGGAGAGATCTGGGTGCTGAATCCTGTGATACGAGGATTTTGGACCGAAAGTATCTCCATTTGTGGGAAGGTCTGTGGCGGAGACTGCACCCTATTCAGTGCGCCATTCCGGCTGCTAGGCTAGTGAGGGAAACCTATCCGGGTGCGCAATACCCACTGGCTAGGGTGGAGACGAAAGCTGTGTCGAAGGAAACAGGTGTGTTTCCCGATTGAAATACCACACCTGAACCTATTACCCTTCCACCCTTTCAATCACTTATTTTATTCTTTTACCAAGTTCAGCAAAAAAATATTAGAAAAAGGAAGTGTAAAGTGTGGACATTGCACATCACTGGATCGCGATAGTGGCTCAGGTAATTATAAGCATACGCATGGCGATAAAAAACATTGAGCCTTTAGAGGGGTATTAAACCCAAAAGCAAACATTTATTATATTGCAGCTTACTAATTCCTAAATGCATTTAAATGTATTAAATGCATTAGATTTCTTTTAGGCTTTCTTTCCTTTATTTTCACCTGGCGATCCAGATGTTTTTTTTGTTTTTTTTTAAATAAAAAGAATTACTAAGCTCCCTTTGGATGTATCAGTATACAGGGATGAGAAAACCCATTTAATAAAAAACAGGGGTGCTTACAATGATAAGCTTTTGTTTATGCATGTAAAACCTTTATCTCAAAAGAAAAATAAACTGCTTGCTGTAACTGTTTATAAAGTGTGAGCTGAAGTTTGGCTTCAATTTGTCAATGTATTTAAATCTGCTAGTACATTTAACACTGCTTTAATTCGTTGTTATCTAATAAGGACATATGAGATGTTAGGATTGTTTTAATAAATCACAGTTATGAAATGACTGCATTACTTTAGAGAATATTTAATAAAAAATCTTGATGCATTTCAAATGTTCAGAAGGTGCAAATGTGTTGTATTGAAGGAGACAAGGGCCCAGATTCACAGAGCGATTACGCCTGCGCAACTGGTGTTGCGCGTGCGTAAGTCTAAATGTGCGCGTGCGTTTAGATGCGCGCGATTCAGAAAACGAATTACGCCAGAAATCTACTTTTTTTTGTCCGGCGTAATTTCGTTAGACAGACGCATCCGTCCGCGCAAAAATGCGCTAGACACACCATTGATTTGCTAGTCAAATATGCTAATGAGGGAGTTGCGGGGATCCACAAAAAAACGCAGTTGCTGCGCAGGCTACGCGATGTGCGCAACAGCAAAATGTCCTGTCTAAAGTTAGAGCACCTAAAAGCTGGTCTAAATTTTGAAAAAACGTCTACATCTCACAGAAAGCAACACCGTTACTGAGGAGCAGACCACACACACGTGTTGCACTACAATTTGACTGCCAACATGCCAGGGGCATCGTCGCTCATAGCTGCACTAGTGAATTTAGATGACCAAAGAAGGAGGAGGGCACAGAGGATGGCACGGAGGATGGCACGGGAGAGGGTATACCGCACACACATAGACCTCTTTGGCATGAGTGATTCTGAGGTGTATCGCATCTTCAGATTCCCCCCTCATGCCATCCTGGAATTAACCACAACCCTGCAGGAGGACATCACCAGCCCAACACAACGCTCACATCCAGTGCAGCCACTGGTCAAGGTACTGGCAACACTCCATGTCCTTGCCAGTGGCTCTTTTCAGCGTACAAGTGGAGTGGTGGCTGGGATGTCACAATCCTCCGTGAGCAGATGTGTGCACCAGGTTGTCCCTGCAATCCTCAGACGCTTGGCCAACCAAATCATCAAACCCACCACTGAGGACCTGCGGCTGAAGGCAATGACAGATTTCTACAGAATTACCAGATTCCCACGCACCATCGGGGCCATTGATTGCACACATGTGGCACTCCAGCCCCCCCATGAGACAGAGCACATGTACCGCAATCGGAAGAATTGGCACTCCATCAACGTACAGGTGATAGTTGATGCCCAAGGCCTCATATGGCACGTCCGTGCCAAACACCCCGGATCCACCCATGACAGCTACATCTACAATCAATGCCACATCCGAATGGAATTCGATCAGAACGTGTATGGGAACACCTGGCTGGTTGGTGAGTGACATGGGAGTCAGGCATGACTATCCCCTCCCGTGATGCACACCTCACAAGTGGCACATGCATGACTAACATTCTCCTGTCTTTTCCCTTCCAGGTGACTGTGCATATGCACTGGGACCCCATCTCATGACTCCTATCCGGAACCCCCAAACCCCAGGGGAGGAAAGATACAATCAAGCACACATCAAAACCCGAGCAGTGGTGGAGCGCACCTTTGGCCTCCTGAAGTCACGTTTCCGATGCCTGGATAAGTCTGGGGGTACACTGTTGTATTCCCCAAACTTTGTGTGCCATATCATCGTTGCATGTTGCATGCTGCACAATCTCGCAGTGAGGAAGGGCCTGCAGGTTGAGCTACGTGATGACCTGACCCCCCAACCAGACAATCAACCCCTAACCGAGGATACCCCGTCTTCTGAGGGAAGAGCAGTCAGGGGGTAGCTCATATTGGGCATCTTTGCACGTTAAACACACACATTAATCATGGCACAATGAGAATGCATGCATGCACACCACTGTGGTCCCTAGCACACACACCCCACATCCTCATCAAATTGGATTGGCACCAGTCCACCATGCAGGACTGGTGAGCAGTAACGCCACGTCAAGGCTCCAATTATGTCACTGAACATTCATACACCAATCACACGGACCTGAGGATCACTTCTCCCTGGTCCTGGGGAACCCTTCTCCACCAAAATTGAGGATGACACCCCTTTTCCAGCAGGAATGTCACCCCCACATTCAAACAGCATGCACAACCCAAAATTTAAAAAAAATGTCAGCAAAAAAAAAAAAAAAAATGCAAAAAATGTCAGCAAAAAAAAAAAAGGGGGAAAAAAAAATTATTGCCCTCTGTGTGAGCCACGCCTGGGGCGCCCCCGGCCACGGCCCCGGCCCCTCAGGGGAGACTCATGGGGGAGGGGCAAAGCTGGAGAAGGAGGAGCAGCCCCTGATATCTGCCCACCTGGCGGCCTGCCCTCCAAGGCCACGGCAATTCTGTCCAGGGAAGCACCAAGTGTTGCCGTGTTGGCCTGGATAGCCTGGGTAAGGGCCCTCACATCCTGCCCAACGCCTGCTGCTGTAGTCTGCAGTTCATTTAGGCAGGTTGTGAAAGCCCGGGAGTGGGAGTCCAGGTTACCCAGCGTATCCTTCATGGAGGACAGGCTCTCCTCCACCCGCCCAAAAGTCTGGCAGAGATGTCCCAGATGGCGGGTCTGGAGGGCCTGGTCCCTTCGCAGACTGGCGGGCAGGAGATTGGGCGCCCCCCTGGTGCTCTGGGATGACATCCTGCCTCCAGCTGATGGTTGTGGGCGGGGAGAAGGGGAGGCCCTTGTGAGGGGAGCCATGTTGGGGGAGGAGGGGGGGGGGGGGCTCCCCCTTAGGGAGGGCAGGCTTCTGCCAGCCAGAGGGGAAGAGTCCGCACAAACCACTCGTCCAGTGCCTGACTCCTCCTCTTCATGATCATCCTCCTCCTCATGATCGTCCTCCTCCTCTCGAACCTCCTCCGCGGACTGTGGCCTTGTTGGGGGGGCCTCATTAGGCTGCTGTCCTGGTGTTGGAGCGGTCAGGCCAGATGGCCCTGCACCCTCCTGCACATCTGTGGATGACACAAACCATTCACAGGTTGGAGGATCCACACACTTGCCACATATTCCCTTTCACCCCCTCCCCCACACATGCTACACACCTGATAGAACAAAAAACCTTACCTGGCACCGCGGGGACCGGACTTGTGTCAAAGCCTGGCAGGCCCTCCACTTCATGCCGGTGAAAGGTCAGGGCCACCACATGCTCCGTCGCTGTAAGCCTAATACGGCATGGTGGGCCCCCTCCTGTGCCCCTGGCATGGGCATGCATTGCGGCCAGTTTTTTTTTCACCAGACGCCGGAGATCATTTATTTTTTTTTCGATCCCAGACCGGGTCCGTGTCTCCCCCTCCCCCGATGAATTCACCTGCTCCGTGATCCTATCCAATATCTCCCTCCTCCTGGCCGGGGTGGTGGTGGCACTCTGCGGGCCGTGGAGAAAACGCCCATACTCGCTAATGGCCCGGGCAAGAATTCTTTTTTCCCCCACAGTAATATTAAGCTTTCTTTTTCTCTCAGTCATACTTCCAAACAAACTCACTACCAGTCTCCAAAAATCAGTCACAAATACAAGCACAACCAATCAGGCAAGAACACACACAAAGAGAAAACGAACACCCACAAATCACACTAGCACTCAGCAAGAAACAGTCACCAAAAAAATAAAAATAAAAAATAAAGCAAGAAAACAAACGAACAAAAATATATCAATCAAACAATCAGTCTCTCAAACACTTATCAAAAACACTTTCACAAATATACCAACAAGCACTTGATCACACAGAACACTAATCTGACAACTACAAGACACACTGCAACGAACAACAGGAACAAAAGCACTTGGTTAAATGGGAAGGGACACAAAGGGATGTACTTTTGCAATGCAAGTGCGTTTGTGTGTGTCTATTTATGCTGTCTGCCTAGTTCACAACGTTGCCCTAGTCCATTTCCAATTTCACTGATTGCGCCGCTCCCGAGTTGTGAGCATGCGCACAGCGGAGCTGACATGGTCTCCTTCACGCGCGCATGCGCGAGACGGCCGGCCCTTCATTTGCATGGGGTCACGGCTCATTTCAATGTAACACGCCCACGTCCCTCCCAATTTGTATTACTCCTCCTTACACCTCTGGAAAAAACCTTACGCTTGCGCAATTTCCTGCGCAAAAGCTACGTGAATCGGGGGATTACGCGGCTAGATGGCGCAAGTCTAACGTAAAGGCGGTGCGCTACGCCGGTCCAATAATGCGCAGATGTACGTGAATCTGGGCCATGGTATGCAGGAAAATTAAATCCATGTAAAAGTACTTCGGGATCACCAGTACAACAAAATACCAGCCATTAAGCCCAAATAGCAACCTTTTTTTGTTTTGTGTTATTTTCTGTGCATTGTTGGTCTTGCCCACCCCCTTAGGCAAGATTTACATTAACCAGGCTCCAGCAGTCTATGCCAGATATCACAGGAGGTTTCATCCTACACTCTGTGGTTGAAAGAGAGCGGATCCAGTGGCACATCATTAGGGGGCCAGCAATCTGAACCCCTGTAATAGTTTCTATTTTCAATAAACTCACCTTTCAATTTGCATAATATTGGACACGAGAGCTTCTTTCTATTTACCTTTCCAAGTCTACAAGCAATCTGAACCCAGCGGAGACAGCCAGCTCCCAAAGATGCCAGAAAAGAAGATGGCACTATGGGACCCGTCATGCAGCAACTGAGTAGCAGATCAAAGTGGGGTGAAAAGCAAAATAATGGGAGAGGTGCAGAGGTGTATAAAAGAATGATAAAGGACAGAGTGATAAAAAAAGCCTGAAAAAACAAACAAAAAAACAAGTTAACAAATGGAAACAAATTCAGCCACCATAATTAAGGACCTTTTTGTTCTTGGATCTAGATATGATTTAGCGGAGACTGCGAGCCAGGCCTTCTTGTCCACATCAGTGCCTAACCTCACAAATGCGGTTCTGGAAGAATGGCCAAACATTCCCATAGACACACTCCTAAACCTTGTGGACAGCCTTGCCAGAAGAGCAAAAGCTGTTATAGCTGAAAACAGTGGGCCAACTCAATGTTAAACCCTATGGATTAAGACAGGGATGCTATTAACCACTAGGGTACCACACGCCGTCAAATGACGGCGGGGCGGAATACCCTATTGTTCTGACAGGACGTCATATGACGTACTGTCAGTTAAAGCCGCTAGGGGGCGTGCGTACTGGGAACACAATGGGCGTGCCCAGTAACTGAGCAGGGACGTGGAGCTCTGTGTGTAAACACAGAGCTCCATGTCCTGTCAGGGAGAGGAGACCGATGCTGTGTCCCTTGTACATAGGGACACAGATCGGTCACCTCCCCCAGTCACCCCACTCCCCCTACAGTTAGAACACTCACTAGGCCACACATTTAGCCCCTTCCCCGCCCCCAGTGGTTAACCCCTTTTCCTGCCAGTCACATTTACACAGTAATCAATGCATATTTATAGCACTGTTCACTGTATAAATGTGAATGGTCCCAAAAATGTGTTAAAAGTGTCCGATGTGTCCGCTATAATGTCGCAGTCCCGGAAAAAAATTGCAGATCGCCGCCATTATAAAAAAAAATCATAATTATGTCCCGTATTTTGTAGGCAATATAACTTTTGCGCAAACCAGTCACTATACGGTTATTGCGATTTTATTTTTATTTTTTTACCAAAAATATGTAGAAGAATACGTATCGGCCTAAACTGAGATAATATATTTTTTTTAAATTGTATATTTATTATAGCAAAAAGCAAAAAATATTGTGTTTCTTTTTTTCAAAATTTACGCTCTATTTTTGTTTATAGCCCAAAAAATAAAAACCGCATAGGCAATCAAATACCACCAAAAGAAAGTTCTATTTGTGGGAAAAAAAGGACGTCAATTTTGTTTGGGAGCCACGTCGCACGACCGCGCAATTGTCAGTTAAAGCGACGCAGTGCCGGAAGATACATTTTCATCTGGGCAGGAAGGGGGTGTAGTTGGACAGTAGGCAAGTGGTTAAAGTGTATGCACGTGTAAAGGCAGGTGTCCCAATACTTTTGGTAATATGTATATATATATATATATATATATATACACACACACACACACAGTATCTCACAAAAGTGAGTACACCCCTCACACTTGTTTAAATATTTTATTATATCTTTTCATGTAACAACACTAAAGAAACAACACTTTTCTACAACGTAAAGTAGTAAGTGTACATCTTGTATAACAGTGTAAATTTGCTGTCCCCTCAAAATAACTCAACACACAGCCATTAATGTCTAAACCGCTGGCAACAAAAGTGAGTACACCCCTAAGTGAAAATGTCCAATTTGGGTGCAATTAGCCATTTTCCACCCCTGATGTCATATGACACGTTAACAGGAATGGACTGGCCATTGGGACTACAGGGAGTTTCCCGGTGGGCCGATGGCTCAGTGGGCCGGCTTCAGTGACAGCGGACCGCTGCCCCCCTCCGCTCCTCTGTCTCTCCCTTCCCGCAGTGCTCACCTCCTCTTCCACCCCGCAACGCTCACCTGGGGGGAACAGAGAAGCAGGGGGAGGACCAGAGGCGCAGAAGGGACGGCAGAGGAGCATGGAGGAGGGGACAGGAAGCTGACTCAACAGCTGCCTGGGAGTTTCTCACTTCTGACTAATCTTGTCCCATAAGGGGGGCACTGAACTGATTCTTTGCCTCGGGTGAAATAATGTCTAGCTTCCCCACTGGTAATGCCTATAAGAGTACCAGTACCAGCTGTTCTACTCTAATAAAGTAGAAAGGCTAGTAAAGGGGGAGAGGGGGTGCGGGGGGAGGGTGCGGGAGTTGTCCGTCCGCCATTGGAGAGAACTGTCAAAGTGGGCCAGTCTGGATGAAGTCCATGGCCAACTTTTTGTCCCAGTCCAGTCCTGATGGCAACCTCCTTTAAAAAAAAAAAAAGTTTTTTAAGGGGTCCGGATGTTCCCACAGGGCCCCAGATGGCAACCCCCCTTTTTTTTATTCTTTTTTTTATAAAAAAAATATATTTTTTTAATATATTTTTATTACATTTTTTTATTAAAGGGACAATTTTTTTTAGGGGTCCCAGATGGCAACCCCCCTTTTTTTATTTATTTTTTATAAAAAATTATATATTTTTTATATATTTTTATTTCATTTTTTATTAAAGGGACAATTTTTTTAGGGGTCAAGAGGTTCCCAGGGGCCCGGAGGCCCACAGGGCCCCAGATGACAACCCCCCTTTTTTTTATTTTTTTTTTATAAAAAAAATATATATTTTTTAATATGGTTTTAGTTCATTTTTTATTAAAGGGCCACATTTTTTAGGGGTCCGGAGGTCCCCAGGGTCCCGGAGGCCCACAGGGCCCCAGATGGCAACCCCACTTTTTTTTGGTTTATTTTTTATAAAAAATATATATTTTTTAATATAGTTTTATTTCATTTTTTTTAAAGGGCCAATTTTTTTAGGGGTCCAGAGGTCCCCAGGGGCCCGGAGGCCCACAGGGCCCCAGTTGGCAACCCCCCTTTTTTTTTTTTTTTTTATAAAAATATATATATATTTTTAATATAGTTTTATTTGATTTTTTATTAAAGGGCCAATTTTTTAAGGGATCCGGAGGTTCCCAGGGGCCCGGAGGCACACAGGGGCCCAGATGGCAACCCCCCCTTTTTTTTTGTTTATGTTTTATAAAAAAATATATATATATATTTATTTTGGTTTTATTTCATTTTTTATTAAAGGGCCAATTTTTTTTAGGGGCCCGGAGGCCCACAGGGCCCCAGATGGAAACCCCCTTTTCTATTTATTTTTTATAAAAAAAAAAAAAAAATATATATATATATATATATATATATATATATATATATATATATATATTTATTAGTATATTTTTATTTCATTTTTTATTAAAGGGACAATTTTTTTTAGGGGTCCGGAGGTCCCCAGAGGCCCACAGGGCCCCAGATGGCATCCCCCCTTTTTTTTGTTCATTTTTTATAAAAAATATATAGGCCCAGATTCACAGAGCGATTACGCGTGCGCAACTGCTGTTGCGCGTGCGTAAGTCTAAATGTGCGCGTGCGTATAGTTGGACGCGATTCACAAAACAATATACGCCAGAAATCTACGTTTTTTGGTCCGGCGTAATTGAGTTAGACATTCGCTTCCCTTCGCGCAAAACTGCGCTAGACACACCATTGATTTGCTAGTCAAATATGCTAATGAGGGAGTTACGGGGATCCACAAAAAAACGCAGTTGCTGCGCAGGCTACGCGATGTGCGCAACTGCAAAATGTCCTGTCTAAAGTTAGAGCACATAAAAGCTGATCTAACTTTTGAAAAAAAGTCTAATTGTCAGATAAAGCAACACCGTTACTGAGGAGCAGACCACACACACGTGTTGCACTACAATTTGACTGCCAACATGCTAGGGGCATCGTCGCTCATAGCTGCACTAGTGAATATAGATGACCAAAGAAGGAGGAGGGCACGGAGGATGGCACGGGAGAGGGTATACCGCACCCGCATACACCTGTTTGGCATGAATGATTCAGAGGTCTTTCGCATCTTCAGATTCCCCCCTCATGCCATCCTGGAATTAACCACAACCTTGCAGGAGGACATCACCAGCCCAACACACCGCTCACATGCAGTGCAGCCACTGGTCAAGGTCCTGGCAACACTCCATGTCCTTGCCAGTGGCTCTTTTCAGCGTACAAGTGGAGTGGTGGCTGGGATGTCACAATCCTCCATGAGCAGATGTGTGCACCAGGTTGTCCCTGCAATCCTCACACGCTTGGCCAACCAAATCATCAAACCCACCACTGAGGAGCTTCGAATCAAGGCAATGGCAGATTTCTACCGAATTGCCAGATTCCCACGCACCATCGGGGCCATAGATTGCACACATGTGGCACTCCAGCCCCCCCATGAGACCGAGCACATGTACCGCAATCGGAAGAATTGGCACTCCATCAACGTACAGGTGATAGTTGATGCCCAAGGCCTCATATGGCACGTCCGTGCCAAACACCCAGGGTCCAGCCATGACAGCTACATCTACAATCAAAGCCACATCCGAACAGAATTCGAACAGAACGTGTATGGGAACACCTGGCTGGTTGGTGAGTGACATGGGAGTCAGGCATGACTATCCCCTCCCGTGATGCACAACAGAAGTGGCACATGCATGACTAACATTCTCCTGTCTTTTCCTTTACAGGTGACTCTGCATATGCACTGGGACCCCATCTCATGACTCCTATCCGGAACCCCCAAACCCCAGGAGAGGAACGATACAATGAAGCACACATCAAAACCCGTGCAGTGGTGGAGCGCACCTTTGGCCTCCTGAAGTCACGTTTCCGATGCCTGGATAAGTCTGGGGGTACACTGTTGTATTCCCCAAACTTCGTGTGCCATATCATCGCTGCATGTTGCATGCTACACAATCTCGCAGTGAGGAAGGGCCTGCAGGTTGAGCTACGTGATGATCTGACCCCCCAACCAGAAAATCAACCCCTAACCGAGGATACCCCGTCTTCTGAGGGAAGAGCAGTCAGGAGGCAGCTCATATTGGGCATCTTTGCACGTGTTTAACGTGCAAAGATGCCCAATGAGAATGCATGCATGCACACCACTATGGTCCCTAGCACACACACACCCCACATCCTCATCAAATTGGATTGGCACCAGTCCACCATGCAAGACTGGTGAGCAGTAACGCCACGTCAAGGCTCCAATTATGTCACTGTACATTCATACACCATTCACACGGACCTGGGAATCACTTCTCCCTGGTCCTGGGGAACCCTTCTCCACCAAAATTGAGGGTGACACCCCTTTTCCAGCAGGAATGTCACCCCCACATTCAAACATCATTCACAACCCAAAATATGCCAAAAAAGTCAAACAAACAAAAATGCATAGAAACAAAAAATGCATAGTAAAAAAAAATTGCTTAGAAAAAACAAAAAAAAGCAGAGAACAAAAATAAAAAAGCTTTCAAAACAAACAAAAGGGGGAAAAAAAAATTATTGCCCTCTGCCTGAGCCACGCCTGGGGCGCCCCCGGCCACGGCCCCGGACCCTCAGGGGAGACGCATGGGGGAGGGGAAAAGCCGGGGAAGGAGGAGCAGCCCCTGAGATCTGCCCACCTGGCGGCCTGCCCTCCAAGGCCACGGCTATTCTGTCCAGGGCAGCACCAAGTGTTGCCGTGTTGCCCTGGATAGCCTGGGTAAGGGCCCTCACATCCTGCCCAACGCCTGCTGCTGTAGTTTGCAGGTCATTTAGGCAGGTTGTGGAGGCCCGGGAGTGGGAGTCCAGGTTACCCAGGCTATCATTAATGGAGGACAGGCTCTGATCCACCCGCCCCATAGTCTGGCAGAGCTGTCTCAGAAGGCGGGTCTGGGTGGCCAGGTTCCTTCTCAGACAGGCGGGCATGAGATTGGGCGCCCCCCTGGTGCTTTGGGATGACCTCCTGGCTCCAGCTGATGGTTGTGGCCGGGGAGAAGGGGAGGCCCTTGTGAGGGGAGCCATGTTGGGGGAGGAGGGGGGGGGGCTGACCCTTAGGGAGGGCAGGCTTCTTGCAGCCAGAGGGGAAGAGTCCGCAGAAACCAAAGGGCCAGTGCCTTCCATGGACTCCTCCTCCTCATGATTCTGCTCCTCCTCATGATCGTCCTCCGCATGATCCTCCCCCTCCTCTTGTTCCTCCTCTGCGGACTCTGGCCTTGTTGGGGGGGCCTCATTAGGCTGCTGTCCTGGGGTTGGAGCGGTCAGTCCAGATGGCCCTGCACCCTCCTGCACAGCTGTGGATGACACAAAACATTCACAGGTTGGAGGATCCACACACTTGCCACATATTCCCTTTCACCCCCTCCCCCACACATGCTACACACCTGAGAGAAATAAAAACCTTACCTGGCACCGCGGGGACCGGACTTGTGTCAAAGCCTGGCAGGCCCTCCACTTCATGCCGGTGAAAGGTCAGGGCCACCACACGCTCCGTCTCTGAAAATCTAACCCGGCATGGTGGGCCCCCTCCTGTGCCCCTGGCATGGGCATTTATTGCGGCCAGTTTTTTTTTCACCTCACGCCGGAGGTCATTTATTTTCTTTTCTATCCCAGAGCGGGTCCGTGTCTCCCCCTCCCCCCGATGAATTGACCTGCTCTGTGATCATATCCAAGATCTCCCTCCTCCTGGCCGGGGTGGTGGTGGCACTCTGCGGGCCGTGGAGAAAACGCCCATAGTCGGTAATGGCCCGGGCAAGAATTCTTTTTTCCCCCACAGTAAAATTGAGCTTTCTTTTTCTCTCAGTCATACTTCCAAACAAACTCACTAGCAGTCACCAAAAATCTGTCACAAATACAAGCACAACCAATCAGACAAGAACACACACAAAGAGAAAAAGAACAGCCAAAAATCACACTAGCACTCAGCAAGAAACACACACAAAAAAATCAGATGAAAAAATAAAGCAAGAAAACAAACGCTCAGAAATATATCAATCAAACAAACAGTCTCAAACACTTATCAAAATACACTTTCACAAAACTACCAACAAGCACAAGATCACACAGAACACTAATCTGACAACTACAAAACACACTCTAACGAACAACAGAGCAAAAGCACTTGATTCAATGGGAAGGGACACAAAGGGATGTACTTTTGCAATGGAAGGGCGTTTGTGTGTGTCTATTTATGCTGTCTGCGTAGTTCACAACGTTGCCCTAGTCCATTTCCAATTTCAATGATTGCGCCGCTCCCAAATTGTGAGCATGCGCACAACGGAGCTGACATGGTTTCCTTCACGCGCGCATGCGCGAGTCGGCCGGCCCTTCATTTGCATGGGGTCACGGCTCATTTCAATGTAACACGCCCACGTCCCTCCCAATTTGTATTACTCCTCCTTACGCCTCCGGAAAAAACCTTACGTTTGCGCAAGCTCTTGCGTAAAAGCTACGTGAATCGCCGGATTACGCGGCTAGATTGCGCAAGTCTAACGGAAAAGTGGTGCGCTACGCCGGAATGATAATGCGCCGATCTACGTGAATCTGCCCCATATTTTTTAATATAGTTTTATTTCATTTTTTATTAAAGGGTCATTTTTTTAAGGGGTCCGGAGGTTCCCCAGGGGCCCGGAGGCACACAGGGCCCCAGATGGCAACCCCCCTTTTTTTATTTATTTTTTATAAAAAAATATATATATTTTTAATATAGTTTTATTTAATTTTCTATTAAAGGGACACATTTTTTAGGGGGTCCAGAGGTCCCCAGGGGACCGGAGGCCCACAGGGGCCCCCAGATGGCAATATTTTTTTAATACATTTTTATTTCATTTTTAATAAAGGGGTAATTTTTTTTAGTAATCCGGAGGTCCCCAGGGGCCTGGAGATCCCCAGGGCCCTGGATGACAACCACCCTTTTTTTTATAAAATGTTTATTTATTTTTTATATTATTTTATTTATTTTTTATATATATGGCCCCATGTGGCAAACCCCCCCTTTTTTTTATTTTTTTATTAAAGGGTCCAGAGGTCCCTGGTTCTCTTCCCCAGAGGGCCCATGCCTGAAGCTGTGTAAGGGGCCCCATAATTCCTGATGTAAGGGGTCTGGTGGTCCCCAGGGGCCTGGATGGAATCTCCTGGGGACCACTGGCCCCTTACAGGTGGGGGGGGTTTAGGTGCTGATGAACAAACCAGGCCCCATACAGGTTGGGGTCGGGGGGTAAAAATTAATGTAAAAAGAGCCTACAGGACCTGGTGGATTCCTTAAGGAGGTCTACAGCCACGACTGTCCTTCTCCAAGTACTCACCCCAGGCGACCGAGCTTAGCTTCCGTATACTAGGCAGATATTAAGTATGCTTTCAACCCTATATAAAGGATGGAAACATTTGATCAATTCAACTTATGGAGAGAACATTTTTGCACTTTTTTTTTTTCGCAGGCAATATCTACTAAACTATTAATGGTTTTACTCCCCCCCCCCCCCCCCTCCCATCGACATTGTTTTATTATTTATTACTGAGAAAATATAAAAATGTCTGCATTTTCTGACCATCACTTGTACCATGTCTGCAGTGTCTGACCATCTCCTGTATCATGCCTGCATTCTCTGACCATCTTTTGTATCATGTCTGCATTCTCTGAACATCTCTTGTATCATATCTGCAGTCTCTGACCATCTCTTGTATCATGTCTGCAGTCTCTGACCATCTCTTGTATCATGTCTGCAGTCTCTGACCATTTCTTGTATCATGTCCGCAGTCTCTGACCATCTCTTGTCTTATACCATGTCTGCAGTCTCTGAGGGAGTCTGGAGAGGAGTCAAGCAAGGGAGTGCTGCTGGGATGGGCGTCATGGGAGAAGTCAGACGTGCGGACTGTGGAGAGAAGACTATAGGATAAAACCAGAGCCACCAAACCAAGCTGGAGCCGACTGACTGATCCCTGCAAGGTGCACCTGAGAGGAGGTCAGTGACAGTGCCGCAAGGCCAGTCTGAGGGGGGGGGGGTTACTGATGTAGGGGGGGAGTGAATACAACAATGTAAGGGGGGTTCTGATTTAAAGGTTTCCCCCAATATTAGTAACCCGAATGTGTATTCTTTCTGTGGAAGGTGGTCTCTGGTCAACAGAGTCCTGTCCCCCCCACATTCCCAGAGTTCCTGGGGTCCCCCCTGATGCTTGACCACTTTTAACTGAAATTTGTTTATACATCTGTCTTATATATATAAAAAATCCATTCTTCAAATGTGCTTTAAAATGTATGGTTTTCCTTTTCACGAACAAGAAAATAATGACGTTTGCTGTTGGGCTGGTATGAAAATACTATGGGGCTGGTATGAATTTTTTTCCAGGGCTGGATTTTATCCCCAGTCCAGCCCTGCACGTTAATGTTGCAAGGTCTCAGTTGTGAATGGGGAGCAGGTGTGTTAAATTTGGTGTTATCGCTCACTCTCTCATTCTGGTCACTAGAAATCCAACATGGCACCTCATGGCAAAGAACTCTCTGAGGATCTGAAAAAAAATTGTTGCTCTACATAAAAATGGCATACTGTAGGCTATAAGAATATTGCCAAGACCGTGAAACGAAGCTGCAGCACGGTAGCCAAGACCATACAGTGGTTTAACAGGAAAGGTTCCACTCAGAACAGGCCTCGCCATGGTCGACCAAAAAAGTTTAAGGGTCACAAAATAATTTTTTTTCTTTAACCGCTTCAATACCAGGCTTTTATACCACCTCCATACCGGGCCTATTCTGACACTTCTCTCCTACATGTAATAATCATCATTCTTTTGCTAGAAAATTACACAGTACCCCCAAACATTATATATGTTTTTTTTAGCAGACACCCTAGGGAATAAAATGGCGGTCATTCCAAAGTTTTATCTTGCACGGTATGTACGCAATTATTTTTCAAACGCCTTTTTTTTGTAAAAAAAAATGTTTTATGAATTAAAAAAATAACAAAACAGTAAAGTTAGCCCAATTTTTTTGTATTATGTGAAAGATTATGTTACACCGAGTAAATAGAGACCCAACATGTCACGCTTTAATTATGCGCACACTCATGGAATGGCGCCAAACTTCGGTATTTAAAAATCTCCATAGGCAACGCTTTATTTATTTTTTACAGGTTACAGTTTAGATTTACAGAGGAGATCTAGTGCTAGATTAGTTGCTGGCACTCTAACGCACGCGGCGATACCTCACATGTGTGGTTTAAACGGCGTTTACATATGTCGGCGGGACTTACGTGTGCGTTCGCTTCTGCACGCGAGCTATCGGGGACAGGGGCGTTTTAATTTTTTTTTTATCTTTTATTTTTTTTTTGACTTATTTTTTATTTATTTTTACACTTTTTTTCATTTTTTTTTCACTTTTATTCCTATTACAAGGAATGTAAACATCCCTTGTAATAGTAATTAAGATTAATTAAGATTGAAAGCTGCGCTCAGGATAGCCTAATCCAGGGTAAAGGAATGAGATTGTGGCTGCAGCCCCCCCTAAATATGGCTCCAAGGGGAGTATATGGATATAGGTGTGAGTGTTGGGGGTGGTGGCGCTGTCACTAATATGTTGTTAGACTACCCCAAAAAGTATGGGTAGATTTAATGGGACAACATTCCCTACGGTGTAAGGTACCACAAGTGTGGTGGAAAGGTGATCTATGTTAGCATGTTAGCATAGCAGTAATGGTGCTAACAAGTGCTACCAATAATGTGTCATCAGTGAAAGTATAGATACACACGTATACATAATAAACAAAAATATGTGGTAAGTTATAAGTGTGCACTGACATCAATCAATAATAGGCTGTAATGCAATAAGTTGCGTCTGATTGCAGAACATGCAGTGGGTAAAATCTTGAAAACAAAAGTCTGAATAATGTGACAATGAAAGTGTCATCAGTATAGATATATATATATATATCCACAATAAACAATAATAAAAAGGCATGCAGTGAAGGAATATTCATAAGCAAAAAAATTATATATATAAAAATATAATAGAAAAAACTATAGGTCGGCTGACATAAAATAGTCCATCAATTACAATCGGGTGACTCTGTGTGAGGTGACAATCAAGGTGCACCTATATGAATAGGTGATACGTCAGGTGGGTATCGCGGTGAATCCGGTGCTCCCCCGGCTCTCAGCCTCTGCTAGGGAGTAGCCCAACCCCCCAACTTACTCCCTAGCAGAGGCTGAGAGCCGGGGGACAGTGGAACTGTGTAAATAACCATCCATACTAAGGAGATACACCAGGAATCTTGGTGATTACTTTTGGAACCCAGGAGAAGGAGCCACGACACGGGGGAATATATACTGTGACCCGACACGTCTTATACCCCTGCAGGGGTGACTACATTTGGTGAGTGGGGACCCATAAGGGGGAGCACCGGATTCACCGCGATACCCACCTGACGTATCACCTATTCATATAGGTGCACCTTGATTGTCACCTCACACAGAGTCACCCGATTGTAATTGATGGACTATTTTATGTCAGCCGACCTATAGTTTTTTTCTATTATATTTTTATATATATAATTTTTTTGCTTATGAATATTCCTTCACTGCATGCCTTTTTATTATTGTTTATTGTGGATATATATATATATCTATACTGATGACACTTTCATTGTCACATTATTCAGACTTTTGTTTTCAAGATTTTACCCACTGCATGTTCTGCAATCAGACGCAACTTATTGCATTACAGCCTATTATTGATTGATGTCAGTGCACACTTATAACTTACCACATATTTTTGTTTATTATGTATACGTGTGTATCTATACTTTCACTGATGACACATTATTGGTAGCACTTGTTAGCACCATTACTGCTATCTAACATAGATCACCTTTCCACCACACTTGTGGTACCTTACACCGTAGGGAATGTTGTCCCATTAAATCTACCCATACTTTTTGGGGTAGTCTAACAACATATTAGTGACAGCGCCACCACCCCCAACACTCACACCTATATCCCTTGTAATAGGAAGTGTGTGTGTCAGGTCCTCTTTATGGAGAGATGTGGGGTCAATAAGACCTCACATCTCTCCTCCAGGCTGGAAACCATGAGATCGGTGAAAAAAAATTCACCGATCTCATGAATGGTGACTTACAGCCGCAATTGCGACTTTGTTTACATACGGGGACCCGGGCGTGACGTCATCAGATCGCGCCTGGGTCCTCCGACGGTCATAGAGATGACTGGTGACCATCTGGTCACCAGTCATCTCTATGCTTCCTGCCGCCGCCGACGATTCGTTCTCTGGGCCCCCGAAGGCACAGGTAAGCCCGGAGAAGCACCGGATGGCGGCGGGAGGGGGGGATGTCCCCTCCCGCGGCCTGTAAGAACGATCAAGCGGCGGAACCGCCACTATGATCGTTCTTACATTGTGCAGAATCGCCGGCTGAAGAAGAGGATATCTGGATGATGCCTCTGGCTGCAGGCATCATCCAGATATTCGCCTGCAATACCCAGGCCGTCAATTGACGGCCACTTAGGATGGTAAATCCCATCCCAGGCCGTCAATTGTATATGGCTGGGTATTGAAGTGGTTAAAATAACAAACATGTTATACTTACCTCCACTGCGCAGTTCGTTTTGCACAGAGTGGCCCGAATCCACGTCTTCTGGGGTCCCTCGGCAGGTGTCTCTGGTCCTCCCCACAAGAACTCATCACATTAATGCGAGAGAGCTCGCATGGTGATGAATCCTTGCGGGCGCGCTCCCAAGATGCACTGCGTCACTGGATGTGATTGACAGCAGAGCCAGCCAATGGCTGTGCTGCTCTGAATTAATCTATCCGCTCAAGCCAATCAGCAGCCAGGCTGAGCGCCATAGAGGATCTCGGGACCGAGTGTGGGACTTTCAAGGGGTCAGGTAAGTAATACGGGGGCTCGAGTGGGGGAGGGCGGCATCATCAGATGTTTTTTTACCTAAATGTTTACAACTCCTTTAAGTGCACATGCTCATCGTCATATGCAGAGGTTGTCTTTCGTTAATAGACGTATGAGTGCTGCCAGCATTGCTGTAGAGGTTGAAGTGGTGGGGGTCAGCCCGTCAGTGCACACTGCATCAAATTTGCCTGCATGTCTGTCAACCCAGAAGGAAGCCCCTTCTAAAGATAATGCACAAGAAAGCCTGCAAAAGTTTGTTGAAGACAAGCAGATTACTGTAACCATGTCCTGTGGTCTGATGAGACCAAGATAAACTTATTTGGATCCAAAAGTGTCGAGTGTGTGTGGCGGCAACCAGGTGAGGAGTACAAAGACAAGTGCGTCTTGCCTACAGTCAAGCATGGTGGTGGGAGTGTCATGGTCTGGGGTTGCATGAGTGCTGCCAGCACTGGGGAGCTACAGTAGGAATGCTGCTTTCTGTAGTTCGTGACGTGTGCTTGACCTACTTACACTCAATGTTTAGCGACCTTGTCTGTGAAAGTGAAGGGTCGCCCTTCAAAAACAAAGTGTAATGCAAAATTATGTGTGACAGTAACTAACACCCGATGAGCAGCCCAAATTGTGTATGTGAAGTGAACATAGTGAAAGGGTGCTGTAGAATGACGTGAGGGTGGAACCTGTGTACTACACACCTGACTCAACGCCCTAGTTGCGAAGTCCTGGTTGAGGCCGAGAAACCTAGTCAATCGAAAACTTGTAGGAAAGGTGACATAACAGTCCAGGTTTAAACGTGGCATGGAATGAATCCAGACGCATCTTCTAACATGTGACTTGGTGAAGATGCAGACCCTATACTTGTGTGTTTTTTTATGAAAGTTTTTTGTTTGTTTTTTCTTTTTATCCTTTTTTTTTTAAATTAAAGTTATTTTTTTTCTACCTGAGAAAAGGACATCCAACCTGAGAAAAGGACATCCAACCTGGTACAGGATGGAACGACCTGAACTTGACTGACCAAATGGACAGAAACAGTGAGCGTCTGGTATCTCACTGGAGACTACGAGTGGCCAGATTGTGTGCCACTGGAGACGTGCTTGCAATGATTGCAAGAAAGTAGCCTCATCAGGGAGGTGAAAACAAGGACAGCAGAGAAATTGGAGCATGTCGGATGGTCGTGTGCAACTGTGGTGTTGCCTTATGTGAAATCTCCATTAACAGCTGTAAATAATATTGCAATTAGAAATATATTTTAGTTTGAAGGAAATATATTTAAAGTATTGATTGCTGTGTTAGTATTACGGTAATTAGCTCAACTTTAAAAGTTGGCCTTTTGCTTTCCCTGATCACATCTCACATGGGTAGTAAACAAGAGCCTTCTTTGACTCATCCAATCAGGATGTGCCCAATATACATTTACTAGGTACAGTGACCAATTAGGGAGAATTATATTAGCCACAGTACAGAAAGGAGGGGGTTATATAAAGTTTTGTGAGCAAGCTAACTCCCTCTTTGGTGTGGGAACAGACAGCAGTCACCATGGGCTGACCTGAAGTTAGCAGGTAACCTAACTCTTTACTTGCATCTTATACTGTATTGTAAAAAGGTTGTTGTGGGTAATTTGTAAATATCATGTAAGCCAGGGGACCTACACTGTACATTGTGTTGTAAATACTGTCTGGTGTGTAATTTGTATATCATATGTAACCCTATCAATAAATGTGTATTGCGGGTGGGACTACCTTTTTTGTTCAAGATCTCTTATATCTAGATCTTTATATGTCCATACTACTACAATGATTGTGGTGTGTGCACACAGTGTTGCTCATCGTCCTTTAAAAAAGTAATGATTTACAGTTACAAATTACTTGTCCGAAAAAGTAATTGAGTTAGTGATTCAGTTACTACATTGGCAAATTAATTAGTTACTCAGCAAAGTAACTGACTTTTTTTTGCCGGCGTATGACGACCCCCTAATTTTCCAGCTAAAATTTTGGTTTTGGGATATACTCACTGTATAAGACGACCCCTCACTGTGCCATCTGTAACATGCCTCACTGTGCCATCTGTAACATGCCTCACTGTGCCATCTGTAACATGCCTCACTGACAGTGAGGGATGTTAGAGGCACAGTGAGTGGGGCATGTTACAGGCACAGTGAGAGTGGCATGTTACAGGCACAGTGAGGCATGTAACAGGCACAGTGAGTGAGGCATGTTACAGGCACAGTGAGGCATTTTACAGGCACAGTGAGGCATGTATGATGGCACAGTGACTGTGCCATCATACATGCCTCACTGTGCCTGTAAAATGCCTCGACGACGATCTCCCTACCTTCTCCCGTTCTCCATATGTCAGACGTCGGCGGCCATCCTCCATTATTCAAAAGCCGCGCCTCCTATTTAGGCTGTGACTGTGATAGGCGGAACAGTAATTTTCCCAGCAGAGCCTCTGTTCGGTGTTCCGCCTATCACGGATGCCCTCTCACCCGAGTCCCAGGCTGAGGATGAGAAGGCATCCGTGATAGGCTGAACACTAAACAGAGGCTCTGCTGAGAAAATTTGTGTTCCGCCTATCACGGACGGAACAGTCAGAGGGGGAGGCGCGCTTTTTTAATAATGGATGGCCGCCGACGGTGACACACAGGTACATGTGTAATTGTGATAACGCCGCCCAAGTAATGGGAACGGCGTTACCGCGAGGGGAAGAGTAATCTGGTAGACTACTCGTTAACCTCAAAAGGGGCATCGTTAGGTAACAGCGTTTATTTTAATGCCATTACTTACAACACTGTGTGCACATAATCACAGAAACTAGTCAACAGTGAGTTGTGATTGTATGTTTGTGGAAATTAACGAATCGTGCAGACACAAGTCCGAGTAATGAAGTAGGAGTATTGTATGCGTTTGTGAATAAGTGCAAAACCTGCGCATGAATGATCTGAGTAACGATAGATTGCTTGTGGCAGGTGCAGCACAAGAGAGACTAAGCTGCAGGAAACTTGTTGTGTTTGTGATAGATGGAATCGATTTGTATCAGGCAGAGGATTCGAATCGTATTGCCGACTAGACTCAAATCGGGCTGTAGGGTGTATGAATGGACCCGATTCGGATCATTGTGCCACCGATGCGACTAGACTAATTAGGCTGTAGAGTGTATAAATGGACTCGGTTCGGATCGTTGTGCCACTGGCGCGACTAGACTCAAATCTGTCTGTAGAGTGTATAAATGGACCCGATTTGAATCATGCCACTGACGCGATTAGATTCAAATCGGGCAGTAGAGTGTGTGAATGACCTGTCAGAGTATAAGAAGCTGAGTATTGGCTGAGTTATGAGTACATACAAGCGTACGATTTGGATTGGTCTGAGTAACGACTAGTAGCTTATGGTACATTGCCTTACGATAGAGACCGAACTGTAGTAAGCTGCGTGATCGATGGAATCGTGACATGTGATGCTGAGGATACGAATCGTTGTGCCGTCAGCACGACTGGATATGAATTGGGCTATGGAGTGCATGAATAGGCATAAGGGATGGGGGATAGGAAACATAACGAATCGCACATGATATGAAAGGTTCAAATCCTACCTGCAAGCAAGAACAACCAATGAAGACTACGAACAGAGAAGCCAAAACACACTGGAATCGAATGTATGGACTCAAAAAACACAAAGTGAGCTGAGAAGAGCCGGCCTGGTGATGTGACGTATCGTGCAATGGAACGACAAGAGATACAGGTGAGTGTGCTGTTTAAATCCCCCCCCCCCCAGACTCCTCTCATAAATCTAGGCCATCATACTGACTATATATATATATATATATATATATATATATACACACACACTTCTCAAAAAAAAAAAAAAGCAACACTTTGAAAACAAAACTCAATAGGGAAACATACCATGCTGGATATCTATACTAATATGGACTGGGTAATGTGTTAGGAACATTTGATGGAAATGAAAATGATCATCTTACAGAGGGCTGAATTCAAAGTGAAAAAATAATGCAGCAGGCTAGTCCATGTTGCTGAAATTTCATTGCAGTAACTCAGTAGTTTTTTGGCCCCACACATGCTTATTTGCATGCCCGACAACGTATTCTTCTACGTATTTTTGGTAATAAAAATCACAATAAGCGTATATTGATTGGTTTGCGCAAACGTTATAGCGTCTACAAAATAGGGGAACGATTTATGGCATTTTTATTATTATTATTTTTTTACTAGTGTAGCGCTACCCCCGAAGGAGCCGCTGGTTTATTTGGGATCTACTCTCGTTGGCTCAAATCACCCCTCATTTAAATAACTCAAACCCTCTCTTGACACATCAGAAGTCTGGTGAGTGAGATATTGTGACCTCTGCTAGGCTGGGGTCACAATAACAGGCACACAGCATGTAGTGGCAATATAAACATGAATTACCTGTTGTTATGGACGGTCCCTCCAGATGAGAAAATACACTCCACACAGTGAATATATTTAAATATAAGGGGGTAAGTTTACTGTATAGTAACTTAAGGAAGACAGGCATAGGGTTTCAACACAAACACAACTGGCAAGTAATGAGTCAGACTGATTCGCAAGGACCCTTGCAGGAATCAGCAATTAATGCAAGTAAAAGAGATCTAAACCTAAGAATGGTACCATTCATCTAAACTAAACAGGCAGTCTATGCTCGCGAGCGCCCTCTAGTGGACAGTTCTACTGGGCAGTCAATATCCCCGTTGCTGCCGGTTGGTGCACAATAAAACTGTAATCCACAGGTGGTAAATAAAAGGGGAAGATTGATTAAATAAAGTATCCTGAACAGCAACGTTGGTCAGCTGATCGCTAGCCAGCGTCAATCACTTCAGTATAATAACTATGAACAGTGAAAGGGGCCTTCAAACTTCAGCTGGAGGCCCTACACATGTCTCCGGCCTGTGGGGTGACACCAGGTGAACTGTCTAAAGGGAGAGTTTCAAGCTGAGCATGTGCTCTCTCACCCGACAGGCCGATCTGCCTGAGTTCTTCTCAGAAGGTGTGATGATAAATCACTGCTCCACAGCACAAGGATCCTGGATGAGGGTTCTCCACTGTTTTAGTTGTCAGCTGGGTTGCCTCTCCGATTTCCGGGAACACGGGCTGGATGCTGGAGTCTTGCTTCCTTCCGGATGGCTGGTCTCTTGGTGAATTTAGGCCCAGGCTTCTGGCCTAGCAGCACGGCTGTGCTCCTCAGCAGCTCTGCCCAGGAGAAGATGCAGATCCCAAGAGGGGGAGAGCAGCCCCTCCCTTTCCTTAAATAGCCTCTCATATCCTTCTGAGTGGCTGAGCAAAGTTGTCACATGTTCCAATCACACAGGGCACTGTGAGAAGTGTAGTCTGTTTCTCCTGCTACTTGCAGTCCCACAGTGCATAACTTTATTAAAGGTATCTTACATATTTACAAGCATGGATAAATTTCCAGCGGGGATGGCCTGTCATTAGACTTTGACAGGAGGACCCCGCTACACTAGTAATGGCAGTGATTAGTGATGATTTTTATTGGGACTAGAACATTATGGCGGACACATCAGACACTTTTGACACATTTTTGGGACCATTGGCATTTATACAGCGATCAGTTCTATAAAAATGCACTGATTACTGTGTAAATGTCACTGGCAGGTGTGTTACATAGGGAGTGATTCTAACTGTGGGGGGATGGGACTGCCTGGTTGAGAAGACCGATCATTAGTTTGAACAACAAATCGCTCTTTTCACCCCTAACAGCACAGAGATCTGTCTGTGTACATTGACAGATCTCTGTTCTGTCTCTGTGTGGAGTGATCGTGGCTGCCCGGTGGTCATCACAACTGCCGGACATGTGCATCGGCTCCAGCGGTGCATGTGCACCCCCTAATGGTCAAAAGGTGACCATCAAAAGCAGCCACTATGCCATCAATTGTCACCACTGTGCCATGCCATCAAATGCAGTCACTGTGCCATGCCATCAAACACAGCCACTGTGCCATCAATTGTCACCACTGTGCCATGCCATCAAACGCAGCCACTGTGCCATCGATTGTCACCACTGTGCCATGCCATCAAAGCAGTCACTGTGCCATGTCATCAAACACAGCCACTGTTCCATCAATTGTCACCACTGTGCCATGCCATCAAACACAGCCACATTGCCATCAATTGTCATCACTGTGCCACGCCATCAAACGCAGCCACTGTGCCATGCCATCAAATGCAGCCACTGTGCCATCAATTGTCACCACTGTGCCATGCCATCAAACGCAGCCACTGTGCCATGCCATCAAACGCAGCCACTGTGCCCATCAATTGTTGCCACTCTGCCCTATTGTCGCCACTGTGCCAATTGATGCCACTGTGCCCTTTAATTGTTGCCACTGTGCCCATTGTCACCGATGTGCCCATTGTCGCGGCTGAGATAGAGGGGGCGGCGCTCCAGCGCCCTCTATAGAAGCACCGCCACTGTCTATCTATTTATCTATCTATCTTCCTTCCTTCCCTTCTTTCTTTATATCTTTCTTTCTCTATCTATCTATCTATCTATCTATCTATCTATCTATCTATCTATCTATCTATCTATCTTCCTTCCCCTCTTTCTTTCTGTCTTTATCTATCTTCCTTCCTTTCTTTCTTTCTATCTATCTTTATCTTTTTTTCTTTATCTATCTTCTATCTATCTATCTATCTATCTATCTATCTATCTATCTATCTATCTATCTATCTATCTATCTATCTATCTATCTTCCCTTCTTTCTGTATCTATCTTCCTTCCTTCCCTTCTTTCTTTATATATCTTCCTTCCTTCCTTCCCTTCTTTCTTTATCTATCTTCCTTCCTTCCCTTCTTTCTTTCTATCTTTATCTATCTTTCTTTTTTTTTATATATCTTCCCTCCCTTATTTCTATCTGTATCTATATTTTTTTATCTATCTATCTATCTATCTATCTATCTATCTATCTATCTATCTATCTATCTATCTATCTATCTATCTATCTATCTATCTATCTATCTATCTATCTATCTTCCCTTCTTTCTTTATCTATCTATCTTCCTTCCTTCCCTTCTTTCTTTCTATCTTTATCTATCTTTCTTTTTTTTATATATCTTCCCTCCCTTATTTCTATCTGTATCTATATTTTTTTATCTAACTATCTATCTATCTATCTATCTATCTATCTATCTATCTATCTATCTATCTATCTATCTATCTATCTATCTATCTATCTATCTATCTATCTATCTACCTACCTACCTACCTAATCTATCCATCTTCCTTTCTTTCTATCTTTATGTTTTTATCTATATCTATCTTTCTCTGTATCTACCTATCTTTCTTTCTTTCTTTCTTTCTTTCTTTCTCTCTCTCTCTCTGTCTATCTATATTTCTTTATCTCACCCCACATCCCATCATTAACCCCCGCCATGCCCCCCCCCCCCCCCCTGGGCTGCTCAGTCTAAAATGCCCGGGCCTATTTTTTGTCCCAGTCCGGGCCTGGGTTAAACCATGTGCAACCTCCAACCTCCAACCTCTTGCTAAAGAAAGATGCAATTGTTTTTCCTTGCTTTGGCTCTAAGGCTATGATACATAACAGCTAAAGTAGACTAGAGTGACCATTCAACAACACATTAGATATTTTACTTGGTATTTTAAATTGCTTACACTTAACCAGAACCAGCTATTGTCTACAAAAAAACACAGCTGTACTCGGTAAAGATTTAATATAATTTAAAAATTTTCACTTACCCAAAATACCTTTAAAAGGGGCTTTTCTCTTTTATCAAGAAACAAGGAAATCCTTTTCAGAAGGACCTCTACAGCTCAGCATTTATTTTCACTTTGCGTATTCTAGACGTATAAGGGATACTGCTTTGGAATGAAAGTAGAATGTGTCCACAGCTGTTTTTAACACACAAGATATAACTAAATCCTCTACTAGATAGTAGTACACCTACACATGTATTTTATATCTTAGTATTAATCAGTCATCATAAACACCCTACTGTCAACTTTGCAGTCTCCGTGCATACCATATGAAGAACATACTATTTTTTCAAAATGAGAGTAGATTATAAGCTAATATATTGGCAGATTGAACAATAAGCGTGTGACTGCTTTTGATGAGAAATGATCAACAGAATCTTTTTTTTATTTTCAAAAAGCTTTATTTGGAAGACACGTAATAAAACAGTTCAGTACAATGCATTGGAATAGGAAAAACAGAGGGAGTGTAAAATAATGACTAAACAGAAGGGAGGGTTGGGAACATGGATAAAATGAGGATACATAGAGAGATGGTAGGGATATTTGTAACCATGAATTTGGAAGCAGTGGTTATATTTGAGACATGAATGGGTGAGAGACACACTATTGGTTAAGGATATAGGTGGGAACAAGCTATCGGGAATTCTCAGTATATTAGGAAGATCGTGGATGCAGGGGATGTTTAGGGTATCAAAGACCAAAAAATCCATTTACTTGTAAAGAGATGCATAGTGTCAAACAAAGTGTGATGAATTCTTTCAGAGAGTCTAATAGATTCCATTCTGGATATTACCTGGGGCCATGGTAGGTTCTGTGATTTCCAGTTGCAGGCAATCATCCATTGTATAGCATTGATTAGAGAATGGATCAATCTATTACATGTAGGTGGAACCTCGGGGACCGTGGCCATAAAGTAAACATATAGATGGGGTGAGGGAGATTTTCTTGTTGAGAGTGCTTTCTAGTCTTTCTAGTCTGTTTATAAGTGCAAGCCAAATGGGATCTAAGTATTTTCAATCTCAAAAAATGTGGAAGTAATTACCCACCCCTGGGCAACCTCTGAAGCAGCTCGGGGAGGTGTTGGGATAGAAGGAGTGAATTTTAGCAGGGGTCATATACCACCTGGTGAATATTTTTAGGGGGGTTTCTCTGAAGGCCACAGCACGGTTGCTTTTACGGAGATTTTCAATCATATCAGCCCATTGGTCAAGAGTAAAAGTGAAGTTAAGTTCCGATTCCCAGCGCAACATTGGGGCTGATTTTTCCGGCTGGAGAGAGGTAATGAGGTTATTATAGAAACCAGAGATTAATCCTTTGCCTCTGGATCAGGTTGTGCAGATATGTTCAAATAGGTAGTGTTGAGCAGAATATGCCATATTCGATTTCGCGATATATCTCGAATATATAGTCGAATATTCGAGATATATTCGCTAAATACGAATATTCGTGATATTTTTTTGGAAATGAAATGATTGCGAATTTTCACTATCGCGAATGCGAATGCGAATTGCGAATTGCGAATGCGAATATTCGAGAAAAGCGGAATGGAGCACTCTGATTGGCTCAGAATATTTGTGATATATTACAATATAAAATAATTGCGAATATTCGAGAAATGCGGAAGGAGCACTCTGATTGGCTCAGAACATTCGTGATATATTACAATACAAAATAATTGCGAATATTCGAGAAATGCGGAAGGAGCACTCTGATTGGCTCAGAATATTCGTGATATATTACAATATAAAATAATTGCGAATATTCGAGAAATGCGGAAGGAGCACTCTGATTGGCTCAGAATATTCGTGATATATTACAATATAAAATAATTGCGAATATTCGAGAAATGCGGAAGGAGCACTCTGATTGGCTCAGAATATTCGTGATATATTACAATATAAAATAATTGCGAAATTTCGAGAAATGCGGAATGGAGCACTCTGATTGGCTCAGAATATTCGTGATATATTACAATACAAAATAATCGCGCGATATCGCTATTGCCGAATAATCGCATTGCGATTTTTCGGCAATATAAAATGAGCGCTGCAGCTACTCGGCCCAAGGTCTCTAATCATACCAGCAATGCTTTTAGACGTCGATGGGGATCTCTAGGATGTGATCTGTTCTAAAAAAAAATTGAAAAAATACGAATATTCGAAATAGCGAATATTCGCCGCGATATTCGCGTTATTCGCGAATACTCGAATATGCAATATTCGTAGCGAATATTCGCAATGCGAATATTCGTGAACAACACTACAAATAGGGTACTGGGAGGGGAAATTTGTGTGGAAAAGTATAGTGAGAAGAAATCCCTGTGTGTATTGGTGGATACTGGAGGGTGGAAGGTTGAATTTGAGTTGAAAGGAGGCGAAGGTGAGACATTTTGAGTTGAAAATGAAGGATTTTAACGTGGTGAGATCTCTGGAAATCCAGACATCAAAGGGGGTCTTGTCTGGAAATGCAGGGGGAAATCTGGGGTCTCTGAGATACAAAGCAAGGGGAGGGGACGGGGAGGAGAGATTATGTTTAAGTTAAAATTTTTTCCAAATTTGCAGCATTTGGGCAACTATTGTGTTTTTCTTGGAGAGAGCATTGTATGGTATTATGTTTGACCACAAAATGCCCCTAATATTCAGGGGCAATATCGAGGATGTCTCAAACCTGAGCCATGGGATGTCTGGGTCTGCGGAGAACCGATAGATTTAGTGATATCCAAGATCTCAGCTTCTGTGCATGGCTCATTCAATGAGGAGATCTGAGAGTCATTTAATTTAGGGAGATCAAGAGAGTTGAGCCAATCTAAGGATGAGGGTTTGGGGTAAGTTTGAGGGCCAGATAAGAGATTTTTGTAGAAGGAGGTGAAAACCTGAAGGACGTCTTGTGGATGGGTGACAAAGTTACCCTTTGCGTTTTTCAATTTGTAGACGTGAGGGGGTTTGGTATCCTGATTTAATTTGCGTGCAAACATTGCAGAGGCCGAATTTCCTTGCAACAGGAACTTGGCTTTGGAGAACCTGAGTGATTTTTCTGTATCCTCCGATAGCAATGTATTTAGGGCGTGGCATTTAGTGTGGATAAGGTCGGTCAGTGCCGGTGAGGGGGAGGAATGCAGTTTAGTGTATAGGTCACTCGACTCTCTAGTAAGGCATTTTATGTCGGTAAGTTTAGCTTTGTGTTTAGCCGTGGCAATATTTATTATGTGTCCTCTCAGGACCGCTTTGTGAGCCGCCCAAATAGAGGTGGGAAGCACCTCTCCGGGGATGTTGTCCTGAAAATAGTTTTCGATATGGGATCTAATTTGTTGGAGGGTGGAGGGGTCGGAGAGAAGGGAATCATTAAGGCGCCATTTGAATGTAGTGGGTGCTAGCCCAATGTGGGAGGTTTCAAATTCTACCATGTTATGGTCAGACCAGGGGAAAGGGTGGATTGTTGCATTAGATGAGTTGGCCAGGAGTATGGGAGTGCAGAACACATAGTCCAACCTAGCGAAGCAATCATGGGGGTAGGAATAGTGTGTGTAGGCCTTAATGCCAACATTATGTGCTCTCCATGTGTCAATCAATTGGGCCTTGTTGATATGGCGGGTTATGGTTTTGGTGAAGGCTTTAGATGAGAGGGTTGGTCTGCTTCTGTCTAGTGTAGGGTTAGCGGTTAGATTAAAGTCACCACCAATAATCATATGTGGGGAGTTATAGAGATCAAGAGTATCAAAACATTTTGTAAAGAAAAAGGTTTGAGCTTCGTTAGGAGCATATAGAGAAGCTATTGTTACTTTGCGTCTATTGATAAAACCCTTCGTAATAATAAATCTACTATCAGTGTCTTTAAAGACAGTCTGTAGTTCGAAAATCACTGTATTTCTAATGAAAATAGCTACACCGCGTGACTTATTGGAAAAGGTGGTGTAGTGAAGTTGACTGAAGGTTTTGTCAAAGTACTGGGGGTGGTTGGCCGTAGAAAAATGGGTTTCTTGCATTAGAATAATGTCTGCACCAAGTCTTTTATAATGTCTAAATGCTTTCTTACGTTTATTTGGGGAATTAAAACCCTGGACATTGTGAGAAAAGACTCTAAGACCCATTATTCTGTAGGGGGGAGCGCTGAGTGAGAGGGGAGACTGGAGAGCCTGGTCAACACAAATAGCTAACATGAGAACATCATCACAGTAGCAAGGTAGACTATTCAATAGTGTCATATCAGGGGTACAGTATACAGAGTAAAAATGCATAGTGTGCGGTATGAAATTCAATAGAAAAAGGACTGAACTAAGAGAAAGAAAAAAAAAGTCTTCCAAAAAATTAAGTTTACAATTAACTGCCACTAGGGCGAAAAAGCTGGCTACTAAATAGAGCCAGGAGGGGGGGCCAGGGGACAGGAGGTCCAAAGGTCCAGACAAAAACAAGAGTGGACTAACAAGTCCAATTTCTACCAGCAGGGCCAGCAAGCAAACCAAGAAATTGGGCAAGCCAGCGGGCCGTGCAGGGAGAATGGGAGACAATCTAGCGACGGCGGACGAGCCAGGCGTGTAGAGTGAGAAAACTAATCTGGCATGACCGTGCGGGATCATGAGCAAACAAATAAAACAACACAAACATAACATCTGGAGGGGGGGTATAAGTAGGATATAGGGGGGGGGGGTGGGGGTGAACAACAGTGCTACAAAGCCCAAAAGGCCCCGGCATAAGGGTAGTGGAGGGGGGGAGTGGAAGGAGGGGGGGGTCCCCAGCAATAGAGGGAGCAAACCTGCGATACGATACACTTCATAGGGGAGTCCAGGATAAGTAGAACATGGGTCAGGGGACCCCAGAGTCCAGGTATTAGGTCAGTTCGCGCCTCTCTGGACAATCACTCAATTTCTGGTTGTGGTGGTGTTGAGCATCTGGGGCGGGCCATAGGGTGAAGGTATCCGGACGGGGTCTCCAAATCGTAGGAACATCTAAAATGTAAAAAAAGGGGAAGGAAAATAGGGGGGGTGGGGGGTGGGGACAATGTCTTGCAAGCAGGGTTCGATCAACAGAATCTTAAAGTGGTTGTAAACCTTAGACATGAAATATGAACAAAACATATTGTTCTATACATTGTACTTGCCTCTATCCAAAGCGCTGAGTGTGATTTCTCTCTGTTGCCTCATTCCTCTGCATGAGTCACTTCTAACAGGTTTTTCCAACACCAAGAGATACAACGTTAACAGGGAGCTCCAGCACACTGCCAGTGGCTGACAGCCTCAGCTGTGCCTGTTCCATGTGTACTGTGAGGAGGGGGTGTGGTCTTTGCCTCCAATAAGCTCTCAGAGCTTTTTCAGTAAGCTCTGTAGTGTGTGTCTTTAGATTTCCACCTCTTGCTTTTTAGAGCTGAGAGTTGTGTGCTTAAGAAAGCTGTACAGAAGAAATGGCTGCAGATAAACAGGCACACCTTCTGTAGGAGGAGTTGTTTCATCTTGTTTGACCTGAGGCTAGTTACTTCACTAGGTATATGTAACCATTTACTTATTTATTGAATAACAAGCAATAAAATATATTCAGTTGTGACATACTTTCATGGGCAGAAGAGAGGTAGTATTTTTTTGAAGCTCTGGCTCCTGGGTTTAAATCCTGCCAAGCTATGTACATGGAGTTTGTATGGTTTCCAGTGTTTACATGGAGTTCTTTCCAAAGACATAGTGGTACACCATTGCTACTGCGTAAACTGGGGAATGTTTGTGCACGTAGTGAATTTCTTTCCAATTTTGTCTGCTCAACAAGGTTGTAACATTGAGTAGTTGCTATTTTTTCCTTAATTTATTTGTTGTTCTGGATGAACACAAGTAACATGTTTCCAACTGTGATTTGCTATGACTGGAGGGTTTAGGAAGCAGGTACCATATTTATATATGATTGCTAGGGCAAGAACTTTGGGACATTGAATCTGGGCAGGAATGTTGGAACACTATAAGCCATAGATCATAAAAAAACACTCATGTTTGGCCACACCCATGGTTTGGCCACACCCACATTTTAGCCACACCCACGTTTGTTCAACGTGGCTGCTGCCCCCTCATACTCTCAGCAGCAGCACAACATCCCCCCAAAAAATGTGTCTGGTGCTGCCCCTGAGCCTTTCGTTTGCGCAGGAGCATCACAGCCCTATTCATCCTTATGTGCAAGCCATACTGCAACTGCTTGAGGTCACTATTAGTATGGCTTTACTATAGTGATAAATTGGGCTACAATGTGCATGCACAGAACAAAGCGGCCCTTTTTTAGTGGTGGAACTACAACCATTAGATTGCAGTAAGTATGTGTGAAGGTTAGGGTGTATTAGGTTAGGATAGGGAAGGAGCAAGAAAGGATACATTCATAGGGCATGTGTCAAATAAAAACAATTTGAAGCATATATTTTGATTCAAATTTTATATTTAATAAGTGAGTATTTCAGTTGTGTGGATTAAATATGCTGTTACTACCTAATCTATTTTCATTTATTCAACTACTAAAATTACATGTACGTTAGCAAAAGGTAAGGCATTAACACAAAACACCTTTTTTTTGGTTATTTCTGTGTGCTGTGGGGAAATTGGAGGAATTTCCCACTTGCCACCTGTTTTGTTTGCAGACGGGGAAGTCCCGATGAAGAGTTCAGTAAAATACCAATATACAATATAGTTTAAAAAAAAGCAGTAAATATAACTTATTTATTTTTAAACTTCATTATTTCTTCAAGATACTGCATAGGCATAGGGGTTTTGTAGATTAAAGCGGAAGAATATATTTTCTTTTATTGGCCTTATTTAAAACAGTCAAAGAACATGTGCTAGGTGCAATGACCCATAACAGCTGGTCAGAACTCTTCTTTTTACCTAATTTACTTAAAGTGGAAGTTGCACATGACTGGATGATGGAAGTCAGCTAAGCTTACAGAATGCAACTGCACTTTGCAAAGTTCACAGTCTATTTGCTTTTAGTAAATCAAACGCATAGATCTCAATGAAGCATAAGTGCAGTGACCTCACGCATGTAGTCAATTGTTTACTTCCTGCAGCCCTATGATGGTACGTTGGTACCTCCGTATGGACCTTGGGCTGGCATGTAAATAACGCAGTAGTTTGTGGTTGCAATGTTCTGCAGGCCTCAATGCAATAAATTAATAAATGCACATTTTATTTAATGTATGATGGTTCTTGGTGTATCAGAAGAACATGGTCAATAAAGCACATATGGGGTATGAAGCAAAGCTAGTACAAAAGATTAATTTGGCAAGACAAGTAGGAGAAAGAATGCAGTTGGTAAGGGAACCAGTGACTAGTGCAAGGTATTTTGCAGCCATTCATGAAGTGTGCTACCTGGTGTAGGTTACAGGCCCTCTGGTAACAAGAGGATCAATGTTCTTGTTCTGTCCCTAGAGATCAGTTTCCCAAAAGTACCTGAAGACTTTGTGTACCTGGCTGCTTGATAAGGGAGAGTAAAACGTTTTTAATTAACGAGGAAGTAAACCCTCCTATCGTTTTCAGCCAAGGAAGCGGCCATCTTGACCTCTGTTTAATCTGCAACTGCCATGATGCTGTACATGTGACCTGTTATGAAACCAGCCATTGGATGGTTTGGCAGTTTGGTTGAGAGCACAAACAAATGTGACAGCTAGCATTTCCGGCATGCCGGGAATGTTAAAGATTTTTGTAACTATCAAATTGAAGGGTTTACTTCCACTTTAAGTGCATGCATGAGGTCCAAGGCAGAGGTAGATCCAGAGTCTAGTCTCGGGACGGGCAGTGCCAGAAAATACGAGTTTTTGCGGGCAACTTATTTGGAAAATGGCTGGTGTTAGTGCTTGAATCATCACGGCACCTAGGTTGTTATGGCGACAGGATAGTAAAAGGAAAAATATTGCGCTTGTTAAATACACAGAAAAGGAGCAGCGATCAAAAAGGTGTTATACCACACCAAACAATATGCAAAAGAAAAAAATTTAATTGAAGTGCGTAACACAGTAGTATTTAGATGAATGTTGATCACAAGTAAACAGTCCACCAAAGGCAAGTTCATGAATAATCTCCACCATGTGCAAGACGGTTTCACACTAGGAACAGTGCCAGAAAGGTAAGAACCTCCACCACAATGATATATATTCTCTTACCAGATAAAAATGATCCCTGGTTAAAGGAGATCATATAGAGCATGGTAAGAGACTGGGATCGAGGGCAGCCAGGATATTCAGTGTCCTTGGTATATGAGAGTCACTCCCAATAGCGATCCGAGGGTATGCAAAAAATAAAGGGCTCACATAGTGTAAAATCCTTATTTTAATTATTAAAAGCAAGTAGAAATGCGCTTACAATATCGTAGATATGCAGAGCGTATAAAAAAAAAGCCGACAGGCATGAGTGTAGCGTATTATTTAAATTATTACATTGTTATAGAAAATGCAATAGTTCAACTCATCATAATGCCGAATCAGTGAGAGCCTGAGTGTGTCACTTGCCATCGTCGCCAGCCACCAGATGCAGATTGTCACTTGCCACAAGTTGCAAATTGTCACTTGCCACGTCACCTGCCAAACATTGCGGATTGTCGACTTGCCACGTCACCTACCACTCATTGCGGATTGTCCACTTGCCACGTCACCTGCCACGCATTGCGGATTGTCTACTTGCTACGTCACCTGCCACACATTGCAGATTATCCACTTGCCACGTCACCTGCCCCAAGTTGCGGATTGTCCACTTGCCATGTCACCTGCCACAAGTTGCAGATTGTCCACTTGCCACGTCACCTGCCATAGGTTGCAGACTGTCCACTTGCCACATCTCACCTGCCACATGTTGCAGATTGTCCACTTGCCACAAGTTGCAGATTGTCACTTGCCATGTCACCTGCCATACATGGGTATCTTAACCGATATTGAAGCTAGGCTTACGCGTTTCGGGGGCGTACCCCTTTCCTCAGAGCCCCGGTGGTCTGCACTGCTCCCTCACTGTACAGCTTGTCAGAATATATACACACACAAAGAGGTAGAAATCGAAACGTCAATAATCAACACTATAAAAATAAAAATTATGAGAATAGGACTAAACGGCGCTATAATAACAATAAAAATAAACAGAAATATAGACACAGAAACACAAATAAAGATAAAAATAGAAATAGGGATGAGAATAAAAGCAATGAGGGCATTTCTTACAATCAATCCCTCAGATCGCAAGTACAAGATGATTTCCCTCCCCCATTGACACAAAAAAGAGTTCAAGTAGAGATGAATATAAATAATACGCATAACGAAGAAGAATTCAAAATAGACGACCCCTCAGCAATTGGTGATCCTCCAATACATGAAGACAATATGGCTTTGGTTGAGATACCCCAAATAGAATCATCACCGAATGAAATACCGACAGAATCCACTAGTGGGAGTAGCATAGGAGGATGCAAATCTAAAGCAATAAACACCAACAAAGATGATAATACGTCTTCTTTTTTTTGGGAGAGGAGCTGCTGGGAGAATAGGACTCGCAGCTCAGAAGAATCCATCAACCAGGTCCATCTGTTCCCCCCCAAACACTCGGAGATTGAAAAATCTACGAGAAGAGGCAAGAGGGGAGGAAAGAAATACAAGAAGAGAACAGAAAAGGTAGAGAATCACTCCACCATTAGAATATTCAATTTATCAAAATGTATCCTTAAAGAGGAGGAACTCAAATTGTTGAGAAGAGGTTTGAATTTTGCTCCAGAAAGTCCTCCTAACCTCTTTGAATTATTCATCGACCTAAATAAGTTTGTACGCAATCTTACAGTTAAACGGTTCTTTAGGCTAAAGGAAATAAATGGAGCTCCAAGTGATGACCAAGATGAAACTATTATATTATGTGAAGAAGAGTCGCTAGATAAGGATATGCTAGATATATTGGAGGAACTATATGGTGAAGGAGAGATAGAAATAGCAACCGAACCTCCAGTTCCAGCAGGTGAGGAGCCAATAATTAGCACCAATTTTAGGGCCAAATCAAGTTTCTACCCGCATTGGAACAAGGGTAACTTCATATCTACATTTTATGAGGTTGTCTTGAGAGAATTTAGAAAGATCTGTGGGAAAAAGAGTCTAAAAAGCAAAAACAGCTCGAACATAGACTTTGAGGCACCCTTGAACAGCTTGAAGAATAATTCAGAAATCGTAATAAGAAAAGCTGACAAGGGTGGTGGCTTAGTAGTACAGGACAAAGAGCAATACCTTGAAGAAGCCTATAGGCTGATTGGAGACACCACCACGTATGAAAGACTTTTCTGGGATCCAACGATGGCCTACAATAAGGAACTCAAGAACCTATTGGAAAAAGCGGTCGCTGATAAGATCTTGACAAAAAGTGAATTCCAATTCCTGTATTCCAAACACCCGGTAGTCCCACATTTCTACCATATCCCCAAGATACACAAAAACCTAGAGAAACCACCAGGTCGCCCAATTATTGCAGGAATCGATAGTCTGTCCAGCAATTTGGGCAGCTATCTAGACTACTTCCTGCAAACCCTAGTGACGAGTCTTACATCAAGGACTCAAGTCATGCCTTGGAAATATTGAACCCTTACAAGTGGGAAAAAGGTTACAGATGGCTATCACTTGATGTGACATCATTGTATACATGTATACAACACGAATTTGGACTCAGAGCCATTGAATATTATTTGGCGGAGGCTCATCAATTTAGCCCGCGGCAAGCACAATTTATCCAAAATTGTATAGAGTTTACTCTGACTCACAACTATTTCTCTTTCTTGGATTGCTTCTACCGACAGATAAGAGGCACCGCTATGGGGGCCAGGTTTGCTCCCAGCTATGCGAACCTTTTTATGGGCTACTGGGAGTCTAAATTTATCTGGCACAACAACCCTTTTGGAAAACATCTGGTCCTATATGCACGATACATCGATGACATTCTCATTATATGGAATGGCAGTGACGAGGACCTAGAGGGATTTCTGGCGCACTGTGAGAATAACCCGTTTGGCATTTCATTTACACATGTAGTGGACAAAGAATCATTAGTGTTTCTAGATTTGGAATTAAGGGCCGATGACGGTGGTAAGATCGCTTCAAAAACCCATTTTAAACCCAGTGCAGGGAACTCATACCTACATGCCTCGAGCCAGCACCATCCAAGATGGATCAAAAATGTTCCATTTGGCCAGTTCTGTCGTTTAAAGCGAACCTGCACCCAGAAAAAAGATTATGAAGAACAAAGTCGGATCCTGAGAGAGAAATTTAAAGAAAAGGGATATGGGGAGGCACATATAGAGGAAGCCTTCCAAAAATATCTCCAGCTCTATGAAGAGGATGCACCAAAAAGCGACAAAATCAAGAGATATACCGAAAATGAAACCTCTACAGTACGGTTTTGCACTAGGTATAACAATAAGGCCCCGACCATACAAAAAATCTTCCAGAAGAACTGGAAGATTCTGGCTGCTGATCCGTTTCTAGAGACATGTATCTCGTCTCGCCCCAATCTGGTCTTTAGAAGACCTAAAGACTTGAGAAGTATGATTGCTCCTAGTAGAGTTAAGAAAATGAATAAAGAAAAGGGATTAAAAGGGCCCTGGACCACAATTTTCGATCAAAAAGGAAGCTATAGATGTGGCGTAAACAATTGTGGCAACTGTACACATATGCACCATAGGAAAAGAGATGTTACTGGTGCAGATGGAAGATGTCACATGATCAAACAATTTATTAATTGCGGAACTTCATACGTTATATATGGCATCCTATGTCCATGTGGTCTAATGTATGTAGGACGAACATCACGTCAATTAAGAACTAGGATGAACGAGCACAGGAGCAGCATTGCAACGTAAAAGGACAAGGGGTCAATACCAAGACACTTTAAGTAGGTCCATGACGGTGGAGTGGAAGGCCTTAGAGTGTTTGGTATAGAGGCCATTCAAAACAATCTAGATAGCGGCAAAAAATACCAAATCCTTTGCAAAAGAGAGGCTTTTTGGATTTTTATCCTTGGAACTATGGTTCCGAAAGGGTTAAATGAAGAGATAGAACTACATACCATCACATAAGTAAAAAATAATAAAAAATAAAATAAAACATAATAAATTAGAATATCCTGTAGGTGACCGTATTGTATGGCTGGGGAGGTTTTGTTAAGAAGCTATAGAGGGAGGAAGTAACAATATAATTACCCATTGTACTGTATTGTATATAGATATTAGGTGGTAGTAGCTCCCTCACAAAATTTCAGCTTTTCTGCCGCCACTTAGGGCAAAATGTATAGCGGGCTGTAAGCTAGTATACACCAGCTACGGTGCCAAGGCTGGGATAGCTAGGTGGGCAGGGTTGTCCATCAACCTATACATTTGTCTTTTTATATATATGTAGTTCATCTGGAGGTCAGCATATGCAAGGGCACTCTATATGGTCTATGTTTGGACAGATAAGGGAGTGAGCGTATGAGTATATGGCATGCCCGTCGAGCCGGTAACATGTCTCTCACACATATGTATATGGATTTATGTGTGGGTGTCTGTTCCTTTAGATATTTAATTTAACCCTATTTACTCTTATGGTCTATGGGCCAGATTCTCATAGAATTCCGGCGGCGTAGCGTAAGCCAGTTACACTACGCCGCCGCTGCTTGCTGGAGCAAGTGCTTGATTCTCTATGCACTTGCTCCCGAGGTTTCGCTTACGTCGCGTAAATCGCGCAGCGTAAACCCGCGCAATTCAAATGGGGCGGCTTGTATTTAAATTAAGCGCGCCCCCGCGTCGAACGAACTGCGCATGCGCCGGCCGGGGGAAAAGCCCAGTGCGCATGCTCCAAAGGACGTCACATTTTCTCAATGTAAACGACGTAATCGCAGCGTACGCCAGCCCCATTGAGAATCGACGTACGCAAACGACGTAAACGACGCACAACACGACGCGGTCCCGAGGCCATACTTAACATGGCATCCGACGGGACACGACGGCATCCGACGGGACCTCGTAAGGTTACTCCACATAGAAGCTGGGGTAACCTTACGCGGACGAAAACGACGTAGGCGACGACGGGGCGGCGTAAAAGCGATAGAGAATCGGCGTACTACTTCATTTGCATATGCAAATGAAAAAACAACGTAAAGGCCACCTAGTGGCCGGAGTTGTCATTACATCTACGATCCGAAAGTGTAATTGTATTACGCTTGTCGGATGTAGAAGCGTATCTATGCAAAAGTGATGCTCAGCATCACACGCATAGATACGAGCCAAAAAAAAAGGCGATACGACGGGGTATCTGAGATACTCCGTCGTAACGCCTCTGAGAATCTGGCCCTTTATATATATATATATATATGTGTATATGTGTGTGTGTGTATATATATATATATATATATGAGTTGTTTCTATATAATTTATTGAGACATTCACTGGACCTATGGACTATCGCTTTTAGCAGTTTTTAATTTTAATCAATTATGATCAATTATTTCTATTTTACTATGTATTTGAGTGAGTTCATCTTCGGCATGTACTTATGATAGTAGATGCTTGTATTATAACAATATGGCGTTTGGTCCAGTGACTCCAGTCCACCCATTTCATTTAGGGGCGGGTGTTTATTTATTTATCCATATAGGTGCTGACATAACGTTCACATATGATGATGACGATGTTTTGTATCTATTTATGCATCTATTTGTGAGTTAGGGCATGTGTTGGGAAGTCTTTGGTCCTTCATCTGGAAGCCTCAGTCAAACTCCGGCCTCCCGCCACTAGAGGGAGTACCGTCTTGAGACTCTATCCCCTGCAATGCTTGATCAGCAAGGGGGTAAAATGTCACATGGGCGGATATGACATGGTGGTGCTGGAACGCACCCACCCGCATCCTATGGTGAGGCTGGAACGCACCCACGTCCTGTGAGTCGGCGCAGTGCGGGGCGTGACGTACGTCACGTCAAACGTCGCTTTGCGTTGTGCATCGCGCTGTCGTACGTTGCGCGCATGCGCAGATAGGATCATGATGCCCGAGGCAACATAGTGCTGGAACGCAGCCACTCTAGAACAAGTGGCGTGCGTTCCAGCCCATATGGAGGATATTAGGAGGACGGATTATCAGGTGAAGCAAGGCACTACCTCGGGACATGTAAGGTATGTGCACCCCCAATAACAAAGTTTTCAACACGTGACAATGGAGGCATTTCTCCTTATGTCCTCCTTCCCCTTCCTCTGCAGATTGGTGGTTCTTTGGACTGGGGGATACACATTGTTGAGACTATGCCAAGCCTGAGATATAGGGACTGTATATACAAGGGTTAATTCAAAAATGGGGGGAGTCTCGCCAAGAGTCCTCCCTGTGGGCGGGATGACCTGTGACCTTCCAGCACATGCTCTTTCTACCTCTTTGTGTGTGTATATATTCTGACAAGCTGTACAGTGAGGGAGCAGTGCAGACCACCGGGGCTCTGAGGAAAGGGGTACGCCCCCGAAACGCGTAAGCCTAGCTTCAATAGATGTATGCTGGACTGGTGGAGAGGGAGGTGTGTAGTGACAAGGGACAGCACTCTCACGGAAGCACCAGAAGTGTATTTAGGTTTTGTACTGCCCTAAGCCTGACTAAACTCGTGCACCCCCTAATTTAAATATGACCCACCCCTTCCTGTCAAGGCCACACCCATTGCTGAAATTTTTGAGTGGGGACACCATTTCTGAAGGCCTGGGCGCAATGGATTCCCTTAACCTCCCTGGCGCTATGATTCTTTCAGATTTTAGGTGCTGAAAGCCGTACCATTATTTGCAAGGAAATTTGGCGTTTTATACTGTAGGCCTGTAATTCTTAGGAATAACTCACTTAACTCTGACCAAACAAGAGTCTAATAGGCATCCCGGGTATGATATTTAAAAAAAAAAAAATTATAAATTATAATATAATAAATTATTATAAATAATTTAAATAATTATAACAAATAATAATATAATTATAATAAAAATTATTCAATAACGTAATCAACTCAAAATCACTGAAATTTGCTCAGTTGCAGAATTGTCGCTGTCATTATTATTATTATTTTTTATGATGAATTTCTCCACAAATCGCTATTGGCTCAATTCTGCAAGTGATTATAATTTACAGTATTATCGCTGTTTTAAAGCTGTTCTAAAACCATTTTTGACATAAAGGGACACTTTTGGTTGCTATGGACAATCTACAGCAGGGATCCTCAAACTACGGCCCTCCAGCTGTTGCGGAACTACACATCCCATGAGGCATTGTAAAACTCTGACATTCACAGACATGACTAGGCATGATGGGAATTGTAGTTCCTGAACAACTGGAGGGCCGTAGTTTGAAGACCCCTGATCTACAGTTTGCAGGCAGAAAGAACAGTTTTTATTATGTAAAAGAACATGTAGGGCACTGGGCAGACCACTAGGGACAAGGGGGTGTGTATTTTTTACATACAGTACTGTAATCTATACGATTACAGTATACTGTATGTAATGTGTTGTTTACGTTTTTAATATGGCGCCGTTCTCCGCTCCGTGCGTCGTAACGTTGCAGGGAACGGAGCTCGGCGGCACACAGAGGCACTGTGTGAATCGAGCGAGCACCTTCTCGCTCACACAGCGTGGTGGCATCACTGGATCCAGGAACAAGGTCAGTAAACCTTGCCTGTGGATTCTGCGAAGCGAGCCCGAGTCTGACTCGGGGTTACCGATCGCAGCACAAAAATGTAACCCTGAGTCAGACTCGGGAATACCGCCCGGGGGGTTAATTTGCATAGGTTTCCTCTCACTTCCTGTTTGGCTATGGGACAGGAATGAAGATAAATCTCTGCAATGGGACAGGAATGGTAAAATATAAACTGACAGGGGCTATAACCCTCCCTTACTCCATCCAAAATGAAAAAAAAAAGTGTTGCCTATAGTTCTAGTTTAAGCCAAATTTCTGATAATTTTGTGGAGAGGACTAAGAAGCAGGGGCGGACTGACCATTGTGGCACACGGGCACATACCACTAGGCGGCCCCATCAGGGTTGCCAGGCTAATTAAAACCATGGACAGTAAGTAAAAATCTTTTTTTTTTACATCTGTCCCTGATATGTCTTAGCCCAGGTTTACACTGGATACGATTTAGTTCGATTTGAGATGCGATTTCACATGTGAAATTGCATCTCAAATCGTCGGCAATTGCCGGCAATGACACCGTCCTAATCGGTGATTTCAAAAAGTAGTTCCTGTATTACTTTTTCCGATTTCAGGATGCAATTTACATTGACATCTGTGCAGAACCCTGCACAGATGTCTCCTAAATCGCGCCGAAATCGGAACTGCCAGAGTTCAGCTGAAATCGCGCAATTTCACTCCCGCAGCCCAGTGTGAACCAGGGATAAAACTGACATGGTTTTGATGTGAAAATCCCAAGATTTTAGCTGCCCCGCCTCTGTACTGCCTCCTGGCTTGGTGGCCATCTGTAAGCCCGGGGGCCCCATAATCTTCTATTGGCCGGGGGCCCCATAATCTTCTATTGGCCGGGGGCCCCATGAGTTGTCAGTCTGCCCCTGCTAAGAAGATATAACCATGCCAATGGTTCAGCAGAAAACATATAGCACAGTGAGGAAGGTTTGTGGTCCAGGATGATAGGACAGTCAAAATTAGAAGCGCCCCCCCCCGCCCCACAGTTGCGGAATGCAGACTGCCCGCATACCGAAAGCAGTACAGCCGGTTTATGGGGGCGCTAGACTGATCTGCCTCTCAGCCCAGTTAGCCCCATAAAGTGTAGCGCAAGCCGGCGGGGACTCTTTCCGTACTGCCCCCCTGCAAAGTGCTGCCCTAGGCCTAGGCCTTGTTGGCCTAGGCCAGGATACAGCATTGGGAAGGACCCTGTACTTTTATTGCTGCACACTGTCTACGGCTCATCTCCAAGCTGGGGAACCATCATAATGTTTGATTTTCACATGAACACAGTCCCTGCTTGGCCCTGAGCATTATTGAGTGCCCACATGCACAAAGAGATCCCCATGTGCAGGGCGAGTGACCCCACCCACACTACTACTTTATACTTTTAGCGTTTGAACTTGATATTGCTAGTCTAGCCCCTGAACCGTTCCTGTGGAAAAAGAGACATTAAAGACAGAACAATTATATAAAATAGCAGCTTTATCCTTAAAAGCAGGCGTTGTCACAGTTCTCACGGAAAAAAAAAACTTCTGTAGTTCAATAATGGGGTGAATAATGTTATTAAGCCTTGAAATGCACCTGACACAATGAATTACCATTTTCTGATTCAGTTGTGTATAAAAACACATGTCTGGCTTGTAATTTGTACCAGAAACAATTTGATTTTCACTTCTCATTGTCACTTTCTAGCTGGGATGTCACGCTCACAGCTCGCAGCCAGTGCAATGGGAGGAGTCCGCTGGGAGAAGAAAAGAAAGCTGATCCTTGTCTGTGGACTCCGGAGACAGGGAATTTCACAAGTTCCTTTTTCTGTTTATAATACACAGTCATCTCAACATCTCCTATTTGATGTTTAAAAGAAAACACAAGCAAAGCTTGACAGACTAAATAGAGAATGTGTTCTATGCTCAGTCGCTCATGCAGGAAGAAGGATGTTTGATTTTTCTGCTGTGCAATTGTTATAAAGTTTGATTCAGCATTTCCTCATGACTGTAATATTTTCCAAAATCCATTTTTTTTAAAAAGTACGGTGTTGCAATAACTCATTAATTCAATACATGATGTCTTTCCAAAACCTATAAAAATGACAGAGAGGTACATTTGTGTGATGGGAAGGTGGTTATTATAAAAGGCGGTTATGCAAACTAGTGGATGTTTTTATTTCCTTCACTGCCACACCCCAGTACATCCCTGGCCTCACCTTGCTCAGGAATCCTGAATAATCACTGAATCATAGGAGTTTGCACCAAGCTACAGTCTGTTTCCATAGACACCAGGAAAAATGAAAAAAGAATTTAAGATGTTTCCATAAACACTAAAAGTGTAACACCCAACCGTCTTTTATTTAAAGCAGAGCTCCAGGAATGACCAAAACAAGTCACTCTCTCAGCCCCATATATTTATTTCACAGAACGCAAAACATTCTGTGACTGGACAAGGTAGAGAGGAGGGGTGGTGAAGCCACAATCTCCTTGTCAGAAAGATTTTGTATGCAGTCATGCCCAGTGCACATACTGTAACTGTCAGGAAGACAGTGGCGGCTGGTGCTCCGTCTGTCAGGAGGGGGAGGGGGGGGCAGACAGACCTGACTACAGACATCCCCCCGCCCATCGCTCCAGTCCGCCACCTCACACTAACCCCCCCACCGTCACTCAAGCCCGCCACTGCTCACCATACTAACACACCCCCTTGCTTGCTCCCTCAATCGCCCTCTGGCCTGCCAGGCCCCCTGTCAGTCCTGCACTTACTCCATGCAGGTCATTAACTGCTTATGGACCACTGGTTATACTGTGGCAGGTTGGCTCCGCTGCGTGAACCGTTGTAGCTGTACATCTGTCATTTTAAGTGGGCTACCAGGCGCGTGCGTGCACTCCCGCTGCATCGCAGGGGTGCCGACGCTCATGGCCGCAGGCCACGAGTGTTCGCGGGCAGGGCCGCTGATAGAAATCATGGGGCCCTGTACAGCCTACCTGACGGGGCCCCCCTCCAGCTCCAAAAAAAATGACGGCCACATGCCGGGAGGACATCTATTGATGTCCTCTGCTCTTCCCGCCACTGGGTGGGCACGCGAGTGTGCCCGGCACATCTCTGTAGTGCCGATGTGCGTGCCTGGTGGCCGCGATGTCCGCCAGGTGCCCGTGATCAGCTGTTACACAGACAAGGATGTGGATCTGTGTGTGTAAACACACAGATCCACATCCTGTCAGGGAGAGGAGACTGATGCTGTGTCCCTTGTACATAGGGACAACCATTGGTCACCTCCCTCTTCAGTCCCCTTCCGCCACAGTTAGAATCACTAGTAGGGAACACAGTTAACCCCTTCCTCACCCCCTAGTGTTAACCCCATCCTCGCCAGTCACATTTATACAGTAATCAGTGCATATTTATAGCACTGTTCGCTGTATAAATGTGAATGGTCCCAAAAATGTGTCAAAAGTGTCTGACGTGTCCGCCATTATGTCACAGTGACAATAAAAATTGCAGATCGCCGACATTACTAGTAAAAAAATAAATAATTATAATAATAAAAAAAAAAATTCTGTCCCTTATTTTGTAGGCGCAATAACTTTTGCACAAACCAATCACTATATATTTGTGTTTTTTTTACCAAAAATATGTAGAAGAATACATATCAGCCTAAACTGAGAAAAAATATATAAAAAAAAATTTGGATATTTATTATAGCAAAAAGTAAAAAATAGTGTTCTTTTTTTAAATTGTCGCAATTTTTTTGTTTATAGCGCAGAAAATAAAAACCGCAGAGGTGATCAAATACCACCAACAGAAAGCTCTATTTGTGGGGAAAAAAAGGACGCCGATTTTGTTGGGGAAGCCACGTTGCACGACCGCGCAATTTTCAGTTAAAGTGACGCAGTGCCGAAAGCTGAAATTTAGCCTGGGCAGGAAGGGGGTATATGTGCCCAGTAAACAAGTGGTTAAGATCATCAGCATCTATAACACACTGCCTGTGTGTTATAAATGGTGATATATTCTCATAATACCAATACCCACGTTTAGACGCAATAGCCAATATAATTAAATCCTATGTGAATAAATCCTCGATAAGCTGCTGCTTTTAAGTTGCCTGTGTACATTTTTTTGCCTAATGAATCCCCACAATATTAACATGATTATACTAGCTACATCATCAAAATTATAAAACTCGCATATCCATTAACAAAAATGTTACAATTAACTGTGAAATTAGTGTAAAACAATACATTAATTAATAAACAAATCAAATTCTTTTATCTCCATACATCGACAATTTTGAATGAATCATGCAATTTTCCAAAGTGCCAGGTGCAGACAAACATGCTCCCCCTTCTGTGCTGCCACTTACCCACCTCCAAGCACTCCTGTGCTGAAGCAGCCACGAATTCCAGCTTCCCCTCTGCTTCTGGTATTTGTCAGGGCGCGGGATGCACTGCGCATGCGCCCGAAACAAAAAAAAAAGTCCCTCTACTCCCAACACCACACAATCAGAGAGGAGGGGCCCGAGAAATAGCAACAGTACACCCCCCCCCCCCCCCAAGCTAGCGGCAGTGGCTGAGCAGGGGGGGATTTAGAAGAAACTTTTTTTTTTATTATTCTGCACTGTCTATGAGGCTGCCCGCAGTGCCGGGCCCCCGCTGAACGCCGGGCCCGGTACGCCAGGGCTGGTTGTACTGGCCTATCAGCGGCCCTGTTCGCGGGCACTAGAGGCAGAACAGGGACGTGTGTGTGTGTAAACACACACGTCCTGTTCTGTGAGCTGAGGAACGACAGATCGTGAGTTCCTAATAGCTAGGAACCACGATCTGTAAATTCCTCTAGGTCAGTCCCATGCCCCTACAGTTAGAACACACATTGGGGAACACATTTAACCCCTTGATCGCCCCCTAGTGCTAATCCCTTCCATGCAGTGGCATTTTTATAGCAGCAATCAGTCCATTTTATAGCACTTCATCGCTGTATAAATGCCAATGGTCCCAAAAATGTGTCAAAAGTATCCGATGTGTCCGCCATAATGTCACAGTCACGATAAAAATTGCAGGTCGCCGCCATTACTATTAAAAAAAAATTAATACTAATAAAAATGCTATAAATCTATCACCTATTTTGTAGACGCTATAAATTTTGCGCAAACCAATCAATATACTCTTATTGCGATTTTTATTACCAGAAAAAATACATTTGAATTTGGGGAGCAGCCACCACTTCTGGAAGATTATGTTTGTGGCCTTGCCCAGTGATATGATATGATTTTCATGTTTCTGTCTGAGTTTTAAAACATTCTTTCTGGTTGCATCAATTTCTGTATCATTCTCCGTGTTTTTGCATCACAGAAAAGGGTGTGATAGGGCATGTATTGCCAGTCTGGACCACAAATCCATCATATACCACCGCCTACTTCTTCTCTGAAGGTGACCATACACATTGCAATCTGATTGTACAATCTCCTTTAGATCTCCCATCAGCAATGTAGTGCAAGGGCCTGCCAAATTTGATACAAATTGGTAGATTGTTCAGGTGGGTCATCCTATTCCATAGTTCTAGTTAATCTAAAAGAAATTGTACAACCAGATTGCATAGCGTATGGCCATATTTATTCAAGTACATAGGAGGGAGTGGATGTAGATAGTCAGCAGTCAGGCACCATTCACATCTTCACATAGTGGAAAGCCTAAACAAAGCACTTTGTGCTGCAAAATATAATGCAGGTACCCCACAATGGTACCCATATTTCCTTTGAGATTACGGAGGTATGCCTATAAAAGTCAGATTTTGCACATAGGTTCCCTGGGCTCCAGGGAACTGTGTGATGGTATTTCAAGCTACTCATATGGACATCTGGATATTCCTCCTTTCAGACACTGACCTTAATTTCATTACCATAAGACATTTTGTCTGCTGACAGTATAAGCTTTAATTATACATAAGTTACTCAGAGGGCATTTGCAAGCTGGTGTACATGTGAAAAGCATAGCATAGGTAAAATATCTTTCTTGTTCAGTAAGCTCTTAAATAAGAAGATGAGGTAAACGCACAGACTGATATGTAGTTACTAGGAGAGTGTTTACTTGAAGGTACAGAATGTGGTCTGATTTGTCAGTTCAGGCAACATCATCAGCCAATCAGACCTCTTCTGTAATGAAAGCTGCTGATGTACCGTATTAAAAATCTGTTGTCCATGACCTGCGTTTTTTTTAGTACTTCTGAAAGTGTACACTGTAAATTATGTCACCAGATAGGTGATACATATATCAACTATAGCAACCATTAACTTGAGCCTTTCTAAATGATGCTGACATTGCACATGAACGATCTGCTTCTATTTCGGTAAGATTAAACAAGAACTACAAATAAAGGGAGCTCAAACTGTGGATGATTCTATTCTGTGGCAAATTATTTTATTTTTTTTTTTTTTATTATTTGTGTACTTGCAGTGTTATAAAGTTCCAATTTTTTTCACACGACACAAGAGTTAAAGTATATGTCTTGACAAAATGTAAAAAAAATATTTGCCATACATACACATTTGCCTGTGTTTGAGTATTTAAAAATGCTGAAAATACAGAGAAATATCTGTTAAGGGCTAAGTTCAACTTTTGCAGGAAAAAAAATGTATGCATTTATTATGTTTTCCTGACATACTCCATGGCAGACTACATGTGGGTTAACCCCGCCTCCTCTCCAATTATATAGGACCCCATACTCTTAAGTTTTAGCTCACCACTAGGGACTATGGCCCAGATTCACAGAGCGATTACGCGTGCGCAACTGCTGTTGCGCGTGCGTAAGTCTAAATGTGCGCGTGCGTATAGTTGGACGCGATTCACAAAACAATATACGCCAGAAATCTACGTTTTTTGGTCCGGCGTAATTGAGTTAGACATTCGCTTCCCTTCGCGCAAAACTGCGCTAGACACACCATTGATTTGCTAGTCAAATATGCTAATGAGGGAGTTACGGGGATCCACAAAAAAACGCAGTTGCTGCGCAGGCTACGCGATGTGCGCAACTGCAAAATGTCCTGTCTAAAGTTAGAGCACATAAAAGCTGATCTAACTTTTGAAAAAAAGTCTAATTGTCAGATAAAGCAACACCGTTACTGAGGAGCAGACCACACACACGTGTTGCACTACAATTTGACTGCCAACATGCTAGGGGCATCGTCGCTCATAGCTGCACTAGTGAATATAGATGACCAAAGAAGGAGGAGGGCACGGAGGATGGCACGGGAGAGGGTATACCGCACCCGCATACACCTGTTTGGCATGAATGATTCAGAGGTCTTTCGCATCTTCAGATTCCCCCCTCATGCCATCCTGGAATTAACCACAACCTTGCAGGAGGACATCACCAGCCCAACACAACGCTCACATGCAGTGCAGCCACTGGTCAAGGTCCTGGCAACACTCCATGTCCTTGCCAGTGGCTCTTTTCAGCGTACAAGTGGAGTGGTGGCTGGGATGTCACAATCCTCCATGAGCAGATGTGTGCACCAGGTTGTCCCTGCAATCCTCACACGCTTGGCCAACCAAATCATCAAACCCACCACTGAGGAGCTTCGAATCAAGGCAATGGCAGATTTCTACCGAATTGCCAGATTCCCACGCACCATCGGGGCCATAGATTGCACACATGTGGCACTCCAGCCCCCCCATGAGACCGAGCACATGTACCGCAATCGGAAGAATTGGCACTCCATCAACGTACAGGTGATAGTTGATGCCCAAGGCCTCATATGGCACGTCCGTGCCAAACACCCAGGGTCCAGCCATGACAGCTACATCTACAATCAAAGCCACATCCGAACAGAATTCGAACAGAACGTGTATGGGAACACCTGGCTGGTTGGTGAGTGACATGGGAGTCAGGCATGACTATCCCCTCCCGTGATGCACAACAGAAGTGGCACATGCATGACTAACATTCTCCTGTCTTTTCCTTTACAGGTGACTCTGCATATGCACTGGGACCCCATCTCATGACTCCTATCCGGAACCCCCAAACCCCAGGAGAGGAACGATACAATGAAGCACACATCAAAACCCGTGCAGTGGTGGAGCGCACCTTTGGCCTCCTGAAGTCACGTTTCCGATGCCTGGATAAGTCTGGGGGTACACTGTTGTATTCCCCAAACTTCGTGTGCCATATCATCGCTGCATGTTGCATGCTACACAATCTCGCAGTGAGGAAGGGCCTGCAGGTTGAGCTACGTGATGATCTGACCCCCCAACCAGAAAATCAACCCCTAACCGAGGATACCCCGTCTTCTGAGGGAAGAGCAGTCAGGAGGCAGCTCATATTGGGCATCTTTGCACGTGTTTAACGTGCAAAGATGCCCAATGAGAATGCATGCATGCACACCACTATGGTCCCTAGCACACACACCCCACATCCTCATCAAATTGGATTGGCACCAGTCCACCATGCAAGACTGGTGAGCAGTAACGCCACGTCAAGGCTCCAATTATGTCACTGTACATTCATACACCATTCACACGGACCTGGGAATCACTTCTCCCTGGTCCTGGGGAACCCTTCTCCACCAAAATTGAGGGTGACACCCCTTTTCCAGCAGGAATGTCACCCCCACATTCAAACATCATTCACAACCCAAAATATGCCAAAAAAGTCAAACAAACAAAAATGCATAGAAACAAAAAATGCATAGTAAAAAAAAATTGCTTAGAAAAAACAAAAAAAAGCAGAGAACAAAAATAAAAAAGCTTTCAAAACAAACAAAAGGGGGAAAAAAAAATTATTGCCCTCTGCCTGAGCCACGCCTGGGGCGCCCCCGGCCACGGCCCCGGACCCTCAGGGGAGACGCATGGGGGAGGGGAAAAGCCGGGGAAGGAGGAGCAGCCCCTGAGATCTGCCCACCTGGCGGCCTGCCCTCCAAGGCCACGGCTATTCTGTCCAGGGCAGCACCAAGTGTTGCCGTGTTGCCCTGGATAGCCTGGGTAAGGGCCCTCACATCCTGCCCAACGCCTGCTGCTGTAGTTTGCAGGTCATTTAGGCAGGTTGTGGAGGCCCGGGAGTGGGAGTCCAGGTTACCCAGGCTATCATTAATGGAGGACAGGCTCTGATCCACCCGCCCCATAGTCTGGCAGAGCTGTCTCAGAAGGCGGGTCTGGGTGGCCAGGTTCCTTCTCAGACAGGCGGGCATGAGATTGGGCGCCCCCCTGGTGCTTTGGGATGACCTCCTGGCTCCAGCTGATGGTTGTGGCCGGGGAGAAGGGGAGGCCCTTGTGAGGGGAGCCATGTTGGGGGAGGAGGGGGGGGGGGGCTGACCCTTAGGGAGGGCAGGCTTCTTGCAGCCAGAGGGGAAGAGTCCGCAGAAACCAAAGGGCCAGTGCCTTCCATGGACTCCTCCTCCTCATGATTCTGCTCCTCCTCATGATCGTCCTCCGCATGATCCTCCCCCTCCTCTTGTTCCTCCTCTGCGGACTCTGGCCTTGTTGGGGGGGCCTCATTAGGCTGCTGTCCTGGGGTTGGAGCGGTCAGTCCAGATGGCCCTGCACCCTCCTGCACAGCTGTGGATGACACAAAACATTCACAGGTTGGAGGATCCACACACTTGCCACATATTCCCTTTCACCCCCTCCCCCACACATGCTACACACCTGAGAGAAATAAAAACCTTACCTGGCACCGCGGGGACCGGACTTGTGTCAAAGCCTGGCAGGCCCTCCACTTCATGCCGGTGAAAGGTCAGGGCCACCACACGCTCCGTCTCTGAAAATCTAACCCGGCATGGTGGGCCCCCTCCTGTGCCCCTGGCATGGGCATTTATTGCGGCCAGTTTTTTTTTCACCTCACGCCGGAGGTCATTTATTTTCTTTTCTATCCCAGAGCGGGTCCGTGTCTCCCCCTCCCCCGATGAATTGACCTGCTCTGTGATCATATCCAAGATCTCCCTCCTCCTGGCCGGGGTGGTGGTGGCACTCTGCGGGCCGTGGAGAAAACGCCCATAGTCGGTAATGGCCCGGGCAAGAATTCTTTTTTCCCCCACAGTAAAATTGAGCTTTCTTTTTCTCTCAGTCATACTTCCAAACAAACTCACTAGCAGTCACCAAAAATCTGTCACAAATACAAGCACAACCAATCAGACAAGAACACACACAAAGAGAAAAAGAACAGCCAAAAATCACACTAGCACTCAGCAAGAAACACACACAAAAAAATCAGATGAAAAAAAAAAGCAAGAAAACAAACGCTCAGAAATATATCAATCAAACAAACAGTCTCAAACACTTATCAAAATACACTTTCACAAAACTACCAACAAGCACAAGATCACACAGAACACTAATCTCACAACTACAAAACACACTCTAACGAACAACAGAGCAAAAGCACTTGATTCAATGGGAAGGGACACAAAGGGATGTACTTTTGCAATGGAAGGGCGTTTGTGTGTGTCTATTTATGCTGTCTGCGTAGTTCACAACATTGCCCTAGTCCATTTCCAATTTCAATGATTGCGCCGCTCCCGAGTTGTGAGCATGCGCACAACGGAGCTGACATGGTTTCCTTCACGCGCGCATGCGCGAGTCGGCCGGCCCTTCATTTGCATGGGGTCACGGCTCATTTCAATGTAACACGCCCACGTCCCTCCCAATTTGTATTACTCCTCCTTACGCCTCCGGAAAAAACCTTACGTTTGCGCAAGCTCTTGCGTAAAAGCTACGTGAATCGCCGGATTACGCGGCTAGATTGCGCAAGTCTAACGGAAAAGTGGTGCGCTACGCCGGAATGATAATGCGCCGATCTACGTGAATCTGCCCCTATGTTCCTTTTGTGTCCTCCTCTGTGGACAAATTTATAAAATACGAAAATTTCAAAATGGAGACTCTGTCAACCATCCAACAAACCGTGCAACTGGGCGATTGATTAATCTTAATCGATTTAAAAGATGCTTACTTCCATGTAACGGTGGTAGAGGAATTTCGCAAATACATCGGTTCCAGGTCAGGCAAGAACACCTACAGTTCACCTGCCTCCCGTTCAGGCTGACAACCTCACCTTGCGTTTTTTTCAAAGGTTCTCCTGGCCGTGGTGGCCCTTATCAGAACACGGGGGATCGTCCAATCCATTCAGCATGCTTACAGGGCTAAGGACTTGGCTCCTTTAGAGGCGGTGACAGCACACTCTACCAGGGGAATGGCGGCAGCTCGACACATGGCTCCTGACGTCATCTGCAAAGCAGCCTTGGGGGCCTCAGTTATTACCTTTATGTCACACTATTGCATAGAACCTGCTTCTCTTTCCTCTGTGAACTTTGGTTTAAGAATCTTATCAGTTGACGGGGCAAATTAAAATTCTTTTGTCTAGCTAGATATTTCCCACACATAGTCTGCCACGGAGTCTGTCAGGAAAACGGAAAAAGAATATTATCAAATACTTACCGTAATCTTCCTTTCCTAATGAACTCCATGGCAGACGAAATTCCCACCCATGGGTCTAGAGTTGGCTAGTTACCGAACCCAGTCCCTAGCATGAGCTCACATTTATGGATATGGGGTCCCATAGCATTGGAGAGGAGGTGGGGTTAACTCACACATAGTCTGCCATGGAGTCCATCAGGAAACAAAAATTACAGTAAGTATTTGATAATACATTTTCACTTTTCCAGTGGGAGCCTGCAAAGCATTGCACACATGATTCGTGGATCCCTAGTGCAATGTCAGGCTTCTGCAGATAAAACCTAAAGCTTTCCGATTTGTTTAGTTTTTATTTATATTTGTTCATTTGTTTTGCCAAGAAAGGAAAAAGGATTTGCTTACTGTATTGCATTTTTTGTCACCAGTGCCTCAGGAAAAGCAGAAATAAAATAAAAAAGGATAGTTATTGTGAAGAAATTATGGCATTTTGCAATTCAACTGTAATGTGCTTCTTGCAGAACTGCATGGGGATATGTTTTGAATGTTTTGAGGGAATGGTCTGCTTTATATAAGGCGGCGTACACACAAGGGGATATGTCCGCTGAAAACGGTCCGATGGACCGTTTCAGCAGACATCTCCGCTCGTGTGTATGGGCTAGCGGACAGATTTCTCCACCCGACAGATTTCAAAGCAAGCTTTGAAATCTATCCGGTGGGAATCTGTCCGCCCGACATGTCTGCTGGTTAGTACACTTACCAGCAGACATGTCGGCCCCCACCGCCGCCACGCCGCTGCCGAATGGATTCGGCGCATGCGCGGAAGTGTTTTACTTCCTGGTGCGGTGACGTGGCGGTGACGCGGCGGCGTCAACGTCACCGCCACGTCACCACGCCGTCCGGCGGCGGGGAATTTGATCCGATGGTGTGTACACGCCATCGGATCAAACTCCCGATCGGACATATCCGATGGAAATGGTCCGCGGACCGTTTTCATCGGATATGTCCGATCGTGTGTACGCCGCCTTAGTGGTATTGTTTGTTTATCACATTTTCTTCATATAATATTATATGGAAGTGAGACCTAGAACTAAGGCAAGAACTATAACTGGTTTCTAAGGCACATTTTCTTACTGGTAAACTTTTTTTTACTGAAAATTCAGTAATTTTACTTGTCTGCTTAGGGCTATACACTTGAGGATGATACATCTGGAAACAGGAAGGAAAGTGAAGCATGTCAAGAGATATGATTCAATAAAGCAGTAGAGAATGTTGACTTTAGCCAGTCAAACATGAGTCAAATTCCGAAATAATTTTCTTTCGAAAGTCTTAACTAATAATCTTCGCACCATTAGTGGGCTGCAACAATCGATGATTTCCGTGCGGCCATCGAATTTGAGTGATCAGGTATGTTGAAATTTTTTGGAAAAACAAATTATTTTCTAATTAATGATGGGAGAATCATGCAGAATATATAATCGAAAAAGAAATGTGCAGAAAATAAAATTCTCTGGAAAAAAAAGATTTCCAGCCACAAAAACTCTTTTCTGTAGCAGTATGAGGTTAAAATTGAAGGCTTAGTTGGTCACATTTCAAAATCAATGGTGGTACCATCGGATCACAAAAGATTCAGATTTTCTTCAGTAAAGTGCATAAAGTTTATGGGCCAGATTCAGGTAGAGTTGCGCTGGAGTATTTCGATATGCGCCGCGTAACTGTGAAGATGCGCCGTCGTTTCTATGTGGCCGTACCCACCAACCTAGATGCGACAGAAAACGGGCCATTTCCGACCGGCTTAACGTAACGTCAGCGCATAGTTTCGCTTGGCGCATCAGTCGCGCCTATTGATTTCCCCTGCAAATATGCAAATGAGGGAGATTTCCCAATTCTCGCACGGATTAGCACCATACGCTGGCTACATGCGCCGCGCATATGTCGTCCGTCCGTCGCAAAGTTATTTCTACAAATGGCTGCTTTATCTTTACTCCAGACGGCCACAGGTCAGCAGGAGAGCAACTCCAGCAGCAGCGCTACCGACGAAACTAGCAAGCTGAACAACCACACTTGCAAGGACAACACCTCTGTGTGCCAACATGCCAGGGGCAATCGTGGTCCCAGAACTACTGATGGGTCCCCCGGAACGAAGGAGGCGGGCACGTGAGAGGATATACCGCACGCGCATGAGCCTCTTTGGCATGGGGGATGAGGAGGTGTATCGCCTCTTTAGATTCAGCCCAGATGCAATACTTGAACTAACCACAACCCTGCAGGGTGACATCACCAGCAATACACACCGCTCACAAGCAGTGCAGCCACTGGTGAAGGTACTGGCAACACTTCATTTCCTTGCAAGTGGATCATTCCAGCGTACAAGTGGAGTGGTGGCTGGGATGTCACAATCCTCCGTGAGCAGATGTGTGCACCAGGTTGTCCCTGCAATCCTCAGACGCATGTCCAACCAGTTCATCAGACCCACCACTGAGGAGCTGCAGCTGAAGGCAATGACAGATTTCTACAGCATTGCCAGATTCCCACGCACTGTGGGGGCCATTGATTGCACACATGTGGCCCTACAGCCCCCCAGTGCCACAGAGCACATATACCGCAATCGGAATCATTGGCATTCCATCAACGTACAGGTGATAGCCGATGCACAACGCCTCATATGGCACGTCCGTGCCAAACACCCCGGGTCCAGCCATGACAGCTTCATACACCGTCAGAGTCCCATCCCAGCAGAATTCGAACAGAACATGTATGGGGACAGCTGGCTGGTTGGTGAGTGACATGGGTGGCAGGCATGACTATCCCCTCCCGTGATGCACATCAGAAGTGGCACATGCATGACTAACATCCTCCTGTCTTTTCCCTTACAGGTGACTCTGCATATGCACTGGAACCTCATCTCATGACTCCTTTCCGGAACCCACAAACCAGAGGAGAGAGAAAATACAATGAAGCACACATCAAAACCCGTGCAGTGGTGGAGCAAACATTTGGGCTCCTGAAGTCCCGTTTCCGATGCCTGGATAAGTCCGGGGGGACCCTATTGTATTCCCCTACCTTCGTGTGTCAGATCATCGGTGCATGTTGCATTCTGCACAACTTTGCTATGAGAAAAGGCCTGCAGATTGACATACGTGATGACCTGACCCCCGACCCACACAGTCCCCACCTGCCAGAGGAGAACCAGTCTGCTGATGGAAGAGCAGTCAGGAGGGTCCTCGCCGTAGGCATCTTTGGACACTAAACCAAAACATTTATCACACAGAGAATGCATGCGTGTACACCACTGATGTCCCTAGATCAGTGTTTCCCAACTCCAGTCATCAAGGCACACCAACAGGTCATGTTTTCAGGATTTCCATTATTTTGCACAGGTGATTCGATCAGTTTCACTGCCTTAGTAATTACCACAGCTGTTTCAATTGAGGGAAATCCTGAAAACATGACCTGTTGGTGTGCCTTGAGGACTGGAGTTGGGAAACACTGCCCTAGATCACACACACCACATGCACATCGCATTGGATTAGCCCAAGTCCAGCATGTAGGACTTGGGAGCAGCAACGCCAGCGTCAAGGCCCCAATGATGTCACTGTCCATTCATACACCTTTCACACGTCATTCATACAGCCGTGGGGTTAACTTCACCACCACGGCCGAGGGTGACACCCCTTACTGGCAGGAGTGCCACCCCCTCACATTCACACACCATTCACACTGCAACGTGTGCAGTATCAAAAAATAAAAAACTCATAACCTGAGTATAAATCCAAATAAAATAAAAAACTCATAACCTGAGTATAAATCCAAATAAAATAAAAAACAAATCATCGGGGATGCCGGGGGCTCCTTCTTGCCAAACCTCTCTGGCTCCTCAGATGCCTGGATGGAGTGGGTGGGGGTGGGGGGGCATCTGGAGGTGGCTGATCCCCGGGTGGGACACTCCTGGCAGGTGTGGCCTGCATGCCCTCCAGGGCCCTGGCTATCCGGCCGAGGTATGTGTTGGTATGGGCCTGCATCCTGAGCTGACGGGTGACCTGATAATGCTGGGCCCGCCGACTCAGCCTCCCCTGGTCCCGGATGGCAGCACTGTTTCCCTGGATGGCAGCAGTGTTTGCCTGTACGGCTGCAGTGAGGTGCCTAATATCCCCCTGCACCTCCCCCAAACTGGTCACCACTGCAGCGCAGTTGCAACTCACATCCTGCACTGCGTTGCTTATCTGGGCAACGGAGCACAGGCTGTCAGCCACTCTGTCCAAGTGCCCAACTATGTCCCCCATTTGTTGGGTCTGTCTGGTGTGATCCCTCGCCAACTGGCCCTGGACAAGATCCGACACCCCCCTGGTCTTCTGGGTCGTCTTCCTGGGGCCAGAAGATGGTTGTCCCCGGGGGGATGGAGTCGCCCTTGAGGGGCTTCCAAGGATGGGGGAGGGGATGACAGACGGCCCTGGAGAAGGGGAGGAGTCCTCCAACAATAAGGAAAAGTCCTGCTCTGCCACAGCAGGATCCTCCACAACCACCTCGGCAGGTGTGGTGTGGGCACTCTCCTCCTCCACCTCGGTGTCTTCACCACCCAGGGGCTCGGGCACACGATGGCGTTGGGGGGATGGGGTGGACTGGCCGCCGACAGATGATGGCCCAGCTCCGTCATCTGTGGATGACACAAAGCAGACACATGTTGGTGGTCCCACACACTTGGCACATGTACCCTCCCCCCCCCCACATGCAACACATCAAATAGGGGATAAAAAACACTTACCTGTCCTGGAGCCTTCCTCCATGGAGTCATATCCAGGGACCCCCTCCACCTGCTCCCTGTCCAGGCAGCGAGCGACCACCTCCTCCTCCGTAGTCAGGCTGACCGGACATGGGGGACCACCACCTGTGCCACTCTCATGCCTCCTGATGGTGGCCACCTTGCCACGGACCTTGCGCCGCAGGTCGTTTACCTTTTTTTGGATGTCACCAGCAGTCCGGGTGGAGTACCCTAGCACATTCACCCTGCTGGCAATGGTGTCCAGGATGGCCTGCTTCCTCTCCCGGCTGGTCTTACGACTTTTTTTGCCATGGAGGAAATGATTAAATGTCTCCATAGCGGAGATGATCACAGAGACCTCCTGGGCATTAAAGTTGAGGTTCCTCCTCTCTCTGGGGGTAGCGGGAGCAGCCATCACAGCACAAAAGTATCTTCCCTGGGGTGGGGGGAAACGGAAATACTTTTGCGCCGGAATGGCGTTTCCGCTAGCGCTTTTAAACGCACAACGGAACACATTGCGCTGACGTTTGCCGTGAAGTGGTGCCGACGGAAGTTGTGAGCATGCGCACAAGGGGGCGAGTGGAGCCTCACTCACTGCGCATGCTCCGTGGATGATGCACTGAACGTAAGCCTCTGCGCTGGGCTCCGCCCATCATTTACATATGATCACACCCACTTCCACTTGCGTCGGGTTACGCCAGCGCATTATCGTTACTCTGGCGCAAGTTTACGCGCAACTGCTATGTGAATAACAGTACTTGCGCCGAAAGTGTCGGCGGAGTAACGTAAATGAGAAGCGTTACTCCGGAGTAAAGAAACTCCCATCTACCTGAATCTGGCCCCATGTTCACATATCCAATTACGTGCAAGGCAAAAGGTGCGAATTCCCCTACACACAATTGGGTGTTCATAGTGACCACTTTCTTTAATTCTCTAAACGGTGTGAAAATTCTCCACTGTACTTGTGAATCACCTCTAAAGTATACAAGGTAGAAACCAGTCATACATCCCAGGTAAAAAGCACATCTTCCCAGTTTCCTTGCTGGTTGTCTTCTAGAGATCATGAGCTTATTTATAAAACTAGAAACTATTAGCAATCAGAGGTCTACTTTATATCCTACAGTCATTGCGTAGCTATGGAACCTTGAACTGCATTGTATATTATGTCATAAAAATAGTGACATGACGGCTGCAAAGATAGAAAGTTCCATAAACGGACTGACTCATATTGCCAAACCAGTTGACCCTAGCGTCCTCAATATCTTGCAGGCTAAGGACACTGGCAGGGGGTGATTTTCTAAAGGAAAATCCACTTTGCACTACAAGTGCACTGCAAGTGCACTTGGAAGTGCAGTCGCTGTAGGTCTGAGGGGGACATGCAAGGAAAATAAAAAACAGCATTTTAGCTTGCACATGATTGGATGATAAAGTCAGCAGAACTTCCCCTCATTTCAGATTTACCCCTGAGATTTACAGCGACTGCACTGATACTGAGGTGCCGTACACACGGCAGAGAACCTCGACGGGCAGAACACATCGTTCCGCCCGTCGAGGTTCTCTCCCGGCCGTCGGATTCGGCGACCCGCCCGTCGGGAATGGCAACCAGCCATTCTTCCAGGCGGGCCGTCGAGGAAATAGAGAGCGTGCTCTCTATTTCGGCTCGACGGGCTTCCCGACGGGAAGCTCGCTGAGACCGTACACACGGCCGAGGTCCTCGCTGGAATGTGCATTCCAGCGAGGTTCTCGCTGATTTTCAGCGAGAACCTCGGCCGTGTGTACGGGGCCTGAGACTTTCAGTGCACGTGTAGTGCAAAGTGGATTTGCCTTTTGTAAATAACCCCCTGGCTGTTTTTGTACCAGTGTTATTTTTTTAATCATAGGCTTTTGACATCATTTTATCAAAAAAGCAGTGCTTTTAAAAAGACAGACATAGTCAATAAACAGTTCAATGGGCCAAGTAGAACATATACTAACCAATGGCACCCAGTCTAAACCCACTTTACTGATATAAAGCCAGTGTAAATTGTACTGTTATTGGCTGCTGGAGGTAGGGCCCTTTACACCTAATTATTTGCTCTATGCACTAATTTATTTGATAAGCCCAAGGGTGTGATGATTTACATGTGCCTAGGGCAGCACACACCTTAACCACTGCTCTGGCAGCACTTGCTGGCACTTGTACTTTCCCATACCTAAATGTTACTGAAGTGTCTATTGCTGGTGCTGAGACGATAAGTGCTTGTGATGTGGCATAATTAATGCCCGTATTTTCATTCCATGGTTGAATATTTACGTTCAGTGATGGGGGACGGGGCAGTAAGTTCATAAATGTTTTATGTTTATTTACTCTGGATACACTAGTTTGGTTCCTTGTGAAGAGATATATTCTCTACTTGATCAGTAAATTATAAAGTGAAAATAAACCTGCTTCTAAATGCTTATGTCTGCCTAGATGTTATGGTGCTCTTTGATAAATGAACCATGAGAGTGGCCGGCTGCTACAATCCTTGATGACAACTCAAACTGTGTCTGATGACTATCTCACAGCATTTTAAAACAAACACCAGCTCTTCTTTCAGCACACATCACAAAACCAATAACACAATTTAGGATATATGCTGAAGGATTAAAATGCATATTTTAAGGTGCTGATGATATGAAAGGATATGAAAGTCTTCTATATTAAAGGCCAGGGCAGGTGTCACATATAAGTGCCTGGTAAGTTTTATTGTTCTTTGTTTTGTTTTTGTTTTTTCTGTTTTATTTAAAAACTAAGCCTAGTGCAATCATATTATGAATCTGAATATTTAACACTGATGAATTTATATGTTTTATAAAGCCTTAAGTGCCCACACGTTCTGTGGATGCGATTTTTACATTTACTGTATCATTTACTGTATCCCAATTGTATTTTCACTATGTTGTGGTGTTATTTATAAAGCTGTAGAATTTGTACACTTAGAACGAAAGGGTATGTAAACCTTAACAATGAACCTCTCCTATTTTGGTCCGTTTTAGTCTGTTAACCACCTCAATACCGGGCCTATTCTGGCACTTCTCTCCTTCATGTAAAAATCATATTTTTTTTGCTAGAAAATTACTCAGAATCCCCAAACGTTATATATTTGTTTTTTGCAGACACCCTATGGAAAAAAGTGGTGGTCATTGCAACTTTTTATCTCAAACACCTTTTTTTGGGGGAAAAAAAACGTTTCATGAGTAAAAAAATAAAACAGTAAAGTTAGCCCAATTTTTTCTATAATGTGAAAGATTGTGTTACACTGAGTAAATAGATACCTAACATGTCACACTTTAAAATTGTGCACACTGGAATGGCACCAAACTTCAGTACTTAAAAATCTCCATAGGCAACGCTTACCTTTTTTATTTACAGGTTACAAGTTTAGAGTTATAGAGGAGGTCTAGTGCTAGAATTATTGCCGGCGCTCTAACGCACGCGGCGATATCTCACATGTGTGGTTTGAACAGCGTTTTCATACGTGTGTTTGCTTTTGAGCGTAAGCTACTTGGGACAGGGGCATTTTCCTTTTTTTTTTACATTGATTTTTATTTTTAATTTTTTTTTAGATCACTTTCATTCCTATTACAAGGAATATAAACATCCCTAGGTAATAGGAATCTATTGTGACAGGTTCTCTTTCTGGAGAGATGCAGGGTCAATCTCTCCTCCAGGCTGGAAAGCATTAGATCGTGAAAAAAAATTCACCCATCCATTTGTTTATTTCCGGGTACCCGGGCGTGACGTTATAATGACGCCCACGGGCCTCCGACGGTCAACTCTACTCTATGCTTCCTATCCGGCGGATCATTTCTCTGGGTCCCTGATGGCACGGGAAAGCCCGGAGAAGCCCCTCCCATCATCTATAAGAATGATCAAGCAGCGGAACTTCCGCTATGATCATTCTTATAGTGCACTGAATCGCCAGCTGAAAATAGTGATATCTGAATAAGGCCTGTAGCTGCAGGCATCATTCAGATCTCCCCACTGAAAGTGGTTAATAGAGTGAGTTGACAACCATTGATCCTTATAACCACATCTATAAAGCAGAACTGTGGAAGTTGTGCCCTAAAAGTCAAGCAGAGGAATATAATTAATCACCATTTATTTCTGTAGGCCCCCAGAAGCTGATATTTTCACCATCACTCAGTTACCATGCCTTATTTTGCATTGTGTTTCTGTTTGAAGTCAGCCATCTTGATGGAGGAAAGATCTTTGATTCCTAATGCCGCGTACACACGATCACTTTTTGTGATGTAAAAAACGTAGTTTTATCTCATGAAACAAAACGACGTTTTTCAAACTTCATTTTAAAAAACGATGTTGCATACACACCATCGTTTTCTGAAAATGCTCTTGCAAAGCGCGGTTACGTAACACACTTTCGACGGCACTCTGTTCCATTGAAGCTCCCGTCTCATAACTTACTTCTGGGCATGCACGGGTTTAAAAACGTTGTTTTAAACGTCGTTTTGCACACACACGATCATTTTTTGTGAAACAAAAGATGACATTCTGAAAAACGACACAAAAAATTCAAGCATGTTCGAATTATTTTTTGGTCGTTTTTTTGAAGACAAAAAACTACGTTTTGCCCACACACGATCAATTTAAATGACGTTTTAAAAAACGTCGTTTTTTTTCATCGCAAAAAACGACCGTGTGTACGCGGCATTAGAGTTGCCCCTGATGACTAATGATTTGTTGACTGATGGGGTTATATTTTAAAAGCAGTAGAAATGGTGAAGAATACACAAATGGGTGGAACAGAAGCAGGGAGAATCTTACACTGCAAGTCTTCAGGTGTAGCTTTCTCTCCAACAAGCAACACAAAAATATATTAGGACTAGTAGAAAGAGACATCAGTCCCCTAGATTATCATATTCTGCAAATATACACCTAAAAGTCTCACGACACAGGAGTGCACTGCTATTTTCAAGAGAAATTCAGGACACATTTTCAGGGTACCTCTTGGGCACAGATAAGAAATGTATAGACATCCTCTACAAGATAGCAGATCCAAAAGTTTTGAATTCAAGTTCACCGGTAAATCTGACATAGCATAAAAAAGTCCCCAAGGTAACATCACTGGTCTTGTGCAGGTACCTTGCAGTATCTGCAAGTATCTGCTTTCTTTCTCCTCCCATGAAGGGATTTTTTTCCTTTTAGTGACACCATTGATGCAGGGATATTTCTTATTTTTTTTTCATTCCAGTGACACCACCATTGTGCACCAATTTTAAACTCTTCAGTTCACTGCAGTGTAACACAAAAATTGTTAGTAGTTCATCCCATGCCACAAACATTACATTCATTTTGATATGTGCTGCTATTGGTCATGTCACTTTATCCTCCACATGAGGAGGGAGGAGGCACAGTTTCCTATCTTTTCCCTGGAAACTGGAAGACCCTGGCATAGTAATGATCTTAATGTTTTTTTATTTTTTTATTCCATGCCTGGTTCCTTTAAGGACTACAGTGACAAATTGCTGCAAGAAAATGAAAGGAGTTGTAAAGGAAAACATTTTTTGGCCTAAAACTAATGTCTGCAAGGTAGACAGACAGAATAGTTTAATGATTCTGTTAAAAAAACGAGTCAATACCTATTAAATTCCTTCATCTATATCACCTCCGGCGTTCTAGTTACTGTTCTCTCATTCACTTCCTGGTTTGCGGTGCTCGTTCATGTAAGAACTACATTTCCCAGTGTGCATTGCGGCACGCCCAGTAATTCACACCTCCTTGAAGTCTCTAACACGTAGAGAGCATCCTGCCACACAGATGTAGTTCCCAGGAGGGGGCGAGCACATCACTGACCACCGCAGTAAAGCCTCCCTTCACGGTGGTCAGTAACAATCAGACAAGCAGGAAGTGAACAGAACAGAGAAGAAATAAAGCAACTTATGAGCAAAAATGAACAATGATGAAGTGAAAAGAGGAATGTCTGCAGGTAAAGGATGCTCATTATGAAAACATTTTTTCCTTTACAACCCCTTTAAACCTGTCAACAGGCAAATGAGGGACTGCCATTGCTGAAATGCTAGCTGCTTAGCTGTAATGATAATGCCCTTTATTTGATACTTAAAGTAGCATACTGAGAACATATGTGCAGGTGAGGATAGTCAAAAAGACAATATGTGCATACTTCCAGGTTAATTACTCAAAGTACTGAAGTAAGAGTCTTACAAAAAAGGCAACTAGAAACTTCAGAAGAAGAAATCAACATTTGCAGCTTCTTTCTCTCATGATTTATTCATTTTACACGTTATCTGCATCACCAACTGAAGATGAACTCTGTTGGAAGTTGTGGCTTCCATTGTTCTATGACTGCACTACACTGGACAGTGATCCGTTTTTAAGCAACATCTGAATCTTGGAATTGGTTAAAGCACAAATACATTTTCAGTTTGTTTAAATTAGCTAAATATATTCCAGGTACATCCAAACAACAGGTGTACAAAGTCTTATGATGGTCATACAATGCCCAAATTTCATATGCTTCCTGATGAGTTGGACAAAACTATTTTATTGGGTGGCCCTGAAGGCCCTCTCCAGCCTGACATCCTTCAACTTAATGGGAAATTGTATGCCTAACAGCAGCTGTGTCCGATCAATTAGCTGCTATTAGAATTCAATAGCCAAGTAGAGGGATTTGTCTATCCGTGCTACATAGCTGGGATAGCGGAGTGAGTTAGATTGTGTATGGCAGGGGCGCACTGACCATAGGCCCCATGACACTAAGGGGCCCCATCAGGGTTGCCAGCCTCATTAAAACCAGGGACAGTATGTAAAAATCTGTGTTTTTTTTTAAATCCCAAGATTATAGCTGCCCCATCTCTCCAGTACCTTTTCACTGTATGTATTCTGTGTGTATATATACTGTGTGTATACTGTGTATGTATACTGTATGTGTGTGTGTATACTGTATGGCCCCATAATCTATTGCCTGGGGGTCCCATAATCTCCTATTGCCTGGGAGCCCCTTAATCTCCTATTTCCTGGGGGCCCCCCATAATCTCCTATTGCCAGGGGGCCCCCATAATCTCCTATTGCCCGGGGGCCCCATAATCTCCTATTGCCCGGGGGCCTCATGAGTTGTCAGTCTGCCCCTGTATGGCCAAACTTTCAGTAAATTTCTTAAAAAATAAAAAATCCATAAATAATTGTCCCCCGTAAGCATGCTGCAGAGAAGTGTCCTTAGTGTGAAAGCAATGCTCTCTCTGTTGAGGTCCAACACTCATTGTGCTGAGTCAGACCTATAGTTTTCCAATCAGCAGGGACCCCACTTTGCTTTGTTGATTGAAGAGCTATAGCTCTGACTCTGCACAGGGTGTGCTGGACCTCTGCAGAGGGACCACACAGGGAGCAAGTGTCCTCGTCTGCTGCATACTGGCAGAAGACAGGCTTTTCTTCACAGACTGTGGCTGTTCTCTAAACAAACTGTAACATTTTGCACACCTTGTGTTTTGATGCACGTGAAATATATGTAGCTGATTTAAACTGAATATATAATCAGTTTTGACACCAATAATTTGATGGTTTGATAGTTTGGGTGGGAGTAAAAGAAAATGTGACAGTTATCATTCATGGTTTCAGAAACCATTGAATCATTAGGTCTAGTTCTGCGTTAATATATTTGGCGTTACTATATGGTATAGAAAGAATATTTCAGTGAAAACCTTGAGAATTGGTAAATTGTAGGAGTAGGCAACCCTGAAATCTGATTACATAATTTACAATGTTTTTTTTTGTTTGTTTTATTGTGTTACCTTGCTGCCTTATGCTTGTATAGGCACTTAACATAATATTATAGATAGTGTAGCAGAGCGTCCCAGAGAGAGCCTGGGAAAGTCCAGTTCGGGGTTTATACCTCTCCCAGGCTCCTCTCTTACACGTTCAGGGATCTCTGATCCCTGATCCAGGTCAGGTGTTGGCCCTCTCCCCCAGGCCAATTTAAGCTCACCTGAGCTAACAGCCATTTCTCTGTCCTGGGAAACAGATAGTGTGGATCTGTAGGAGCAAGGAGGTTGTTAAAAGACTGACTGTACAGCACCTGTAAATAGACTTTGTATAGCACCAATAAAAATCCCACTGTTGTTCACTCATCCTATGGACTTTGGTATCTGTGCCTGCTCATCCCAGGGAGCTTTTGTACCCGCTACCTATCCCCAGCTTACATATGGTGGAGGCTGCGATCAGCAGTAGTAAGTTACTATTTTAAAAGGCCAGTACCTAAAGTGACAACATGGAGGAAATCCTCAAACAAATGATGTTATCCAATGCTGCACAACAGCAAACTAACGCTGCATTGCAGCAAGCCAATGCTATCGCACAGGAGCAAACCAAGGCGCTGTACAAACAGATTGGTGCTGCACAGGAGCAATCGCAGAGGCAGATTAGTGCTGTACAGGAGCAATCGCAGAGGCTGTTTGAACAGCTTGCCACTGCTGCAGAAGTGGATAGGAAAACCCTGACTAAGGTTGCAGAGACGCTAGCACAGTGGGCACCTGCGGAAATTAAGGATATGGGAGACAAGCCTTCAGCCATCCATGTGGCTCGCTTTCTGTCTAAAATGACTACGGATGATGATCCAGAGGCCTTCCTGTTAACGTTTGAACGGACCGCTGAGAGGGAATGTTGGCCTAAAACCAAGTGGGCAGGACTGATTGCCCCCTTACTTTCTGGTGAATCGCAGAAGGCCTACTATGATCTGGAGTCAGCAGAAGCAGAAGACTACGAAAAGGTCAAGCAGGAAATTCTGGCGCGACTCGGCGTCACCTTGGCCGTTCGAGCCCAACGGGTCCACAGCTGGTTCTTCAAAATTGAGAGGCCCCCAAGATCGCAGATGTTCGACCTAATCCACCTGGTGCGAAAATGGCTACAGCCTGAGTCCCTGTCTGCGCCACAAATAGTGGAGCGTGTGGTCATGGACCAATTCCTGAGGTCACTCCCAATTCCCCTGCAGAAGTGGGTGAGTCAAGGGGACCCCAAGTCGGCAGATAACCTGGTGGAACTCGTCGAAAGATACTTTGCTGCAGAGAACCTGGTCACCACCCCAACAACCGCACGGACTTTCCACCCAAAGCCACGGTCTCCCCAGGCAACCGGTAAGACTGTTCCAGGGGAAGTGGGTGGTAAGCATGGCAAGGAAATAGGGGGGAGGATTTTTGGTGCCAGGACTGAAGTTTGGCGTCCCAAGCAAGGGAAACCACTGCCTGTCAGCAAACCAACTTGGGGAAACATCAGGTGTTTTCGTTGCCAAGAGCTGGGACATGTTGCAGCAAACTGTCCATTGACTGATGAACCAATGCAGTGTGATCTGTCTATTAGAAGGCAGTCTATGTTTGCTGCTGTTTCATGCACTGCAGCGCCAAATGTGGGGAAACACATGTGTCACATGACTGTTAATGATAAGCCTATTACGGCCTTACTGGACTCTGGAAGTCTGGTTACTTTGGTTACAGCTGAGATGGTTGAAACTGTGAATTTTCATGCTAAAAAAGTTGCTGTGATCTGTGTACATGGGGATACCCGGGAGTATCCTATAGCCACAGTTCAGTTTAAAACTGGCTTAGGTACGGTGTCCCATGCGGTCGGACTTGTGCCCCACTTGGTGCACGAGGCCATCATTGGTAGGGACTTCCCTAAGTTTTGGGAACTGTGGGATCGTCCTGACCCGGTCGCAGTACCTGACTCAGTCGCAGAGCCAGAGCTCCTGGCTACTTCCGATATTGTGGGTTCAGGGGACTCATCTCAGGGCTCTCCGAGTTTTCCTTTCTCGGTTATGGCAGGAGAGCTGGAGGAGCCTGAGGAAGTCCCCACAACCAGTAGAGCCGGACAGCCGTCTGCCGACTCGGAGCCTATGTTGGAGTTTACTGACCTTAATGTGCACAAGGAAAATTTTGGTACTGAGCAGAGAAAAGACCCTACCCTTGCCAGGGCCTGGGAAAATGTAATGGTGATTAATGATGTACCTGTTGAACCAGAGGATAGGCCCTGTTTTCCTTATTTCAGCAGCAATGATGATTTACTGTATCGTGTATGTAAAAAGAATGATGAAGTTACTGAACAGTTGGTGGTCCCCAAGCCTTACAGAAGGGTGGTGTTGGAACTTGCCCATGGGCACTTGCTAGGAGGCCATTTAGGGGTTGAGAAAACCACTGAAAGAGTGTTGCGCAGGTTTTACTGGCCTGGGATACAGAAAAATATTGAGAATTATTGTCAATCCTGTCCTGTGTGTCAGATGTCAGCCCCCCAGCCCCACTTCCGAAGTCCTTTAGTGCCCTTGCCCATTATTGAAGTGCCCTTCGAGAGGATTGCCATGGACCTTGTGGGTCCCCTCCCCAAATCCGCCCCGTGGTCATCAGCATATCCTCGTGATTATGGACTACGCTACCCGTTACCCTGAGGCCGTTCCCTTACGCGCCGCATCTGCTAAAAATATTGCCAAAGAGCTGTTTATGGTGTTCAGTCGGGTGGGCATCCCTAAAGAAATCCTGACAGACCAGGGTACCCCATTTATGTCACGGATAACTAGGGAGCTGTGCAAGTTATTTAAGGTGACGCAGTTGCGAACCTCTGTGTATCATCCGCAAACGGATGGCTTGGTGGAACGTTTCAATAAGACGTTAAAGGGCATGTTAAAAAAGGTTGTTGACAAAGATGGGAAAGACTGGGACTTCCTGATACCGTACCTGATGTTTGCTATCAGGGAGGTTCCCCAGTCCTCTACAGGGTACTCTCCATTTGAGTTGCTTTATGGGAGACACCCTCGGGGACTCTTGGACATAGCCAAGGAAACTTGGGAGGGGGAACAGACACCCCACAAAAGTGTAATTGAGCATATCGCTCAAATGCAGGACAGGATTGCAGCCGTAATACCAGTGGTGAAAGAACATTTACTACAGGCTCAAGCAGCCCAACAGAGAATATACAACCGGGGGGCCCAACTCCGTGTTTTCTCACCGGGTGACAGGGTCCTCGTTTTAGTTCCCACTGTTGAGAGCAAGTTCCTGGCTAAGTGGCAGGGCCCCTTTGAAGTAATTGAAAGAGTTGGGGAAGTCAATTACAAGGTGTATCAACCAGGTAAAAGGAAGCCCGAACAGATTTACCACGTGAACCTGTTAAAGCCCTGGAAGGATAGACTGGCGTTAACTGTGAGGTCCCTACCGGTAACGCCTAAGGGTACTGAATCCCCTCTGATCCCTGAGGTCACGATTCCAGACACCCTGTCATATTCCCAAAAACAGGAAGCTAGAGAGTTCCTAATAAGGAATAGAGAGAAATTTTCAGAGTTGCCTGGCACGACTTCAGCGGTTCAGCATGATATTGTTACTGAACCTGGGGTCCGTGTCAAGCTCAAACCATACCGAATTCCTGAAGCGAGGAGAAAGGACATCAGTGATGAAGTTAGAAGGATGTTGGAACTAGATGTCATTGAGGAATCCAATAGTGACTGGTCTAGCCCCATCGTGTTGGTCCCAAAACCGGATGGCACTTGGAGGTTTTGTAACGACTTCAGAAAGCTCAATGCAGTAACAAAGTTTGACACGTACCCGATGCCCAGGGTAGATGAACTTATAGACCGACTGGGCAAGGCCCGTTATCTGACCACTTTGGACTTGACCAAAGGATATTGGCAAATACCCCTGACTAATAGTGCCAAAGAAAAGACTGCGTTTGTGACCCCGGAGGGATCATTCCAGTATAAGAAAATGCCTTTTGGGTTGCAAAATGCCCCTGCAACCTTTCAGAGGGCCATGGACAGGACCCTAAGACCGCACCAGCAGTATGCTGCAGCTTATTTAGATGACATAGTGGTGCATAGCACTGACTGGGAGTCTCACTTGCCCCGTGTCCAAGCTGTCCTTGATTCCCTCTTCAAGGAAGGTTTTACGGCAAATCCCAAAAAATGTGCCATTGGTTTGGAGGAAGCCAAGTATTTGGGCTACACTATTGGCCGTGGAGTTATTAAACCCCAAGTGAATAAAGTAGAAGCCATCCAGGAGTGGCCACGTCCTGCAAACAAGAAGCAGGTCAGGGCCTTTCTTGGCATTGCGGGATATTATAGAAGGTTTATTCCAAATTTTGCCACTATAGCTGCCCCACTGACAGACCTGACGAAAGGGAAAGACTCCGTAATGATAAAATGGTCCCCAGTAGCAGAAGAATCTTTCCAAGTCCTGAAGAAGGCTCTTTGTGCACAGCCAGTGCTATACTCCCCCGATTTCTCCAAAGATTTTTTGGTTCAGACAGATGCCTCTGATGTAGGTATCGGGGCAGTACTATCACAGGTATACAATGGGGAAGAACACCCTGTGGTCTACCTAAGCAGAAAGCTCAATGATCATGAGAAAAAATATGCAGTCATTGAAAAGGAATGTTTAGCCATAAAGTGGGCTGTGGACGCGCTCAGGTACTACCTGTTAGGGCGCCAGTTTGAGTTAATAACTGACCATGCTCCCCTGAAATGGATGGCCCAAAAGAAGGAGACTAATAGGCGGGTGAACCGGTGGTTTTTGGCCCTCCAGGATTATTCCTTTTCGGTAAAACACAGGCCAGGGGTTGAGATGGGTAATGTAGATGCCCTGTCCCGTGTTCACTCCTGTTGGGCTACAGGTGTTCCAACCCTGGGGTTGAAACAAGAGGGGAGGGTGTGTAGCAGAGCGTCCCAGAGAGAGCCTGGGAAAGTCCAGTTCGGGGTTTATACCTCTCCCAGGCTCCTCTCTTACACGTTCAGGGATCTCTGATCCCTGATCCAGGTCAGGTGTTGGCCCTCTCCCCCAGGCCAATTTAAGCTCACCTGAGCTAACAGCCATTTCTCTGTCCTGGGAAACAGATAGTGTGGATCTGTAGGAGCAAGGAGGTTGTTAAAAGACTGACTGTACAGCACCTGTAAATAGACTTTGTATAGCACCAATAAAAATCCCACTGTTGTTCACTCATCCTATGGACTTTGGTATCTGTGCCTGCTCATCCCAGGGAGCTTTTGTACCCGCTACCTATCCCCAGCTTACAATAGATTTAGCCCAGGTTCACACTGGGCTGCGGGAGTGAGGCCGTGAGAGTTCAGCTGAACTTGCAGGATTTCACTCCCACTGGCATTTTGAAATCGGCGCAGATGCAATGTCGCACCAATTAGGACGGTGTCATTGCCGACAATTGCCGGAAAATGCAGCCGATTTGAGATGCAATTTGACATGTGAAATCGCATCTCAAATCGTACCAAATCGTACCCAGTGCAAACCTGGGCTTTTTTGCTTTTAGCATGAAGGTAGGTGAAGAGTAAACACGATTGTGTCTATGAAATACTCTCCAGGTGTCACTTGTTATTTATTGGTATAACCTTCAGTATATATCAATCTCTGCTCAGTTGAAGCAACAGGTAAATGCACTAAATAGAGGAAGAAAAAAAGCCAATGCTAAAAAGTGAATCAATTTAAGATAAATATGATTTTATCCGTTTCTTTTGTTTGAATGTTTTTACTCAGCTCTCAGTCTTTAGGTTATATGTAATTAAAGAAATCCTTGCGTGCGTATTAAAATTCCACACAGCTCTGCCTTTTTATACAGTACAGTTTTTTGCCACTCCCAAAGCTGTTCTAATGTTTACTGTACTTGTGGAAAGGTCATTGATTGGGAATTTCTTTTATTTTCTTCCATAAATTAAAGAACTGGATTTATTCACACAAAACATCACCGACCCAAGGGCTTTTGGCAGTTGGTTGACTATGCAGACAAAGGAGAAGCTTAATATGTGGTGTAGACAACTTTAGATCGAATAGTCAGTAAACTATTACATTTTTTTATGAATACTAAATGTGAATAAGATTCTATTTGAATATACAAAATTATCAGAAGTGTACGGATCCAATCAAAAAAAAAAAAACTGTTAGGCCGCGTACACACGATGAGACATGTCCGCTCAAACTTGTCCGACGGACCGTTTAGAGCGGACATGTCTCATCTGATTTTGGTCCAATGGCGTGTACACACCATCGGATCAAAATCCCCGCCGGCAGACAGCACGGTGACGTAGCGGTGACGTTGACGCCGCCACGTCACCGCACCAGGAAGTAAAAAACGTCCACGCATGCGTCAAATCCATTCGACGCATGTGCGGGCAGAAATGTCTGCTGGTTAGTGTACTAACCAGCGGACATATCCGACGGACATGTCTCCGGCAGACAAATTTTAAAGCATGCTTTAAAATTTGTCCGCCGGTCAGACATGTCCGGTCGCCCATACACACGATCGGATTTGTCTGCTGAAACGGTCCGTCGGACCAGTTTCAGCGGACAAATTTGATCGTGTGTACGTGGCCTTAGAGCTGTATACTTTCTAAAAGCAGATCACTAAAGCTTGCCAGTGCTGTGGGTGGCATCTCCAATCTGTACACTCTTTCAGAGCTAGAGCCACTTATGGTATTCAATGCTTCCAGGTATGTCTGATGCTGTATGCCAAACGCTGGCATACAGGACTTTTTTTTCCCCACCAAAAAGCCCTCCTGTCCTTAAAAGAGGCTTGTGTGGCACCATGTGAATTTCAGATGTTCACATATGCAGGTACAGAATGTGTTTTTCTCTAAATTATTACAAATAGTTCAGTAAATATGCCATAGCAGGCAAAGTAATGGGATCATTCAAAAGTCACAGTGATCATATTGTATTTACTTTCCAGTTCTCCCTGCCTCAAGGTTTACTGCCCCCTAAACTTCTCTGTAAGTATAAAACGTGTAAAGGGATATGCAAACTCCCCTTGCAAATGCTATATAATTGAGGGTATATAGAAATGTCATAAATTTCCCCATGCAAAGAAGTACCAGATATTTCCAACAATGGATCAGGGTGAGATGGGGAGATGGAGAAGATTAGTAAAGCATGATTGATGTACTAAATACAAAATTACACTCTTACTTTGCTGTAATGGTCCAGATAATGATCTAATACTAGCACTGTACAACAGACACAATACTATACTTTTAAAATGACATCTTACCCACCTCCACCCCAATCTGCCAAAAGACTCTCATGATGCTTGAAATTTTCATGTAAAAAATCAGTTTCTGAAATCCATCCTATATACACACACACACACAATGATCAGCTCAGAGACTTCTTTCTAAAGTACCAAGCATGGCCTTGTGTTAGGTAAGAATTCTCCAGAAAACTAGGTTTTTCATTAGCCCTGGAAGTGTCTTTTGGGCATCTGAGGTGTCATATAACACTTTCAGTGCCTAGGCCGGCCATTCACAGAACAAATTTCTTTCCTGCAACCACTGGTTGCAGGAAATACATTTTCTTGATTCTCCCATCAACACAGACAGTGCAGATGCGAGAATCCCTATTGCCAGGCCATTGTCTTCTTCCAGTAGGGGGGTGGGGGAAGCCGCCCTCCCATAAGAAGATTATGATTATCGCTAGCATCTATAGCAGCCCCTTGCGATAATCGCAAGTGAATCTGGCAGGCTGGTTGTACCCATGTGTTGATCGATCAACATGATTCATTGAGCTTGTCCAATAATGGTTTGAATCTCGACCAGTTCCTGCTGAACAAAGTTTAAACCATGCTTGGCTGGCCTTAGACCATTGAAACAGAACACTTACCACTCACAACACTGAACACCACCACTCACAAAAAATGGTATAATAGTGAAAGGTCTAAGATGTACAGCATATCAGGAGAGACTGCAGGACCTTACTATGAAGGGAAACACGACCGAGGGACTCGACGGGCGAAACACATCGTTTTTCTCGTCAAGTTTCTCGTTCGGCTGTCGAGGAACTCGTCGAGCCAATTTTTCCCATTCCCGTCGAGGAAAAAGAAGACATGCTCTCTTTTTGGCTCGACGAGTTTCTCGACAGTTTTCACGGCGAAAAATTTACACACGACCGGTTTTCTTGGCAGAATACGTCTCCCATCAAATTTCTTGAAGAATTCTGCCGAGGAAAACCGGTCGTGTGTACGCGGCTTAAGAGTGTGATTAAGGTTAGGAAGGGTAGTCTTTTCAATTTGAAGCTAAGATCAAGGATATGGGGAAATTGTCTCAAACTGGCAGGGGGAAAGTTCAAAATTAACTTTAGAGGTTTTTTTTACTGATACTTGAAAAAGAGTCGATCAACAGTAAGTAAATTTCAATATCCCTGAGATGGGTTAAACATAAACCAATACTCAGACGAAAAGATACAAAAAATAATAATAAAAGGGGTAGACCCGATGGAGCGCTTGGTATTTTACTCCTATGACTAGTCTATGTTTCTGTTTCCTACAGTCCACGGATTTCTCATCACAATGGTGCCTCTAAAACATTTTAGAATTGTGCAATCCCATGACTGCTAGACACTATAATAGTAAATGTATGTATGTAGGAACAGGAAGCTACATAAGCAATAAAACCTGGATTGGTTTCTATGCAGGAGTGAGCTTGATTTTGCACTTTCCAGCTTTAGTACATATCCCCCAAAGTGATCCTAAGATGGGGATGACGAGGCTGAGGGGATCAGTTTGCCCACTCTTTGTCAGTGCACCTAGTACTGAAAAAAAAAAAAAAACACTTAGGCCACATTCACGTGGCAAATATTTGCCAGTTGCAGTAAGAGTTCAGTGGATTCCTGCTGTTGGATTTACAGGTAGATGCAGATAGCTGCAGCCACTGAGCCCATACTAAGCAATGACAGGCTTAGTGCCCGTACACACGGGCTGACTTTTTGCCAACAAACTTCAACATCTGCAAGTTTTCAAATTTGTCCGATCGTGTGTACGAGGCTTTATAGAGGCATTGGTGTTTTGATATAATTAAGTTAAAACATTTTTTTTTCGTTTTGGATAGAGTGAAGAGGTATTAGAACAACTATTAGTTTTTATTGCTATCTGTGCCCCCATTAAGGAAACTCACCCTCTCTATTTGTCCTGCTTACCATTATCATTGAAAGTGAGAGTAAAAGAAAATCACAAATTTGTAGTTGTCCCCAGAAAAGTAATAGAGGGGAATTCTTCCAATGGGGCACTAGTTCTGGTGACCTGGGGGTCCCCAAGAAATTCCTTTAATTTGCAGAGATTTCCTCTTTTTTTATGTTTGGCTCTGGGACAGGAAGTGAGGGCAAATCTCAACAATGGGACACAGATGGCAAAAAAATATCTGACGGGTTATATTTTTGATTGTGTGTTCAAGAGATTCCACCACGATTGCTAGGTTGGGGTATGATGTAAAATCTTCTGAATGGGGACACAGACAGCAAAAAAGAAAGTAGGCAAAGAAATACACTTTAAACCACAAAGCCCATAGGATGATTGTACCAAATAACAAACTGCCCAGAAACATAACCTCACCTGTAGACTTAAACTTTACATGAACTCAGAATATTTGGATAGAAAAGTGAGCAAACAAAGTATACACAATACTTTATACTGAACAAACTATAACATATTTATTACGGAAAACTGACGTTCTTGGCTGAGCAGCTTCAAAAGACCTGCACAGTGCTGGAACCATTGAAAAGTGTTATTAATAAATGTGCCTGAAATATAGCACCTGCTCTTAGTTCACAATTAGACTTGACAGAATGAGACTGCATACAAAAGTCTGCTGTAGGGATAACTTTTGCCATGTAAAGGAACAATTAATCAGGTACAAGATTCCAAGACAATTAGTGTGAAGTGGATTTTTGTTGACTTTTGGCAGTTTGTGTCAAAGTTTTGTACTGGTTACTTTTAAAAGGCTGTTGTATACTGCATTATATGTCGTCCTGTTCTTCCCTGAGCTTTTCCAACCAAGCAGGAGAGTTTGCATATAAATGCATAATGCGGTTTTCTGAGTGCACTAGAGCTGTGATAAGTAGCTAGTGCCTCTGTCCCTCCAACAAAGCCATAATAAATGGTGTCAATCTCTTAAACCTGGACTCTATAATTAATTGATTAAATTACATTATAGAGAATACACCAGGGAATATGACACTGACATTCTGCTTTGTAATTCCTGGGAAAGTCAATGGAAGCAGGAATTGTTGTGGCGATACCTCACCTCTAAAGGTCTCAAATAATATATTGAGCCAAAATGTCATTAATTCGATTCGCCAGCCATGCCAAAAACAGTTCTGAGAAGAAGTGGCTTTTAATATGCTATTCAAAAGTGAAGTTTTCTCAAAGCTACACAAATACAAATAAACATAAAATATGTCAAAGTGCAACGTGCATAAACAAATGGCAAGCGTTCTAAAATCCCCTTACCCTGCTTGATTACAGATTCAAGATATCTATTTAGTTGCTATGGATTGTTATCAGGCTCACAGGCTCTCTAAAATTTGACAGACGGACTGGGTTGTTCGAGATTAGGTGTGGGCTGGTGGAAGTTCATGTAGACTGATCAGACTCAATCAGATCAAAGGAAAATCACGATCTGGAAGTAATGTCTGACTGGTAGTACAGAGGCAATGCAGAAAGTGAACAGGAAACACTAGTTTGTATTAGGCTGTCATTAGACAGGATGAATAAAAAGAACATGTGCTCCCTATGTGTTACTACTAGAGTCCTAGTTTACTTTAGGGTCCTCATCAGAGTCCCACTTTACACCATGGTCCCCATCTGAGTCCCCCCTTACATCAACTGTCCCCATCAGAGTGCCCTCTTACATCAATTGACACCTGATAATGTAAAGCATGTAGCAAAAAAAAAATCGAAAAACAACAAACACTGGCAATACACCAGTTACATGGACCATGATGACTTTATATGCCATAAATTATTGGTTTAACACAAAAGTGTTTTTTTTTGTTTTTTTTTCAGGACTACTTTTTCTTTATACTAGTTTTTTAAACTAATAAATTCAATAATTTAGTGGTTGGGTGTACAATTTACTGTAGAATAACACTTCTGGTAACACTTCTGGTAGCTAAATGGTACATTCCTTTATAGAGCTCTATAAATCACACCAAACATTTGGTTCCACAAGAGGGACAGTCCCTCCCAAATCAGAGACAGTTGAGAGCTATGATATATAGTAATTACAAGGCTGTAGTGTTTTCTACTAGATATGTCTCTACATTACAATATCTAAATTGACCCTAGGGAAAAAGCTCTATCTGGGAAATCTGAAAAACATGTTCATAGTGAATATAAAAAGGAAACTAAAAAGGAAACTTGACCACAAAAAAACAACAGGGACGTTCATATGCAGCTATTGCAATTACTGCCAATATATGGATACTAGTAAGAACATTAATTAAAGCAGGGCTCAAAATTTCAAGTCCTGAGCTACTAGTCAGGCCTCAAGAGTTACTCGCCACCAGTTGCCCCACCTAATTCATACACTGCCCTGCGCCTAATTGCACCTGTAAACACACCCTCGTAGATTATCTCATGGAATGACAATGTTTTATGCAGAATCTAGTTACAAAATTAAATATTACCAACAACAACTTTAACAAAATGGGACAGGGCACTGGGGGCAGACCAGAAGGACAGGGCACTGGGGGCAGACCAGAGGGACAGGGCACTGGGAGCAGACCAGAAGGACAGGGCACTGGGGGCAGACCAGAGGGACAGGGCACTGGGGGCAGACCAGAGGGACAGGGCACTGGGGGCAGACCAGAGGGACAGGGCACTAGAACTGGGTCTCCCCTGCACCGGAGTGGTAATTTCCGCAATCCTCCACCTCACTCATTACTTTCTGCTCTCCAGCTACATTGGTCAGGGCCAGGGGGAGGGGGCAGGCTCAGAGAGGTCATACTGTTAGGTCCCAATGAGAATTTTAAGGAGAGCACCTGTGTACTGCTTTGCCTGTGAGCGGCTCGCCAGAATACTTTTCCCGAGCATGCACCTTTCCTCTTCGGCCGCCAATCTCATCAGGACTCTAAGTGTAGGCACAGATTGCAGGGAGATTGGTCATGCAGCCCTGGCATTACTCGCCCCCAGCTTAAATCCACTCGCCAAATGCTAGTAGGCGAGTGGAAATTTTGAGGGCTGAATTAAAGAACATTTATCTGCCCTATGGAAAAAACTTAAACCCAAGCATTTTGTAAATTGTTGCACAGCAGGGGTGGTGTACCTACTGCAGTGCAAATGTGGGTGCTATTACACAGGAAAAACCAAGCTTGAATGATGGTGAACAATTTATAGACATATTGTTAGCATTAACAAAAAAGATCCTGGCCTCCCCCTTGGAAGGCACAGTAGAGCAGTGCATGGAGACCGTGTGGTTCCTTGCATTGGATCACATCCTTTCCAATTCTAGGGGTGGTGATACAAACAAACTCCTACTGCAAAGTGAATTGAGGTGGATCTTTTATGTCCAAGCCACCTCACCACCTGGCCTTTATGAGGCATTCAATTTTAAACCATGTATGGAGGGATTCCAATCAGGGCTTTGTGAACTGGATTTATAGATGTATACCCTCACATCATTTACTAATATCTGTATAGAGATCTACTGGTATACATATATACAGTATATGTATGCTTTATGCACCTATATTGGCTATCCCTGGCATTTTGTTTTGTTTGCTTATCTATATTGTACCTGTATTATATATTGTGCGCTTTTCCAACATTGTAATATGCACAAGTATTTGGTACTTCATGATTGGTATTGTGCCTTTCATCATGACCTTGTTCCCCTTTGTTTGTTGACTTTGTCTCTGTTTTTTTTTTCTGTTTTTGATGTTGTTTTTGCTTTTGTTTTTGTCAGGCTAGTTTCCTCTGCCAAGATGTTGTTGGTCGTGCCTCTCTCACTGCTGACCAGCGGGAGGGGGGGAGCAATTCCCGTACATTGTCATTGCATTACCAATGACATCACATTCTATGGATCTTTTACCAGTGCTCATTTTTGGCTCAAATCCTGAGGGGTATTACCATGCCTTGGTTCCTATATCTTTTTGTCTACATTGGATTGGATGGACCAGTAGTTTACACACACATCACCAACTCCCACCTCATTAATTATCTGGAAAAGCTGTGCCTTTGTTTCTGTCACTTATAGATACAAACCTGTTGTCCCTAATGGTAAATCCAAACCTAGCAAAAGCTGCTGGGAGGATTCACAAAACTCCCTGTAGATCGGGAAATTTGAGTGTTTCTTTGGGTGACTGCGGTTTGCATATAACATTAACTACTTCTCTTGGTGCTCCAATGATAAATAAGTCCATATATATATATATATATATATATATATATATATATATAATTAACACATAAAGCCTCATACACACGATCAGTCCATCCGATGAAGCTGACTGATGGTCTGATGTGCCTACACACCATCGGTTAAATAACCGATCGTGTCAGAACGCGGTGACGTAAAACACAACGACGTGCTGAAAAAAATGAAGTTCAATGCTTCCAAGCATGCGTCGACTTGATTCTGAGCATGCGTACTAACGATCGGTTTTGACCTATCGGTTAGGCGTCCATCGGTTACATTTTAAAGCAAGTTGTCTTTTTTTAAACCGAAGGTTAAGTAACCGATGGGGCCTACACACGACAGGTTTTGACCGATGAAAACGGTCCATCAGACCGTTGTCCCTTGGTTAACTTATCGTGTGTACGCGGCCTTACTCTTCAAACATTTGCTTATTATGCACTTAACAGAGTAAGACTAATCAGGGATGATTTTGTCTTCATCATAATGATATAGTTAACACCAAAAAGCCCCTAACTACCCAGCAGCTATGGTGAGCTTCTGTGGTCTGACCTGCTTTACAGAAACAGGGTGTTACATCACACATTTGACACACTAGATCTCCTTTGAAACTGAGCTTAATCTCTTCATTAAAATATTAGCCTCAGACACAGAAGCAATACTGACCAGTCTTAAATGATCCCTTCATATTACTGACACTGATATGAATCAGTAATATACTTTATTGTATATGAAGCATTGTGGTGCAAAAAAATATCTACATTATATATATATATTAAGTGGGGGGGGGGGGGGTCCAATGGGGAGGGAGACCTAGGGTCAACCCTGAAATCAGTCCTCAGAACACATATTTTTAGGATTTTCTCTTGCAAGGCATTTGTCATATATTTTTTATATTTATTATACTCAAACAGTGAAAATGTCCATTTGACCACATTGTTCTGGCTCCACGGTGGCTGCTGCACCTGGATGGAGGAGACTTCAACAGTACCTAAGGCATTGATACAGTAGGATGGTGTCACACCTTTGTCAGCCCTCACCAAGCAGCCCAGGACCAACGTGACTACTAAAACAAAGATTTAAAAAAAATATATTGACACTTCTATTCACTACAAATGGTATGTCGTTTTACCAAAGGCATATGAACAGGCAAAATATAAAGCTTGGGTAATAAATTGCCTTTCCTTATTCTTCAATTGTGCCCAAGCAGTATTCTGAAAAATGTACCTTTGCTTTTAATCCCTCCTGAAATAAGCAAAACACTTCTAGGTATGTGAGGGTGCCTGGGCACTCCTGTGCCTACAGTCTCATAACTTTCTATCTGTAGTGTGAGATATGGAGTGATATTTTGATGATGTTTACTGTTCTCCATGTTGGAGGCTCTGAGAGAAAACCCCTTGCCTTTACCAAGATTCTGATGTAGCACCCTGATATCTAGGCAGGGTTGCTAGCAAATTTACCTGCCAAGTGATAGTTGCCTTAGCCAATTGATAGGAGGTCAAATAATTTCACTCTAATTCTGGAGTTCCTGTACTTCACTAGATGGACAGGTATATGATGGCATTAGATAAGACAAGGATAATGCAATGACAAATTAGGAATAGATGGGTAGTCTCAGTCAATGGACAGGGACTTTCTTGGATCCCTTGGCCTGCTGGGAGAACCTTTTTATTTGGGAGAGGCCAGGTGATCAGGGTTCTGTGCCAAGTGGACGGCTGTCTGAGTGGACGTGTGTTCTGCTGCCCAGGGCTGCTAGACCAGATCCTGAGGCCTATCCAGAAGCAAGGGTAGGGTTGGGATTATGGCGTGCAGTCCAACCAGCTGTGAGCCGGCCGGAGAACCCGTCGTGCTCAGAGGTAGAGGAGAAGTTGTCGCCAATAAAGGATCATCCACCTTGTTACAAGGGACCACAGTGTGTAGCTGAAGCAAGTACCAAAGCAGTGTTCTCACCAACAAGGGACGGTGAAGAATTGGGAAATTTCAGCAAAGTGTCAAGCCAGGGACCCAGCCAGCAGAGGTGATGCTTGCAGAGCAGTCTTGTGTGCCAAGCCAGGGATCGAGCAGGCCAGTGGGGTGAAGCTTGAGGAGTATCTGTGAGTGCCAAGCTAGGGACCCAGCAGGGACTCAGGGGTGACGCTTGAGGAAGATACTCTGTGAGAAGATTGGAAGAGCTTAGGAGATCCAGTGGCAGTGGATAAGTGGTTCTAAGTGATAGACTGGGAGCTCAGTTGAGTGAAGATCTAAAAGGGAGATTGTGGAGGAAGTGAAAGAGTTCATTACAACCTTTGTTAGAAACTGTTCAAGATCATTGCCATAGGTGACAGCGTGTCTACAAATACAGATGTGGTGTCTGGCTGGGTGCCTTTCCCTGGATGGCTGGATACCTATAGAAGTTTTGGAGTCTGATAATTAACATTGCAACTACTAAAGGGTGAGCTGACCCTAACCCTCTTTCCCACAGTTTTGTTAAGAAAAAATAAATCTCTTTGCATTCAAGAAGTGTCTGACGCCCATCTACCTTGCATTGCACCCACCATGCCTCGTAATTCACTCTAGATAGAAGGATGTCGCTGTCCCTGTCTCATTAGGCCTGGAGAGGACTGGCACCTGGCTACATTTGGCGCCCAACGTGGGGCGTTATCCTTGCAGCAGTCGCCCATAGCAACCAGCTACAGCTCCATGGGAAAGTGGTAAGTAACATCTGTACTTCTTATAGACTGTGTTATTATGCATTCTGAAGAAGAACCATCATTGCTCATGGGAGAGTATCAGCCTGGTCTTTTGACACTTCCCGCCAGTGAGGCTGTGAGGGTTAAAACAGACTCCATTACAGATTTGGCACACTGCAGAAGCAAAAGGGCAGGCGCTGAAATTTCCAGAAAATATCTGCACCAATCCATTGGCAGGAGGAGGAGTCCCCCCTCTGCAGAGGAGGATAAGGAAGTGCTGCCACGTGTGTCTGATTGTGGGTTGAAAAAAATTGCGCAGTTTTGAAGTACTATGGCGGATTGGAAGATGGCTTTGGTCTGAGCAAGTCAAAAAGCGTTCTGACTGACATCGGAATACTCCTATTAGAGTGTAGCGCCCCCTACTGTCAGTTATGGGAGCTATTGTAAATTTAGGGGGGGGGTGAGAGAGTTATCCTGCTCTCACCCATGTTAATTGCCTAAATTTGTGTTTTGGGCTGGGCTGCCTGTGGTCCCATTTTTTGTCCTGAGGATATGTTATCATCCTTGGGCAGCAGATGGCGCTAGAGGGGTTCCAGAACAGAGCCTCCTTTCCTCAGGAGCCAATCAGAGGAGTATTTCCCTCGCTGGGCATGCTGGGAGAGGGTATATCTGATGCAAGCGCCTTTTTGTCCGGGTCTTCTACCCGGGTCTTCTACCCGCAGCGGGTCGCAGGTGCGGCACCCACCTTCAGGGTGTGCGCACGCCACAAAGCCGCCACTATGGCCTACACTATGCGGAGCTACGAACTCTGGGCCTCATGGCTCAGAGCGACTGATGCTATAAGGGACCCCAGTGACTTGCTGGGTTCCCACTTCTACTGAGAAGATCCCAAGCTGGGTGCTGTTTGGTGGGTGATCGGTCTGAGGAGAACCCGGAGGCAGGTGATCCAACAGGGCTTGAACGAACCATCAGGGATCTGGTTACCAGAAACTGACAGAACATAGTCAGACTGTCAGCTGGTGACCTTTACTAAAATACCTACTGGGAGGATTCGCTCTACAGCTCTACTCCTAATCCTAATTTGATTAGAGCCAAGTCGGTGGCAGAGACGTATTCCTTCCCAGAAGCTCTGAGTGACGCTTCGGCTGCCAGGCCTGTGAGAGGGGTCTGTCCAGGGGCACTTTACCCACTCTGGCTAGAGTGGCGACGTGATAGATACTACTGTTGAAGGCAGGACTGCTTTCCTTATCTAAAGCCTGATGCTGCAAAGTTCTTCTTCCCTTCATCAACCTATCCTGTCTACCTCAAGTTGATGTTGGTCATGTTTGACCAGGAATAAAGCATTGGAAAATTCAATCATCAGCCTGGACATTCTGTCCATGCTTTGCTCACCACCTTCACCCCTAGACACCACACAGAGGTAACTTAAATATGCCGATCCCAAATCTAATCAGCGGCTCCTGAGGGAGTTAGCGCTACAAGAGTTTATTAGTAGTTTTAATTTGTTTTATTTGGTGCTAATGACTGCTATTGGGAAGTTTGTTGTGTCTTTGTGTCTTGTTCTCTTCATTGTTGTGATCTTGTGTTGTCTTTGTTGAGCATGGCCTTTTTTGCATTAATTTTCCCTTGGGATTGATAACGTATTCCATATCTGAATCGAACCAGTCTGCCCATTCTCCACTGACCTCTGACATCAACAAGGCATTTTCATACACACATCTGCCACTCACTGGATATTTTCTCTTTTTCGGACCATTCTCTGTAAAACCTAGAGATGGTTGTGCGTGAAAAAGCCTAATAGATCAGCAGTTTTTAGACCATCCAGCCCATCTAAGCCCAGCTAAGTCACTTAAATATCCTTTCTTCCCCATTCTGATGCTCGGTTTGAACTTCAAGCAAGCCGTCTTCACGTCTAGATGCTAAAATGCATTGAGTTGCTGCCCTGTGATTGGCTGATTATCAATTTGTGTTACCAAGCAATTGGACAGGTGTACCTAATAAAGTGATCGGGGAGTGTGTATCTGTCATTGAAGGCTTATGGTGTCTGTCGAATGTTCTAAGAAGAAGAAGAAGAAAAAAAAAAAAGAAGAAGATTCGACTCTGCATGTCTCTCTATGTCGAATCTTCCTCATGTCTTTATAATGTCGAATCTTTTCTCTTTATGTAGAATAATATTGGACTAATAGAGTTAAGGTTAAGCACAATTAAGTTCAAATCAAATGTTATTGAAGGCTCATGGTGTCTGTCGAAATGTTCTAAGAAGAAAAAAAAGAAGATTCGACAGAATCTTAAAAAAAAAAAAATATTGGACTATTGGAGTTAAGGTTAGGCACATTTGACCGCAACGAAAACGAAAATAAAGCATTTGTTTATGTCGGATCTTTCGTTTTTCGTTTTCTGTGCTTTCGTTATCGTTTGTTAAAACTATAACGAAAAATACCTGAAATTCGGACGGAAATTCGGACGATTGTAGGTTAATTTGAGTTAGAGATTGACATCTCATTCTCTGCAACTGCTTAATGAGCTATATTGCCATGCCCACTACTTCAATTAGTAGCATTAGGGGAATGCAGTGTTATATCAGTCATTGAAAGAAGAGCAGAAGAGGGAGGGATGAACAGGTTCCTAGATAGTGATGTCATTCATCAATCAAATAAACAGCTGCTGGACCCAAGTGTAAAGTGAAGGCTGCACTGCTAATCCATTTGTTTTGCTTTCCCCACATTCTCCAGGCTAAGTGTCATGCTCCCAATATTGAGATATTTTGTCATACATGCTAAGTTCATTCACAAGCACAGCGACACACCAGAGCTGATACTGCTTTTTAAGTAAGAGTAGGGGAAGTCCAGATTTCTACAGCTAGCCACTATACAAATAATTTATATATAATCCAATCCACTGTCGACCTTGAAAAAGTAAAGGCATGCACATCATGTAGTATGATTAGGAAGATGCCTTGACATTTGTACTTTCTCAGTCCCTAGAGTTAAACAGAAAATTGTAAAAATAGCATGTCTGTCGTTGTCTTTTATAGTGTTAGTATTGCCAACCAAGTGAAAACAACAATTCTATAGAGTAGTCCAAAGTGTACGGGAAGGGGGCTAATACTTCACAAGGTTTGGTTAGGTTTATATGGGTTATATAAGTTTATTTTAACAGCAGTTTCAGGATACAAGTGACATACTGCAACTGTGCTAAAGTCAGCAAGGACAGTCATTTTACCCAAATCTGTGGTCCCTGCAAGGAGATTTCACACAGCTTCTCACATGTAGGATGACTAGATATGCTTGCTGAACCTGGCTCTGTGTAAATTGATCTCTTTTTTATGTATCACGATTAGATTTACACCTCCATGGCAGTCATACATCCAGTTGGTGACAGTGAGAAACAACCAAGAACAGCTTGACATCTTTGTATGGCTTTGCACATCCTGAAACCGCAAGATTGACCCTGATACTCTCAGAAATAGAATGAAGAAAATTCTGACCCTGATACCCTCAGAAATAGAATAAAGAAAATTCTGATATTTCATTTACAGTACCTATTAAGATGACAAGCGTATTTTATCAGCATATTTTTTACATCTTGCATATGTTTTGACTGTGACATCACTGTGATATCATTAAGAGTATGCACAGGGCTACTACTGGATACTGTTTACACTACTATACAGGCTTTTGGCAGGCAAACATGTTTTTCAGGAGGACCCTGCTGTCATGCAAGCATGTTTCTAAGTCAGTGTACATACTGAAGGAAGTACAGCTCCTGTTGTACTTTCTGGCAGCTCCACCTGTAAGTCCTGCAGTTCTCATCTCTACTGTTGCATCCCTGCCCCTCCCATCTCCACACTAATCACAAAATACACAGCCCCAGGCTCCATTTTGTGAAAAGTTTGGAAGTAAGGGGTGTGCGAAGAAACCATAGCGTTGGTGTCTATGAGACCTGTAGTGCTCACTGTCAGAGCAGCCAGGAAGTACGGGGGAACTGTACTTTCTTTGGCATGTAAACTAACTGATTTGGAGTATATATCTTCTGGAATTGATTACTACATCTTGCAACTAGTGCCCAGGGTCAGTGGTGGCATGTCCATTAGGGGTCCCTATCCATGCGTCCAACCCCTTGATCTACATACAGGGCGCCGGACTATGGATTCCAATGGGGGTGTGTGTTTTTTTTAAGCACGTGATTAGAGCCAGAGGCTCTAATAGCTTATAAAAAAGGGTGGGCTCGGGTTGGCTTAATGACCCTTCCCCCCGAATTATCAAGCACCAGCTGCCACTGCCCAGGGTACAGCCGCCTGGGGCAGAATCCATTGAAGCTTCTGTCTGTTGATAGTAGATATATATTATAAGACTACATGTTAGCTTGCCTTTTGAATATCAGCAACTCTATAGATTATATTTTGGATAGCTTTTTTGAACATATTAAATTCCTTTTGTCAGAATGCCTCTGGTATAAACTGGAGGATTTCGCATAATGCTACTGTATGAACACAGATCTCTTCCCTACACTAGCAATCGATGGATTCTGGCCATTTGTTTTTACTTAGGTAGAGTGACCTTCTTACTGTTTATTGAATCTGGAAACTATGGAGTTGACTCTTTCACTGTCCTTGGCCTCCTCTGGACCCTATTCCTGTCTTTCCTTTTGCTAAAATGGCATGTGGTGGGTGGCTGGGCCCTCAGGTCAAGATGGTATTTCATAATTATGATACATGTGCAGTTAAGTTCATATATATTTGGACACAGATATGATTTTAGTTTTTTTCAGGTATTTACCAAACTATATTCAAGCTATAGTTATATAATGGATATGTGCTGAAAGTGCACACTCTCTGGTTTAATTTGAGGGTATGTACATACAAATTGGAGGCAGGGTTTTGGGAATTACAGCTCTTAAGAATAGCCATCTCCCTTTTTCGAGGGACCAAAAGTAATTGGAGAATTAAATCAAAACCTGTTTCATGGCCAGGTGTGGGCTATTCCTTTGTTATTTCTTTAGGGTAAAAGGTCTGGAGTTGATTCTAGGTGTGGTATTTGCATTTGGAATCTATTGATGTTAACCTATCATGCGTTCAAACAAGCTGTCCATGCAAGTAAAATAGGCCATTGTAAGGCTTTAAAAATGAAACAAATCCACCAGAGAGATAGCAGCAACATTAGGAGTGGCCAAATTAAAAATGGTGTACATTTGGAGCCTAAAGAATAGAAAAGCCAAAATAGACTTTGCCAAAAAGAATCTAAAAAAGCCAGACCAGTTCTGGAAAAGCAACCTGTGGATGGGTGCAACTAAGATTAATCTGTAACAGAATGATGGGAAGAAAAATGTATGAACAAGGCTTGGAACAGATCATGATCCAAAGCACACAACGTCATCTATAAAACATGCATGGCTTCCAGTAGCACTGAGCCATTTATTGATGATGTGACAGAAGACAGAAGCAGCCGGATGAATTCTGCAGTGTTAAAAGATACACTGCCAGCCCAGATTCAGCCAAATGCAGCAAAGTTGGTGGGAAGGCGCTTCACAGTACAGTGATCTAAAACACACTACAAAAGCAATCCAGGAACTTTTGAAGGAAAACAAGTGAAATATTCTGCAATAGCAGAGTCAATTACCTGATCTCAACCCAATTGAGAATGCACTTCACTTGCTGAAGGCAAAAATAACATCAGAAAAAAACACAAAGAACAACTGAAAACAGCTGCAGTTAGAGCCTGTCAAAGCATCAGAAAGGAGGAAATCCAGTCCGCGGTAACGTCCATGGATTCCAGATTTTAGGCAGCCATTGCCGATAAAGGATTCTTAACAATATATTAAAAATTAACATTTTATTTATGATTATATTTGTGTAGCACCCATGTACTTTTAGGTACCAGTGCTGTTCTAAATTTAAGGGGGATAAGAGAGTTAGTTGGCTCTTATCTAGTTGATTTGTTATATTTTGGGTTTGTACCTTGGCTCTGCTGTGTTTGGGTTCACTCTGTTGTTCCTAGGGTGCTGTCAAGGAAAGTGTGCTCTCTCTCCGCAGCCAATGGGGATGTTTTGTGCCCCGCTGGGCATGCTGGGAAAGGGTGTTTAAAGACCGGACATTTTGTGTCCGGTGGTTCTTCTGGAGTGCGTCACCCACCTTCAGGGTGTCAGCGCTGTGCCCCCCCGGTGTTATGGCCTACCAGGCCGGGGTGCACCGGCCACGCGGTGTTCTCGGTTCCGGGCCCATTTTGGTTCGGAGCATCTGTAGTCGTGGCTGGACCCAGTGATCGACTGGGTCCAAATGATCTATTGGGGATCGAGGTGGCTGGACACTGTAAGGCTGGAAATCGGTCACCTGCCAGTCAGCAACCTAACTACAAAACTACCTGAAGTGACTCACACCTAAAGTCTATTGAGGAGGATTGTCTCCATGATCTAAGTTCTGGGGAAGGCCTGTGGCAGAGGTCCTTTCCCTTAAAGTTTCCGAGCGATACTCTGGCTGCCAGGCCTGTGGCAGAGGCCTGTCCTGGTATATACAACCCACTCTGGCTAGAATAGTTTAGAAGATAAAAGTGCTATTGGGAGCAGGGCTGTCTTCCTCATTGTTACGCCTGAACCTGCTATTTCTTCTTCTGATACATCTTTACCTTCACTGCACGTTTTACTGTTTACCATGTTGGGTAAAAAAAAGATAAAAGGATAAAAGACACATGCTGTTTTTTAACAATCCATCATTACTGCTCTCATCAACTACCCTAGACGGCGGAGCTATAGAGGTAACATGCCATCCCAATTCTAACCAGCAGCCTCTTTCGGGGGTGAGTGCTACATTAATATGTCCAATTACATTTGAGCCTCTGAAAATGGGGGGGACTGTGTATAAAAATGGTTGCAGTTTCTAAAATTTGTAAACCTCTTGAATTAAAGCTGAAAGTCTGCACTTCAAATTCATTTGGATTGTTCAGTTTTAATTTTATTCTGGTGGAATACAGAGCCAAAAGTATGAGTCCAAATATATATGGACCTAACTATATACCTTTTTTTCTTTATTTTCATAGAATACTAGACTACCAGTTCCAGAAGAAGTAGAGCATTCCATGAAACTCGTCGGCCACAAAAATCCCATCTTTTACAATAAGTTACTAGAAATGTACAATACAGGGTTGTGGCACTTTAAAATTAATTTAGTATTATAACTGATTTGCAGTACATAGAAGTAATAGAAGTATACCTGTATGGCCATGAGTTCCCCTAAGGAACAAGATTATTTTCCTGATAAAAACCTTTAAGGGTTATTCCACCCAGAAGTAGGTTGTAATCAGGGCCGTTTGAAGGAATTTGGGAGCCCCAAGCAAAATGGGGGCCCGCAACCACCCCCCCCCCCGCATGCAAAGCCTACGTTAGCAATACACTAATTTTTTACACCCATTTTCTTACTCCTCCCTCCCCTAGTCCCTATGTTTTTCTATTCTCACCTCCCCTTCTTCCCTGTAGGCTGCCGCTGTAGCGTGACTGAGCTCCTCCTCCTCCTGCCAGTCCGGTGTTCTACCATTATGGGCCCCCAGTCCCCTATCAGATAGTGCCCGGGCCGGGTACCACGCGGTACAGGAGATTCAGTTTCCTGTGTTCCCAGCCGGACTGACAGGAAGTGAGCAGCACTCAGTGTGCACTTCCTGTCAGTCCGGCCGGGAACAGGAAACTGAATCTTCTGTACCACTTGTGGTACACGGCCGGCCTGACAGGACTCCAGGAGGAAGGAAGAGGAGCTTGGCCACGCTACAGCCTGGGAAGGGGAAGTTGGGGGCCCCTGGCCAGCTCAGGGGCCCCAACAATTGTTTGTTTTGCCTGTCCTGTAGCGACAGGCCTGGTTGTAATAATGGGACTTGACAAGGCCAAGAAACTGGGCATAAAACGTAATCTTTTTCATAATAAAATTATGAGAAGAACATCTTGGAGTGCTGATGACTTTCAGCTGTATTTACTGAAGTAAACATGTGACTACATGAAACTTCAAATCTTTTGGCAGATATGACAATTTAGACTTATGTATTTCAACTGTTAAAGGGTAAGTTCACCCTTACAAAATGAAACTGAAAATGTCTATGCAGGTAAGGGGTGTTTTTAGATAAAAATAAGCTGTGCAGATGTAGGCAATTTAAATACCTCCCAAAACCTGACTGGAATACTCCCAGGATGTTGCTCGGATTTTGCTAAGTGAGGCCTAGTCATTACCGCTCACCTCCATCACAGTAGTTGCGCAGTTTGTTCTCATGTATAGATGCCAATTATCTGCATAGGCTTTTTCAGAAAAAGCGAACAAACCATGTAATGGATCATTTATTGGGTTGGATTGCGGTTCAGTGCAACCACAATTTGATTGAGGTTCAGCAGAGGGCTAATGCTGAGCTTCACTGAGAACAATTTAGTGATGCTTTAGTTGCATAAAGATGTATAAGTGATGCTTCAGTCACATAACCCTGAACAGAGGACAGATGGGGAAGCATCACTGCCAAGTGTTTTCCCTCTGCAATCACGCTTCTCTCCAGACTTTGCAAGCTCTGCGGGTATATGATACCCGAAATGAACTTATCAACATCAGCATCGTCTGACAGTCTTTCTGGAGGGGAAATCTCTCTGTATGGGTAGTAGTAACATGGCTAGATTTGTTGTAATAAAGTAGTCCGTGCCAGTCTTTCTTTAATAAAATCGATTCCTCCAAAAACGTGTGTAGTCTTTCCCAATCTTTCCCAGTCTCTCTGTAATATAGTCTGTTGCTGTTTCTTTGTAATGATAGCAGTCTTTGACAGTCTATAGCTATATTTCTTTTTTGCAGTCTATTGGACAACATTTGGTCTACAATTTCTTCACATTATAATTATTCTGCAGAAATAAAAGCCCAGCAGAATTTTTACCATGCACAAAATTACTGGGTATTATTGGGTATTTTCTGTGTCTGTGTCATCCCCCACTGGCCACTACATCACTCCCTGGGCGTATATTACACTATCGCCCCTTTCCCACGCAACTCTATTCTGTAATTTTAACTTCTCTTGTAAAGCAAGATATATTCACCTAAGTCCACCTTTCAAATCCCTCGTCGGTGTAATTTTCAGGTGTGTGTGGTGGGTGCTAATCCAGTACTGCAAATGTGCTTGCGCCAGCCGATCCCCAAATGTACCCTCATGCTGATGTCACCACTGCAAAATCCTCTTCTTGAACTTACATCACCACTGCAGACTCCTCGTGTGAATCCTAAGATGACCCTGCTGCTTGACAGCCAATAGAAAGTGTACATGTCATCCAAGCCAGTGACAGGGTCACCCAAAGAAGGACCCTTCTTCATTGAAACACAAAAGAGGTGGAGTGCCACATAATTTGAGTAAAGTGACAGTGATTAGTTAGAGGGTAGTGGGGGTAGAGGAAGCCTGTAGATCAGCATAACCTGTTGCCACCCACGTAACATATACGTTTGGTGGCAAAAGGGTGGGCTTTAACACCAGAAACTGAGCTTTCAAGGACAGCTCCTGGTCCCCCCTGACAATTGTAGCTGGCAGGACTGACTGCAGATTATGTGACCACTGTGACAGCCAATCACAATGGTCACATGATCACAGATCCTTCTGTAACCTGGGCATTCAGAACGTTTTAAAGGGATGCTGGAGTAAGGGGGCAGAAAGGCAGTAGGCAATATAGCTTATGTTTTAGCACACTTTACAGCAACATGTGTCAATGCACATGTCCAAGTGAGTTTTGGTGCCATTCGTTTTTAATGACACCCCAAAACACACTACACTAGCAGCCAATGTCTCTCTTTATGTCACACAATGTCTTTCGCTGTGGTATATCCTCCTTAGGGTACACTTTACACCAATAAGACTATTTAAAATGAACTGAAGAGAGGACCTGGTGTGTATTAGATGCTCTAGGGACCATGGTGATCCAATTCACCTCTTTTGGCGGTTCCCAAAAATACACTTTTACTGGGCAAGGCCCAGAATCACAAAGCACTTACGCCGACGTATCTCCAGATACGCCGCAAAAGTACAAATATGCGCAGTCGTATCTGTGCGCCGAACCCACAAACTTAGATACACCTAAAAATAAACTTCATCTCACCGACGTAACTTGCCTACACCGGCGTAGAGTGGGCGCATATTTACGCTGGACGCATGTGGCCCTTCCAATTGATTTTCAAATTCAAATATGCAAATGAGGGAGATACATACGAACATACTTGCGCCCGGTGCATGATTTACGCGGTTTGCGTAAGTTTTAGGTTATTCCCCATAGATGAGGCGCAACCCATGCAAAGGTATGGACCAGGGAACACAAGCCTACGTATTTTACGTTGGACGTCTGTGAATATGGGCCGTCGTGGGTCTGGCTGGGCGGGGATACGTCCATGTCCCGACACATGCGCAGTTCATTTTAAGTACTTGTCTGGTGCCCGGCACATCATTTGCATGGGGTCACGCTTCATTAACATGGATCACGCCCACTTCCAGCCCACTTCCACCGGCTTACGCCTACGAAATATACGCTACGCCGGAACAGAGAGGGAGCATTTGCTTTGTGAATTCCATGCTTGCCTCTTCGCGATGCACCGGCATAACGTAAAAGAGATATGCTACGGTGGCATAAATATGCGCCGATGTATGTGAATTCGGGCCCAAGTGTTCTTAATACCATTATTAAGGTATTTCAGGTTAACATTTGGGTAGATTCTAAACCATGCTTATTAGGTTTTTAGATGTTCTTCCTATCGAAGATATCCCTAAACTGGCCATAGTTAGAGCCCCATTCTAAGCTTGCAAAATAATCCTTAGACACTGGAAGTCAGCCGACCTGTGTTCTTTAAAAGAGTGGATTACCCAAACAGGGGCTACACTCCCTCTGGAAAAGTACATTTTTCAACACAGAGCCTGCCCCAGTAAACGTTTTACATTGTGGTCCTCATGGCTGGCTTTCTCCAGGTGATTTTGTTTTAAATAGAATACTTTAATACAATTGTTGTTGTATATGAACAGACCAACTATTTTTGCATTGAGTTGTCATGATTGACCCATGCTGTGATGCCGATGTTGTGGCCTTGAAGGTATATGCTAGCTATTGTGTCTCTGTTGAAAGCTAGAATCTTTATATAGTTGTCAATACTGTATGATCTTTGAAACATCTTTGTATTTTTCATGGTTTTTCTCAATAAAAATCTTTCAGATAAAAAAATAAGTCACTAGTGGTCTCCGCTCCTACTACCCAGGGCTCAGGGAGGCAAGGTAGAATAGTGATAGGCAACTAAAATAAGAAAAATAAAGGTCTTTTTTTTATTTTTTACCATAAGTAAGTGATAAAGCTCTGCATACTGCTATAATGCTGCTTTTAAATAAGAAAGGTAAATATATAAAAATACATAAATATATAAATATATATAAAAACCCCTCCTTTAGTACATTATCACCTATTATTTCCTATTTTGTTAGCTTTAATAAGTAAACTTCTATGTTTTTTAAGTAATTATGATTATGCAACCAACACCTGCCACACTAATCCCTAACATATAAGGTTAGAAAGGATGGCCTTGAAAATAAATGGGTGTGGAAATTAGAGTAAGTGTGAACAGATTTAAACTCCTATTGCAGAATGCTTCGTAGGTGTCGTAAACTCTCGAAACAACCTCCCTGGAGGTGAGGACACACGCCAAAAAGAGAATTTGACTCACATGTAAATAAATATGAAAGCAGGGGGAGGGCTAAAATGTGGGGGCATAGGGATACATTTGATAGAGATGTCATACAAATCTCTTGCTAAAGGTGTGATTTATTTTAAATGTCATTACATATTTGAGTCAGATATTTATGTAGGAAGGAACTGTGGGTGCTAAATAAGTCAATTTGATGTACAATGCATGTTGCATTTGTCAATTAAATGCAAATAAAATCAACTGGACAATTTCTGAAGTAAATTAATGTGACATTCAGGAATCATAAAATAAAACAGAAATTATGACCTTTAACATCAATGTAACCAGGTTTTCTAATGTAATATATACAGTATATATACAGTAATCTATACACACGAACAGTCATGTTTAAAAAACAAAACCAAAAAAAAACCACCAAAATTAACAAAATTGAAGGGGGTTACAACACAATGTTACAATGAACATTAATTGCTCCTATTAAATAATAATCCAACAACTTCGGGCATCCCTGCCCTTTAACCACTTCAGCCCTAGAAGGATTTGCCCCCTTTCTGACCAGGCGTCGCTTTAATTGACAATTGAACGGTCGTGCGATGTTGCACCAAAATAAAACTGATATAATCAAAAAAAAGACAGACAATTTTGAAAAATAAACAATAATTTTTACTTATGCTATAATACAGATCCCCAAAAATATGAAAAAAAATATGTCTTCATCAATTTAGGCCAATATGTAATCTGCTACATATTTTTGGTAAAACAAAAAATCCCAATAAGCATATATTAATTAGTTTGGGCAAAAGTTATAGCATCTACAAACCTCTGGGATAGATTTAGGGACTTCTTGATTTTTTTTTTTTTTTTTTTTACTGGTAATGTCGGCGATCTGCGATTTTTAGCAGTAGTGCGACATTGCTGTGTATAAATATGACGCTAAGTGACACTTTTTGGAGACCAGTGACACCACTACAGTGATCAGTGCTAAAAAAAATTGCACTGATCACTGTATAAATGACGCTGGCAGGGAAGGGGTAAACACTAGAGGGTGATCAGGGAGTTAAATGTGTTCCCTGGGAGGTGTTTCTAACTGTGGGGGGAGTGGATTCACTGGAGGAACAGAGAGATTGTGATTCAGCTTAGCTGAAACATGATCTCTCACTTTTTCTCCCTGATCAGATCAGTGTGCTTTGTTTACATCAGCACACGGCTGCTCTGTCTCTCCTGTGAATGATTGACCCGCTGATTGGCTCCCGCTATGTCCAATAACAGTGGGAACGGCCCGTGCATGCCCCCTTAACCGTGTGCACAAAATCATGTACAGGTTAAGGAAAGGGATCCATATAGAGCATTTTTGTACAAGCGTTTAGGTACGTTTAAGTGTTCAGGGGCATTTATCTTATATTTTCTGCCAGAAAACTCCTCTCATTAATGCCATCTAGAAGGGGTTCTTTCTGTCTTTAAATACTGAGCTTCAAGCTAAGTAAAAAAAAAAAAATGCTGAATAAAAAATGCTGATAATAGCATTTTTGTGCCAGCTTGTAGTAGCATTTTAGTAGACTTTAAAAGCTTTTAGAAGCATTAAGAAACATTAGCATTTTATTAGCATTTTAATAGTGCTTGAAGAAAAAAAAGCTAAAAAAAACTGTTAGTAGCATTTAGAAGAGTTTAGGAGTGTCTAGGAGCATTCATTGTTTTTTTCTGCTTGGAAAACATTCCAAAAAACTCTACTAAAACTTTTTTGTCTGCTCCTAGACGCTGAAGCTAAAAAAAAAAAAAAACGAATAGCCGAAGGTAGTTTGTATGGACACATACTAGAGAATTTACCTTCTAGAAACAGAAACAAAATGCTAATAGCTTCTAGGAGCTTAAAAAAAACTTTAGTGGGCATGTATCCTAAAACACGCCTCTAAACATTCTGGTGTGCATGGTCGTATAGGATAACATAAGCTGCTTCTACAGGCAAAATGCTAAATACCTGTAGAAGAACCCCTTTTTAAACCCAGTGTGCATGGACCCTAAGTTCTTGATTTAGAGGAATAATTTGTTCTATGTTGTTTATTTGCAAATTATTTGTTTAGTTAAATGTGACTTTTATTATACTATGGTAAAAGTAATATATTACAACTTTAAACTTGTGTGAAGGGCGGGGTGGTGTAAGATGGAATCATATCTTGTGAGTACAGTCTGTGATATTTATGCTCTTAAAGAGAGCATCAGATACACAGTAAAAGCAGGGGGATTACTTGCAAATTATAAAGTGAATTGAGGAATCTCCTCAAGAGAGAGTGCTAAGCTAGGCGCTGCTCTTAGCAATCATGTCATTCCTTCTGGAAATCCCCCTTTTGCTCATAGGACAGGGAAACTGGCCATCTATAAATATATATATGACTGTTCAGATAGGTTGAAGGACACATGGAAAAAGTTGTTCATGTGAACTATAAGTGCATTCTGATTAGAACCAAATTAAGACCGACTATGTGAAATCACAACCTTAGCCAGTCACCCTCAATCTCCTATCCTTCCATAGGGTCAATATCCACATTATTCTTCTTACGCTTTATGCATCTTTATTTATGGAGCTAAACATATCACACTGCTTTAAATTAAAATTATCATTTTTTTGTGTGTGTGCATGTACTGAGATGTGCTTCTGCTTAAAACACGTTTTTTGGTAACATCGATTTATTCAGTGGGGGGCTATGATTATCTTTCTAACAATAATAGATAATAGTGAAGTTAAATATTCTAGAGAAAAACCTGAATGTGAATCTAAATCCACTAAAATCTCATATAGGCTGTAACATGGTAATGTAATTTCAAAACTTTGTCTTTAGTCTTTTTCTTCAATCAAATAATGGAAAAGAGGACCCTCACATTGCCAACATCCAACAATGATGAGATAAAAAGGGGAGAAGCTAAAACAGCTTCTCAAAACATGGATTTTGAAGGCACACCATGAGGCAGTGTGTATAAAAAGTACATGTTATTGGATAGTCATTAAAAAGCAAGATCATAAAAAAGGGGATAAGATTAAAAAGCACCCTTCAGCTAGAAAGAGTCAACAGATACCCAATCCTACAGTATGGAGACAGAAATCGTAATAGTAGAATATACTGGAGTCCACCAATGAGGTCAAAATGCAACGAAAGTACACAACATTTCTTTTTTTTTCCATGAAGATTTTATTGAGAAAAAGTATATATTAACAGACATCTTAAAAACATCAACAGGAGTAACCATAAGATATAGAGACCAAGGGGCCCCGGTAATACATGAGTTACAACATATGGCATACTCTTAAAGAGGCCCGAATAACAGTACACAACATTTCTGCTAGTGTGTTGCTCCATACGCAAACACCAACGTGTTTCACAGGATATACTTACTTCTTCAGGACTGATTGAGTGGGTGCTGGGTGACTTCAGGTGCAGAGGAGAGGACAGCGATGACCAAAAAAAGAAGACACGCATTGGGCATCAAACAAAGAAAGAGACACAGGAAGAGCAAAAGCTCCTCAGGGTCAGGGAGACTCCGTCATGACAGCCACATGACCCCACCAAATATATCAGGGCAGACATATAAAGTATATATTGCTGTATTACATGGCAGGTAACAAGAATCTGACTGGAGGTGGCTGTGTATAAAGCGGCCATAAAGAGAAGTATTAGGAAGATAAGGTATCACATAGTAACAACTGCAGGTCCCACCACGAATGAGGGTACCATGGAGGTACCTGCCTTTTGGTATTCTGTATATATTAGAGTGATACCAAAAACCCAAATTATAGTTATATGGACCTCCATGGCCCTTTAAGGCACATTGAACCCTCCAGCCAGATAATATGGCATCATCAACACCAGCTCCTGGGTCTGGTTCATTTAAATAATATGCCAGGGTATGCTATGAAGGTCATATTGTTCAGAGACTTCCTGTTATAGGTTGACAACTCTCTCTCTCAAATGTGCTCTGCCCCTGTCATATGGGCCCCTAGTGAAGAATACAAGCTGCCATGCCAAAATACATTACACAGGCATGGACCACCATTGTCACCATCAACAAACCAATCCAGGAAGAGACTGAAAGAGACTAGACAAGATCAGCAGCACTAAGATGTAAAAAGCAGAAAAAAAGTAGAAAATGTAAAACTGGGTTTTCGCATTGGAAAAAAAATGTGTTCATGACACACTGTACTTTAGCAAACTAAATGTCATCTAATTAGGGCTTACATCTACTTTAAGCTGAGTAATGTAGCTGAACGTGACACAGTTACAGCTAAATATACCAGTGCAACCAAACATTTTTACTACTGTCAATTACAAACCATTCTATTACACATTTGAAAATATGTAAATCAAAATCTCTGGTAATAATTCAAAAAAGCAAGCAATATACAGGTGCAAATTGGATTACAGTCAATAGGACTTTAGTTGGGCTGACACCTTTGCCACGCCCTTCCTCTTTGTTATTTAGATGCTATATCTTATTATGCCTGATTATAATAGTAATGAAAGTGTTACAATATATATACCGCTCAAAAATATGTGAATATGCAAAAGCCAACAGCCATTGCCCTGATAATTATATTCAATCAGCAAACATACAGTTAAACATATAATGTTACTAATACTAAATCAACATTATCTGTCAGGTATTGCATATCATAAATGTTTTCTTCAAACGGCAGCAACAGAAGTGTAAAATTTTAACTACTATCACCTTTGCTTGTACTATATCTTTCCTTTTGATCCACAATTGACAAGGCTATAGGAGTTCAGTAAGGCGATCACTGTGCGTTACATGTTATATTAGACTCACCACTAGACAAGTGATATAAATTCCACAAGGGTTATCACATTTAGAGCCATGTATTACTGCCACACACAGACATTATAATCGCACTAGGATATCCAATGATTAAATGATATGATTACTGTCAGAGCTACCACTAACTGTGCTTCATGATTTGAGAGTTACAGGCAAAATTATAACATACGAAAAAACTGAAAAGTGTGATGTAAATGGCAGAAAGGTGTTTTCACTTTAGCCCTCATAGGAACATAAAAAAAGTACATATTTTTCCATAAAAAAATCAACATTATCATTCAAGCTCAATGGGGTTGATTTACTAAAGACAAATAGGTTTCTGACTTTGCAAGTGAAGTGTCTCTTTAAGGGAAGTTGCACTTTTGCATGGAAATTATCCCCCAGAGTTTGGTAAATGTGGCAACATTTCACTTTACAAAGAATACCCAATCACGTGGAAGAAAAAAAAAAAACTAATTTAACCACTTTGCAACCGCCCTATAGCGAAAGTACGGCTACAGGGCGATTGCTTAATCTAAGTGGCCGTTAATTAACGGCCTCTTAGAATCGCGCTCCGGCGCGCCCCCTGAGGCACGCACACGGGAACATCCGTGACCGCCGGGTCCGGAGGACCCGGCGCATCACGGATCACGGTAAATCGCCGCTGATCGCGGCGGTTTACCACGTGATCGCTCCGTCCAATGACGGAGCGACCACTTGTAAACAAAGCGGCGTCATGTGCTGACGCCGGTTCCTCCCTCCTCTCTCTGTACCGATCGGTACAGTGTGAGAGGAGAGGGGAGGGAGCGGATGGCAGCGCCAGTGCTGCGGGCTGGATCTGTGACAAATGTAGTCACAGATCCATCCATCCCTCCCTCCCTGCTCAGCCATCCCTGCTGCAATACTCTGCAATACTGGGCAATACTCAGCTGGGCATATACTCTGGCAATACTCTGGGCATACTCTGCAATACTCTGGGCATACTCTGCAATACTCTGGGCATACTCTGCAATACTCTGGGCATACTCTGGGCATACTCTGCAATACTCTGGGCATACTCTGCAATACTCTGGGCATACTCTGCAATACTCTGGGCATACTCTGCAATACTCTGGGCAATACTCTGGGCAATACTCTGGGCAATACTCTGGCAATACTCTAGCAATACTCTGGCAATACTCTGGGCATACTCTGGGCATACTACGCTATACTCTGGGCATACTCTGGCAATACTCTGGGCATACTCCGCAATACTCTGGGCATACTCCGCAATACTCTGGCAATACTCTGGGCATACTCTGGGCATACTCTGGCAATACTCTGGGCATACTCCGCAATACTCTGGGCATACTCCGCAATACTCTGGCAATACTCTGGGCATACTCTGGGCATACTCTGGGCATACTCGGCCATACTCTGGCAATACTCTGGCCATACTCTGGCCATACTCTGGCCATACTCTGGCCATACTCTGGCCATACTCCGGCAATACTCTGGCAATACTCTGGGCAATACTCTGGGCAATACTCCGCAATACTCTGGGCATACTCTGCAATACTCTGGGCATACTCTGGCAATACTCTGGGCATACTCTGGCAATACTCTGGGCATACTCCGCAATACTCTGGGCATACTCGGCAATACTCTGGGCATACTCCGGCAATACTCTGGGCAATACTCCGGCAATACTCTGGCAATACTCTGGCAATACTCTGGGCATACTCTGCAATACTCTGGGCATACTCCGCAATACTCTGGACATACTCTGGGCATACTTCGCAATACTCTGGGCATACTCCGCAATACTCTGGGCATTCAGCGCCCCTGTCCCTGTGAGCTTGCATGCAGAAGCGAACGCATACGCAAGTCCCCCACACATATGAAAACGGTGTTCAAACCACACATGTGAGGTATCTTTATATAATGTTTTGGGGTTCTATGTAATTTTATAGCAAATAAATTATGATTTTTACATGTAGGAGAGGAATGTCAGAATTGGCCTGGGTGCTCCCTGCATGTTGAGCCTCTGTATGTGGCCGCACTGTGTAAAAGTCTCACACATGGGGTATCGCCATACTCGGGAGGAATAGCAGAATGTGTTTTGGGGTGTAATTTGTGGTATGCATATGCTGTGTGTGAAAAATAACATAATAATATGAAAATTTGATGAAAAAAAAATCTTGATTTTGCAAAGAATTGTGGGAAAAAATGACAACTTTAAAAAACTCACAATGCCTCTTTCTAAATACCTTGGAATGTCTTCTTTCCAAAAATGGGTCATTTGGGGGGTATTTGTACTTTTCTGGCATGTTGGGGTCTCAAGAAATGAGAGAGGCTGTCAATACATCAGGTGTGATGAAATTGATAAATTTTCAGTAATTGGTACCATAGCTTGTAGACCCCATAATTTTCACCCAGACTAAATAGTATCCAACATTTTTTTTTTTTTTTTTTTACCAAAGATATGTAGCAGTATACATTTTAGGCCAAATTTATGAAGAAAAATTACTTTTTTGCAAAATTTTATAATAGAAATGAAGAAAAAATATTATTTTTTGCAAAATTTTGTTCTTTTTTCATTTATAGGAAATAAAATAAAAACTGCAGAGGTGATCAAATACCACCAAAAGAAAGCTCTATTTGTGGAAAAAAAAGGACAAAAATTTCATTTGGTTACAGTGTTGTATGACTGAGTTATTGTCATTCAAACTGTGAGAGCACCGAAAGCTGAAAATTGGTCTGGTTATTAAGGGGGTTTAAGTGCCCAGTGGTCAAGTGGTTAAACTCGGGCCAGGCAGAGGCTAATATTCCCCCTTTCTCAAAGTGATCCATGAGGCGGAGGCAACTTCACGATGGGCCACCCCTTTCATCTGATTGTGTGGAAACAAGAGATGTAATTCTACCTCCATTTCCCTGACCAGCTTCTGGAACTGTTTAGTTTCCTGGATAGACCTGCTCTCAGCATACCCAAGTGGTTTGACTATCTTCTTAGCCAGGAGGCTTCCGGCCCAGGTTTGCTGAGACCACAGCGGATCAGACATCCTAGATCTCAAGCTTCTAGTTGTGAGGCTCCCAGATCCATGCCAAACACTCCTGAGGCCTGATTTTCTAATAGCCCTATCAGGTGAATGCAGAGAGAGAGAGCAGCGTGGAGTGTCACAAAAAATGAGTGTGTGCTGCTAAGCCTTCTGTACTGTAGTTTTGGACTTTATTTAATTACATTTTTCCTTGGATGGGACATCTGAGGCCGACAAGCTGGCATGATTGAGTTGCATTGTGAAAATGGATAAGGATGACTCTGAGTGGAGTTACATTGTGGAGAGCCTCTTCACTATGTAACTCTTATCCCCACCCAGAGTCATCCTCATCCATTTTTGCAATGCAACTCAATCGTGGCAGCATGTGAGCCTCAATCATCTTCATCCCCACCCAGCATCTCTATCCATCCCTCCAGTCTCCACAATGTATCTGCAACCACGCCCAGTATCATCCACCCAGTCTCCACAATGTATCCACATCCACGCCCAGCATCATCCATCCATCTATTAATCCCTCCAGTCTCCACAATGTATCCACATAGACACCCAACATCATCCATCCATCCCTCCAGTCTCCACAATGTATCCCCATCCACGCCCACCATCATCCATCCCTCTCCATTCTAAAAGTGGGTGCACCAAAGGACTTAGGCCCCTTTCACACGATCGGACCTGAACAGCCGCTCCATACAGTCCTATGGAACCTCGGATGTCAGCGGAGACATGTCCACTGACATCCTACCCTATCTGCCAAATCAGATGTTTGACGTATGACGATATGTCCCAATCCGTCCATATCGGATCAGGTAAGATCTGATGAAAACGAACATACTGTCCGGTTTAATACATCGCTCCATAGGAGACAGCAGAGCTGCACAAGCCCCTTCCCGCTCAGTGAGCAGAGAGGGGCTTGTCATTAGCCGACTCAGCGGAGATCAGCGGACAGATCTCCCGCTGAGTTGGCGGGAGCTGGCGAACTCCGTAGCGACGGAGTCCTCCTAGTGTGAAAGGAGCCTTAGTGGGATGGCCATTGGGCAGATTCAGTGGGACAGCCAGTGGGTGGGCCCTGGGGAATGTTGGTGGTCGGGCCCTGGCGGGCCCAGGCCTAAAACTGTGTAAGGGTCCCAAAATTTCTGATAGCTTCCCTGACTAACTAACTCCAGCAACCATTAACCCCTTGTGCCTTTTTGGGACTGGATTTTAGTCCAAGCCTCAATGGCTGGGTCATTCCGTTCTCATTATACACCCCTATGCTTAACTCTCACCCCACCTTTTTTTCTTATTCTTGACACTGCCACTTATCTGATTGTGCGGATACAGGTCCTTTCTGGCAGACTCACCTTTTATTGAAATATTATATTATTGATTTTTCCATGTTAATGTCTTTGTCCTACTAATTGGCAAGATTGGGTGTACATTCTACTCTCCGGTCCTGGTATTTTGGGGTTTGGTGCAGGGACCTTACTCCCCCCTCTCACAGTGGCCAGAGTTTTTTTTTGTCTCTGTGTCTCCCCTGATACACCATCACAGAACCATTTACGTTGTGCAGTTTCTTCTTTTTTAGTGGCTTCACAATAGCTATTTTATGTTTCTCATTGCTCCCATTCTGTGCATCTCCGAATGTTTTTGCTGATTCTCATTATCTGATTTTCTGCTTTTCCTAGCACCTCTACCACCCCACAGATGGGGCGGGCTCTTGCTTGGGTGCTTTTTGTGCTCGCTTGAAGTGCTTAGTAAACTTCACTGCAGACTGATATTTTTTTCCTTTCCCTTATCTCTTTCCTGTTCTCCCTCTTTTTCTCTTCTCTTATCCCCCTGTCTTTTTATTCTTCCCCTCTCGCCTGGGGCCAACTGGTGGGTTATTTACCTCACACCTTCGTATAACCACATACTGGTCAAGATGTGCTTTGGGTCTCCTCAAGGTCACCTCCCATAATGTGAGAGGTCTTAATGTGCCTGAGAAATATTCTCAGCTTTTGGCTGATTTGCAGGAAAAGTCAAACCCACATAGCTTTTTTACAAGAAACACATTTCCGTGGTGATCGGGTTCCTACGGTTACCAACAGGGACTTTCCGTTGGTGTATCACAGCCCATCTCCAAATCTGAGGGGGTCAGCATCCTGGTGGCCAAATCGGTCCCTTGGACTTATGAGGTGATGTGGACAGATGCCCAGGGTCGCTTCCTCCTCCTTAAGAGGAAGGTGTGTGGCATGCGGGTCACCTTTGCCAATGTTTATTTTCCGAATGTGGCTCACCGCAGCCTTTGCAGGCTCTCCTCCCTGAGCTTTTGGAGTTTGTGGAGGGGATTCCGGTTTTTAGGAGTGATCTCAATTTCACCATGGATCCTTTATTTGATGTATCTTGTGACTCTTCACATCTCCCTTTTTCTCGTCTCAAGTGTCTGAAGGCGGATCTGCAGCTCCTGCATCTGATTGACCCTTTGTGGTTATGACATACTCAAGAGCGCGATTACTCTTTCTTCTCACAAGTCAACTCCACCCACCACACTACACAAGGAACCTAATACACACTCTTTTAGACAATGACATTCAGGTATGTTAATTATTAGTCATTCCCCAGACATCCCGTCTCCGACAATAAGCTAATTACCATAATGCACATTCCTTTGTAGACGTAATTGACATGCTAATCCAATACACCTGAAAAGACACGTCTGACCATTAGAGGGTGCTCAGTCACATTCCACATCTTATCATCAATAGTATTTTCATACAAAACAGTGTCATTAGCATAACACAATGAAATATCTAGGAGCAGACTTAATTAACACCTCAACAGACTATTGACCTGTTCATAAGGAACAACTTGTAATATTTCAAGATATCCTGCAATACATGAATTATCAGTAATGTCCCATCTTATGTAATCCGAGATATCATTTCTCAGTCACCCTATGCCCCTATCGGACATAGGGTGACCCTAGACCCAAGAGCCATTGGTGAGGCTGGCACAGGAGTACACTGCACCCTTCAAAAGTCTCAGAGTATCACGGGTCAATCCGTTACAGTGGCAAAGTTTAGATTTTTTTTATTAGAGTTTTTACAATCTAGGACATTCCCCACTTATGGATCCTTCTGCAGACATGAGATCAACTATACAGTAATACCTTGCCTCCTCTGGCATGCTGTCACTTTCTAGTGCAGCTCAAGAGGAGTTGGAGTAACCTATTACAGCTGAGGACCTAGAGGTAGCCCTGGTCAATTCTAAACAAAAAAAGGCTCCAGGTCCAAATGGCCTTAATTCGACCTCCTATAATGAATTTTTCGAGATGTTGTCCTCTCCCTTAGTCCCTGCCCTTAATTATATTACGAAAAGGAAACCCTTCCCAGTGGATGCCCTGGGAGCATACATTTCCCTGATCCTGAAATTAGTTTTGAAATTGTTTGCGAATTGTTTGCGAAAATCTTGGTTAATGAGCTGCTCCCCCATATTCCAAGTATTATACACAGGGATCAGGCAGGGTTTGTGCCCCTTCGTTTCGGTGGTGAATTCGGTGGTGAATCTGATCCATGCTGCCAAGTCTTCTAACCGACCCTTCTCTTGCTGTCCACAGACGCAGAGAAGGCCTTTGACCGGATGAACTGGTTGTTTATACGTGCCACCTTAATACATATCAGGCTTGGGTCATCCATGTTGAGTTACATTTTTTCCCTCTATTCAAAACCCTCCACTACAGTCAAAGTTAACGAGACGAGATCCGACTTCTTTAACATTACCAATGGCACGCGTCAGGGTTGTCCTTTATTGGTTCTGATTTTCACACTCTCTTTGGAGACCTTTTTGTGCACGGTACGGACAGATCCTGACATTGCAGGTTAGACGTCAGGTGCACATAAAGTGGCCGCATTTGTAGACGACTTGATTTTCTTTTTAATGGACCCATTATCTTCCCTACCAAAATTTCCCCAATCTTTACAGGTTTATGGAACCCTTTCCCTTTTTCAAATCAATTTGTCCAAATCCTCTGTTCTTAACATTAGGGTAGATAGGGCCGCAGTCTGTTCATTGCGATCCTCTTCCCCCCCCCCCCACTGGGCGACTGAATCCATTCGTTATTTGGGAGTTGACATACCTCTGATCCTTTGGCTCTTTACTCGGTCCAACTTTGGCCTATTGCTCCTCCGACCTAAAGCTGATCTGCTCCACTGGCATTCATTCCCCTTGACTTGGTTTGGTCACTGTAGTGCCCTTAAGATGACCAAGCTGCCTAAGGTGTTGTATCTGCTGCAGGCCCTTCCTATCCGCCTCCCTCTGAGCCCTATGTTCCAAGACTTTGTATGGTGGCATCGGAAGCCAAGCCTTAAGCGCAAACTTCTCCATCTATCAAATCCCTGGGGAGGGGTTGGCCTTCCAGATGTGCGGGCCTATTACAGAGCAACCAATTTCACCAGGATTGTCGACTGGTTTTGCCATGCTGAAGTCAAACAATGGGTGGCCATGTGGATGGAAGACTCCAATGATACAGCAAAGAGCTGGCCTTGTATCACTTCTCCTCTGCCAAAAGCCGGTAGCAACCATCCCACCCTTGGCAGCTTACTGTTGGTTGCCAGCAGAGCTTTTTTTCTCAGAAAATAGGTACAGGAACTCAACCACGACCCGTTCAGATTTCACAAACAGTAGAAGGGTCTTAAAGGGGCATTAAATACCAGAATTGCATTACATACAGAGTGCAGAGTTCAGGGGGTGACAAAGCTGTCACTTGTAAACACAGAAACCAGACTTCTGTGTTTACAAGTGATTGTGGTGAGCAGGCACCAAAGGGTCTGAGCCAAAGGTGGTGGAACTGAGTTCCCCCAAGTTCCCCCAGAAAAAAAGCCCTGGTTGCCAGGGACACCTTCTGTCACTTTCCAGTGTCACCATTACCCTGTCCTGTCGTGCCTATATTGGCAACCCGGAATTTTGAACCAGGCCTCCAGAACCCTAATTTTCAACGACTGCTATCAAAGGGAAGCCAGCAGCACTGCAGGGGGTCAACACGGGGGGAAACCTGGGAAGTAGGGGGGAGTCAGCACCGCACAGTGATTAGGGTGTGCCCAAGCACACCTGGCACACCCCCTGTGCACATCAATGACCGTTGGAGGTCTGAGAACCCACCATCGAGGTCCCTCTGGTTAATGAACTCAGGGACATGGAGGACCTCACAGCTACCTTGAACAACCAGGAGACCTGGGATGTCATGCTTCCCGATATATTACACGGTCTTACTATATTTAATTGCACCATTTAAAGCCTTTGAGTCTGTATACAGGGTCTCTTTTGCCATCACCAAATGTTACGTATGATCATTTTTATCTTGTTTTATCACACCTTTGGGCATTTTGGCCTAATCGTGAGACTTGTTTTGATACTTGATTGTGTTTTGTCTTTTATTATATCTACATGTTTGTAAATTTCAACTTCCTGGACAATAAAAGGAATTACAAAAAAAAACATTTTTGTTGCTTAAATATGATTGGATGATGGAAGTTTGCAAAGCTTCAGCTAATTTCCTAAGCTCTACATTTGACGTAAATTGCTTACGCCGGTGTATCGTGGGCGCATATTTACGCAGACCGCAAGGGGCGTTTCCATTGATTTACGCATTGAATATGTAAATGACCGAGATACGCCGATTCACGAACATACTAGTGCCCGTCGCTGTAATATACGCCGTTTACGTAAGGCGTACGTCCGGCGTAAAGTTATTCCACCTAAACGTGTCGCAACCCATGCAAAAGTATGGACGTCGGAACAGCCGTCGTATTTTACGTAGTTTACGTAGTACTGCGTGAATAGGGCTGTGCGTAGGTTACGTTTAGTGAATCAACGTATCTTAGGCATTTGTCCCGACGTGATTCTGCGCATGCGTACTGGGAAGTGTCCACGGGACGACGCATGGGCTGTTCGTTTGGCCCTTCATTTGCATGGGGTCACGCTTCATTATAATAAATCACGCCCACTTACACCTACTTTGACTTACGTCGGCTTACGCCGACAACTATACGCTACGCCGGCGCAACGTTGAGCGCATACTCTTTGTGAATAGCATGCTTGCCTCTCAAAGATGCGCCGCTCTACGTGAATCCGACCCATCGCATTTAGTAAATCAACCCCAATTCATTTAGATGTAGGAAGAAGAAAAATTAAACACTCCAAACAGCCCCTATGACTAAGCCCTGTGATCGGGGTGAAATGCTTTGGAGGTGTCACCTAGGGGAGATGGGTTGAAGCTGCTTTTACTCGCCTCTACACCTAGGCTGATTGGAGTGTGGCATTTAATTCTCCTTCTTTCAACATGTGCACACAGTGCTCTCTTAACACCAGCACTAACAACCAATGAGAGTCACCAGAGTATTACAGGACCACTGCTTGGAGAGGTACTTGAGGTCTATATAGTTTTTGGTCCCAATGAATTTAGATTGCAGTTTTCATTTTCCAGAATGCCTTTAGCAGTTACACTTATATAATGTGCCTTATACCAGTGTTTCTCAACCTTTTTCCAGTCGGGGCACCCTTAAAAAGTATTTGCAGTCTTGAGGCACCCCAGTCCAAGGCTTGGTTCACATTACGGTGTGTCGCATAACACGCGCAAAATCACGCTCATTCCTGACACAGACAAATGCTCTGCTCTTTAGTGGGTAACAATAAATTCTTGAAAATGTGAGGTGCTTTTGCTGCAGTGCAATTTAAAAAACAAAAAAGGTTGGGGACTTGTTTCCCTGCATTTCTGTGGGTATGGAAGCCCATTGAGATGAATGGGCTGTGAACCAAGGGCTTGTTCACATGTCATAGGGACGGTAAAAACCACATGGTTGAGCTGTTTTTACCACCCCCAGCTTCTCCACCTTTAGCTGCAGAGGCAGCAGCTGGGGGTGTTCACATGCTGTGGCTGCAACTGGAGGTATACCGTGGGTGAATGGGCTGCACTGCAACTACTCTGCAACTGTGTGCATTTCACAGTTGCTGTGTAGTGATGCTTAATTTACAGGCTTAAAACAGGTGGTAAAGAGGCAACATAATGCCTCTTTACCGCCTGTCAAATACCTCTGAAAAGCAATCTGTTCATGGATTGCTTTTCAGAGGAGCAGCAGTCCTTGCTGCTATCAAACAAGCCCTACAAAAGCCATTCTGATGGTACCGGAATGGGGGGGGGGGGGTCAGGATTAAAAATAACATACACACATACAGACACATGCTTACACACGCATACACACACACACACACAGAGACAGACACTCACATGTGCACACACACACATGCATAAAGCCATTATAAAATGAATCTAGCTTCTAGCTCAGTGTCTTTTTTAGATTCCTTTTCTTTTTTTTTTATACATTTTTTTTTAAATTAAATTTTTTTAAATTCCTTTTCAGCCGGGTACTGCACTCTAGGGGGAAGCAGAGAGCACAGCACACTCCTCTGCACTTTACTTTCACTTTTGAAGCCAACAGAGCTTCTCAGGCCGTGTACACACGATCAAATCTGTCTGCTGGAAACGGTCTGCCAGACCGTTTCAGCAGACAGATTCGATCATGTGTACGGGCAAACAGACGGATTTGGCCAGCCGACAGATTTGAAAGCATGCTTTCAAATCTGTCGGCTGGGAACCCGTCCGCCCGACATGTCTGCTGGTTAGTATGCTAACCAGCAGACATATCTGCTCGCACGCGCGTCGAATGGTTTCGACGCATGCGCGGAAGTGTTTTACTTCCTGGTGTGGTGACGTGGCGGCGTCAACATCACCGCCATGTCACCGCCACGTCAGCGCGCTGTCTGCCGGCGGGGATTTTGGTTTGATCGTGTGTACACGATCAAACCAATACGTCCCAGCAGACAGATCTGTTCAAATCGGTCTGTCCGACCGATTTGAACAGATAGATTTACTCGTGTGTACGGGGCCTCACAGTTCAGCAGGAGAGCTCATCTGACAGCCTTCTCCCCACTGACCCCGGGGCACACCTGAGAACCTCTGATGGCACACCAGTGTGCCGCGGCACACTGGTTGAGAAAGGCTGCCTTATACCATACCATGAAAGGAATCACTTACCAAGCACATGGTTTAGGTAATTTATTAGCCAATATAAACACTAAGGCCCGGATTCACAGAGCACTTACGCCGACGTATAACAAGTTACGCCGACGTAAGTGCAAATGTGCGCCGTTGTATCTGTGTGCCAGACCCACAAACAGAGATATCCCTAAAACCAGGCTAAAACCAGGTAGGGTGGGCGTACATTTAGGCTGGGTGCATGGTGCCGCTCCCATTGATTAGCCATTCAAACATGCTAATCAGTGTTGAGCGGAATACGCCATATTCGATTTTGCGATATTTCACAAATATATAGAATATTCGCGAAATATTCGTTAATATCGAATATTCGTGATATTTTATAAAAGAAAACAAATTTTGCGAAATTTCGCTAATGCGAAATTGATTGCGAAATTCTCGTTTTCGCATGCGCATGCGCGCGAACAACACGCGAAAACGGAGATCATTTCCTATAGGAAGCACAATGCTAAGCTCTAAGATCGCAATACACAGGTCTGATGCAAAAGAAGGGCAGAGAAAGTATTCGCGAATATTCGGCAACATAAAAGGATCGCCTCAGCTACTCGGCCCAGGGTCTCTAATCATACCAGCAATGCTTTTAGACGTCGATGGAGATAACTAGGATGTGATCTGTTTTAAAAATAAATTTGAAAAAATACCAATATTCGCAATATTCGATTTATTTGCGAATACTCGAATATGCAATATTCGGAACGAATATTCGCATTGCAACACTAATACTAATGAGGTAAATACGGCCATTTACGAACGTACGTGCGCCCGATGCAGGCTACGCGCGGTGCGCGTAAGTTGTACGTTCGGCGTAAAGTTATTCCCCATAAAGGAGGTGTAACTCAGCAACAGACATGCTCAGGTCTGCACCAGGGAACACAAGCCGGTGTATTTTACGTTGGACGTGTGTCTGGCTGGGCGTAGGTTACGTTAACGACGTACACAGTGATCCAGCGTATCTTAGGCAGTTGTTCCGACGTGGTTGTGAGCATGTGTGGTGCATGTGCAGTTCGTTATACGTACTTGTCTGGCGCTTGGCCCATCATTTGCATGGAGTCACGCCTCATTTGCACGCATCACGCCCACTTCCACTTACGCTGGCCTACGCCTTCAAAAATACGCTACGTTGGCGCATCTTGGTGAGCAATGGCTTGCTGAATGCAGTGCTTGCCTCCGAAATCACAGTCTGAAGTCTCTTTCAATATTCTAAAACTGATGAATTGATGAATGCTCACAAGCTTTCACCAGACTAAATAAAATTCCATGTTTCATCTTCCCTATTTCCAATGGTTTAGCTGTAACCTTTAACCCTGCAACAGCACTACCTTCCCTAAATTTCTCTTCCACTGTCCATGGTGCTGATAGATCAACTGATACCCTTCAGCTTCTACCAGTAGCAAAACAACATCATCTGTTGCTTATGTAACATTATACTGTGAGCTCATTTGTAATAATTTGCTTGATAATAGGACTAGTGCCTGAACTTTCTTATCCACTGGTTTTTGTATTACAGATATGTGGAGAAAGAAAGTGCAGCGCTATACTAATTAGTTTTGTGAAAATGCTGCCAAATTCACATGACATAACAATGTGAAATCAAACAAAAATTGTATGTAAAAGCATAATAAAAGACAATTGTACTCAACATGTGTGGAATACTGATATAGTCCATACATATGTTGGCAAACTGATGAGTGAAAAAACCAACCAAACAAAATAAACAAAAATGAATAGTTCATAGGTGTGTCCCAAATGGATGAATGAAATCTTCACATATGATGCCAGTTCAAGGAAATTAAGACAACAATGATGGCTTGTCTGTAGCAACCTTCAGACTATCAAAATCAATGGAAATGGATACTCTTACCAGCTGTGGTGGACTCACATGTTAGTACTAACAGTAAGTCAGATCAGGCATGGTGGTCACAGCGGACCCTGGGCTCTGTGCGTGAAAGGTTTAGCAGCGATGGTCACTCCAGCTGAGATGATGGATTTAATCTTGGTCGGATACCTCACTTCAGGGACAGGAACCCGGATAACAAAAGGCCAATGGAGGGATGGCCAGGCTCATGTATCAACACAACATGTGTGGCATGGGAAAAAGAAAAAAGAAATGCTCCCAATGGTGCAGATCAAAAAACCAATGAAGGCTTTATTTAAAATAAATGAATAAAATCACGTGAAAAATATATCTAAAAGCAGTATGGGGTACTATGGAGTTAGCAATATATCATTTAGTTACAACTATTTTTTTTTTTTGTCATTATTCAATCACTTGGTACAAAAAAATTAAATATTCAGTAGGCTCAACATGCCCCTCAGAAATTTCCTTGGGGTGTCTACTTTCCAAAATAGGGTTATTTGAGGGGGGGGGGTGGTTTGTACTGCCCTGCCATTTTAGCACCTCAAGAAATGAGATAGGCAGTCATAAACTAAAAGCTGTGTAAATTTCAGAAAATGTACCCTAGTTTGTAGACGCTATGGCCCAGATTCAGGTACATCTGCGCATTATTGGACTGGCGTAGCGCACCGCCTTTACGTTAGACTTGCGCAATTTTGCCGCGTAATCACCCTATTCTCGTAGCTTTTGCACAGGAAATTGCGCAAGCGTAACGTTTTTTTCTGAGGCGTAAGGAGGAGTAATACAAATTGGGAGGGACGTGGGCATGTTACATTGAAATGAGCCGTGACCCCATGCAAATGAAGGGCCGGCCGGCTCGCGCATGCGCGCGTGAAGGAGACCATGTCAGCTCCGCTGTGCGCATGCTCACAACTCGGGAGCGGCGCAATCAGTGAAATTGGAAATGGACTAGGGCAAGCATAAATAGACACACACAAACGCACTTGCATTGCAAAAGTACATCCCTTTGTCCCTTCCCATTTAACCAAGTGCTTTTGTTCCTGTTGTTCGTTGCAGTGTGTCTTGTAGTTGTCAGATTAGTGTTCTGTGTGATCAAGTGCTTGTTGGTATATTTGTGAAAGTGTTTTTTGATAAGTGTTTGAGAGACTGTTTGTTTGATTGATATATTTCTGTTGGTTTTTTTTCCTTGCTGTTTTTTTTGTTTATATTGTTTTGTGACAGTTTCTTGCTGAGTAGTTTTCTCTCTGTGTGTGTTCTTGCTTGATTGTTTGTGCTTGTTTGTGTGAGTGAATTTTGTTGACTGGGACTGATTGTTTTTGGAAGTATGACTGAGAGAAAAAGAAAGCTGAATTTTACTGTGGGGGAAAAAAGAATTCTTGCCCGGGCCATTAGCGAGTATGGGCGTTACCTCCACGGCCCGCAGAGTGCCAACACCACCCCGGCCAGGAGGAGGGAGATTTTGGATAGGATCACTGAGCAGGTCAATTCATCGGGGGAGGGGGAGACACGGACCAGGTCTGGGATTGACAAAAAAATCAACGACCTCCGGCGTCTGGTCAAAAAGAAACTGGCCGCAATGCATGCCCATGCCAGGGGCACAGGAGGGGGCCCACCATGCCGTATTAGTCTGACAGCGACGGAGCGTGCGGTGGCCCTGACCTTTCATCGGCATGAAGTGGAGGGCCTGCCAGGCTTTGACACAAGTCCGGTCCCCGTGGTGCCAGGTAAGGTTTTTTTTTCTATCAGGTGTGTAGCATGTGTGGTGGAGGGGGTGAAAGGGAATATGTGGCAAGTGTGTGGATCCTCCAACCTGTGAATGTTTTGTGTCTTCCACAGATGTGCAGGAGGGTGCAGGGCCATCTGGGCTGACCGCACCAACCCCAGGACAGCAGCCTAATGAGGCCCCCCCAACAAGGCCGGAGTCCGCGGAGGAGGTTCAAGAGGAGGAGGGGAATCATGAGGAGGAGGGGAATCATGAGGAGGAGGATAATCATGAGGAGGAGGAGGAGTCAGGCACTGGACGATTGGTTTTTGCGCACTCTTCCCCTCTGGCTGGCAGAAGCCTGCCCTCCTTAAGGGGGAGCCCCCCCCCTCCTCCCCCAACATGGCTCCCCTCACAAGGGCCTCCCCTTCTCCCCGGCCATAACCATCAGCTGGAGGCAGGATTTCATCTCAGAGCACCAGGGGGGCGCCCAATCTCCTGCCCGCCACTCTGAGAAGGGACCAGGCCCTCCAGACCCGCCATATGGGACAGGTCAGCCAGACTTTGGGGCGGATGGAGGAGAGCCTGTCCTCCATCAAGGATACGCTGGGTAACCTGGACTCCCACTCCCGGGCTTTCACAACCTGCCTAAACGAACTGCAGACTACATCAGCAGGCGTTGGGCAGGATGTGAGGGCCCTTACCCAGGCTATCCAGGCCAACACGGCAACACTTGGTGCTGCCCTGGACAGAATTGCCGTAGCCTTGGAGGGCAGGCCGCCAGGTGGGCAGAGATCGGGGGCTGCTCCTCCTTCCCCGGGTTTGCCCCTCCCCCATGAGTCTCCCCTGAGGGGCCGGGGCCGTGGCCGGGGGCGCCCCAGGCGTGGCTCACGCAGAGGGCAATAATTTATTTTTCCCTCTTTTTTATTTTTTTTGCTGACATTTTTTGCATTTTTTTTTTTTGCTGACATTTTTTGCATTTTTTTTTTTGCTGACATTTTTTTAAAATTTTGGGTTGTGCATGCTGTTTGAATGTGGGGGTGACATTCCTGCTGGAAAAGGGGTGTCATCCTCAATTTTGGTGGAGAAGGGTTCCCCAGGACCAGGGAGAAGTGATCCTCAGGTCCGTGTGATTGGTGTATGAATGTTCAGTGACATAATTGGAGCCTTGACGTGGCGTTACTGCTCACCAGTCCTGCATGGTGGACTGGTGCCAATCCAATTTGATGAGGATGTGGGGTGTGTGTGCTAGGGACCACAGTGGTGTGCATGCATGCATTCTCATTGTGCCATGATTAATGTGTGTGTTTAACGTGCAAAGATGCCCAATATGAGCTGCCTCCTGACTGCTCTTCCCTCAGAAGACGGGGTATCCTCGGTTAGGGGTTGATTGTCTGGTTGGAGGGGTCAGGTCATCACGTAGCTCAACCTGCAGGCCCTTCCTCACTGCGAAATTGTGCAGCATGCAACATGCACCGATGATATGGCACACGAAGTTTGGGGAATACAACAGTGTACCCCCAGACTTATCCAGGCATCGGAAACGTGACTTCAGGAGGCCAAAGGTGCGCTCCACCACTGCTCGGGTTTTGATGTGTGCTTGATTGTATCTTTCCTCTCCTGGTGTTTGGGGGTTTCGGATAGGAGTCATGAGATGGGGTCCCAGTGGATATGCAGAGTCACCTGTAAGGGAAAAGACAGGAGCATGTTAGTCATGCATGTGCCACTTGTGAGGTGTGCATCACGGGAGGGGATAGTCATGCCTGACTCCCATGTCACTCACCAACCAGCCAGGTGTTCCCATACACGTTCTGATGGAATTCCAATCGGATGTGGCATTGATTGTATATGTAGCTGTCATGGCTGGACCCTGGGTGTTTGGCACGGACGTGCCATATGAGGCCTTGGGCATCAACTATCACCTGTACGTTGATGGAGTGCCAATGCTTCCGATTGCGGTACATGTGCTCTGTCTCCAGGGGGGGCTGTAGTGCCACATGTGTGCAATCAATGGCCCCGATGGTGCGTGGGAACCTGGCAATTCTGTAGAAATCTGTCATTGCCTTCAGTCGCAGCTCCTCAGTGGTGGGTTTAATGATTTGGTTGGCCATGCGTCTGAGGATTGCAGGGACAACCTGGTGCACACATCTGCTCATGTAGGATTGTGACATCCCAGCCACCACTCCACTTGTACGCTGAAAAGAGCCACTGGCAAGGACATGGAGTGTTGCCAGTACCTTGACCAGTGGCTGCACTGCATGTGAGCGGTGTGTTGGGCTGGTGATGTCCTCCTGCAGGGTTGTGGTTAAATCCAGGATGGCATGAGGGGTGAATCTGAAGATGCGAAACACCTCAGAATCACTCATGCCAAACAGGTCTATGCAGGTGCGGTATATCCTCTCCCGTGCCATCCTCCGTGCCCTCCTCCTTCTTTGCTCATCTAAAGTCAGTAGTGCAGCTATGAGCGACGATGCCCCTGGCATGTTGGCAGTCAAATTGTAGTGCAACACGTGTGTGTGGTCTGCTCCTCACTAACGGTGTTGCTTTCTGTGAGATGTAGACGTTTTTTCAAATTTTAGACCACCTTTTATGTGCTCTAATTTTAGACAGAACATTTTGCTGTTGCGCACACCGCGTAGCCTGCGCAGCAACAACGTTTTTTTGTGGATCCCCGCAACTCCCTCATTAGCATATTTGACTAGCAAATCAATGGTGTGTCTATCGCACTTTTGCGCGGAAGGATGCGCCAGTCTAACGAAATTACGCGGGACAAAAAAAAGTAGATTTTTGGCGTATCTCGTTCTGGGGATGCCACGCAACGAAACGCACGCGCACATTTAGACTTGCGCACGCGCATCTCCTGTTGCGCAGGCGTAATCGCTCTGTGAATCTGGACCTATAACTTTTGCGCAAACCAATAAATATATGCTTAGTAACATTTTTTTTTACTAAAGACATGTGGCTGAATACATTTTCTGTTCTTTTTCCTTTTTTAGTCTTGACCCGTGCTTGATGAATAGCCCCCCCCCCAATACACATTTAAGTGTTTCCCATTTTATGGGAATTGAGGTGTCATCTTTTTCATGGATTAGCAAAAATTCTCTTACTGCTTGTCGGATGTCTTTTTCGCATTCTTTGTTTTTAATTAGATTATCATTCAGTCTCCACATCCCCATATTCAATTATCCTGAGTTCCAAATATATCGGAGCATGATCCGACCAAGAAAAGTTACTTATATCTGTTGAGGGAGTCATCATCAGACCGGATTGGTATTGAAGTGGTTAGCAAAAGATGCTGGTTTGAAGCCAAAGGGTAGTCATGCCAAATTTTCATTTGATTTCGATTTTTCTTCTGTTTGCTCACTTTGCATTTTGTAATTTGATAAAAATAAACAATTCAAATCTATATTTTTGAAAGCATTCTTACTTTACAGCAATTCTTCAGCCCTGCCTAAAACTTTTTCTCAATACTGTATATGAGAACATGTGGATAATCCAGTAGTTGCCACTGCGCACAAATCCGAGAGAGAATAGGCCAGGGTGCTTATATAATCCGAAGGATAAGGAAGTTTTCAGGGGCTGAAAAGGTGAACACCATTTTATATTTTGATGTTTTGATGAAGCACAAGCTTGTCTTTCTCAGGACAACAGGACTTGACGTGATTGTAGCCCTATTATATTACAGTTTTATGACCCCCCTCTGTGACTAACATCCTCCCCCCCCCAAGTCTCTCCCCCTACCTTATCTCACTAACTCTGCTGCTATCTTTATTACCATTGCTTTGTATGTTTTTGTTTTTCTTTTTTTTTTCCTTTCCCTCTGAGATTTTTTTTTTCTTTCTTGTTTTGTTTTAAAGCGGAGTTCCAACCACAATTATAATTTTTTTAATTGATGTCCTTTTATCTTGCGTTTTTATAATATAAATCCGGTCACTTACTATTTTACAAACCGCCACCGCTCCGCATAGTTATTCAAAAAAGATAGTTTATAAATCTATGTCCACACCTTTGTCATTTTGCTTGTGAGCATTGTGAAGCCAACAAGCACTTACTTCCTGGAAGTCTTGGATGGGGAGTGATAATTGAACAATGCACTGCATCCTGGGAAATGATGACACACATTTCCCAGGAGCATTAGAGGGAGATGATGTCAGAATCCTAGGTGATTTCAAAGGCAGATTTCGTGAGACCGCATAGCAACAGGCATTTCCAGATGAGAAGAAAAAAACATTTTTTTTTTTCCTTTTTTAGGTCTAATGAGCACAATAATGAAAAAAATAATTTGGGATGGAAACTCCACTTTAACATTCTGCCAAAATAATTGTGAATCAGTACTGCTTGGACCTTGAAGAAGGGGAAACACCCCGAAGTGCAAATAAAAAAAGTATCACGGACAATACTCAGTTTTCTCAGGACAACAGTAAAATGAAACAAAACAATATACACTGTATACCATAAAAACCCCACTTTTCATTACCACCCACATGTGATGACATCAAGTGCAAAGTTCCAGCTAAACAAATGGAGGGCGAATGTCCAAATTGAAATCACAGAAAAATTAAAATAATTGCAAACTAAGGATGGAGCCAAATCCAGGCCCAATGGCAGGTGTAAGAACATGTGGATGGGTTCAGCATAACTGGAGGACCAGAATAATATCATCATACCATGTCTACAATGATATATCTCTCCTGAGGCAGGCCAAAACTGGGTGTACTAGTGTGCTTAAAGCGTAACTCCACTTTTATTGAGAAACCAAACATTCCCCTGTGGGTAATCAATGTACATATAGGAATTATAACAACTTTTGTTGCAGATTCCTACCTTTTGTTATTCTGAAGAAATTCATGTGTGTTTGTCTGTTCCTCTGTTACAAATGGTTCTAAAGGAAGTGGTTCCATTATTATATGTCAGCTGTGCAGCTGCAGGGCACTAATGAGGAAACCTGCTGGGCCTGCATCACTTTAGACGTGTTCCTATTGTAAGTATCTCTCCAAAAATTACATTTTTGTTGCAGGGGATGCCTGAAATCTGATTTGTATCTTCTGGGAAAATTAGTGAGCCAATCACACAAGCAGGAAATTATGTTTCCTGGTGCCTCCATGGCAACATACCTGTGACAAGCTCCGCCTTGGCTCCTCCCTCAGGACTAGTGAATATTATAAAAGAAGTGGTTAGTGCAGCCCCAGCATTCTCCTTTCTTTCCTCATACCTCATGGCAGTGAATTATGGTCGTTTGTCCTTACCTCCTGCATTCGGCAGCTTCCATCCGGGTTCAAGCCTCTCCCGGACGCGGTCCCTTCTCTTGGGCAGCTAAATGCGCTTATAAGGTAGGGAGTCCCTTCTGTAGGATCTTTTGGGACAAGCAGTTTGTCTCTTAACCAAGAGCTCTATCTGCACGATTGTTTAGGCATTTGCTCAGTTTTGGCAACAGAGGTAGCAGCCATTCCTGTGTTTCTTTTTTTTTGTTTGTTTGTTGTTCCAGGTTCCCCCAAACTTTCCTTTACTCTGGTCTCCTCTGATTTGTTTCCCCTCTTTACTTGCCTAGTCCCCTGTAACTTTCCCAGCTCCTTAGGAGCCGCGGTCGCTCAGCGCCAGTATTTTATCTACTTCCAGCGTCCTGCGTCGTGCTCTACGCATTTGTCGGCGGTGCGCATCTTCCGGGTTCTCGTCCTGTCGGTCGGCGCATGCGCGGTGGATCCGGAGGCCGCGGTGGCCATTTTGGTTAGAGGCAGTGCGATCCTTTTCGCCCACAGAACGTCAGGCACAGGACTGATCCCTCTAGTGACTTCAGGGAGACAACTAAAGGCTGCAGGAAGAACTACATGCTCTGAAGATCCAGGGAAACACTCACTTCTCTCCAGGTAAGTAAAAGTAAAAAATAAAAGATATATATACATATTTTTTGAAAAAATACGGGGGATATGTGTATTATATGTTTATTTAGGTTTCTTTTATATACTTAAATGTATAACAAAAAAAAAAAAAAGAAAATGAGAAAAAAATATAGGTTAAAAAAATAAATAAAAAAAAAAATTATTAAGGGATAAATACACATATAAAATAAAATATATATATTTTCGTGTTTCCGGGAACTTAAAAAAATAAATAAATAAAAGATGTATGTGTATGTATGTGTGTGTATGTGTGTATATATATATATATATATATATATATATGTATATATATATATATATATATATATATATATATATGTGTGTGTGTATATATATATATATATATATATATAAATAAAATCACACCATTTATTCAGAGGTAAATTCCCAAATTTGGGTCTGGCCACCGGATCCTTCTCTATTCTTTTCTTGGCTGCTACTTCTGCTAAGCCACCCAGTATGAGCCATTCGCCGCCTGTACAAGATCCTACTCTACAGCTGAGGTAAGGACCTACGCCCAGGTAAGCTTACAGATCTTAAAAAAAAAAAGAGTGCACCGAGGCTGGTACCTTTTCAGCCCTGTACGCCAGAAGACGTCTAAGAGGACCTCAAGGCGACATGAGGACTGTGGCGATGTCAGTCCCGGGGAGCCACCCCACTTCCGGGCAATCTGATCTGTCAAAATTGCCCAGTGGACAGAAGGCCCGAAAGCCTGCGAGTGGTGGACCTACCTAAAAAACGCAGTAAAGAACTCCCTCGCGGAATTGGGCCCCACAATGCCGCCGCAATAACCGGCATCTCCTACTCTGGGGGAAACAGCGGAAGTGGCCCATCTTTAGGTGAAACCTCGCCCGACGCCTGCTTCTTCCTTTAAACATCAGGAAGACAAGGCTAGCTCAAGGTCCTCTCTGATGACCTAGATACCTTTTGGTTTTGCCTTTACCATGGTCCTTATATGCAGGCGGTAAAACAAGCGATCGGCTAGATCTAAGTCGTGCTTCCCCTTTTTCACTCCAGATTTCCTTTTTCCCTCTCATGGGCAAGATCAGGAGTGTGATTGAGGAAGAGTGGAAAAAGACGGAGACTAAAATTCTCCATTGTTCGGCTGGGAAGGTTTTACCCCCTCAAAGACCGATTCCGCAAGGCAGAAAGGCACTTGATGAAGCCGTGATAAGGTTGGTAAGGATCGTCACATTGCCCATGTAAAACTCGGCTTCACTTAAGGATCCACTAGACAGAAGGATGGATCTCAACCCCCCACCAGATGGTGGGCAACGCTTGCAAACCTGCGAGGGTCCCGACATCAATGTCCAACGCCCTATACGCCTGGACAGATGATATGGAGTTGGCAATTCAACTGGATATCCCAAGGGCGACATCACCAGGGCCTTAGATGAGCTAAAGCTCTCAGCAGATCTTATTGGTGAACCTGTAATTGATATTATTTCAAAGTTCCCCTGGGTCAATGCTCCACACAGTTATGGCCAAACGTGCCTTGTGACTGGAACCATAGTCAACAGATATTGCCTCAAAACAGAGTTAGTACAAGATACATTCTGACGGGAAAGTCTTGTTTGGGGAGAAATTGGATAAGGATACCTCTCACATTACTGGGGGGAAATCAGGTCTGTTACCCCAAGACAGACGATCAGGTGCTCCAGGACATTCACACCCAGTTTCTAATACTCCAAGAGTAAAGACTACGGACAGTCCAGACAGAAGAAAGCCTCTAGGCAAAGCTAGAGAAGCACGCAGTCCACGCTCCTCAAGACCTGTGGACGGAGACTCATGCCTACCCCACAGGATTCTGCTAAATCCTTTTGCCACCGGGTCATTCCAAGCGATCATTGTGGGGGCCAGACTCAAGCACTTCTCGAGGATCTGGGCACAAAGTGCAGGGAACCGTGGGTAGTCTTCACAGATAAATATGGTTACTTCTGGACGTCTCTAGACAATCCCCCCTCCAAAGACTTATTTTCTCCAACAAGGGTGTCGAGTTCCCCCCAGAAAATCGGAAGCACTACAGCGATTCCTTCTCTCCTTGCAGGAACAGCAAGCAGTGTTTCCACTATCTCTATCAGAAAGATTTTCTGTTTTTTCTCCACCCTGTTTCCAGTTCTCAAGAGAAACGGAGGTCGGAGACCCGTGATAGACCTGAAGAGCTAAATCGTCCTAGAAAATTCTAAATGGACTCGCTGCAAACGATTATTCGCTTAATCCAACTGGGGGATTGGATGTTATCAATAGACCTGTGGGATGCTTACCTGTATGTTCCTGTACTCCCTCCTTTCCAGAAATATCGGAGGTTTGCAGTGAGGCAGGTACATCTTCAATTTTTGAGCCTCCCATTTGGCCTCTGCATGTCACCAAAAGTCCTTACAAAGATCCTAATTGCCATCATAGCCCCTCTAAGAGACTTGGGGCTCTGAATATACCACTATGGGGGGGACCTTCGTCTCCTGATGAAGGATCCAGCCCAATTAATCAAACAGAACAATGCAGTATACTTCCCGCCTCAAAAGGTAACATCCATTATTCAGCAGATGAAGGGAGTCAGTGTGACGTCCTACCGGTGGGCATTGAGCTGTCTGAGCCTGATAGGCCAGATGTTCTCATGCATCACTACGGTGTTGGCATTTGAGACATTTCCAGCTGGAGTTTTAGAGGCTGCGGAATCAGACAGTATCTCTCTCAACCCATATACCTGACCACCCTGGTGCTCAGGAGTCTACATTGGCGGATGAAGAAACACATGCTTATGAAATCACAACCATCAGGATATGTCAACTGGTTCACAACTACTACCGATACCAGTGCAGCAGGTGGGGGCTCACACTAAATCCAGGTCTCAGGGCAAGGAAGATGGTCCTTCCATACAACATGCCTGGTACCAAATATCCTGGAGGGCTGGGCAGCCTTCCTTTTGCATTGCCAGCCCTGGAAATTCGAGATACAGTCAAACCAATTCATCTCCGAGTGGCCAACGGGGCTGCAGTGTCTTATAGACATCGACAAGAAGAAACGCGCGGCAGGTCCGTGCTGGGAAGACTGGAAACCATAATCCTTTGGGCAGAAAGGAATCTAAAGACCTTAAAGCTGCCTAACTGTCCGGTCATCTCAACTCAAGGGCCAACCACCTATCTTGGGGGTTTGTCGATTCCAAAAAAAAAAAAAGGTTTCTGCCCCCGAAAGTTTTCAACTGGATAGTGGATCAGATGGACCTATTTGCAACAGCATTCAATACTAAGCTTTCAAAGTTCATCTTGAGGCTTCCTCATCCCCAAGTGGAAGAAGTAGATGTGCTCTCTGCAATCCAGTCTATGCCTTCTCTCCAGGCCCTCTCATTCCAAAGCTCCTGTTGAGCCTTATGGTAGAAACCATGACGGTGATAGCAGTCCTACCACACTGGCCAAGACATCCTTGGTTTTCCACAGTAATGTTCCTGAATACCCAGCCTTTCAGTCAAGGTTGCAATAATACCTTTCTCCTGTCCTAAAGTACGTCGTACCCACCCAGATCCCGACAGGTTGGGATTCACATCTGGCAGATGAAAGGGAAAGGTTCCAATCCCTAGGGTGTCCCAACAAAATTATCGCAACTCTGCTCAGGGCAAGAAAGCCATCCACAAACAGTATATATGATAGGGTTACATAGTTGCATAATTGGTCAGGTTGAGAAGGGACTCAAGTCCATCCAGTTCAACCACAATCAAGGTGTGGAACACGTTCTAGGCCTTCAAGATTGTCAGAAACTGCGATCCAGATTCTCCATCATCCTCTCAAATTCTTGAATCCTTGCAGGCTTAGGCCTTTCTTAAGTACACCAAGGATGCAAGTAGCGGCAATTTCAGCGGCAACCAGTTAGAATGGGCAAAGGATTCATTAATAATCCAAAAATTGTTTTCAAAGCCGTCAAAGATACGACCACCAACTAAACCTTTTTAAACCAACTAAATCTTTCCACTCGGGACCTTGCTATCATCCTTAGCCAATCCACCTCTTGCTTCTTCGGAGTCAGCATCACTTTGGAATCTAACCATGCAGCTATCCTTCTTCATAGCCATTATTTTTGGCAGACATATTTTCAGAGCTCCTAGCTTAGGAGCGGATTATAATCATATCATATTCTATCCTGACAGTGTGGAACTGTACGGGGATTTAGCCCCGAGGTCACATCATCAAACATGTCAAAACTTGGGCACTTCCAACATTTTCGGAACAGGACTCAGGTTCTCTTTATGAGCTGGACATAGCCTCCACTTTGAGATGCCATCCGCAGGCTACGGCATCCTTCAGGGACTCTACCAGGTTGTTTATAATTCCCCAAGGTTAAAAACAAAGGCATGAAGGCGTCGGCAAAAACGATTGCCTCGTGGACCGTTAGTCTCGTCCTCAAGGTGTACACGGCAAAGGGACTGCGATCCCCTTTGACAGTCTGGACACACTCCACCAGAGCGGTTTCCGCCTCTAGGGCGGCAAGAGTGAGTGTATCAATTGAAGCCTTTTTGCAGAGCAGCGACATAGTCGTCTCAGCATACTTTTCTGAAAAATTTACAGAGTGGAGCTGTTTTCATCGGTGGAGCGCTGCAGACAGGCGGTAAACTAGGCCTCTGCTTCTTCTTTTAAATGATGATAATAATCTCTTTAAAATAAACCTCTAAACATCATCCCACCCATCTCAGCTAGTTATTTGTCAAAGGTATGTTGCCATGGAGGCACCAGGAAAACAGAAAATTGTACCATACTTACCGTAATTTTCTTTTCCTGGTGCCTATCCATGGCAACATACAATCCCACCCTCGGTATTCTATATTACGGAGAATGCTGGGGCTGCACTAACCACTTCTTTTATAATATTCACTAGTCCTGAGGGAGGAGCCAAGGCGGAGCTTGTCACAGGTATGTTGCCATGGATAGGCACCAGGAAAAGAAAATTACGGTAAATATGGTACAATTTTCTGTTTTCTGGGGAGTGGTCAGTACACACTCTGGGCCGGATTCAGATACAAATGTGTATCTTTCCGGCGGCGTAGCGTTTCCTTTTTTCGCTACGCCTCCGCAAATATTATGGGCAAGTGCCTTATTCAGAAAGCACTTGCTCCATAAGTTGCGGCGGCGTAGCGTAAAGTGCCCGGCGTAAGGTCTCGCAATTCAAATGTTGAGGATGGGGCGTGATTCATGTAAATGAATCATGACCCCACGCTCATGACGTTCTTTCTGAAAGGCGCATGTGCCGTACATGGACGAATCCCAGTGCACATGCGTCAAATCACGTCGCTATTTGTCAATGTAAACGACGTTAACGTAACTTACGTCGAGCCCCATTCCCAAACGATTTACACAAACTACGTAACCGACGTACAATTCGACGCTGTCCCGACATCCATACTTAAAATTGGCTATGTCTCCTATAGCAGGGGTAACTTTACGCAGGAAAAAGCCTCAAGTAAACAACGTAAATTACGACGCCCGGCCGCAAGTACATTCGGGAATCGCCGTAACTCCCTAATTTGCATATTCGAGGCGTAAAACGACGAAAGCGCCACCTAGCAGCCAGCGTAAAACTGCTAATATACGATGGTGTAACAGACTTACGCTGCTTGTATATTAGTAGAATTCTTCTTTTCTGAATACCAAAAAAATATACGCCGGCTATTCTTAGTATTTTCGCGGCGTATCTCTAGATACGCCAACGTAAATACTTTCTGAATCTGGCCCACTGTGTACAGAACAACTCCATGTAGCCATATTGCATTGCAATCTCAGAAAATTACATTGGCTGCAGATTGAAAAGGAAAGGTAATTTTTAATAACATTTACTTATAATATGATTAGTGTCACAATTATACAGTATGTGCTATATTATTTTTTCTTTATTTTCTTATTTTTTATCCCCACAAAAGTGGAGTTACCCTTTAAGGATTGCTTTGTTAAAGAGGAACTTCACCTAATTTTGATTAATCAGGCTTTACTTTCTGGATTTTTGCCTGAACTTTGGGTCTGTCTTCTGAAACATGTGCCAGGATCTTCCCAGGATGCATCTGGAAGGCCAGGGTTACATTGCCAGAGCGTCACTGGAAGTGGAAAAACACTAATTGTAAGTAATACCGAGGGCTTCCCTCGTCGTTTTAGGTGCAGTCCATTTAATTCAAGGTTTTTAAGGTGGTGATTAGAGATATATAGAACGGTTCGCCGGCGAACAGTTCCTGGCGAACATCGCTTGTTCGCGTTCGCCGGCGAACATATGTGATGTTCGACCCGCCCCTTATTCGTCATCATTGAGCAAACTTTGACCCTGTACAGTACCTCACAGTCAGCAGACCCATTCCAGCCAATCAGCAGCATACCCTCCCTCCCTGACCCTCCCACCTCTAGGGCAGCATCCATTTTAGATTCATTCTGAACCTGCAGTCAGAGTGAGAGGAGGGACAGTAATGCTGCTGCTGATTTTATAGGGAAAGTGATAGCAAGGCCAGTGTACTCCAGTCCTAAAAGACTCATCTGATCTCTGCTGTTAGAACAGCGTCCTGACAGCACCCCAAACAGCCCTTTTTAGTCAATCAGTCTGTTTTTTTTTTCTCTCTCTAATCTGTGCTCCGTGGTTTACAGAGAGAGACAGAGAGAGAGAGAGAGAGAGAGAGAGAGAGAGAGAGAGAGAGAGTAATTTTTTGGAGTTAGATTGGGCAGGCAGGCAGGCAGGCTAGTCAGTTAGAGTTTCAGTGTGTAGAGGATATATATGCATTCCAGGTTTTGTATATATATTTATACACTGTATTGAGTTTAGCTAGACTAGAGGTGGAGGGTGCTGTGTAATATAAAGGGGTCCAGTGGTGCAGGGTGCTATATTAAGGGGCCCAGAGCTGTGGGGTGCTGTGTGATGTAAGGTGCCCAGGCTCATATAGTGTAAAATGTGCCCACCTGTCCAGTGACACATCTTATCTATATTTTGTTGGCACAGTTGATAACATATAAGAACAAAATTCACTGCAATACAGAATATTAGTCATTTGTCTGCCAGGGTGTCTTTGGCTCATATAGCGTGAACTGTGGCCACCTGTCCAGTGCCACATCTCATCTATATTTTGTTGGCACAGTTGTAAACATAGAAGAACAAAATTCACTGCAATACAGAATGTTAGTCATTTGTCTGCCAGGGTGTCTTTGGCTCATATAGCGTAAACTGTGCCCACTTGTCCAGTGCCACATCTCATATCTGGTGGCACAGTAGCTTGCACACATAGTACAACTAAACTAATCTAAAAAAAATGGCAGGCCACCCCGCAGGGGCCGTCGTGGTCATGGTGCTGTGAATCCCTTTGGCCCTAGAATAATGCCCAGTGTTCAGAGGCCACTGAACTCGAAAAGTTCTGAGGACATAGTTGACTGGCTAACACAGGACACCCAATCTTCTACAGTTTCTGTTCGGAACCTTGATGCACCATACTCTTCCAGCTCAGCTTCGGGCACCTCTCAAGTTACCACTCGCCCGCCTGCCGCCACCACCAACACTAGCATCACAGCTGCTTCACTTGATCTGTCAGAGGAGTTATTTACACATGAGTTGGAAGAAATTAGTGATGCACAACAATTATTGCCAAGGGATGTAGATAAAAAGGATATGTCTCAGTCAGGCAACATTACACACATGGACGTATGCTGGGATGGTGATGATGTTGTACCCGCTGCTGCTTCCTTTGCTGAGTTGTCAGATACAAGTGAAGCAGTTGATGATGACGATGTGTCCGTGGATGTCACGTGGGTGCCCGCTCCAAGAGAAGAAGGAGAGGGGGAAAGACAGCATGTATCGGCACCCGGGGTCAGACAGACAGCACGCCAATCAACACATGCTGTTGCCACCACCAGAATGCCGTCATTGCAAAGGTCAGCAGTGTGGAATGTTTTTGTGTGTCTGCCTCTGATAACAGCGATGCCATTTGCAACCTGTGCCAACACAAACTGAGTCGTGGGAAATCCAACACCCACCTAGGTACAACTGCTTTGCGAAGGCACATGATCTCACAGCACAAACACCTATGGGATCAACACATGATGACGAGTACAAGCAGCACACAAGCTCAAAGACACCATCCCCCTCCTGGTCCAGCATCTTCAGCCACGTCAACCACTGCTGTCCTCCTTGACCCCTCTCAACCATCCGCCACTTCGTCTCTCACCTTGAGCAGTTCCTGCTCATCTGCCCACAGTCGGGTGTCTGTCAAGGACATGTTTGAGCGCAAGAAGCCAATGTCACAGAGTCACCCTCTTGCCCGGCGTCTGACAGCTGGCTTGTTGGAACTTTTAGCTCGCCAGCTTTTACCATACAAGCTGGTGGAGTCTGAGGCCTTCAAAAAAATTGTAGCTATTGGGACACCGCAGTGGAAGGTACCCGGCCAAAATTTATTTTCACAAAAGGCAATCCCCAACCTGTACTCTATTGTGCAAAGGGAAGTCATGGCATCTCTGGCACACGCAGTGTTGGGGCAAGGGTCCATCTGACCACTGATACCTGGTCTGCAAAGCATGTTCAGGGCAGGTATATCACCTACACGGTGCATTGGGTAAACCTGCTGACAGCTGCCAAGCATGTAATGTGTGGCCCTGCAGAGGAGTTGGTGACACCGCTACGACTTGCAGGCAGGCCTGCTGCCACCTCCTCTACTCCTCCTACTCCATCCTCTGCGATAACCTCCTCTCTTCTGCTGCTGCATCTTGCTCCACATCACCTGCACCCCCCCCCCCAGGGGCTATTCCACATTGCAGATACGACAGTGTCACGCCGTCTTGGGGTTGACTTGCCTGAAAGCAGAGAGTCACACCGGACCAACACCATGAACGCACAGGTGGATCAGTGGCTGACTCCGCACCAACTGGAGATCGGCAAAGTGGTGTGTGACAACGGAAGCAATTTGTTGGCGGCACTGAATTTGGGCAAGTTGACACATGTGTTTGTTGGCGGCACTGAATTTGGGCAAGTTGACACATGTGCCGTGCATGGCACATGTGTTGAATCTGATTGTACAACGCTTTGTGCATAAGTATCCAAACTTACAGGACGTCCTCAAGCAGGCCAGGAAGGTGTGTGGCCATTTCAGGTGTTCCTATATGGCCATGGCACAATTTTCAGATATCCAGCGGCGAAGCAACATGCCAGTGAGGCGCTTGATTTGTGACAGCCTGTCACGTTGGAATTCAACACTCCTAATGTTCGACCGCCTGCTCCAACAAGAAAAAGCCTTCAATGAGTATTTGTATGACCGGGGTGCTAGGACAGCCTCTGCGCAGCTGGGAATTTTTTTGCCACGTTACTGGACGCTCATGCGCAATGCCTGTAGGCTCATGCGTCCTTTTGAGGGGGTGACAAACCTAGTCAGTCGCACTGAAGGCACCATCAGCGACATCATCCTATTTGTTTTCTTCCTGAAGCATGCCCTGCGAAGAGTGCTTGATCAGGCCTTAGATGAGCGTGAAGAGGAAGAGTTGTGGTCACCATCACCACCAGAAACAGCCTTATCAGCATCGCTGGACCTGCAGCAACGCTGCAAGAGGAGTCTGAGGAAGAGGAGTCAGAGGAGGAATGTGGCTTTGAGGAGGAGGAGGAGGAAGAAGACCAACCACAGAAGGCATCCCAGGGTGCTCGTTGTCACCTATCTGGTACCCATGGTGTTGTACGTGGCTGGGGGGAAGAACAGACCTTCGGTGAGATCAGGGAGGATGAGGAACGGGACATGAGTAGCTAGGCATTCAACCTTGTGCACATGGGGTCTTTCATGCTGTCGTGCCTGTTAAGGGACCCTCGTATAAAAAGACTGAAGGTGAACGACCTGTACCGGGTGGCCACACTACTAGACCATCAAAATAAATTAAAAGGTATGCTTTACACAGCGTATAAGGGTGATGTCACCGCACAACGGGAATCTAACAGGGGAAGAGGTGAAAGTAATCCTCCTCCTACCACGACCACGCCAGCAAAGACAGGACGCTTTACAGACGTGTTGTTGATGGAGGACATGCAAAGCTTTTTAAGTCCTACGCATCGCCACAGGCCTTCGGGGTCTGCCCTCAGAGAATGACTCGACCAGCAGGTAGCAGACTACCTTGCAGATATCGACACTCTGAGGAGCGATGAACCCCTTGACTACTGGGTGTGCAGGCTTGACCTATGGCCTAAGCTATCCCAATTTGCGATAGAACTTCTGGCCTGTCCCGCTTCAAGTGTCCTTTCAGAAAGGACCTTCAGTGCAGCAGGAGGTATTGTCATTGAGAAGAGAAGTCACCTAGGTCAAAAAAGTCTAGATTACCTCACCTTTATTAAGATGAATGAGGCATGGATCCCGAAGGGACTGACAGTGGGCGATACATTTGACTAAAAAAGGCCTGATGAGATGAGCTGCCTTGAGCTAAAAATGGTCCACACTAGGGATAAGTTTTGCGTTTGATACAAACGTATGTTCGACTCGAAAATTGTCTGTTCGTACATTCGCCGAAATTCGAACAAAAGCGGTTGTTCGCGCCAAATTCGAGTGACGCAAAATGGCCCATAATTCACTGCGGCATTGCGCGCTGATGATTGGCCAAGCATGCTGTATGTTCCGCATGCTTGGCCAATCACAGCGCGCAAAAAACGAAAAGCCATAATTGGCCAAAGCCTGGGTGGCTTTAGCCAATTATGGCTCAGGGCTTTAGCACACACCCCACACTATATAAGGCCGCCTGCTGGGCAGCCTCGTGTAGTGTCTTCCGGCTTGTTAATGAAAGCAGTCAGAGAGACAGAGAGATTGTCTTTTTAGATATCTAGATAGAGCAGGCAAGCAGGCTAGTCAGTTTAGCTTAATTTACAGTGTGTAGAGAATATATATACATCCCTAGGAGTTGTACATATATTTATACACTGTATAGCTTATATAGATCAGTTCTTCCTAATTTACTGGCAGGCAGGTGATTGTGCTATTTAACCACTTGTCATCTGCCCACCGTCAAATGACGGCGGGCAGACGACTCCATTGTTCTGACATCACGTCATATGACGTGATGTCCCTTTAAAGCCGCGGGCGCGCGCGCGTCGCCGGCGGCGCGCGCACCCACCGCTCTGCGGGGATCCCGTGCGAGTGCCCGGCGGCAACGATCGCCGCCGGGCACACGCGATTGCTCAGTAACTGAGCTGGGACGTGCAGCTCTGTGTGTAAACACAGAGCTGCACGTCCCTGTCAGGGAGAGAGAAGATCGATTGTGTCCCTTGTACATAGGGACACAATCGGTCACCTCCCCCAGTCACCCCCCCCTCCCCCTACAGTTAGAACACTCATAGGACACACATTTAACCCCTTCCCCGCCCCCTAGTGGTTAACCCCTTCACTGCCAGTCACATTTATACAGTAATCAATGCATATTTATAGCATTTTTCACTGTATAAATGTAAATGGTCCCAAAAATGTCAGAAAAGTGTCCGAAATGTCCGCCATAACGTCGCAGTCCCAATAAAAAAATCGCAGATCGCCGCCATTAATAGTAAAAAAATAAACTAAAAAAAATGCCATAAACGATCCCCTATTTTGTAAACGCTATAAATTTTGCGCAAACCAATCGATAAACGCTTATTGCATTTTTTTTTTACCAAAAATATGTAGAAGAATACGTATCGGCCTAAACTGAGGGAAAAAATATTTTTTTTATATATTTTTGGGGTTATTTATTATAGCAAAAAGGAAAAAATATTGCATTTTTTTAAAAATTGACGCTCTAATTTTGTTTATAGCGCAAAAAATAAAAACCGCAGAGGTGATCAAATACCACCAAAAGAAAGCTCTATTTGTGGGAAAAAAAGGACGCCAATTTTGTTTGGGAGCCACGTCGCACGACCGCGCAATTGTCAGTTAAAGCGACGCAGTGCCGGAAGCTTATATTTTGTCTGGGCAGGAAGGGGGTGTAGGTGCACAGTAGGTAAGTGGTTAAAGACGTTATCACAGGTATAGACACCCATCAGGTACAATATTTAAAGGATTTTTTTTATTTTTTTATTTAAGCATCAATAAAATCACTGCTCCTGGAGCAGTGATTTTAATGATGCTTAACTTAAAAAAAAAATATGAAAAATTCTTTTAAATATTGTATATAGAAAAAATAAAGAAAAAATAAATTTGTGGCGCACAATCAGTTTGAGCAAGCAACCTAGTCTAAAAATAAAAGTTGAAATAAACATCAATCAGTATAAGTCCATATGGTAACAAAATACTCCGGACAGTCCAGTTTCAGCAGTTAGATAGATGTGGGAACTTAGCGGCAGCACCTGAAGCAGAAGCAAGCCTCTAGAAGAGCCAAAAAAATACAAGAGAGAGATGCGCCAAACTAAGTGCAGTATGTCGTTTTTAATCAGTAGTAAATTGGTACAATAAAGTAACTACTCACAAACATTGGTGTGGCTATGAGGCCGGGGTCATCATAAGAGGTTCCTCCGGAAAAGGTTTCTTCGTCCCAGGCTTGTGAGCCGCAAGTGTGGTATAGTGGACACAGGAAACCAGGAAGAGCCGTCTGATGTGGCGTGCGTTCCACCGTGGAGCGCGGCGTATCGTCGTCGCCCCGGAAGTGACGCGAGGGACCCGGCCAGCCAATCGGATTACGCGTTTCACAGCGTCAGCTGTTTCGTCAGATCCATGGCGTCCGTATGGAACGGACGTGAGTTATACGAGCAGGATAAACGTGATTGGTTGGAAATGGCACACTAAACAAAAACAAACAAATTGACAACAAATAACAGCTACAGGCCATGGAGAGACATTACTATTAATAAAAAGATTCGATCGCAATTAACAAATAACAGAAAAGAGATGGCAATCCGGAGACATTTGAAAGGGAATAAATAAACAAATATATAAATCCTGACAGTACTGGAAATAGAAAAAATGTAAAATCTCCGTCTGTCATAACACTAAAAATTATTTAAAACTAGATATGTTGGAATATTTAACGCACGCCACATCAGACGGCTCTTCCTGGTTTCCTGTGTCCACTATACCACACTTGCGGCTCACAAGCCTGGGACGAAGAAACCTTTTCCGGAGGAACCTCTTTTGATGACCCCGGCCTCATAGCCACACCAATGCCTATATTACTCCATGTTTGTGAGTAGTTACTTTATTGTACCAATTTACTACTGATTAAAAACGACATACTGCACTTAGTTTGGCGCATCTCTCTCTTGTATTTTTTTGGCTCTTTTAAATATTGTACCTGCTGGGTGTCTATAGTTTGCCTGTGAAAATATCTTTGAGAACCCGGGTCTTGCCCGAGGGAACATGTAAGAATGGAAAATAAAGTCCTGCTCCTGAAAAAACAACCGTTTTTTAAACTTTTTTCCATTGATACATGTTCCCTGGGGCAAGACCCGGGTTCTAAAAGATGTTCCCCAACAATAACTTGAATATTGGTCTTTAAAATGAGCGTTTTTGAATTCGAACGTTCGAGTCCCATAGACTTCAATGGGGTTCTAAATGTTCACGCGAACGGTCGGTCTGTTCGACGGTTCTGGTGCGAACCGAACGCGGGTATGTTCGGCTCATCCCTAGTCCACACGCTGCTGTATTTTATCTCTGCATGCCGGATGACTTGCGTGACTTAGGGTTTAAGCCTCAATGTTTTAGTGCACTTTCTGCCTTGAAAATATCGATCTTTCTGGCCGCTGCTACAGCAGCGGCTGCAACAATACCAAATTTTTCGGGCATGTGTATATGCCTAATTTTTCTGGCCTCTGGTGTAGCACTCTGGCTGCAAAAACAAAACAAAAAAAGGCACATACATGTGTCAATTTCCCTTTGTGATCGTTACCTTGTTGTGGTGAAGGAGCTTGCGTATCACAATGAAACGACCACCTCTATGAATGTGCTGGCAATGGCAATGTTAGCACACCCCAGATGATACGGTCATTGCTTCATTGTGAACAGACCAAAAGCGATCGGCTGGATAATTTTGCATAGAAAAAACATTAATTTTCTTTGTGATCATCTAAGGCAGGGGTCTCAAACTCAAATTACCTGAGGGCCTCAAGACAAGTTTTCATATCCCATGGGGGGCCGCATGCAAACTTTCAAACTTCAAAAACAGTACTGGTGTCAGCGGACGCATTATTAACCCCCAGCACTGGTGTCAGCGGACACATTATTAACCCCCAGCACTGGTGTCAGCGGACACATTATTAAACCCTAGTATTGGTGTCAGCAAACGCATTATTAACCCTGACCACTGCCCTGCACACGGACCACTACACACGTGCCACTACACACGGGCCACTGCACACGGACCACTGCACACAGACCACTGCACACGGACCACTGCACACGGACCACTACACTGCACACTGCCGACAGACCACTACGTGGCAGACAGACCACTACACTACACAATGACCACTCACCATCATGGCACAGCACATCAAGGCTCAGAGCCCAGCAAATTAGGGCACAGCACATCAGGGCACAGCACATCAGGGCACAGCACATCAAGGCACAGAGCCCAGCAAATAAGGGCATGTGGCACAGCACATCAGGGCACAGGGCACAGCACATCAGGGTACAGGGCACAGCGCACATGAGGGCACAGCGCACATGATGGCACAGCACACATCAGGGTACAGGGCACAGCACATCAGGGTACAGGGCACAGCACATCAGGGTACAGGGCACAGCACATCAGAGCACAACAGGGCACAGGGCACATCAGAGCACAGCACATAGGGGTACAGCACAACAGGCCACATCAGGGTACAGAGCACGGCAAATCAGGACAGGACATAGGACAAGGCACATGGCACATCAGGGTACAGGACATGGCACATCAGGGTACAGGGCACATGAAACAGCACATCAGGGTACAAAGCCCAGCAAATCAGTGTACATGGCACACATCAGGGCACATGGGGCATATCAGGGCACATGAGAGCACATCAGGCACAGCACATCAGTACAGGGCACATGGCACATCAGGGTACAGGGCACAGGATACCCTGATGTACAGAGCCCAGTACATCAGGGACACATCAGGGTACATGAGGCACATCAGGGTACATGGGGTACATGGCACATCAGAGCACATCAGGGTACCTGGGGCACAAGGCATATCAGGGTACATGGGGTACATCAGGGCACAATCAGAGCACATCAGGCATACCTCCCAACTTTTCAACTTCAGAATAAGGGACAAATGAGCATATCCGCAGATAATAGTTGATGAGCGGGAGGTTCCGCGGATCGGAGTTGTTGCGCGGGGGGGTTCGCAGATCAAAGTTGTTGAGGGGGGGGTCCAAGGCTCAGAGTTGTTGAGGGGGGGTCCGCAGATCAAAGTTGTTGAGCGGGGGGGTTCCAAGGCTCGGAGTTGTTGAGTGGGGATTTACCGCGAATCGAGGGGATTTACCACGAATCGGGGTGATTTAGCGCGAATCGCGGGGATTTACCGCGAATCGTGGGAATTTACCGCGAATCGCGGGCCATTTATTACCGGTCCGTGGGCCGTATATGGCTCGCGGGCCGGTACTTTGAGACCCCTGATCTAAGGTGGGCCCACACTGCGGAATCATTGTTTTCTGGGTCACTTAACTGTCACTGAACTACCTCAGCACGACCATAGGCTTTGAAAAAAAAAACATCGCCTGCAATCTCCCACACGTGCGCACGAGCAAAGTCATCACTACACCAAGATTGACGCATAGAGGAATACAATTTATGTCATGAGTGTGTAAGTTACAGTCAGGGTTAGGGTTACAGATAGGGTTACAGACATGGTTAGATTACAGACAGGGTTAGGGTTACAGACAGGGTTAGGGTTACAGACTAACCCTAGGGTTAGGGTTACAGAGTGTTACCCTAGGGTTACAGTTACAGACTGTAACCCTAACCCTGTCTGTAACCCTAACCCTAACCCTATCTGTAACCCTAACCCTGTTTATAAGTTACAGACAGGGTGAGGGTTACAGACAGGGTTAGGGTTACAGACTAACCCTAGGGTTAGGGTTACAGACTGTAACCCTAGGGTTACAGTTACAGACAGTAACCCTAACCCTGTCTGTAACCCTAACCCTAACCCTATCTGTAACCCTAACCCTGTTTATAAGTTACAGACAGGGTTAGGGTTACAGATAGAGATAGGGTTAGGGTTACAGACAGGGTTAGGAATACAGACAGGGTTAGGGTTAGGGTTACAGACAGGGTTAGGGTTACAGATAGGGTTATGGTGACAGATAGGGTTAGGGTTACAGACAGGGTTAGGGTTACAGATAGGGTTAGGGTTACAGACTGTAAACCTAACACTAACCCTATCTGTTACCCTAACCCTAACCCTGTCTGTAACCCTAACCCTATCTGTAACCCTAACACTAACCCTATCTGTAACCCTAACCCTAACCCTTACACTACCTGATCGATACAACATCATACTTGATGTTTTAAAACACGTTATTCCAAACAATTTAGCAATGTTAGGTGATTTATGCCTTTTAAGGATTAAAAACGGACTCTGCGACAACTACGTAATTTTCCATGGGAGTTTTGCCATGGATCCCCCTCCAGCATGCCACAGTCCAGGGGCCAGATTCTCGTAGATCTGCCCTTTGTTAGCGTATCCCCTTTACGCTACGCCTCCGCACTATTTACGGGCAAGTGCTGTATTCTCAAAAATCACTTGCTCCGTAATTTGCGGCGGCGTAGCATAAATGGGACGGCGTAAGGCCGCGTAATTCAAATAGGGAAGGAGGGGGCATGCTGTATTTAAATGAAGCGCGCCCCCGCGCCAAACGAACTGCGCATGCGCCGGCCGTAAACGTAGCCCAATGCGCATGCTCCATAGTACGCTGCAAATACATTGATTTTGACGGCAACGTAATTAACGTACAGCTCTATTCACGACGAGTTACGCAAACGACGTAAACACCAGGAAAAACACGATGCTGTCCTGACGTCCATACCTAACATGGTGTACGCTGGACCTACGCAAGGTTACCCCTCATATAGCAGGGGTAAGCTTACGCTTACGCAAACTAAGTAAACTACGACGACAGCACGAAAATACGTTCGGGAATCGTCGTATTACGCTCATTTGCATATTTGACGCAGAAATCAACGGGAACGCCACCTAGCGGCCAGCGTAACATTACAACTTAGATCCGACGGTGTAAGTGTCTTACGCAAGTCGGATCTAAGCAAAATCTATGCGTAACTGATTCTAAGAATCAGTCGCATACATACCCAAGGCCAGATATAGAGAAATACGACGGTGTATCTGGAGATACACCGTCGTATCTCAGCTGAGAATCTGGCCCCAGGTGTTAGTCCCCTTGAAACAACTTTTCCATCACTATTATGGCCAGAAAGAGTCCCTGTGGGTTTTAAAATTCGCCTGCCCATTGAAGTCTATGGCGGTTCGCCCGGTTCGCCCATTCGCGAACATTTGCGGAAGTTCGCGTTCGCCGTTCGCAAACGCAACATTTTAGGTTTGCGACATCACTAGTGGTGATCCTGTAAAATGTATATATATATACACAGTATATATATACACAGTATCTCACAAAAGTATCTCACAACAGTGGGAGCCCTCACATTTTTGTAAATATTTTATTATATCTTTTCATTGGACAACACTGAAGAAATTATACTTTATTACAATGTAAAGTAGTGAGTGTACAGCTTGTATAACAGTGTAAATTTGCTGTCCCCTCAAAATAACTCAACACACAGACATTAATGTCTAAACTGCTGGCAAAAAAGTGAGTACACCCCCAAGTGAAAATGTCCAAATTGGGCCCAATTTGTAATTTTTATGAATGGGGAGCAAGTGTGTTAGGCTGGGTTCACACCTGTGAAAATTGGATGTGGGTTTCCCTGCATCTAATTCGCATAGCAGGCAAATGTGACCGGCTCTTTATGGAGACGGTTTGCATATCTCAAGGGCGGCTGCAGAGCGCACTGCACAGAAATGCTGTGTGTCTTTAGCGCTGTTTCAGGGCCAAATTCAGGTAAAGATTTAGCCCTGTTTTGTCTCTGAACTGCAGAATGGGGACGCACAGTATTTTTGTGAGATCCGCAGCCGTTTCCAGTGTGAACCGAGCCATTAAATTTGGTGTTATAACTCACAGTCTCTCATACTGGTCACTTGAAGTTCAACATGGCATCTCATGGCAAAGAACTCTCTGAGGATCTGAAAAAAAGGAATTTGTAACTCTACAGAAAGATAGCCTAGGCTATAAGAAGATTGTCAACACCCTGAAACTGACCTGCAGCACTGTGGCCAAGACCATACACCGGTTTAACAGGACAGCTTATCGGAATATGAAAGCCCCCTTAACCACTTCAGCCCCGGACCATTTTGCTGGTCAATGACCGGGCCACTTTTTGGAATTCGGCACTGTGTCGCTTTAACTGACAATTGCGCGGTCGTGAAACGTGGCTCCCAAACAAAATTGACGTCCTATTTTCCCCACAAATAGAGCTTTCTTTTGGTGGTATTTGATCACCGCGAAAAAATAATTAACTGGCAGGTAAGGGGTTAACACTAGGGGCGGGTAAGGGGTTAATTATGTTCCCTAGGTGTGTTCTAACTGAAGGGGGGAGGGACTGACTAGGGGAAATGACAGATCGCTGTTCATACATTGTATGAACAGACGATCAGTCATTTCTCCCCGTGACAGGATTGGGAGCTGTGTGTTTACACACACAGCTCCCGGTTCTCGCTATGTAACAAGTGATCGCGGGTGCCTGGCAGTGATCGCGCCCGCTGGGCACACGCGTCGCACCAGGGGCGAGCAGGGGCCGCACGCGCCTCTAATGGCTGGGATGCGAATTGACGTATAGCTGATTTTGCGCTGCCGAGCCGACCTGCCGCCGTATAACTGTGGCTGCTGGTCGGCTAGTGGTTAACAAAGGGGACCTCCAGATCCCACCCCCCCTATGTGGATTGATAATGGGGTAGATTGTACCCCTACCATTTCACACAAAAAAAAGTGAGAAGAAAGGAAAAAAAACACACACAAATTTGGGACAAG